>JAZKLR010000040.1:4967895-6209869 GCA_037103525.1 Ganaspis brasiliensis | reverse complement strand
ATGTAATTTTTGGAATAGCAAGCAATTGTGATTCTCCTTCCAAAGAAGAAACTATTACAGGTAAACGATCAACTTTTTTTTTTATATTTAAATCAGGCATCAGCTTTACGTCCCAATGAACAATTAAGGCCGAATCAGAACTAAAATTGAATTTAATATTGGAAGCAATTTCCTTTCTGTGTTGTTTTCCGCTGTCTGCGAATAGAATTTCTACTAACGCTAAGTTCGTTAACATCATAACCAAAACTTTTTGCCTTTTCTCCAATAATCAACAATGCTGCCCGATCAGAAACTTTAGCACGATCTAGAGAAGCCGCAAGATTTGAAGTGAGAACCTTTTTTCTACCACGTTTTGCAAGAGTTGTATCTCCAATAATCTCGAATCAACTGAAGCTATTTGTCCCCGTCGTCCTTTCTCTCGTTTTGCTAGTAAGAAATCTCTATCTTCATCAGTTTAAATATCATTAGGCGCGTTATCATGGGCAATGTCAAATAAACCCTCAAAGCTATCACAAAAATCGCTTTCATTTTTTATTTTTCTTTTAGTTTTTCGAGAGGCGCTTTTTTTAATTTTTTTTCAACGGTAAAAGAGATTCTCGAGTTGAGTAATTGAATTTTTTTTATCACGCACTGGAATACATTCTTGAGTCCAAAACGACTCAACTTTATCAATAGTCTTTGATGCGGCATTACGTATTTCTTCTTGTTTTTCTATGTAGAGAAACAGAAAGTATGCTAATACCGGTGTGTACCGGTGTGTCTATAAATGAAAATTGACTGGTTCCATGGATTTGCCCATAAATGTTAATTGCTGCCATCCATTGAACTTGATGCCCCTGGTTCTGATGATATCAATCTTTTCGTGGGTGGTTCAAAATCATCATCTGAGTCTTCATTATCATCTGAAGATAAAGAGTTAATAACATATCTATTTCTGTGTGTCCTTCAAATCTAGTGTAATTTAGATCTTTAGTGTTTTCAGTGTCTTCATATTCGCACTGAAGATCCCAATTACACTAGATTTGAAGGACACACAAAAATAGAAATGTTATTAAATTCTTTATCTTCAAATGATAATGAAGACTTTGAACCACCCACGAAAATATTGAGATCAACAGATCCAGGGGCATTAAGTTCAATGGATGTCAGCAATTAACATTTGTGGGCAAATCTATAGAACCAGTCAATTTTCATTTATAGAAATTTTCAAATTACGAGCACACCCATCATTTATGGTTTATTTTCTTGAAATATATATTTGTAATATTTGCAAAACATTTTGAATAATAAAAAAATATTTATATTTATGACAATAATTATTTATATATTTATGATTAGCCTAATAATCAATGAATTATAATTTCATTTTACCATTTATTTTTTTATTATTCTGAAATATTATTTTAACCAATAAACAGATATTATTGACAATAAATTTCATACATTTGTTTCATTCGAAATAAAGCAAAAAAAAACGATATATTTGTGGATGTGTGGTCGAGCTATTGGCCAAAAATGGTAGAAAATTGTAAAAAAAATGGTTAATAAATGGTCATTTTTGCGATTTTGAGGCACCAGATGCAATTTTTTCGGGTAAGTTTGTTCTGCATTTTTTTTCTCCCATTCGATACCTACAACTTTGCTGCAGACACAAAAAGATATTTCTCTCGGTTTACGAGATATAGCCGTATCAAAATATTAAAAAAGTTGTCAAAATCCAATTTGAGCAAAAAAATTGATGATAGCATAAAATCCAAACCCGAACTAAATTGGCAAAAGTAATAACGCAGAATTTCTAGTTTTTGCAAGTACTTTCAGCGGCATTTCTCAAAAATCGGTTCAGAATCGATGACCTTAAAAATGTTGCACAGTGTAATAAAGCTATATTTTATGTAATATATGAGTTATATTATAGTTGACAAAATTAAAAATCAAATATATATAAGTATAATTAATAAATAAATAATATTTAATCAAATAATTTAATTAGAATTAGTTAATTATTATTGTTTGGGGTTTGCAAATTTTTCAAGGAAAGTATTTTCTTTAGTAAAAAATAAATATACATAAATATAATATAAATATAATATAATATAATAAATATATATTATCAATAAATTATTAATTGACTTATTAAATTGATTATTTAATAATTAGATATTAGTTATTTCATTAAAATAACTTTTTAGAATTTAATCTTTGGTGCCTTCAATTAATCGTTCTATTAAGACTTAATTAAGAATTAATTAATCATAGATTAATTTAATTTTCATTTGTCGTAAAAGATAAACACATCACTCTAAAAACAAGTGTCTTATTTTGTCCTAACTTTTAAGACATTTTAGGGTGTCTTAATTTTAAACCATTGAGAAAGTGTCTTAAAAATACCTGTGAGACGCTTTCTAAACGTCTTATGTCTTAAAATAAGACACTTATAAGACACCTGTTTTTACAGTGCTCTTATTGATAATTTTCAAATGTTTTGTTCTATTTTTATCTCTTTAAATGCTTTATTTTGCTTAATTTTCTATATCGTTTATTAATTTTGATTTAGATATTCCGAAATTTTCAAGTGACTCGAGTGATATTTATCTTAATAGAAGAAAATTTTGTTCTATATCTTTTGGAATTTTCTATTAAATTATGAAATAAATATTCACAGAATAAAAAGTTTCTAATAAAAAACATTTACTAATTATTATTATTTATTATTAACAGTTACTAAAAGTTCATTTTTGTCAAAATCATATTTATTTGCATTTAAAAGATTTAAATGACTGTAAGCCGGTTTTTGTTTTCCGGAAATATCCGGTTTAAAGAGGCGCGGAGCGTGATTTTAGTTTTACTCAACGCCGTGTAGGGAGGGCGACCATGCTATGGTTCTCGCAACTGAAGTGCAGCATTAATTTTATATAAGGAGTCAGCTTTATTTAATTCTTCGTAGAAATCTTCGATATTTTCGAAGACTCACTACTACCTCCTGCCTCTTTTATATTGGGATAGACGGCAAAATGGAAACTGTTTTGCAAGTTCCTTTCGTTACTGAGAAATATTTTTTATTAAAAATGAAAGTAAATAAAATAAAATATTTTAATTTTAAAACAATTTTATATTTAATAATTTATTTTTAGAATTTATTTAAATTTTTTTTATTATTGGCTTATTAATGGCAGCCAATAATGGGCCAATGATGACTTGCCAATTATTGGTAGGGACGTGGACATCCCATGATTTGACCAACAATGGTCCATTGATGGTTGCCAATAATAGTTCAATGATGGTCTGTTGGCTCCCAATATTGGGCCATTAACGCACCAATGGTTTTTCTCCCCATTGGGTATAGAAAGTTAAATACCATGCATTGGCTAAAATTCCATGCATGCGAGAGATGACATTAGATATTTGACCTCTAAATGACCTTCGAATGACCTTTGAAGGTTTGATTAAAAAATTGGTCAAGACGTTTCCGGACGTAAAATTTCCTGCTCTTTCAGAATCCGGGGTCAAAAAAATTTTATTTTTGAAATTTAGGTGCTTGACCTTAACGTGACCTTGAACTAAGCGTGATGGAGTTATGTTGACACCGGGATCGTAATCAGAGACCCCAAAAACATAAAGGTCCACTGGACTTAGAACATGTTCACCTCTGCTTCTATTTGTGGACCCGTGTAATTAATAATTATTAACAATAATTTGCTTAAAAACATTTGCAAACGGTACTTGCAGTTAATTTTGCTGAATATCTTCTGGTCTTAAATATAAACAATTAATAGGTTAAAACAAATTGCAATTTGCTAGGTATTTTAGGGTAAAATTTATAAATTAACAATAATAATTTGTTTAAACAAAGTAAAAATAATAAATTATAGTAAATAACTTGTCTTCTTCTAACCAAAAACCATTAATTTGTGAAATTTGGAGAAAGTTGTGTCTTTCTAGGTGCATTTGTAAAGAATTAATAATTATTAACAATAATTTGTTTAAACAATTAAAAATTGTTGTTGTGGTTAATTTTAGTGTATACTTTTTTAATTTTAAATATAAAAAATAGTTATGTCAGAAAAAAACTACAACTCGATAGGTTTATTTGGATAATAGTTATAAATTAACAATAACAAATTGTTTAAACAAAGCAAAATAATAACTTATAGTAAATAGTTTTTCTTATTTTAATCAGAGAATATTTCTTTGTAAAATTAGGAAAAAGTTTTGTCTGTCTAGGTGCATTTGTAAAGAATTAATAATTATTAACAATAGTTTGTTTAAACAATTGCAAATTGTTGTTGGGGTTAATTTTACTGAATACTTTTTTTTATTTTTAAATATAAAAAATAGTTAAGGGTGATTCTACGTCAGAAATATCACAATCTGCAAGTGGTTCACAGAATTTAATGATACTTGGTGAAATTGTAGTATAATATGAGAGAAATTAGTCTGCAAAAGGAATTTTTAAAATATCATAAATTGTAGGAGTTACAATACTTTGAATTTTGATGCAACATTTTCTTAATTATTTTATATCTCGGTCAATTTTGAACCGATTTTGATGAGTCACCCACCAATTTCTTCATAAAATTGTGTATTTTCAGAAAATTATAGAGTGAAAAACAAAATTTATTATTTAGATAGAAAAAAAGTAAAAATAAAACTTTATTTATATATTTTTTTAATTTTGACCCAATTCTTTAATTTTTTAATTTTTTAATAATATTCCCCTTTATTTCATATTTATTTTAAAACAAAGATCATCCTGGAGACTTTATTAGATCTTGTGATATCGGCATTTAGTATCATCATCTCAAAGAAAAATACTACGTGAATTTATGTTTTTAACTTCATTTGTTTTTCGACAGTTTTTTAAATTAGAAACTATTTACTGTAAAGATTTCTTGTCAATTTCTCTATTAAATACAGTGAAAATCCAATAAAATTGTTATTCTATTAATAGATTTGGAAATAATGATTAATTTTAAGTAAAAATAAAAAAAATATTTTCTGCATTGAATTGTTTAATTTCCATAATTTAATTAAATCTTTTTATTTTTACTTAAAATTAATTATTATTTCCAAATCTGTTAATAGAATAACAATTTTATTGGATTTTCACCTTATTTAATAGAGAAATTGAAAAGAAATCTTCACAGTAAATAGTTTCTAATTTAAAAAAAAATGTCGAAAAACAAATGAAGGCATAAACATAAATTCACGTAGTATTTTTCTTTGAGAAGATGATACTAAAAGGACGATATCACAAGATCTAATAAAGTCTCCAGGACGATCTTTATTTTAAAATAAAGATGAAATAAAAGGGAATATTATTAAAAAATTAAAAAATTAAAGAATTGGGTCAAAATTGAAAAAGAATATAAATAAAGTTTTATTTTCACTTTTTTACTATTTAAACAATAAATTTTGTTTTTTGCTTTATGATTTTTTAAAAATACACAATTTTATGAAGAAGTCGGTGGGTAACTCATCAAAATCGGTTAAAAATTGACCGAGATATAAAATAATTAAGAAAATGTTGCACCAAAATTCAAAGTATTGTAACTCCTACAATTTATGATATTTTGAAAATTCTTTCAGCTGATTAATTTCTCTCATATTATACTACAATTTCACCAAGTTTCATTAAATTCTGTTAACCACTTGCAGATTGTGATTTTTTTGACGTAGAATCACCCTTAAGTCAAAAAAAAACTACAACTCGCTAGGTTTATTTGAATAATAGCTGTAAATTAACAATAACAAATTGTTTAAACCAATGAAAAATGCATAAAAATATCTATAAACATTCGTTTATTGACAGTATGTAACAATTTTGTTGAAAAATCCTAAAGAAACTATTAATTTGTAATATAAAAGAAATTATTATTTTTTTGCATTTATGGGGGTTGTTTATAACCCTATAAAAAATAGTTAATATTAATAAATTGTTAAATAAGTTATGGAATTTTTTTACGAAAAAGTGTGTTTTCCCCCATGTAAAATCAATGGGAAATTTCAAAGGGGTTTGCGCCACACCTAAATATTGTCAGATTTAAGAAAATAGGGGTTTTTTTTATTTGGAAACTATTTGGGGAGTAGCAGCAAAACATTTCAGACTTTCGTATTTATGGACCACCCTAATGTATATACACTAATCAACGAAAATAATTATTTAATGTGTTAATATAAGGTAAGTTTTTTCTGCTACTGTTTCCGAAGTTTTATAGTTTGAGATTTAAAAATCATCAAAGAACGTTTGATTAAATTTAATAAATAGAATTCAAATTATTTTTAAAATGTTTAAAACGGCAAGATATTAAAAAAACTGATAAATAAAAAAGTTATCAAATTACCTCTAAGCTGTGCAAAATTACTTCTAAAAGTAAACAACGATTGATACTTCTCGAATCAGGTGGAATATATTTAACTGCTCCACTGCAATAAATTTCAAAATTATTATTTTTTAATTTTTACAAGATTTGTTAAATAAACCAGTTCTTTAAATGTATATTTTTTAATAGAAAAATTAACTATATTAATATTTCAATTAATATTTTATCTTAATAAGCAATGCATTTCAATAATTTAAATCATATTATGTTTTTTCAAAATTTTTAGTATAAGCAAATTTTTAATTTTTAATTAACATTTATAAATTATAATTAACTATAAAACTATCAAAAAAAGAAAAATATGTATAACCTTAAATTTTCAGAAAGGCCAGAAACTATTTCAATAACACTTAATGGCAGGATATATACTTAAAAATTATCATTAATATTATGTATGTAGAAATATAAATTACAATTTTATAGTCATTATCATAATATATTTTTTAATAATGTACTTATGGAGCTGCAAAATATATTTTAATATTTTTATATCAAAGTGTAAAATAAATATAAATGAATATTTATAATGTAATAATTATATTATACATTATTATTATTTATTATAACACTATTAATTTTCAAAATATTATGCATCTAATAAAGATTATTTTTATTTATACTTACGAAAATAACCTTTTTTAATATAACTTCTGGGACTTTGAACTATGTAAACAATCTCATCTAGCCAAGTTAACATGTGACTGGTGACATCTTGTTTTTATTTTTTACTCAACTGTATCCTATTTTGTATTTAAATAAAACCCGTTTTTTAGTGTATTTGATTTAAAAAATATATCATGAATTTGTCGGAAAACTAACTTAGTTTAATCTACTTGATTAAAATAGTTGTCGTTTCACACGACTAGAGAGTTTTGTTCTGCAGCATCTACGTGCCAGTGCAGCATTTCTGTAACTGAAGGGTGCGCGCTAAAACAAAGCTGTAAACGCTAAGACGGCATTCCAACTTTTAGAGCTAATTATTTTACAATAAATGTCGTTGTATTGTTAATTAAAAGTCTTAATAATTATTATAAGAGATATTAAAATAATAATTTCGTAAAGTCAGCTACACAATAAACGAGAAAACTCATGAAAAAACGTCAAATAGGGTGCAAAAGTAACCTAAAAAAAATTGGCGGTTACAGCTTTGTTTTAGCGCACCCTTCAACTATACATATAGTTACTGACATGCGCCATTGCCGTGAGCTTTCAGAATTTGCAAGTTACATGTTTAATGAACGACGTTCGTTTTTGTAAAGCCTTTAATCGCTGTAGGGTGGGCAAAAGTTATTGTCTGGCACTGTATAAAAATTTTATATAAAATCAACATGTACGCAAACATTACTTCTAATACTAGTTTGAAATGGTATTCAATAGTCAAGACCATTTCAAGTAATATTACCGTAGAAATAAATATAAATTAATGAATAAAATGAATAAAAATAAAGAATTTGATAATAATTAAATAGTAAAATATAAATATAGAATAAAAAAATGTGACATGTGATGAGGATCGATCTCTCGACGTGTGGGTTTGTGGTCGTTGGTCTTGATCGCTGAGCCAAGGGAGATGGAATGGGTCGATTTTAAAGAAGAATTAAGAGAAAAATGAGTAAATGATGAAAAATTAACAATTTAAATAAAATAAATAATAAAGTTATAGAAAGGAAAACGTGAAATTATAGTAAAATTGTTAAATAGAAAGAATTATAAGAGTAATTTAAGTTAGTTTAAGTCTAAATAATAAGAGTTTTGTGTAAATTATTAGAAAATTAATAATAAATTAGAAAATAAATTGTTTTTAATAAAATAAAAATAATAAAATCCAAAAAAATAACTAGTTAAATAAGTATTGTAAAAATTTAACAATAAACAATAAATATTAATTTGTTTATTAAAAAATAGTTAATTAAGACAAGAATTATTGTTTGAATTTTAATAAAAATATAGTCAAATGATGGGAAATAAAATAAAGTAAAATAATCTAAAATCAGAAATTTAATAAATTAATTATTCTTTGAGAAAATAAATAAATAAGTAAAAATTCGTTGCAGAATGTTCTAGAAAGTTCTAGAAGCTTTTAAAATTGTTTACTTTCCGGTTTCATTTTGGAGGGAAGAATAATTATTGGTAAAAGGGATTGTCCAAAATAAATAAGAGCAAATTAAAGTAATAGAAACAGTTTGCGCCAAAAATATCTTAGACGCGGGAGTTATTTGACTTTTAGCATTTCCGGGGTCAATAGTATATAAACAGGCGATTTTACAAGGGGGGTCTCTCTTCCTCTGCTGATATTATCCGAAGGTGAGGTGCTGCCGAAAAATATTTCGATAAGAAATATTTTTCAAATTACGGAAGAATTACTATTCAAACATTTTCAAACATTCAACGTATTTCAAACATTCTTCAAAATTATTGGATCTCACTGTCTCTTGACAATGTGTATCTTTTATATTTATTAAATATTAATTTCGATTAATATTTAATAAAGACACAAATTAAATATCCCCTGTTTTGGAGCTTTGTATGTTCTTAGTTAACATACCGGGTTACCATCCAGGATTGTTTAATTTTAAAAGATTCCTTGTTGAATGATATAGTTTCAATAAACAATTTAACAAAAAGTGGAGTGTTGTGGGGAATGGCCGAGCCATGCTCATGACATGTACCAAAAGTTTGTTAAATCTATGATCCCAGTCCTCCGTGTAATGTTAGGATTTGCTGTAGGTTTGGCGACAACCATCTTTCTGAGCTAAAATAATAAAATTAGGTTGTCAATAAACCATATAAAAAATTATATATATAAAGAAAAAAAACGTAGGGCATAGATTTATCCCCAAAAATTAGGGACTGTAGGTAGGATTGAATAAAAAAAAAAAAGAAATTTAAATTTAAGAATTGAGAAATTAACTAATAAATGAAATTTTGTTCTAGATTGGATTTAGAAAGATCATTTAGAATTGATACTGTTTGGCTAATCGTTGTTTTTATTTTTGATAAAGTGAGTTGAAATATAAATAGATATAGTTCAATTTGTTTGTTTTGCTTCTAAAAGACATTTGAATTTTCTAATTTGAAATAAAGATAAAGATTTCTGATTTCTTAAATTATTAATTTGGAATAATATATTTAAAGTCATTAATTATTCAAAATTTATTATTTATTTAAAAAGATTTGAAATTAAAATTATTTTTTTATTTGTTTAATTAAATGTTTATTGTTCACGTGAGTTGAGGAATCTGTGATGAAGCTTGATATAAATTTATAAATATTAATAAAATCAAATCTGAGATTCCTAATAAAATCAATTTATTTGAACGATAAAAGAAATTGTGAGAATTGGAAATATTAAAATCAGAATAAAATTAAAATAAAATTTGAGAAATCAGAATAGATGAAAACAGGTGGCTAATTTCACGTGTAATTTCTTATCTAATTTATGGATTTAAATGTCCATTATTTGAACTTATGTCCTTTTCTCTCTAAGATGCCTTGTCTTTCTTCTGTTTAAGTACAGATTGCCGATTCCCCGGTTAAGGAAAATAAGAGAGAGAACGATATATGCTTCAAGTTAATATAAATAAATTAATTAATAATAAATACAGTTCTATACGTATTTTTTATAGAACATCAATCAATAGTATCATCAATTCGAAACATCAACAACAATTTTTTCTACATTGTTTGACACATCAACGTTTTGAGCTTCATCTTTATTTTCAACTAGCATCACCTGATCTTCGTCATCAGCCATGCATAGTGTCTTCTATTCACACTGTGCCTGAATCAAAAAAATATCTGACAAAAATGGATCCAAAATCTAGTTGTTGGGGATGTTTCTGCATCATATCAGAAGTAAAAATCAGTTGAGAACAAAATCCTGGCTGCTCCTTTTTTCGAGATATCAGTATTTCCGTTTATTGAATTTTTCGAATTTTTGAAAAACCTTTAATTTGAATCTTTGTAACTACATGTTACAAACTAATTATACAAAAAGTATATTTAATATTTTTTTATATGTAAATACAGGTTAACACATTTAAAATAAGACACAAATGAAGCATATTGGTTATCATTTGTCAAAGATATGAGCTTTTTTAGTGGTTTTCTACTAATGAATTAGCGAAAAGTGAGCTACTATTAAAATAGTAAGAATTTTACTAATTCTTAGTAGAAAACTACTGATTCTTAGTAGAAAACTACTAATTCTTAGTAGAAAACTACTAGTTTTGTAGTAGAAAACTACTAATTAAATTAGTAAAAAAATCTACTTTTTAAAAGTAAAGTTTCACTATTTCAATTAGTAGTTTTCTACTAAGAATTAGTAGTTCTCTACTATATGAATGAGAGAAAAATGAGCCATGTATTTGACTAATTCATAGTAGAAAACTACTAATTTATAGTAGAAAACTACTAATTCAGATTTAGAGAGTAAAAGGCAAATGCGGTGCCAAAAAATTGTTTCAATGCTATGGTCAAATTTTTTTTCAGTAAAGGAATCATTTTTCCACGTTCCCACTGGTTGCCGGGGTTCTGGATCTTATTAAATAGAGAGAATCTAGAAAAAATTTTAATTATTTTTACTTTATTTACATACATTTTAAAGCTCTTTTTAGAATAAAAGTAAAATAATTATAATAATAATCAAAAATAAATGTTTTTATTCTAATCTTAATTACAAGCAATATTAGCTTAGCTGAATAATAATTGGTATTTTATTAAAATACATTTTTAAATCTTTCCAGAACTCAAATAAACACTTTTAACTTCAATTCAAGATAGGACAAAAACTAAATATATTATTGCAAAAAACTAATTTTACGTAAAACCCCAAAATACAGTTAGGCAAAGAGATTAGGACCTATGGTTAAAATGTCAGAGTTGTGAAAGTATACTTTTGATGGTATTGACGATTTGTCTAATCAGTGGCGGCTTTACGTGGGGAGCAGTGAGAACAATCCCCCCCTACCGAGAATATTACATCTGTACAAGAGAGAAAGAGATAACACTATGGTGCTATTCCTTTCTATTTCATATATCGCCCATTCCGAAAACATTACATTCGCCTTGTATCAAAAGATGATAAAAATATATAATATATAAGATAATATATATGTATAATAATAATAACAACAAAATAATATGTGATTGTCGTTTGAATAGGCTAGTGATTTGGTCCTTTGTGAATTTTTGAAACAGAGCGCTACGAAATTAATCCAATCAAAGCTGAAAAATATCAATTCAAACTCATGCGAGCAGTTGTCGAATTTGTATTTTGTAATTTTCAAGTGAGGTGTATTATACTGATTATAGTTAATGTAAATATCTATTTAAATATTATTTCTTTTTACAGTTTTCAAACTATTGCTTAGTTTGACAATTATTTAACTTATTTTTTGCGTATGCTATGTTATGAATATTATTCTTTGTCAATTACAATAAAAAAATCTTATTGTATTGTACTTTTTCAATTAAATAATAGTATATTGTGCAACTAGGGAGGAAAGTTAGTGATTTCGCAAGTGTGAGTTTGTAGCACGAGCCGAAGGCAAGGGATGCAAACACACGAGTCGATAATCACTTTTCTTCCGTGTTGCACATACTATTTTTTCTAATACACGTATACCGAAAGTATAAAAACATTTGCTGATAAAAATTAGTTAACATTCGCAGAGTGACAACCAGCAGAAAATACGCTTGGGCTTCTGTCCATTCCGCATGCGTCATTAGCATAAAACATACTTCCGCATGCGTAATTCTCATGAGACACTATTCCGCATGCGTGATTATCATAAAACGCTATTTTGCATGCGTAATTGTCATAAAACTCTATTTATCATGAAACACTTGTTTCCTTGTTAATGACGTCACGGGGAGGGAATGTACATTCCCTCCCTGTCAATGACGTCATGGGGAAGAAATATAACATTCCCTCCCTGTCGCCAGGAAAGACTCATTTTCTGACCTCTTCACAGGTAAGAAAGATTGTACTTTCGGTGCGTGTGTTAAAAAAATTAATTTTTGTGCAAAAAAGTATTACAATATGATAAATATATTTTTAAGAGATATAAACGTTTTGGAAATATTACCTGAAATATTAAAAAAGTTCAAAACCAACACTTAATTGAGCTCGGTATATAAAAAACCCCATATCTTTCACAAATATTAAACAATTTTCTTCATTTTAAAGGTACTAACATGTATTTACATATAAAAAATATCGAAGATACTTTTTGTATAATTAGTTTGCCTACATGTAGTTATAAAGTTCCAAACTGAATGTTTTTCAAAAATTCGAAAAATTCATTAAACGGAAATACTCGTATCTCAAAAAAAGGAGCAGCTAGGATTTTGTTCTTAACGGATTTTCACTTCTAATATAATGCAGAAACATCCCCAACAACCAGATTTTGGATCCATTTTTGTCAGATTTTTTTTTGGTTCAGGCACAGTGTGTATTGTACAAGAAAAATCATTACAAGTTTTCAGACAGAATTCAAAAATATGTTGACTTTTTTCTGGTCCTGACCACACACCAGCATCTCTTGATTGTCTGAAAATTTACAGATTTTCTTCACCAATATGTTCCTCTATTTAACTTTTATGTGAACATAAATTATTTTCTGTTGTTAATGCTTGAGTCTAGTGACACTCTGCATTTTTGCTCATGCTCATGATCCAAAATTTTTGAATAATCTAAAGCAGCAGCGTTAAATGCATAAAGTCTCGCAATCCATTAGTCACAATTTCCAGTAAGTTCAAAGAACGAAGAGCATTAGTCAAAACAATTCCAAAATGTTCTTTATTTAAAAAATCCCCACGATAATCTTGGCTTCATTTTGTGACAGAATATTTCTATATGCTTGTTTTAATGGCTTGAATAATGAGACATCCATAGGCTGCATCAAGTGTATAGCATTTGAATACAATGCTATGAATTCGATTTGGTGTTCTAAGCAAAACTCACTCAATGGGAAAGATAAATGTGAGCTATGTCCATCCAAATAGACAATGATAGGAAAGACTATCTTTTGTTTTACACATCATGGGTAGAGAATATTTACGATGTATTCCTAAAATCTTTCGCGAGTCATCCATTTGTTTTCGCTTTTTCCGTCACAGAAATTATTTGGTAACAGTTTTGTTACGTTCGTTGGTAATTTGGTCCCTTTGAACATTATTAGACTAGGTGGCAGTTGCCCTTTGGTGTTGGAAGTAATTAAACTTGTCAAACATTCTTTGTCATCAATGCAAAAACTATATACAGACTTTTGTTCCCGTTGAACAATAACCTTATCAGATTTTGGACTAAGGTAATATGCGCTTTCATCAAGATTGAAAATTCTGGATGGATCAATATTGAGAAGATTCTTTTGCTTCAAATGATTACATACTCCTTTGAACCATGCCACTAACGCTTCTTTTGTTACAGCTTCTCGTTGCTTCGTTAATTTTTTACTGATGCGAACGCTCAAAGTTTTAGAATGCCTCTTCATGAAACAGTCAAACAATTTTCTTGATGGTCTACCTTTTCTGAATGGAGTTATTATTATTTTTTTTGTTTTCGAGTTTTTACATACCAGTTGGACTGTATCAAATTTGTCCTTTAGTAACTAGATAACCGGATTTTCCCAAAAATACCCGGGTAGAAAGAGCCCTAGTTAGCCCGAATAGAAAATGCTTTCTGGTCAGGGGCTGGCAGGGCTAATTTTTTTTAGAATAAGATCATCAAAAACAGTAGGGAACTAGCTGGGCTTAGTGTATCTAAAGCATAACTAGATTTTTCAGCTTAATATCTTCAGGGAAGTTAAGATCGACTACTCTAAAGTACCCATGTACCCAACAGATGTCCAGGTCATTTCCGGTCAACTTCTTCAGGAAATTTAAACTCAAATTGTGATAATCGACATCTTTGACGTAACCAAGTACTCAACCGATGTCCAGGTCATTTCCGATCAATTTCTTCAGGCAAGTCAACCTTAAAATTTGAGAATCGAGTTCTCTGAAGTACCCGAGTACTTAGTCGATGTCCAGGTCATTTTCGATCAACTTCTTCAGGAAAATTAACCTCAAAATGTGATAATCGACTTCTTCGACGAAAGTTGAACATCCACCCTCCAGACGTACTCCGAGCATTGTGAAGACGTAGCTGAGTGGTCGGATGGTAAACCCTTAGCCCTGCAATTGCCGCAGTTCTCTGAAGATTCACAGGCCGCGGAGACATGCCCAGGCTTTGAGCACCTCCAACATACTCTCTCCTTGTCACAGTCGCTTGCCTTGTGTCCGAAACCCAGACAGGCAAAGCATCTTGGGACATCCACAAACTCCTTGACTTTGTAGGATGACCAACCAAGATATATGCGACCCTGGTTCAGAAGAAACTTCGCGCAGTCGGGCGGCATCTCCAGAACCCAGTTGACCCTTTTTGAGTCCTTCCCAAACTTCCTGATCACCTTGACCTCCCTCTTGAACTTCAGCTCGTCGACTACTTTGCACAGATCCCTTTTGTAGATCTCCTCTAGTACATCTTCATCTGTTCTTTTAGCTGGCACGTCAGTCATGAGGAGTCGAGGGTTTAGTGACCTAGTTCGATTGACCGTGAGGCCAGCCTCTTCAAAGAGAGGATAGGACGCGATGGCATCCCAATCCCTCTTAGTCGCCACCTTTATTATAATGCCTCCGCCTTTTGCCGGTTTGACTCCGTTGATATTGGCCTCAAGTTTATTGCACACGGATCCATTCATCACGCGCTTCACCTGAGACTGGCTCAACTCCTCGTCTTTTCCTTTGATGATAAGCGCATAGCTCACTCTCGTACCTCGCCTTGTTCCTTCTTCTCCTCTGGAGGTATTTATTGTCTCCTTCAGGTCCTTGAGCCTATCCTCTTTCAGGTGTAATTCCTCGAGATTTTTATTCATACAACTCAGGTGACTTGACACTTCGCTGACAATACGATGCGTATTTCCTCTCTCTATTAACCTCCCTTTCAGCTCCGCGTTTTCAGTCACGAGATTATGAACCACACTCTCGTACTTGTCGATCTTGTCCGTAATCTTTTTGAACACTTTTTCTGGCACATCTCCGATGTTATCCATCAACAAGTTCCTGATATCCCGAGTGATGTTCTTGACCTGCCGCATCTCATCTTTCTTTGGCCTCACATCATCCTGAGCCTAATCCACATCAACCACCACATCCTTTTTGAGGCTCTTCCTCGTTTGAGTCTCGTCACTATCCTCACTTCTATTCCTCTTTTCTGTCGATCCAGTAACATCCATCTTTTCTGTTGCCGGCTTTGACTTTTTGTCCTTCCTTTTCTGAGTAGCTGAGGTCTCTCGGTCACGCGAGGCGGCCTTTGAGCCTGTTTGCTTCGTCAGGTCTCCGTCCATCGTGGACTCCTCCGAGCTATCATCGTCTTCAAGATTGTAAAATTTGGGTTTGCTTTGTGTACTCATATTTTGTTCCCACGAGTGTCGAAGATTTTCTGTAGTCGACCCCAGCAGAGCTTCGTATACTGGGGCAAGGCTATGTACACCGGGAGGACGCCCGGTGTCCCGGGAAAAATTCCACCGTTCAAGGGTACCCCTACTACCGACCCGAGAAACACCCGGAGCCAGGTCCTCCGACACATCCACCCGAGCGAATACACTGAGCGTTACAGTGCTCTACTTGAATTTCAGTGGCGGGAGGCCCTTCCCAGTCACTTCCCAGTGCGGGAGATTTGGTGTGGTACCATTCCATCCCTATGGGCACCCTTTAGCCCCTTCATCCACTACAAGGTCTTGCAGCCCCTAGAAGGGGTGGTCAGGAGCCAGCTAGAAGCCCGAACAATGACCAGCTTACACCTGGGCTCCCCTACCAGTGCACGATCAGATCCCAAGTTGAATCTGGGCTCCCCGGCCATGGGATGGCTATCACCCAGATTCAATTTTTACACGGGCATTCACTTAACAAATTCTGATTCTTCACCAGTTGATAATACAGTCACAGGTCCTTTCCGTGTAATAGCAAAATAAGTCCCATTATGTCTCGATAAATATTAATATAATATAATAGGTTCAGGTGGAATAATAAAGAACATAATTTCCAATTTTTACTAATAACGTAAATTAAATTTTTTCCAGTTGAGTTCCGTGCCATTTAAAAACTAAAGCTAAACCTGGCAAGAAGCCCGAAATTGAAGAAAATTGATTTTTTTCAATTTTTATGAATTCCATTTCTTGCCTATTCTTTTGTATTTCTTGTAAGCTACTGAAAATTAGCTAAATCTAATTATTTTCAATTATACTTTACAGTTTTTAATAGAAAAAAAATCTATCGTTGCGAAGATTCGAACTCGAATTTTCAACGCACGAGACGGACTTTCTGTCCACCCAGCAACTTCAGGCTGTAATATCCATTAAACTTTCGAGATATTCAGGCCATGACTTCTTTATTTTAAATGGAATTGAAAATAATTAAAAAGATTGAAGTACTAAAACACTAAAAGGGAATTGAAAATAATTAAAAAATTAACGAAATATTAAAAGGGAATTGCTAGTGATTTATTTTTCCATAAAACTCTATCACAGCAGAGAATACAAAATAATAGGCAAGAAATAGAAATTAAAAAGATGGAATAATTCTCACTGTACCATTGACGAGATCCAAATTTTCAATTTTTTTTTAATTTTGGCCTTCTTGCCGGGAAATTTTCTATATTTCCTATATTTCCAACAATCTATTAATGAAAATTGAAAAAAGTTTAAAATATATTATATTTAATATTTATCTTTTTAATTGAATACAGTAAAATGTCAATTGGTATTGGGACAGAACCGAATAATAGGAGGAGAAGAAACTGTGATCTCAAAATTTCCTTACATGGTAAAAAAAATTAAACATCTCTCTAAGGGATCATCACATATTAAGTGATATATTTAGGGGTGAGAGGGGGGTAGGCAAAATATCATGGTTCAGGTAAATTTTATTTTTTAACAATAGAAAAAGTATCACCCAGAAGAGGATGGGGCAGTGGCGGATCCAGATAAGGTTTTTGGAGGGGGTATTGCATGAGATAGATAGAGATAGCACTATAGTGCTATCTCTCTCACTCTCATTGTTAAATATGAGGCTTTTTGGGGGGGGGGGCAAGCATCCGTGGCCCCCCTCTGGATCCGCCAATGGGATGGGGTTCAAATTAGCTAAAAAAAATTTATCACGTAATATGTGATGGCCCCTAAATAAATATTACAGTAGTTATTTAATCTTTTTATTTGTACTTGTATATTTTAAAAGCGCAAAAAAAAGACAGGGGCGGCGAAAGATATGTTGTCTGTGTTGGGGTCCAATGTAAAAGGGTTGATGAAAAAAGGGGAGGGGTAATTTATCAAAAAATCAACAGTCCATTGGAATGCGTTTCGCCGCCCCTGAAAAAATATATAATATTTTTCAAGTTTTATAGAAATTCCATATCATTCACACTGAAAAAACAGTTCGGTTAAAATAACCAGAATGCCGGTTAGTTTTCTAGTTTTCTAGTATTCTGGTTAGCTTTACCAGAATTTCCGTTATCAAAAACCGGAAAATCATGTTAAATAGGGCTTAACCGGACTGTTTTTTCAGTAATTGTAAAAATATTAAACTTCTCAAAATATGTAAAACTTAAAAGAAATATTTATAATGACAACAAATTTTAGCTACGTCTTGTTATGGACAAAACGTCAGGTGGCGTGCCAAGCTTCTGCTGTGCAATAATTATAGGAAAGAACTGGGCACTTACAGCAGCACATTGTTTTGATGAGTAAGATAACATTTGAAAACAAATTACTACATTACCTGTTAAAAACCAGAAAAATTCTAAAAATTATTTCACCCAATTATTTTCATGTATAGTATAAAATGATTGCATTAATTTGATTTATGTTTTCCAGACCAGAAATTGATTATAATAAAATAAAGGTAATTGCTGGAAGTACTAATATGGTGCAATTAGAAAAAAGTGCTCAAGAACATAAAGTGCTTAAAGTTATTAAACACAACCTTTATAAAGGTATAAAATCTAAATCTTCTATTGGTGCTGATATTGCTGTTTTAAAAGTCAGTCCATCTTTTACTTATAATAAAGTTGTGCAACCACTAAAGCTACCTGAAAAGGGAAAATCTTTAAAGAAGAACATTGCCACTGTCTCAGGCTGGGGACGTACATCAGTAAGAATATTTTTATTATCATAATGATTGTAATTTAAAGCAGCTATAAAATTTTCACGGGTTAATACACATGTCTAAGATGTACTACACAATTCTTTTTTAACAATTAAAATAAATTAATTTAAAATTTAAAATTATTAAATCTTAAATTAATTTTACTTTTTTCATTTAACAGCCAGGTGGACAAAGTCAGGCAAAATTACGGTATGTTAGTGTGCCAAAAGTAGATGTAAAAAAATGCTGGAATGAATATCGTTTTGGTAGAATGAAACTGAGAAAGGGAGAAATTTGTTACGGAGTTAATACTAGAAGAATTGTAAAAGACAAGTGTCAAGTAAGCATAAAAAACTCATTTCATTATTAAGCTTCATAATAAAAAATTTAATAAATAAATTACAATTAAATCTTTCAGGGTGATTCTGGTGGTCCACTGGTTAATTCGGACAAAATTATAATTGGAATAGTTTCTTGGGGCGTTGATTGTGGAACGAAGGGATACCCCGGAGTGTATACCGATGTACTTTATTTCCGCGAATGGATTAAAACACAAACAGGAATATAAATTTGTCAATTTTTAACGAACTCCGTATAGTTTTCAATGCATTTGACAGAAAAAAACAGAGACGGAGAATAATTAAAATATTTAGAATGAATCTAAAAATTGAATAACTGCCTACGTTTTTTAGAATACATAATAAATTATTATTTTTTAAATCTCAATGTATCCACGAGGGTATCCTCGAGGACCACTGTGCCTCATAACTAGGTGCTGGATCATCAGAAATCGAAAAATCAAAGTTTTTTCGTTAGGTGATCGATTTCCCCAAGTAATGTCAAGAGGGTTTTTCAAAATTTTAATTTTTCAATTTTTGGGAATACTTTGAAGTGAAAAACACGATTTTTGAGAAAAAAATCGGCTAATTTATTATTGTAAAAAAAAATATTAACAAATTTAAAAAAGGCTTCGTCATTACCTCTTAAATTATGTACTGATGTACAGAAATAGTGTTTAATATTTCGAAAGGATCGGTGCAGTAGTTTTGAAGATATGAGGGGCACCGACTTTGAAAGAGTGATTAAAGTTTGGCATTATTTTTAACCATTAAAACGCAGTTCAAATGATTTGGCAATAGACATTTCTTATGTCTTTGAAATCGCTCTTTCAAATAGTGTATCGGAAAATATTGTAAATTTAAAAATAAACAAATGACAGATGAGTATAATTAACAAAAAACATGAATTTTAAAGCCTGGACCAACGGACGCTCAAATATTCATATAGGGGAGACCGAGGAGGAAAGTAACAAAAATCAGTTTTTTGTTGCTAGCATTAAAACTATTTGTCGGATAAGTTCTGTAAACATATTAATCGAAAGCTTGGACTTTCACCTATTAAATAAAATTAGAATTAAACATTAATAATAATTTGATAGTTCACTGCAGGACTTTTTAATCAGCTCTTTATTTGTTGCTTTCCTCCTCACCCCTGAGGTGGAAAGTAACAGCACGAAGGAGGAAAGTAACACTTTAAAATTAAGGCTATCATTTCAAATATAAAACTGCTATTATTTTAAAATAATTTTATTATGAACATATAAAAAGACAAAGTGATATTAACCTTTTAACGCCCAAATGTACAATTTTTTGTCATGAAGTTTGACGCAAAATTTTATCAATTTAACTTTACGAAAAAAATTCTGCTATAGCCATATCTTATGTTCCAAGAATCGCTCTTTCGAATGGCGTATTGAAAAATTTTGTAAATTTTTAAATAAACAAATTATAGATGTTTTTTTAAACAAAAACATGAAATTTTGAGGTTTTATTTTCAAATTATTGAATTTTTTTATAAGCAATCGAATTGCAATATCTGTAAAAGTCATAAATATCGCGTCAAAAATAACAAGGCTATAAGATCAGACTATTAAGAAAAAAAAAATTCAAAATGGCGGCTACAAAATGGCGGTTAAAGTGAATTTTTTTAAGTGATGTACATAGCAATGTGCGCAAAATCGGAAAACATAATAGACTTTTATAAAACTTGTTATGCAAGGGTTTTTGAGGTCGCTGATTACGAATACGAAGTCACTTTTAAAAATTCTCAATGGCGGATCCAATATGGCGGACGAAATTTTCAAAAATTAATTGGATTCGCTTCAAACTTGTTACTCGGAGGTTTTTGGGGTCGCTGATTACGAATCTGAAATCATATTTTTAATATTTTTAAAATTTAAAATGGCGGATCCACTATGGCGGTCAAAATTTTCAACAATTAATTGGATTTGCCTCAAACTTGTTATTCAGGGGTTTTTGGGGTCGCTGATTACGAATCTGGAGTCAGTTTTTAAATATTCAAAATAACGGATCCATTATGGCGGACGAAATTTTCAAAATTTAATTGGATTCGCTTCAAACTTGTTACTCGGGGGTTTCTGGGTTCGCTGATTACGAATCTGAGGCGATATCATTTACCAGAGAGACCATGTCGATTATGCATTATAGGACTTCTAAGTAATTTTGGTAGCATACTTTCTGGGGTTTTGAAAATCGGTCGAGTTCGCGAAATTTCGGGACCATCGGTGGGTTGAGCGATGGAATGGTAGGGAGTTCTATGAGGTAAATTAAAGATTTCCTCGTTGATTTCTCGGTCATTTCATCGACAAGCAGCCCTAGAGATTAAACCTGGTGCCACCCTTTGTGTCTCGCCGAGAATTCGATGGTACGTTAAAGTGTTTTAATAATAAAAAAATTGAAAAAGTGACGTTTTGGGTCTGGATTTGGATTAAATTGTTTATTCTGTTTTGTTCATTTTGTTTAAAATAGTGTGGCGAATAATCCGGCCCGGTTTTATTTTGTAAAATAAAAATTCCAAGAGGGATGCCACGTGTCTGAAGAATCAGCCATTTAAAGTTGACGAAAAAACCTCAACGAGGATTTCTTATAACTGATTGCTCTCGACATGGTCTCTCCACTTCAAGTAAACTTGGTTTCGAGACGTTCCTAAAGGAAAGTCGTGGTCATCCGTCGGAATTTTGTATGGTCTCAACGTGAACTGAACAAAAAAAGCGTTGGGAAAACGAATGGGCAGTTTGTGATGAGTATTTTTTATTTTATTGATTTGTATTGATTCTGAAATTGTTCATTTATATTTTTTATTACTATTGTGTCAGAGATGGATATTTAAATTATTTTATGTGTTAGTAAATTAATAGAAATTATTTATTTATGCCGGTTGTGACGTCACCCGTGTTTTGCAATTGAATGAACCATTGTTTCTTATAATATTAATCGGATCGCTATATGTATACGCATATTTATTTTAATTTGACGATTGGTAAATTTATTGACTGAAAAATATATAATTATTTTTGGATGAATCATATTCTTGTCATTTCTAGTCATTTTTATCTTACGTCTAATATTTATTTTTGAAATTAAAAAAAAAAGTAAAGTTTAATATTCGTTTTCGTACTTTTGACAATCATTGATTATTCCGATATCTTTTAGATTCTTTATAAAAATAATAGGTAACAAAAAAGTGGTTACATAAATTGGCGCCCATAAGTGGAGGGCACGAATTGATTGACCCTAAAATTCTAAGATTCTAAAATTGAAAATTTATGTTATTTGAAAATTTATTTTGTTAACAAATTTATTTATTTTTCCTCTGTATAAGTTTATATGACAACTATTTGTAATACTAGAAAAACTAGATCTCAGACAGGACCGTTATTATTGGGACTAGAAAAAATTAAAAAGATTAAAAATAAAATTAAAATTAAATGAAAAATAATATTAAAGTTGATAAAGTAAATAATATTGATATGCCGGGAGATAGTGACGAGACTTTAAATGCAATGAACGTCGAACAGTTAAAGAAAGAAGTTCAGAGATTGCGTCAGTTAAATAATGTTCAAAATGAACAATTAATTTTGTTAAGACGGCAACGAACGGAAAATGGCGGAAATTCGGATAATAATTTGATTCAAACCTTGATTGATGGATTACGTTCGATAAATATTGAATTAAAACCACCTAAATTTATTGAGTCCGAAAATCCTAACCAGTTTTTAGAAAAATTAACAAAATTTTTTGTGGTAAAAAAAATCGCGAACGAAAATAAATTGAATATTTTGGAGGGAGCTTTTGACGGGAGTGTTCGAAACTGGTTTGAAACGCAAAGAAACTCGTTTGTTAATTATGCTGATTTTGAAAAAAAAATTTTAAGTGAATTTTATTCCATACCCATAAGGGTTCAAATTAAATCACATTGGCTCGCTAAAAGATTTGACCCTAATAAAGAAAATCTTAATTCGTATTTTTTGGGTCAGGTGCAGTGTGCTCAATATTTTTTGCCAAAAATGGAAGAATACGAAATGTATTATACCATTATTTCACAAATGCCGATTCGTGTTCGAGAATCGTTGGCTACAATAGATTTTTCAAATTTTAGTAAAATTTCACAAGCATTGACGCAATTAGATATCACCTTTAATGATAAAGTAAACACACAAAAGAAACAAGTACCAATTAATAGTAATGCCTACAATCAAACCGTAAATTCTTTTCCATCAAATAACAATAACAGTAATCAGACTAAAAGTAAAATAAATGTTCGAAAATTTATTCTCAAGAACGAATGGATTTATTTAAGAATAATTCAAATCAAACAGCTGATCATACTTGTGTTTCAAACTCGATTATAAATGCTTATTCACAACCGCTATTTTCGCGTGAACCGATGAGAATACGGCTTCCGGATATGTCGATCCCCCCTCCTTCGCTTAGCTCTCAGACTCATGGGCTTGATAAGAATCAAAAGGGCCAAAATCATTTAAACTGATAATAGGCGCGATGTCATCAATTAAAACGTCGCGCCGGGACTTATACGATGATTTGCAAAATACGTTAGAAAATTTTGAAGGTGATAACGTGGAAAATAAAATTAAGATATTATCACGAGTTCCTTTGTGCCCACAAGTAATTGTTTCTGTCTTTTCTGTTCCAATCCCAGCTTTAATTGACACGGGCAGTCAAAACACTGCTATTTCTGAGGATCGGTATAAGTATTTATTATTGCACGGTAAATTGACGGAGCTTCCTGTATCGAATGTATCATTGTTCACGGCCATAGGTAAAAATTCTACAACTATTAAAAAGCAAATTATGTGCGAAATAATCTTGGGTCATAAAAAATTTCTCGTTTGTTTTTTGGTTGTTGCGAAGTTATCTAACTCGATTATTTTGGGAAATGATTGGTTGTCAATGAATAACGCAATTATTAATTACAAGGATCGTTTTATTGAAGTTAATGACTTTAGATTACCGAATTCTATTGTTAGATTTGACAAGTCAGTTTCTGAGGGTTTGCGGACTTCTGATTCTCCTGATCATATTAAATATATTCAGGCTGTTAATTGTGATTTAAAATGTAAGGAGAATTTTACCGATTTACAGGGGGATTATATTTTGCAAACAGAAAATCATATTAACTGTCAAAATAAATATCTTGAAAATAAATCGGATATCTTGGATAATGATGAAGATTTTGATGTTGAAAAAGTGTCTGAAAATAATATTTTTTGTGAGGTTTATTTAAATCAACTAACATTATATGACGAGTTGGAACCGGATATGAATTTATCGGAAGCGGAAGTCAAAGATTATTTCTTAGATAATAATTATCGTGAAAAATATATTAATGACCTGGAGCCTATTAGTAAATATTATGAATGCAAATCTGGCGAATTTGGTAGTTATAAAGAAAGAATTAAATCTATTATTTCAAATGTTCCGAATATTAGTACATTCGAGAGAGAGGAATTTGTTAATCGAATGGGTAGATTTGAGCGTTTATTTAGTCCAAAGATGGAAAGTGCTGATACTTATCAGTATAAACTGAAAATTAGGAATCATAAAACTTTTATTAGAAAAAACTATCCGGTCCCTTTAGCCTATAGAGGAGCTGTTGATAAGGCAATTGACGAAATGGTCAAATCGGGAATTATCGAAAGGGCTGATAGTCCGTATTGCAATCCGTTTAGGATTGTTATTAAAAATGACAATTCCGTTCGGGTCTGTCTTGATGCTCGTTTTATTAACGAGATTATTGAGGATGATCATGAGTCACCGCCTTTAATCCAAGAATTATTACAAAAATTTAATGGCGTAACGTATATGTCTGTTGCTGATCTTGCTACCGGATATTGGCAGATTCCATTGCATCACAGTAGCAGGCAATATACAGCCTTTGTATATAATTCGAAAGTGTATCAATTCTGCCGGATACCTTTTGGATTGAAGACGACAGGATCTGCCTTCATTCGAGCATTAAGTTTAGCTCTCGGTGATCAGTTTAATGATGTTTTGACTGTTTATATTGATGATTTTCTCATCTCCACGTGTGGCTCATTCTGGGATCATTTGGCAGCACTTGAATCTATTTTCGAGGTTCTTCAATCAAAGAATTTCACTTTAAAGTTGGATAAATCGTTATTTTTTCAAAAAACGCTTAAGTTCTTGGGTCATGAATTGTCGACGACTTGGATTCGCCTACTGCAAAATAAATTGGAAGTAATTTTGAATTTTGAGAAGCCGAAAAATAAGCGAGAACTCCAACAGTTTTTGGGAATCCAGTTTGATAGTTTCTGATAGATCCAGTTTTTGATAGATCCATTTCGGTCGCTTTTAAAAGATAAGATTCCGTGGAATTGGACTGAGTTCCATGACCGAGCGTTTAACAATATGAAAGCGGCGTTCGTGAGTTGTGTGGAACTTAGACATCATATTCCGGGTACTCAGTATAAATTACAAACTGATGCCTCTGATATCGGCATAAGTGGAGTTCTTTATCAGCTGGATGATGGTAATGATCCGCGAATCGTCTCACTCATAAGCAGATGCTTAAATTCCGCTCAGGTGAATTACACGACGACTGAGAAGGAACTCTTAGCCATCGTGTATTCAATCACGAAATTGAGAACTTATCTGTTGGGTGTGCGATTTGAGATCATTACAGATCATAAAGGATTAACTTTTTTGGGATCAACTGATTATTTGAGTGCTCGGTTAATTAGATGGAGTCTCATTCTTCAGCAGTACAATTTCGGGGTGTCGCATTGTCGGGGAAAAGATAATATCGTAGCTGACTTTTTTAGTCGTAATCCTCGAGGAAAGTTTGAAGATTTCTCAGAAAATCATTTGTCTATTGATGTCCTGGAGATGGAGGGTGGATCGGAAAATGAGCAAATTTTTATTAACGAAATAATCTTAGATCAAGATCTGACGAAATCTTCAAAGAATTTGGCAATTTTACAGCGAAACGATGATAATATTGATGCTATTATTGTTAGAATAGAGAATGGAGAGAGAGGCGATTTTTATGTTATTAAGGAATCAATTTTATTTCGGAATGACAGTTTTTCGAATGCTTGGCAAGCGTGATCCCGAAAGAAATAACGAGAAATCTTATTAATTGCATTCATTCGAAGTTAGGGCACCCAGAAGTCTATAAAACGATAAAATATTTGAAACAATATTATTATTGGAAAGGAATGGGAAAGCAAATCAAAGATTTTGTTTTAACATGCGATTTATGCCAGCGCGTAAAAAGTCCAAATATCAAGATGGAGGGAAAATATAATTTAGTTAAATCTGAGGAGCCGGGGGACCTAGTTTGCGTAGACTTCTACGGGCCGTTGCCTAGGTCAACAGGGGGATTACAGTATATTTTTGTAATCATGGACGTATTTTCCAAGTACGTAAAGCTACACCCCATTAAAAAAGAGACCACGGCAATAGTTCTAAAGAAATTGTGCGAAAAATATATACCAGAATTGGGAAAACCAGCTAGGATCTTGGCCGATCATGGTTCCCAATTCACGTCCCCAAAATGGGCTAATAAACTGGTCGAAATGGACATAAAAGTAATTTTTTCATCAATTAGACACCCTCAGGGAAATCCAGTCGAAAGAGTTATGAGGGAGTTGGGGCGATTGTTTCGAACGTTGTGTTCTGAGCGACATACGCGTTGGAGTAAGCATGTCCCAGATATCGAGTTTTTTTTAAACGTAACCACTCATCACACTACTGGATTCACGCCTTTTGAGTTACAATTCGGGGTGAATCCTGCTGACCAGATCCAAAAAATTGTGAATTTTCCGGAGTCTGAAATTCTAGCAAAAGAAGCAAAAATTTTATTAGCTAGAGATAGAATACAAAAGAGTTTCGAAAAACGTGCCCGTAGTCAAAAGGCAATTTCCAAAGTCGATTTAAAAGAGGGTGATTTTGTGTTGCTTAGAATCCCCAAATAGTCTGACGCAATAAAAAAAGTTACTATGAAATTTTTTCATCTATATTATGGTCCATATAAGATCACAAGGGATTTTCGCAATAATTCTTATGAACTGGGACAGATTGACGACTCAAATCGGATAATTGGAATTTTTAATCGATTCTCATTAAAAAAATATCGGTCAATCAAGGTTTAGCCTATAAATGATTTACTCTTCTGCAATGTATAAAATAATTGTATTTGTGTCTCTTGTGAAAGATCAGTCCATTGAATATAATTCAAAGATTCATCACATCATTTATAATATAAAGGAATTGTAATTTGTTATCCTGTGAAATAGATTCAACCTATGTCGACAATTATAAATGTATGTATATGTAATCAATTGATGATTGTATCTTCCGATAAAGATGTAAATGATGTATCACTATAATTCTAATATCTTTAAGGTATCTGTTCGCTAATTAAAGATAAGGGGGATAATGAGGCGATATCATTTACCAGAGAGACCATGTCGATTATGCATTATAGGACTTCTAAGTAATTTTGGTAGCATACTTACTAGAGATTAAACCTGGTGCCACCCTTCGTGTCTCGCCGAGAATTCGATGGTACGTTAAAGTGTTTTAATAATAAAAAAATTGAAAAAGTGACGTTTTGGGTCTGGATTTGGATTAAATTGTTTATTCTGTTTTGTTCATTTTGTTTAAAATAGTGTGGCGAATAATCCGGCCCGGTTTTATTTTGTAAAATAAAAATTCCAAGAGGGATGCCACGTGTCTGAAGAATCAGCCATTTAAAGTTGACGAAAAAACCTCAACGAGGATTTCTTATAACTGATTGCTCTCGACATGGTCTCTCCACTTCAAGTAAACTTGGTTTCGAGACGTTCCTGAAGGAAAGTCGTGGTCATCCGTCGGAATTTTGTATGGTCTCAACGTAAACTGAACAAAAAAAGCGTTGGGAAAACGAATGGGCTGTTTGTGATAAGTATTTTTTATTTTATTGATTTGTATTGATTCTGAAATTGTTCATTTATATTTTTTATTACTATTGTGTCAGAGATGGATATTTAAATTATTTTATGTGTTAGTAAATTAATAGAAATTATTTATTTATGCCGGTTGTGACGTCACCCGTGTTTTGCGATTGAATGAACCATTGTTTCTTATAATATTAATCGGATCGTTATATGTATACGCATATTTATTTTAATTTGACGATTGGTAAATTTATTGACTGAAAAATATATAATTATTTTTGGATGAATCATATTCTTGTCATTTCTAGTCATTTTTATCTTACGTCTAATATTTATTTTTGAAATTAAAAAAAAAAGTAAAGTTTAATATTCGTTTTCGTACTTTTGACAATCATTGATTATTCCGATATCTTTTAGATTCTTTATAAAAATAAAAGGTAACAAAAAAGTGGTTACAAATCTGAAATCAGATTTTTAATATTTTTAAAATTCAAATTGGCGGATCTAATATGGCGTACGAGATTTGCAAAATTTAATAGTATTCGTTTCGAACTTCTTACTTTGGGTTTTTTTGCAGTCGCTGATTACGAATCATAAATCACTTTTTAAAAATTCAATATGGCAGCTCCAATACGGAGGACGAAATTTTTAAAAATTTATTGGATTCTCTTCAAACTTGTTACTTGAGGGTTTTTTGAGAATGAATTTGATATAATACATCTAATATTCCTAGCTAATTTTTATAAGGTTTTTAATTCCCACGTTTCCTTCCCGTCAATATGGTTATATTTGTTGACGTTGCCCGACTCTTACTCAGAGCCGGCTTTAGCACTTTCTGCGCCCCGGGCGAAGTTCAATTTTGTCGCCCCTTCCCCCCCCCCCCTATAATATGCAATCTGGTTAGACATATAATAAATTAAAAAAAATCAAAATTTTAAAACTGTGTAACTAATAAACTATTTTATGAAATTTGAAAAAATTTAGTTTTTACACTTTCACTAACAGTGAAAACACTCTAGCAAAGTTTAAGCTAAATTAAAAAAATGTTATCTTTTGACCTGGACAGTTCAAAAATTTTCTTCTATATCACGTCTACATCCCTGGATGCGCCCCCTTCAGCTCTGCGCCCTGGCGGTCGCCCGGGTTCGCCCTCCCCCCTAAAGCCGCTACTGCTCTTACTGCTTGGAAGTGAACGTGAATAAAGAACCTTTTTTTGTTTTGTTTTTTTTTTGTTTTTGTCTTTTTTTTGCGCAAAGAAATGAAAAAAGAAGCGTCCGCCAAAAATTTTGCAATGGATATTGCAAGAAGTTATTTACAAAAGAGAAACACCAGCGCATTGAAGAATCATAAAATTCAAAACCAACAAAAGCGAAATTACTACAAGTGACACTTGCGAAAATCAAACAGATTTAAAGTGTGAAAACTGACAGAAATATTTTTGCAAAGAATGTTTTGCGAAAGTTCACTAATATATAATTTTATTGAAAAGCGTGATTCAAAAATTTTAATATACACAAAATAATCAAAATCAAAAACAAAAAAAGACAAAAAACAAAAAAAAGGCTCTTTATTCACGTTCACCTCCAAGCGGTAAGATTCGGGCAACGTCAAAATATTTGACCATATTGACGGCAAGGAAACGTGGGAAATAAAAACATTATTAATCTTTTAATTTTGCAAAAATTAGCTAGGAATATTAGAAGTATTATATCAAATTCGTCCTAAAAAAAACCTCAAGTAACAAGTTTGAAGAGAATACAATTAATTTTTGAATATTTCGCCCTCCGTAATGGAGCGCCATATTCAATTTTTAAAAAGAGATTTCAGATTCGTAATCAGCGACCGCAAAAGCCCAAAGTAAGAAGTTCGATGCGAATCCAATTAATTTTTAAAAATTTTGTCCGCCATATTGGATCCGCCATTTTGAATTTTTAAAAACTGACTCCAGATTCGTAATCAGCGACCCCAAAAACCCCCAAGTAACAAGCTTGAAGCTAATCCAATTAATTTCTGAAAATTTCGTCCGCAATATTGGATCCGCCATTTTGAATTTTTAAAAAGTGACTTCATATTCGTAATCAGCAACCCCAAAAACCCCCGAGTAATAATTATTTATTCAGTAAATCCATGGTCAGTTTTTTCTACACTTTTTTAATTAAAATTTGACATTTTCTTCCTAATATCTAAATTTCAGAATTTAAGCTCATTTCCATCACATTTTTTTCGATGATTTAAGTGAGTTTCCATAAGAAACTGTGTTAAATTGCACATTTATTTTAATTTTTTAAACAAAAACTACGTGGTGAAAAATTTTGAAAAAAATCAAGGCTTCCTGAATTGATTTGAGGAACAATATGTCAAAATTTCAGACTTCTAGCTCATTTCCTTCAATTGCCGGTGACAATCCTTAAACGCATTTTTTCTAAAAAATGATTGTATTGCCCTCCTATCTGCCAAAATATTTGACTTAGAGAGTTCAAATTTGGTACACAAATGTATTGCTATGTGTAGATTACAAAAAAATATAGAGATCGTGATGGTAATAGTGCTACAAAAGAAAAGGCAAGAGTTTTCAGCCAAAAAATATCAAAATTTCTAAAAAATCTTATTATTTTCTTGACAACGCTATGTTCAACCCCTAGAATCATGTTCTCTATAATTTTCCTTTCATCTACACGTGAAAATACATATGTGGGCCAAATTTGAACTTTCTAAGTCAAATAGTTTGGCGGTTAGGGGGGGGGGGGATACGATTTTCGACAAAGTCTTTCCAATATAAAGTTCCGTGCGTACACTTGTGGTGTACGGAACCCTCAAAAGACATGAATTACTAAATATTGAAGAATTAATTGAAAATTAAAAACAATAATTATAAAATTAGGACAATAATTTGATTTTAAAGAAAGTAATTGAGATAAGTGGAAAATATTTGACAATATTGAAAAAAAATCGATAATTGTTGAGAATATTTAACAATTGAAAAAAAATCGAAAATTGTTGAGTATATTTGACAATTGAAAATAAATTCTAAAACTGTTGAGAATATTAAACAACGGAGCAAGGTAATTTAGAAAACTTAAGAATAATTGTAAAATTTAATGAGAATAATTGTAAATTGAAATCTGGTTAAAATTTAATAAAAAATTATAGACTTATTGAATAATGAAATTAAAATTACAACTGTTACTTATAAATTTAAATTTTTATCAATTCAAAGGCATTTTTAAAAAAGTAGTTGACTCATTATTACTCTCTATATAGATCTTGAATCAGTGAGAATTTAGACTACAAATCAGTGAAATTTCACTGACATAAATTTAGAGAGTATAGATAATTTTATTACGTGAACTTTTTTTTTGCTTGTCAAAATTAGGGTTCATAAAAGGGGGGTGGTATTCTGGAAACAGGTCTGCCCCCCCTGCTAGAAATCCAATGGGCGCTACTGGTTTCGTGTCAATATTGCCTCACAAGCGGACATTTTACTACTTGCACCAATGTTGCCTGAAAATTCTTTGGAATATTCCGAAACTTGGAGCGTTAGGGCCAGGCAAGTTTAAGAAAATATCTTGTGCTGTGTGGTTTCATATAAAAGTAGCATTTGCTTTAAAAAATTAATGCTAATATTTAATGATTCAGATTTAGAGGGATTAACCAACAAAACAATAAAAATAACTTGTTGCATTAATTTTGTATTTATCCGCTTTTAGGTCTCATTTAATTTTTGTATAAAGTAAAATAATAATTTTCTTTTTAATATAAGGAAAAAATAAACATTGTTTTATTTAATCTAAATATCGTTACTTTATTTCTAATATTTCTGTTCTTGTTTTACTAGATAAAAAACTGCACATAATTATACCCAGCAAAGATAAATGTTTTACGTATAATATAATACATTTTATGAAAATGACTTATACACTGAGAGAAAAAAAAGGTTACTACAACGGAGGACACAAGTAGGAATTGCCTGAGTGACTCGGGTAGTAGAACTCAAGTTAACGCAACTTGGGACTCCGGTAAATACTGCTTGGGTCTCCAATTACGTCGACTTGAGACCCAAGCAGTATTTACCGGAGTCCCAAGTTGCGTTAACTCGAGTTCTACTACCGGAGTCACTCAGGCAATTCCTACTTGTGTAGGGGAAACCCTATATCCATATTTGGCAAAAAATTGTTTAGTTAGTGAATTAAAAATGAAATCATATTGCAGCTAAATTTACATGGAACATTTCCTTTAAATAATTGATAAAATGAAAACCTTGTTAATTGTTTGAAAGACAATTAATTTTGGTGTTTAAAAAAGTCCATTCTAGCCCGTCTTAGGTTACCTGGTAGGGTAAGCATAAAAATAGCTTTTGTTTAATATTCTTCTTAGTAATTAAAGGTGATTTTTAAAGTTAGAAAAAGAAGCGGCAAATAGATAAATATTTGAATTTGTAAAATTTTCTTTGTATTTATAGGCTATGATCACTGTTAACACCGTACCTTCATAGGGTAAAAAAGATTCCGCTTTAATCGAAAATTGAATAAATTCATGGGGCCCGTCTTAGGCGACAGGCTTGTTTTTAATATATTTACATTTTTTAATTATATAAAGTAAATACCAACTAAATATATATAAGATTTTCAAACATTAATGAATATTCTTTGAGATAAAAACAATACTTCCATTTCAAGTGACATTTAATTTAGAAAATTTCCATTTTTAAAACCTTTATGTATTTCGTCTTTCGAAGTGCTAAAAATATTTTTCCGCTTATTATTTATATTTTTTTGAAATGCAAAAAAAATGCTTCTGAATTAATTAGATACGTCTCGACTACATATCTACATACAGAATTGTTTAATAAATTTTTATATTTCAAGGATATTAAAGGGTGCCCGTCTTAGGCGACTCTCCCCTAATATGTAAGTAGATATCGCTTGATGTAAAGGCAGATCTAACTAGGTATATTTTGAAATAGACTAACTTTAATATGCACCAATCTATACAATATTGTATTGAGATTTTCAATTTTTTAAGTTTCTAAAACTTTAGAAATTAGTTGTCTGGAAAAATTGGAAAAACAAAGTGTGGTTTTTTGACGTTCATTTTAATAGTGGTTGTTTTAGGCAACCATCGTCAGAGAGGAGTTTTTAGGCGTATAACGCGAGAGTGTTTTTTTTTTTGCTTGGAGGTACCGATATATTTCTATATCGAATTAGATATTGTCTGTTATGAAGTCAGATCTATTGATTCTGTTAACAGGTATATAGTCATATATAATATCAAATCAGTTAAGTTAAGTTCCAGTTAAGTTCCACTGAATTTAAAAATTATAGTCAAATTATAGTCAAATGCCAATTGGTATTGGGACAGAACCGAATAATAGGAGGAGACAAAACTGAGATCTTAAAATTTCCTTACATGGTAAAAAAAAATGGAAAATCTTTTTAAATAAAAATTATATTTTATTTTTATAACTTCTTAAAATATGTAAAACTTTAACGAAAGATTTATAATCCCAATAAATTTTAGCTACGTCTTACTATAGGCAGAAAGGAAGGCAACTTGCCAAACAATTGCAGTGCAACAATTATCGGAAAGAACTGGGCACTTACAGCGGCACACTGTTTTAATGAGTAAGATAATATTTTAAAACCAAATAGCTACATTACCATTTAAAAACCAGAAAAATTCTAAAAATTATTTCAACTAAATATTTTTAATTTTTGGTATAAAGTGCTTGCATTAATCTGATTTATATTTTTCAGACAACCAATTGATTATGATAAAATAAGTGTACTTGCTGGAAGTACTAATATAATACAATTAGAAAAATCTGCTCAAAAACATAAAGTGATTAAAGTTATGAAACATAACCTTTATAAATGTATAAAAGCAAAAAATACTGTTGGTGCTGATATTGCTGTTTTGAAAGTCAGTCCATCTTTTACTTATAATCAATTTGTACAACCATTAAAGTTACCTGAACAGGGAGATTCTTTAAAGACGGATATTGCCACTGTCGCAGGCTGGGGACTTACAGTAGTAAGAATATTTATATTATTTGAACAGAATGATTGTAATTTAAAGCGATTGTTAAAGATTGATAATGTGTTTCAATGGAATCTCATTGATTATAAATCATAATTTAACTGATTAAATTAGTGGGGTTACTGATTCAATCACTAAAATATTTCACTGAGAATCAGTTAAATTTGATTGATTCTCAGTCAAAATTTCACTGATTGAAATCAGTGGCTTAGGGTCCGTCCATAAATTACGTAAGGTCTTTTGGGTATAGGGGTGTGGGTAAAAAATTTTTCTATGCTAACTTACATAGGTGGGTACCTGGTTAAACAAATTCCTTACGTAAGATGTAGTTCTTATTTTTACTCACTAAATTTTTTAAATTTTCACGCTACCGTCAAGTGAGGCTATTTTGTGCACAAAACCACTCTTTTTCCACTCTATGCTTTATTAAAATTCAGAATTAGAATAAATAAAAAAGTTATCTATTCAGTTATGTTGTAGACACCCTTCTAAAGGTGTCCTGTAAGTTAGCCCACAAGAAAAAATTTTTTGTCTGAGTTATAGAAACTCAAAGTTGTGCACAAAGTAAACCCCATGGTGGGGCTATTTTGTACATCAAAGTTTGCTTATTTATAAAGTTGTGTAAACCTTTTTTTGAACGTTTTTGCTGTATGAAGTATTATTTTTAGATATTCTAGAGTACAATAAAGAAAAACGAAGCCAGAAATATTTTTTTTCTAGGAATTGTTTAACTAATTTGAAAGTAAAACACTAAAATTTCACAAAAATGTAGATTAACAAAAAAAGTTATTTCTTTAACAAAATTTTACTTAAAATAACTTCTATTACACTTCTTTAGTTATTTTAAAAGAAGAAGTTTTAAAATTAACTTGAAAAGCATGTGATTGTTAATGTTACTTTTTTTTAAGCTTTTAAGGCAGCATGTGTAAAACTGAAATTTTATACTTATTTCTTATCTTTTATAACAAAAATATGACAAAAATGTTTCAAAACGAAATTCTAAAGTAAGTTTTACTAAATACAAAACAAATTATTAAAAAAAACTTGATTTTAAGGAATGCACAAAATAACCCACCAAATCCTGGTTTTTCAGTTTTTTACACTTTTTTCCTAAAATATGCAATAAAAAGTTAGCGCATCATGTATACAACATCACAACTAAATTATCAACAAGTATTATTAATACTTTTAGAAACACTTTTAAACTTTCTGAGATCTAGACAGAATTTTGAGAACTTTGAAATTTTTCAGCTTGATTTTTACGACTTTACGATTTTTTTTCTGATTTCTGATAAAGAATTAAGTAAATTCATTTAGTACTCTCTGTAGTCTAGATATCAGAAAATATTTATACCAAGTAGCAATCTTAAGCAACTGAATATAAAGATTTTATTCATTAAAAACCTCGCGTGGACACAATAGCCCCACGGCGCACAAAATAGCCCCACTTGACGGTATGTAAAAAACACCAAACATTTATTTATTAAACAATTTTTTTAAAATTAATTTCGTTATACATGCATCACAGTACCCTTTATCTTCATAAAAGGATAAAAGCTGAATTTTTCCCTGGAAAAGGTGACAAAAAATGAAAGAAAGAAATATTTAAAAAATATAAGATAATAATTGAAAATTAAAGAAAATAACAAAAAATTGAAGAAAATAATTAAAAAATGTAAGAAATAAATTAAAATTTAAAAAAATAATCAATTGGCAAAGAAAACTACCACCGCGGGCTGCGAGGCGCCACTTGTATCAAAACAAAAATGTCAGACATCAGTGTGGTTTTTTTTAAAGACAGTGCAATGTAGCAGTTGGTTTTTGATGTTTATTTTTGCAATAAGTTATTATTTTCTAAGTGTTATTATTAAAAATTAAGTTAGCTTTCAGCTTAAAGTAGCTTATTTTCTTTCTGCAAAGCTCCTCCGTCATCTAGGAATATATGACAGAGGGCCAAAATGTAGTTAATTCTGGCATGATAATATTGTGCGGAGTCAATAATAAAACTACGGAAAAACTCGAAATTTATTCTCTGTGCCTTCAAACCAGTGTACTAAATTCAGAACCACACTCACTTACTGGTCTTTTCTAAATTAATAATATTAAAAGTGAAGTTTGTATGGAAAGGAGATGACTTGTTCTTGTAATGCGGTAGAAAATTCAGAATTTTTGTTCAAATTCCATTGCTTTCACACAAAATAAATAATTTGACACTATTATACAATTATTATTCACGTCTAAAAACACTTTAAAATCTTGTTTTAGAAAACAAAATACTGAACTCAGTGTATAAACATTGTCAATTTCCACTCTGATGTCGGCCATATTGAATAGTTCCCAGAGTGACCGATAGGGGCGTTTTGTAAATTTAAACTGCCAATAATTGAAAAAAAAATTACAAACCGATGAAAATAATTGACAAGTGAAAACAAAATTCAAAAAATGCTAGATTAATACACAGCCAAACAAAATAATTGAAAAAATTAAAGAATTATTATAAAATTTTTAGAGAATAATTGAAAATTGAAAAAATTGTAGAAAATTATTGAAAATTGCGAAAAATAATTAATAATTGAATGAAATAATTAAAAAATGACGAGAATAATGAAAAATTAAAAATCGGGCAAGTACGAGTTACACCCGTACCAAAATCTAGGGTTCCGTACATTTACGAAACAAAGATATACCTTATTAACAAACAGAGAGCTCTAATTTGGTACACATATGTATTTTTACGTGTAGATTACAGGAAAATTATAGGGAACATTATCTGGATTGACAGTCAAAACGTTGTCAAAAAAAGAAAAACTGCAAATTTTCGAAAAAAATAGTTTTTTCCTCATAACTTTGAAACTATTTGAGCTAGAGGGCTAAAATTTGATACATTTGTATATTTTTATGTACAGATTATAAAAATTAATTAGAACGTACAAATTATGAAAATACTTCTACCTTCAAGTACATGAAGCTTTCTCTTAAGAGCACAGGTTTGTATTTCATACACGGAAAGACTTTCGATTTTAATACTTAATATTATAGTACTTATTTTTACAAAATTTCGATAGGAAACCAGGATATATCGTTATATTTTCAGAATTTACTATTTCTATTTAATATTTACTATTTTCGATAGGAAATGTTAAAAGAAACTTGAATCGACATTTTGTTGGGAAAATTGCTATTGAGTTTTGGAATTAGTAAAATCGAGATTAATAAGTAATTCCTATAAAAAGGCAAATAAACCGATCTTCATGATTATTATATTATTATAGGTTACCTGTGGTAATTGACATTCCATATATTTTTAACACTTTTATATACATATAAACACAATCACCATCACAAACGAAATCCTAACATAACCTAAACACTAACGATAATACGCACGCACATATATATGCTTAACGAATCGCACAATACATATAATGTTTGAAGGGAAAAGTTTTCTTATATACTAATCGACATAATACATTACCACTTTTGAGAAAAATCCACAAAAATCACAAGTTTCCATCTGTGAACAATAGTTGAAGTTTGACATCCGCCAAATTCAAACTTCACTTAAAAGTTTTTACATGATATAACCGGTTTATATTGAATAAAACTATCACGTAGAAAGTATTTATTGTGTTATTTTTCACCCACTTTACGACAACGTTAATGATTTAATCGTTTCTTTTAAGAGAGAAATTATATAATCCGAATAAGCAAATCAACAGTGACAAGACGCACAACGGTTAAACTGTCATGGCCGCCAATTTTCCAATAGTTAATGGAATTTCAACAAAGCATTATTTTGAAATATAATCTTTTTAATAGTAAGATGTTCAAGATGAACTTATTTTATTGTTGCTTCCTATTGAATATAGTAATATTTTTAACCTATTTTTGTAAATATTTTTATAAAAATTATTATTTAATAAAAATTAAATAATTTTAATTATTTTTTTTAGATTATACTTTTTCCTAGTTTCATTTTCCTTTTAAAAAAAGCAATCTTTCCAATTTTAAATAGTAAATTTTAATTTCAAAATATATAAATATTAACTTTTAAAAAAGTATATTCTTCTAGTCCTGTAGTATAAAATACCATTTTACAGTTATATCCTGATTTACAATCGAAATTTTGTAAAAATACATATTATAATATTAACTATTAAAACCAAAAGTTCTTCCGTGTATAAATAACATAAAAATCAAAAAATTTTTTTTAAGGGGAGGCCCTGAAATTTTTATAGGGTTTCAGGGCTTATAACAGTCTTGATTATAGGTCCTGTGGCAGCCTTGATCAAGCCTTGTATAAGATTAAAAATTTTTTTTGTTTTTTTCATAATTTTTCAATTATTTTGAAAAAAAAAGTGATAACAATTTTCAATTGCGTTTTATATAGTTTTTTTACATTCTGAGTATACAAATAAAAATTTTATTGGTTTGAGGGGTACTGTAGGACAATTAGGGTGAGCTCTAGCATAGGGGTCTAAACCTCTTTTTGGTGATTTTTTGAATTTTTTTTTTGTGACCTCATAATATTCAATTTTATTTCCAAACATAATTTTTCCATAATCTGCATGCAAAAATACACGAGTGTACCAAATTTTAGCCCTCTAGCTCAAATAATGGCAAAGTTAGAGAAAAAAAACTTTTTTTTCAAAAATTTGCAGTCTTTCCTTGACAACGCTATGGCCATCAATCCAGATCATGTTCTCTATATTTTTCGTGTAATCTACACGTGAAAATACATATGTGTACCAAATTTCAGACCTCTAGGTCAAATAGTTTAGAAGTTAAGGGGCGTGGGGGAATGGTCCATTTTAATGCATTTTTGCTAAAAAAAGTTGTTATTTCCTTGACAACGCTATGAACATCACCTTGAATCATGTTCTCTATATTTTTCGTGCAATCTACACGTGAAAATACATAAGTGTACCGAATTTCAGCCCTCTAGGTCAAATAGTTTAGAAGTTAAGGGGGGGGAATGGTTTTTGGCTACGGACGCACGAGTCTCGCTATAAGAGTTCCGCCGAACACCGAAGGTGTACGGAACCCTAAAAATGACGAAAACAATTGACAATTGAAAACGAAATTTGAAAAATGTCAAGTTTAATAGACAATAGAAAAAAATAATTTAAAAAATTGAACAAGAATTATTAAAAAAGAAAATAATTTCAAATTGAAAATTTAAGAAAGTTATAGGAATAATTGTTGTAAATAATTGCAAATTTAACAACTGGATTGAAAATATAAATAAATAATTACCATTCAACGAAATAATTGAAAGTTGAAAATTGAAGAAAAGCATTAAAAATTGAAGAATGGAATTAAAATTTAAAGAATATAATTGAGAATAGAAAAAAGTAATTTAAAACATCGAGAACTAATGAATACATTAGAAAATAATTAAAAACTGAAAAATGGAATTGAAATTTGAAAAAAATTGTAAATTGAAGAAAAAAATTAAACAATTGAATTTAAAATTAAATAAACTTATTAATAATAAAAAAAAAATAATTGAGAAAAGGCAAGAAGTTTTATAATAATTAAGAAATTAATTGAAAATTGAAAAAAGGAAATAAAATTTGAAGAAATTAATTCAGAATTGAAGAAAAAATTCAAACATTGAATCTGAATTTTATGAACATACTTCGAAATATTTACAAAAAAATTATATATTTTTGATCCCAAAGAGCTGAAAAAGATGACGAAATTGAAAAAAGGTGAAAAAGGGTGAAAAGGTGACTGTCTGTGATGCCTACATTAATTAAGCAATTTTTTGCAATGTTAAGAAAAAATTCTCGTAAAAAAATACATAAGCAAAAAATTACGTAAGATAGGGTGGGTGGGTGGATCAAAATCTTACGAAGCCTTACAGATGTGGATGCATGGGTCAAAATTTGAGAAAAATCCCTTACGTAATTTATGGATGGCCCCTTAGGGGAGACCGGGGCTAGTTGTGTCATTTTGCACTCTTGGTTGTTTAACTTCGTTAATATCTAATTTATAAAGCCTCTACGTACAGAAAACAGGAAAACTTGCTATGATATTTTAGCTTTCATTCAAAAAAGAAAAAATCTCGTTATTACTTTTAGTTTCCTTTTTTTGGAACATTGTTTTGGGATAATCCAAAGTGATGATTAAAATATTATTGTTTAAATGTTAAAACAATACTTTATATAATAAACTTAGTTTTTAGGGTTATTTTATAATAAAAGAAATTGAAAAATAAATATATTTAACGTGAAACAGTGAAAGCATAAGAACATAAAATAAAAAAATTGCTCATATTGAAAAAACGTATTTTTTCATTCCTAATTGTTAAAAAGTATTACCATTAGTGTTGATTGATTGAAATAAATTACTCATAGTGAAATTTAATTTAATTAATGTAGTTTATTTAATGTAGTATAAATACATAGTAGATTCCTTATGCATTCGAGAGACCCAACCAACCCCGGTGGTGTTTTTCAAATATTTGATTTTTTTTCTATCTATACTGCAAATATAAATTAAAATCTCTTAATTGTCCTTTAAAAGCAACTATTCAGGGTCAGAATTCGTAAAACGGATCACCTGAAATAATAAAAATTTTATTTTCAATGAAATACGATTTTTTTGTATTCTCATTTGATGAAAATTAATTCCAGCCATTATTACAAGGAAAAATTTTTTTTTAATGTTATTAAAAAATGAAATTTTTGTCAGTCTTTACTGGAAAATTTCTTTTTCCTCGACTTTTATTGAACCGATATTAGAAATCAAAAACCATTTTTTTCGTCTTGAAATGTATATAGAAATATTTTTAATTTTTATTGATTTTTAATTTATTTGTTCATAAAATGTTAATAAAAAACAATGTTCTTCACGCGATATTTAAAATTAAAAGATTGAATGAACTTACCTAAGTAAAATTCAATCAGAATTGTATAAGCTGCCTCGTCCTCAAGATCAATAATTACGTTTATATGAACGTGAAGTTCTTTTGATAATGCAAAATTCTTAAGAACTTATAGGTAGAATAATATATGTAAAATTGAGGTGAAACAAATGAAACTTTAATTTTTCTTTTTAATAACATTAATTGCAATTGTTCCGTTGGCGGGCTGCTTTCGAAGTCGACGCACTGAGAAAATAAGCCTCTAGCCAAGCAGCTTTATTTCTAGGTTAGGGTTCCTCGGGACAAAACAAACAAAACACCGGCGATGACAATCAAACTTCTAGGATACCGGAGCATATGCTCTGCTAAAATCAATTAAGTGCTTTGCAGGTGCTATATCAACAACCTCTCTCTGCTAAATTTAATCAAAAATTGGTTGTATTTAGTCAACTTATTTTCTCAGTGCGCGTGTCTCGTGCTATGTGCACAAAACATTTCGGTGTCGATGCCACTGTCTTTCAGATATAATCCACATCTTCTTAATATTATCTCTTCATATATCTACGCTCCTACATATTTATTTATTTTTTTACTTATTTGAATCTTTCTCAAAAATATTCTCATCTCTTTCTATCGACGAGGTATTTAAATTTCTGTCCATTTGAATCTTTTAAAAAAAAATTCTTTTTTTTCTGTTGGGGCGCATCAATATTCCCTAAGTCTCATTTGGCACAATACCATTTGACATAAATTCCATTTGACATAAATTTTACATTATAAATTATGCCAAATGAGATTTATGTCAAATGGTTTTATGACAAATGGGGGTTTTAATTCTAAATGGGCTAGATAAGTTTTATGATATAAAGGTTTTAAGTCAAATGAGTTTTATGCCAAATAAGTTTTATGCAATAAATGACTTTTATGCCAAATGAGTTCTATGTTGAACGAGTTTTAGGATAAATGGTGTTTATTCCAAATAGACTTTATGACAAACGGGTTTTAGGGTTGTGGCACCAGTCAAAGTATACAAATTGAACATTTTCCATAATAATTTAAAAATTATAGTTTTCATTCTGTTAATTAATATGTTTTTATGAACTTAGTTAATTCTAAATCTATTTATGACACAGCATCAGATTTAAAATGCAAACTACTTTCGAAAACAATTATTAAAAAGTTTAGAAGGTTATGTATACTGCCGTGCTAAGGAAGAACTTACGTATCTCCATTTCCTAAGAATCTGAGAAAATTGAGAAAAACCTTTTGCTTCAAGAACTCTGTTTTAAAATTAAAAATGTTAAAATTTAACTTCACTTCATAATGAAAAGTGTATATGCTCTTTCTAATTTTGCAAACAAAAATTAATTATTTAAACAAACTCTATGCGTTGTTTTTATTTCTGACGGAAGGGTCGTGCTCGACTACCTTTCAGAAAAGGGAGACATCGCAAGTTAACTTGCGATATTTTCCCACTTTTGGCATAGCCAACCTCGATGACCCCTACGTTTTTACGAGCACGCATAATACTGTGTGTAAGTTTTTATCAAGTAATTCTTCAATTTCCTCACATTTCGTGATTTTTAATTATTGTTTTTCTTGGCCATTAATTAACATTTTTAAATTCTATTAACACAGTTAGATGCAGTTTTTCTTCCTGCGTTTATCGATACCAAAAAACTCAATTTTGTCAAAAATGGCACTTACGTAAGTTTTTCCTTAGCACGGCAGTATATGTCGTAGCCATTTAGCGAAATTTGACATTTCATGAAGCGCTGACACATACTGAAATAAATATTTATTTCCTTATCTGTCTAAAATTTTTAGACATTCATGATATGCAACTACTAATTATGCACATAGTGTAATGATATAAGATTACACTATTTGTCTAATATTAGAAAGCATTTCATGAAATGACTAAGACTTATTTAGCTGATAACGAAATTTATGAAATACAATAATGTTTATTTCACAATGTGAAAAAGCACTTAAATAAAAAAATTCTTCATTTATGTTTGTGTTTATTTCTTGGCATTTATTTATTACTGCAGAAGAGACTGTTATGGCATCTGCTGTTACACATAACATTCATTTTTTTAGACTTGCATGTATTAGTTTTACATTGTCGAGCATGAACTTAACAATTACATTTTAAAAACTTGTATTTTTTGTGTAACTTCCCTCAATGTTAAATGGTGTTCAATATCAACTTTTTCATTTTTCAAGAACATTGACCCAAATTTTATAAATTGTTCGTTCCCAAACCACCCTTTTATAATTTATTCACTCTCTACATTTAAATAAGTGAAAATTCACATATTAGATGTCAAAAGTCTTCCACTCTTTCAAAAAGTGTATATGCACTTATAATAAGTGAAAATTTCACTTATCATAAGTGCATATACACTTATTGTAAGTGCATATGCACTTTTTGAAAGAGTGGAAGACTTTTGACATCTAATAAGTGAATTTTCACTTATAGTAAGGAAACAAATTCGATCCAGGAAGGTAAAAATTACAAAAAACAGAATTTCTTCCTTTTTTGCATTTTATTGAGTCACGCAACGTTTCAATGACTGGTGTGTCATCCTCATCAGGCTAAATTTTTTTTAAAATAAAAATATACACAAATTAAACACAGCACTAACAAACTAATCACAATAAATAAATTAATTAATTAAAAGGTTTTTTTACCTAAAGTACAATAAAACTACATGATTTAGTCAATTAATTAAATAAAAATATTCAAATTGAAAAATTGTCGTCACTCACGAACTAGATATCAATAATCAAATCAATTTTTTGGATGTCACACTCATGATAAACAATAATAAAAACATCAACAATTGGTTTTAAAAACCAATGGCATCTGGTAGACTAATAAATTACTTTTCGAACCATCCAACACAACAAAAAATTAATACAATTTATAATCTTGTTGATAGAGCCATTTTACTTTCACATAATTGTTTTCACAGAAATAATTTGGAAAAAATAATAAAAATTCTGGAAAACAACGACTATCCACCGATGATTATTAAGAAATATACCAATGTTCGTCTAAATTCTTTAAAATACCGTATAACCAACAATCAAAATGTTTGTAATCCACGCGCTTTGTTATATAAACAAATGCCAAAAGTCTGTACTCCTTACAATTATTTAGATTTTACAAAACTTTCAAAAATGTTAAAATCATTTAATATCCACACAATTCCTATTGTTAACAAAAATTTTAAAAATATTATTAGATTAGGTAAAGACCGTACTGATAAATGGCAAACTACTCAAATCGTTTATAACATCAATTGTAAGGAATGTCCTGTGAAATATATTGGGGAAACCAAACGTTCGTTAAAAACGAGAACTGGCGAACATAGAAGAAATAGTAAAAAAGAAAGTTCTATTTTTTTCGAACATCAATCTAAATTCGATCATGAGTTCGATTGGAACAATGCGACTATTCTTGATCGTGAGTCTGATTACAAAAAACGCGTTTTTTCAGAAATGTTACACATAAAAAGTAACGAATTTACAATTAATAAAAAATCTGAAATTTTATATCTTAATAGAATTTATTTTCCACTTATTGACCGACTGAACTTATGATTGTTTTTTCTCTGTCTAATCATTACTGTCTCTGTTTTAAATTTAGCGATTGCCACCTCTGTTTATATTTGGGTGCATCGACCCCTGTTTACCAAATATCGTACAATTAATTTCTTTCTTCATAATCAGTTTGGACATGATGCTCCTACCGTATTGACGACAATTTTTCAATTTGAATATATTTTTATTTAATTAATTGACTAAATCATGTAGTTTTATTGTACTTTAGGTAAAAAAAAAACTTTTAATTAATTAATTTATTTATTGTGATTAGTTTGTTAGTGCTGTGTTTAATTTGTGTATATTTTTATTTTAAAAAAAATTTAGCCTGATGAAGATGACACACCAGTCATTGAAACGTTGCGTGACTCAATAAAATGCAAAAAAGGAAGAAATTCTGTTTTTTGTAATTTTTACCTTCCTGGATCGAATTTGTTTCCTTACTATATACAATTTGGAAGGGAATTTTCTGTCTTTTCTGAATTTTCACTTACATTGAGAGACAGCTTGTATGATTAAGTAATATGACTATCTCAAAGTTTAGTATAAAACCGTTTGAATTTAGGGATAACGTGAAAAACTATAAATACTAGGTATATTTGTATCAATATTTAAAATAGGAACATTGGAATTTGATATAATGCGTGCGAAAGATTGATATAGTGTTATGGTCTTTCGCATGCATTATATCAAATTCCAATGTTTCTATTTCAAATATTGATACAAATATACCTAGTATTTATAGTTTTTCACGTTATCCCTAAATTCAAACGGTTTTATACTAAACTTTGATATAGTCATATTATTTAATCATACAAGCTGTCTCTCAGTGTATTCAATTTTAGAGAGCAGTTTTTGCTAAAAATAGTCGGATAGTTTTTTTAAATAATCCTCTTTTATTGGCACTTTTAATGCTTCACTGTCGGCTGCCATATTTCACTTAACTATAAATAATAATTTTCAAATATTCTTAAACTATTACTATTTGCTTGTACAATTCAGTGGCGGATCCAGACAAGGTTTTTGGAGGGGGTGTTATATGAGACTGACTTACAATTAGTTGTAAACAGTTACACATTAACGAATGACTAATTGACAGGTGAATAAGAGGGGGGATTCAACTTAAATATTTGACTATTTTCGTTATCAGCTGAATAAGACTTAGTCATTTCATGAAATGCTTTCTAATATTAGACAAATAGTGTAATTTTATATCATTACACTATATATGTGCATAATTAATTAGAAGTTGCATGTCATGAAATGTCTAAAAATTTTAGACACATAATGAAATAAATATTTATTTCAGTATGTGTCAACGCTTCATGAAACGTCTAGACATTTCATGAAATGTCAAATTTCGCTAAAAGGCTACGACATATACCTCTTTCTAAAAAAACATCGCTATGAACACGTTATAATTTTTATATTTCTTCTGTCAAAATTGCTTTAGTTGCTGTTTCTTTCTAAATTAACTTAAGTATTTCTGTTAATTATTTTCTTTAGTAACAAAACTCAATTATTTATCAAATATTATTAAAAAATTCAAATTCCTTTACTGAGTTTGCATTTGATCACTTCCCAGTAAAAGAATTTAATTTATTTGCATGAAAAAAACAGTCCGAAGTGGCTAACAAATGATATAATATTTGACATTGCAATTAATCAAAACATAAATAAATAAACTGGTTAGAAGTAATTAACCATTTAAAAAGTTATTTTTGAGTACTTAATTCAGAAAAATATGTTCATAATAGTAAGCTCTGAACTTAATATTACATTTGTGATATTTTTTTCTACCACAATTTGTATTTTTATGCATTAATTTAAAATAAATAATATTTGTTCTTTCATTGGGGAGTTCCAAATTCTTTCACTGGTGAACGTATTTTTTTTTTACTGGTGACATTGATACCTATGTTTCACTTATTAATTTGAAATTTTAATTATGCTTCACATTTATATAATTTAAATTTGTCCCTGATATTCTGCACTTAAGTACGTTTGATGGAAAATGACGTCAGTGATCATATAACCAATAGGAAAGTTTCTTAGCCATTTTTCTCTTAAACTGTACTGAATATTTTCAAATGAAATTTTGTAGAACTACTTAAAATATCATCTAGAAGGGCTCTCTGTCTCTAGTTTGTTTTTAATTTGATTTAAAAAAGAAATTTTGTAAAGTTGCTCGAAATTAGAAAAATCCAAAAAAATTGATTTTGGGGCAAAATCAAAATAAATTAAGGCTAGTTAGACCTTTCAAATGATATTTTATATAATTTTACAAAGTTTCATTTAAAAATATTTGATAGTTTAAAAGAAAACCCGCTGAGAAATGTTGTCTTTGGATCACGTGACTATTATGACATCATTCACAATATTGTAACAGTATTAATTTACGAAATGCATTATTTTTTTTTTTTTTTAGCTAAACAAAAAGTGAGAGGTGGGTCACAAAATTTTTCATTTTGCTCCTCCTGCTCAGCGACTGTTGTGCGCCACTGTTAAGAAAATAGACTAGGATTTAAAAGAGGTGATTGAAAGAGACAGACTGTACATTTTATTCATTAGAGAATAGAATGTTATACATAGAGAGTGATAGAGCAAATGAGCAAGGATTGGGTGAGATTGAAGTGAAGTTATTGGAAGAGATATGCAATTCGTAATATAAACAGAGAGAGAACTGAATAAAGAAATATCGAGAGGAGATAAAAGCAAATAAAATTTGATAAAAGATTTATTTGATCTTGGGAAGGTCAGTGAAATAAAAATTATCTAATTTTTATCTGCGCAATGTTTCGTTGGCCCAGGTTTGCCAACCTCATCAGGCTAGAATTTATTAAAACACTTCATTAAACACTTTTTTCTTTTACACAACACATAACAAAATATTCATAAACAGTAAGTCCGTTGTCAATAAATTAAAAGAGTTCAAATTTACCTAATTGTTTAAACCATAGTAGCTATTTTATTTCGTCAGAATTTATAAAAATTATTAAAGTTATAAATAAAACTAAAATAAAAAATAGCACTGTTTTGCTTCTATGGTCAGGTCGAAGTAAAGTATTTGAGAAGAGTCAGTAAACTCTAAATAAAAACAAACATTGTAATCTCAGTCGAGACACTGAAAAAGTCTAATCACAAGTTCAATTGTCTAAGTAAAGGATAAAATATTTTATTTATAGTTAAACAGTCTTCTTTTATATTTATTGTGTGGTGAATAGAATTTATATGAATCATTTCAGAAATAGTGCGTTTTTTCCAATTTGATTCATAATCCAAAATCTTAACATTCTTCCAATCGAACTCGTATACCAACCTGTACACTAAAATCAACCACACTGAGAAAAATGTTTAGTCATAGCAACGAAAATTTGGTTGAGTCAACCAAATTATTTGGTTGGTATTTATTCAACCAAACTATTTGGTAGAGACAACTAAATTATTTGGTTCAGTGTTGTTTGTCGGCATAACAAAAATTTTTGGTTGTCACAACTATATTTTTTTATTCGGGATAACAAAAATTTTGGTTGTCATAAAAAAAATTTTTATTTGGGAGCTAACTAACCCAGGTGCGAATTTTTGGTCAGCCAACACATATAATTACATAATTCACATGTTATTAATTTAATTACACACATATAATCAGATGAGAATGTTGAAATTTCATATTAATGAAAACCTGAAACAGAAAAATTTCATTAGTCATGAAGATTCGAACCCGGGTTTTCCAGCTGCCAGTCCAGTAGGCTAACCACCAGACCATGAGAGATATGAATGACCAATATGGAATAAACCTTATAGCTAAACAGTTCAGTAACAGACACCGTTAGCTCAACTATCAGACCCAGGTTCGGCCGACCGTCTGGTATTGGTTTTTATTTAGATTTTATTTATATTATTATCGGCAGCTTACTTACAAACTAATCACCAATTTTTTTTAATAATTGTTTGGTTGTCACAACCAAATTATGTTTGGATGTCACAACCAATTTTTGTTTGGTTGTCACAACCAAATTATGTTTGGTTGTCACAACCAAATTATGTTTGGTTGTCACAAATAAATTATGTTTAGTTCAACCAAATAAGAGCAACAAAATAATATGGTTGTCCCAAACAACTTGATGTGTTACGCCAACCAAATCGTTTTGTTATACCAATCAAAATATTGTTGTTACAACCAACAATGGTCAACTAAAAAATATTGTTGGTAAAACTAAACCTTTTTTCTCAGTGCATTGTAAAAATTGTTTAAACAAGATAATATTTTTTATTTGCAACTTAAATAGAGTCTGGGAACTGTTTATGGTATTCCGTAACAACGTGATAAAGAAACTGCAAATAAACAATATTAATGTGTTTAAACAATTTTTATAATTGTTTATTTTTACTTTACAATTATACTGGGCTTTACTAGGACTGAAAAATTGCAAAATGAAAAAAAAGTTACAACTCTGTAACTCAATTAAATGAAAAGTTGAAAATAAACAATATTAATTTGTTTAAACAATTTTTATAATTGTGGATTTTCGTTTATTATTAATATTAATATTTTGTAGGCTTGAAAAGTTGCAAAATTAAGAAAAAGTTACAACTATCTAGCTCTATTAAGGGCATGTGATGATAATGCTAAATTTGTCCGTAAACTTTCTCTTAAAGTACTCAATGTTTTGACACCAAACTTTGTAGAATTACTCAAAACACCATTTGAATGGTCTCTCTGACCCAATTTTGTTTCATTTTTGTCTTTAAACTAAATATTTTTCAAATTTACATTTTTTTCAAAATTTTCCAAAAATTGTAAAATTGAAAAAAAATTAGTTTAAAGATAAAAATGAAATAAATTTGGGTCAGAGAGACCATTCTAATGGTATTTTGAGTAATTCTACAAAGTTTGGTGTCAAAACATTGAGTACTTTAAGAGAAAGTTTACGGACAAATTTAGCATTATCATCACATGCCCTTAAATGAGAAGTTGCAAATAAACAGTATTAATTTGTTTAAACAATTTTTATTCTTTTTTTTATAGTTTTTCTCTAATATTAGGTTTTACTCAACTTAAATAGTTGCAAAATTAGAAAAAAGTTACAACTCTTTAGCTCTATTAGATCAAAAATTTTAAATAAACAATATTAATTTGTTTAAACAAGTTTGATAATTGTGAATTTTCGTTTATTACACACACAGCCGCACACAAAAAAAATAAAGCTCCCTGGCCTGGGTATGAGACCGATATTTTTCTATGTATTTTGATGTGCTGAATCCGACTCCGCCATCAGAATTGGTCCAGCGGGTCTGATTTTTGACCTAACCTCAAAATCAGTAAAATATACTTTTTGTTTTGTAGAATTTGAACCCGACCTAAAATTTATACATGCTTAGGATTAATGGAAAGCTTGATTTACGACCTTTAAAACGCTTTTTTAAAAATTGTTTTACGATGATTTTTAACGAAGATATGATGTTTTACATAAAATAATTTTTTTTCATAAGTTAGTATATTCACGCATTTTTAACATTTTAAAAAATCATATGTTAAGTAAAACAACATATCTTCGTTAAAAATCATCGTAGAACAATTTTTGAAAAAGATTTTTAAATGTCATAAATCAAGCTTTCTATTGGCCTTAGGCATGTATTAAAGTTAGATTGATTCAGATTTTAATGAACAAAAAGTGTTATTTTATTAATTTTGAGGTTAGGTCGAAAATCAGACCCGCTGGACCAATTCTGATGGTGGATTCGGATTCAGAGCATCAAAATACATAAGAAAATATGGGACTCATACCCAGGCCAGGAAGCTTTATATTTTTTGTGTGGTGGTGTTATTAGTATTGGGCGTTTATAGGCTTAAAAGTTGCAAAATTAAGAAAAAATTACAACCCTCTAGCTCTTTAGAGCAAAAGTTGCAAATTAATAACAATATTAATTTGTTTACAAAATTTTTATAATTTTATATTTTAGTTTTTTTCTAATATTAGGCTTTACTAAACTTAAATAGTTGCAAAATTAGAAAAAAAGTTACAACTCTTTAGATCCATTAGATGAAAAGTTTCAAATAAAATAAACAATATTAATTTGTTTAAACAAATTAAAAAATACATGCAACATTAGTAACTAATTTTTATGTAATTAAAGAAAACTGTGGTGGAAAATATTGTAAAAAATGGTAGTAAATATTTTTTAACGATCTTAAACGTTTTTTTCTTTTTATGAAGATTTTTTAAGGACCTTTTAAAAAATAGTTAATAATGATAATAAATTTGTTAAAAAATTATTGGATCTTATTGTTTAAACTCTTCTTAGGAGAAAAAGCGTTATCTGGTTAAAAAATGTTAATTTTCATGAATTTTATATCAGTTCAACGAAAAAGTTTTTTGTCTCCATGCATTTTGCATGGGAAACTTTGAGCGCTTTGACAGAATTTCATAAATTGTTAAATTGAAATGAAGGGAAATTGCAATAAATAAAGCCAGGTTGATGATAAGTTCAGTATTGAAACTATTATTTAGTAACAATTTACTTATTGAAAAAAAACTGGAAAGCCCAGGTTGGCCCCAACTGGCGTCCACTTACAAACTGGGAACCTCGCTGGGAATTTTTCTACACGGGATAGGATAAAAGAATGTATCAATTAAAATAATAAATTTGTTTTCTATAAATGAATTTTTTAGGTAGCTGCAATTACCCTGTGCAAACCATATGGAAATCAAGTTTGACAAGTGCACACTGTGCGTGTATGAAGATATATATGCTCTTGATGCATGAATAAAATGAGTATGCATACAAAGACGATGAGATTTGTACCAAAAGGTATCTCAGGTTGCTAGTAATAGAGTGCTAATTATAAATTTGCGTAAGTGTACTCAGTGAACTAAATTTTAAGCGGATGAATTAATTTGCGCCGGTGGGAAAACGGACCGGAAGTTGTCCACAAAATATAACTTGGACTGCGGAAATCTCTAGGAAAACAAGCTATTTGAAAATGCACGAATTCATTCATCTATCTGTATACCTATAGATATATAAAATCTACCGGGTAGTTTTTAAATAATAGTACGTTGAAATTAATTACTTTCAACAATAAGTATAACTAAAGGAAGGTTGTAGACGATAAATATAAAAAAAATGAAAAATAGAATATACAAGCAATTAATCTTATTTTTAAAGCAAAAATGTTAAAAAACATAAAAGTTCACTTGTTTATACTTTACAACTTACTTATGTTTCATTTAAATAGCTTTAATAAAATTCACAATCCGTAAATTAACACAAACAATAAATAAACTTATTCTATAAATCGAATAAAATGTCAGACTAAAAAACTAAATAAAAGTATAACAAGCAACTTCCTTTTTTAAAATGAAATCTGCTATGACCTCATCGTATTACATTTTTTGCTTCGTCAGCTGAAGACTTTTAATTGGACTTTTTCCTAATTAAAAGAGTTGAAGACGAAAGATTTATGTCAAAATTTGAGCACCTTATAGATGGCGTAACTTTTGAAGTGTTTTATCCCCAGATTTAGTGGCTCGTGCCAAATGTGAGATTACTTCGATAGAGAAAGAGATGAATCAAGGTGGAGAGTGACGGACGACTGGGATCTGCGATGATGATGATGATGATACGGCATTTCCTGGAACCGCCCTCACGCTTCCGGAAATGCACTGCATTTGCTCCCGTCAAGTAAAGTGGTCACTCGATGTGAGATTCCAAATTTTGCTCTGGCGAATTAACAATCCAGAAAATAGATCACGAGAAAGGTGGACGGAAGCGAAACACAAAATGGATGATGAGCTTTCAAAACAAATGACATCCACTTATGTCAAAGTAATTTGCTGACAGAGAATTTCTTTAAGTTAAAGCAAACAGTAACTTGATTAGTGACATCGATAAATTGATGTAAAATAATAATTTTTATATACAATTAGAATAATATAAATTGAAGCGTTGGGTGCAATAAGGGCGTTAGACAAAAAACGACGATCGGAGATATTTCAACTCAAAGTTTTTAAACTTTTATATTTTAAAAACTGTAAATGCGAATTAAATAAACTTTTTTTATTTGATTAGCCATTTATTAAACTCTCCAATTCATGTGTTTACTTGACTTGAAGTTGTGATTAATTATCAAAAACTAATGTTTTCCGTAACCAATATTAACGCCCTTTTTGCACCCAACCACTAAATGCTTTAGGCGTTAGTAAAATTTTGAATTAAAACTTAAGATAACTTTAATTTTAAAACATATTTGGTTATATTTCGTTATATTCTATTATTTTTCATAAATTCTTAACTTTAAAACATAATTTTAAGCCTTAAATCATTTAAAAAATATAAATTTTCAATGTTTTAAAAATCAAGATTTTTTAAAACTTTTTTTGTTACTTTTTGAATGATAGAATAATAATTGTTGATTGGTATAAAAATATTCTTATTTTTTTCTTTATTATTTTAAAAGTCAGATTCAGGATTATTTCAACTTTTTAAACTATTATTAAATCTATGCATTCAGTATATCTAAAATTTTGTAACCTCCTTTATCTATAAAGAACCTGCCATACAGTGTACATTGTCAATTGTTTTTCAATAAAAATTTATTTAGGAAATATTCAAAGCAATAAAATTACGTGACATACTTCCATATATTTATTCTTAACATCCTAAAGAAGCCTTAGATTGAAATGAATTTTTGTAAATATAAAGTAGAATATATTGTTACCATTTGGAATGAATAATATCAAAACGGGCGTTAGCTGTCTAACGCCCTTATTGCACCCAACGCTTCAATTAGACATTAATATATCTGCCTTTATAAATTGTGTCCAAAAGATACTTATTGTTAGACTCTTATTTAATATAACAATTTTTGAGATTTTTTAATTTATCCGAAAACAAATATATCCAATACTCAATTAATCCAAATGTAAACTCATTAATTCACATAATTATTCCGAAGATAAATTAAACCAATTCTCAATTATCTCAATGAGAATGTACGTAATTTTCTATTGGCCTTATCATAAATTTCTTCAATTTACAATTTATCCAAAAGTAAATTTAATTAATTTTCCATTGATATGAATATAAATTTATTGAAGTCCCGATTAATCCATATACAAATTCAATTTCCAATTGATTCAAAAGTACATTTATCTAATTTTAATTTCTTCCAAATGTACAACATAAATTTATCTAACTCCCAATTAATCCAAATATCATTTTATCTAATTTCCAATTAAATAAAATGTAAATGTATCCATTTCGAAATTAATCCAAATGTAAACTCATTTAACTCCAAATTAATCCGAATATAAATTTAGCTAATTCATCTAAATGTAGTAAATGTATCCAATTTCAATGGATATAAATGTAAATTCAATTTCCAATCGATCAAAATATAAATTTATCCTATTTCCGTTTTATTCAAACGTAAAATTATCCAATTTTCGATCCATATAATCTTACTCAATTTTTAGTCGATTACATTATAAATTAATCCGATTTCTAAACAATCCAATTTTAAATTTATTTAATTAGCAATTGATCCAAATGTAAATTTATCCAATATCAAATTGACTTCAATATAAATTTGTTCAATTTACCATTGATCCTAATGTCAATTTATACAATTTTCCAATAATCCGTACGTAAATTTTTTTGATTTTCAATTGAAGAAAAATTAGTATATGTATACATTTTTTTAATGATATAAAACAAGAAGTTTTATAGTTTGTAAACTAATAAAGATAAAACAATAAATGAGGGGTTTTTTAAAGCTTATGTGCTCTACTTTTAGAATATCTGATGAAGCGAAAGAAAAAAAATTGTTTTCATTACTTAATTAATATTAACAATAGTAAAAAATTTCCATTTTTCTTGGTAAATTTCAAACTCATGTATTTTCCAAACACATCACATTTTATTGGCAGATAATGCATTTGAAAGAAAATTTTATCACCTTGAAAATGAATTTTTAAAAATTGTTCTACGATTTTTTTTAACAAAGATATAGGTAATTGTTTAAAAAAACAGCACTTTTTTAAAATTATGCATAAGTCGAGAAAGGTTAATTTTGGAAAAAAATTATTCGGAACAAAAACGTGCCTCTTATCTGTAGAATCAGAAAAAGATATTTAGAATTAAAAAAAAGAAAATTTTTTTTACCATATTTTGAGTTTTTTAAAAATATGTTTAAAAAATTTTCTTTTTTTAATTCTTAATACTTTTTTTTTAATCTACACATAAAAAGGCACATTTTTGTTCTGAATAATTTTTTTCTAAAATTAAACGTTCTGGACTTATGACTAATTAAAAAAAAAAATTTTAACTCAAAATATGATAAAAAAAAATTTTCTTTTTTTTAATTCTAAATATTTTTTTCTGTTTCTACACATAAGAAAATTTTTTTTTTCTTAATAATTTTTTTCCAAAATCAACCGTTCTGGACTTATGCATAATTTAAAAAAAGTGCTGTTTTTTTAAACAATTACCCATATCTTTGTTAAAAAAAATCGTAGAACAATTTTTAAAAATTCATTTTCAAGGTGATAAAATTTTCTTTCAAATGCATTATCTGCCAATAAAATGTGATGTGTTTGGAAAATACATCAGTTTGAAATTTACCAAAAAAATGGAAATTTTTTACTATTGTTAATATTAATTAAGTAATAAAAACAATTTTTTTTTCTTTCGCTTATCAGATATTCTAAAAGTAGAGCACATAAGCTTTAAAAAAGCCCTCATTTATTGTTTTATCTACATTCGTTTACAAACTATAAAACTTTCTGTAGAGACAAAAATTCTGATAGGTGGGCAAATCCTGCTGGACGGCACTGTATGTATGTATATTCACTTTTTAATTTTTCAAAACCATGTGTACAAATTATAAGGTGAATAAAATTTAATTTTAACCCATTTTGAATTTTTAATGTAAATTTATCTAAATTCCAATTAATCCAAATTTAATTTTTTTATTGTACATTTTAAAATATTTAATTGTAAATTTACCGAATTTTTAATTGATCAAAAGGTAAATTTATCCAATTCGCAAATTAATCAATATTTAAGGTATTAGTCGCGTAAAATGATTTTCGTCAGATTTTTTTAAAACTTTGTACCTGTATTCATGAGGTATTTATCTATGAAATGAGATCTATCCTATTAATTTTGACCACTTCTGAGCTTCAAAATATTAATTCAAAGTTTGTACCTTTTACATGCAATAGCACAAAATGCATGTAAAAAATGTCTCTTATATTCAATTATAAAAAAACAAGTCGTCAGTTTTTCAAATAAAACTACTAAGTTACACATTGAGATAAAATAAATCCTTTAAAAAAAAATTAATTTTATTGACCACGCCGTATAAAAAATACAATAATTAAAAAATTCATAATTTTTCATTTTCACATGGTTTCATTGAAAAATGTCGAAAACGTGTGAGCAATACATCACGATAACTTATAGTACCTGACTCAAAATCGTGAAAATTACATATATTACATTAGAAGAGGTCACAAGGAAGCAAGTGAGTTGATATAAAAGTTTATTTTTTGTTCTTTTTATTTTGCGGAAGTTTTGCGGGAGCATTTACGCGACTAATACCTTAAATGAATTCTATTTTTAATTAAACCGAATTAAATCCTATCCAAACATAAATTTATTGAATTTAGTACAATTAATTTAACTTATTCAAATTTAAATTTATCCAATTTTTAATAATAACGCGTGTTATCACTTTTATAACCTATAAATTAGCCCTTGTTTTACCAGACAACTTAATTTGATACCTAGTTGTTCTGCGACTTCATATAGTCATCTTTACTAATATAACTTTACTTGAACCCATCTTCAACCATTAAACACGCATCAGTTTATGATTCTGTATTGACTGGGTTGTCAAACAACAGGGGCTCTTAAAAACTGCACAACTAAAAGTTTATTTTAAAAAATGTAAAAGGATCCACTTAAATATAGTTTTCATATTAAATCAGTGTGGAGTCAAAATATTTTGTCAAATACGAATTATTTAAAATTTTGTAATTTTTGTTTAAATTTAATTATTATCAATCACAGTTTTTATCCAATTCCGCTATTTAAATATTTGAATTACTTAAAATTCTTTTCAATGAATTCTGCTAAATTAAAATTCGTTACAATAATAATTAAGAAAAAAAATGATTAATTATTTTAAAAAATGTTGAAAAAGAATTTTGGGAATTTCTTAAAAACAATTATTTAAAACAAACATACATAATGTCAAATATGCGTTTCTTTTAAATAATAACACCTGTGATTCAAAAGTTTAGTTAAAAATATTAAAAATAAAATTTCTGTAGATTTATTATTTTGAAATTAATTATAGATATACACGAGATATACATATATATAATATATGTATACGCATTTATAGAATCACTGTTTTAAGATCGAGAACCGAGACTATCTTCAGAGTTGATATAAAAATGGACAACAGTGACACAATATGACAGTTACTCGGAACCTTACCTAAAATTTTTCAAAAAATACAAAATTTTCTGTTGTAACTCAACATTCGGCACAGAATGTTTTATAAACTATATTGATGTCAAGCAGTCAGGAAAATATACATGAAAATGAAAATCATTCAAGTGACATAGGTTAAAATTAACTAGATTACTTAATTAGTTAATTAATTAGTTTAAATTAATAACCTTTTAATACATTTTTAATGAAAAATTAATTAATTATTCGTGATTTATGAATAGATGAGAATTTACTTAATTAAAAGTGTTTGAAATACCAATTAAAACATTAATTACACATTTTTTAAACTAGAGGAAAAAGAATTTCTTTTTAGTTTTAATTGGCAGCGATAAGTGATCAATATTTACGCGATAAATCGTTATGAATTAAATTAGCACGTTTTTAATAAATTATTGTGGATTTCTGGATAATTAAATTGTAAATTCCCGGACTAGCAACCAATCGTGACAATGAGAATTCCTCATCTGATTCTAAAATCGAAATTAGTAAGGCAAAGGAGGAGAATAAACGGAAGCTCACTTTGATGCCAGAAGAATACGAATGGGACAAAGAAGACGAATCCAAGAAAAAAGAAGAGAATTGCCATAAGGATGTAGAAAGTGGTAGATACTTGGTTTTATTACTATAGTTTCTATTAACACCAACACAAACAACATTTGAAAGAAAATAAATTATAATAAATAACATACAATTCTTTCTATGTTTAAATTAAAATATTGGACATTTATTTTATACGATTAAAAGAAAATGTATAATGTTAACTAACACTTTGTTTTCGATTCATTAAAACCGGTTTGATAATTTCAAGAATATCGATAAATGAAGGAAAAATAGTAACAGTAAAATTCCAACTTTTATAAATTGAAGAATTTTTAATACTTAAAAATTTGCTCCAAATTTAATTTTCGGAATAACCATTTGTCCGAATTTTATTTAACCGAATAACCGTTTATCAGAAATCTAATTTATGCAAAATTTCATTTTACGAAAATCTCATTTATAATTTATAATTGCAGAATTTTTACTCTTTTGAAAATGTTTTAGAGGTTTATAAATTGGGTCACTATATTTTATATAACCGAATGACTATTTATTAGAAATCTAATTTATACGAAATTTCATTCATGATAAATCTCATTTATATTTTATAAATTGCAAAATTTTAAATTAATTGAAATTTTCTTAGAGATTGAATTGCTTTAATAATTTGTGTCACCATACTTTATTTAACGGAATAACAATTTTTCAGAAATTTAAATTATACGAAGTTTCATTTAGCAAAAGTATCATTTATAATTTATAAACTGCAGAATTTTTAATATTTTGACAAATTTTTAGAGGTTAAATTGCATTTAATAATTTGGGTCATCAGTATTTTCTTCAAATTCAATTTTCAGAAAATCCATTTGTACGAATTTTATTTAGCTGAATGACTATTTCTCAGAACTCTAATTTATATTATTTATATACGATATTTCATTTATCAGAAATCTCATTAAGCGGAAATTCTAATTGTCAGAAATATTGATTATCAGAAATTGCATTTGTCAGAAATCTCACTTATCTAAAATTGTATTTTTTAAAAGTTTCACTTGATATGAAAATATTACTTGATGAAAATATTAGTTACTAAAAATAAATAATCATAAATTCATTTTATATGAAATTTCATTTATCTGAAATCTGAATAAAAGTTTATGCCATTTTAGATTTCTATGCTAAATATCATTTCTGGCAAATACAATTTATTATTAACACAATTTTGGATGAATGAGACTTTTCACTAATTCTAATAAATGGTAATTCGGTTAAATAAGATTCGGAAAAATAATAATTATGAACATTGACTTTGGTAAAAAATACAGGCAATCCAATAATTTTGGTAAGTGGTATTAGAATTGAAAGAGCACTTTAAGGCTTACTTGTAAAGACCCACACAGTAAACTATAATTAAATAGTTATAAATAATTAAAATTAAAAAACAAAAAATAATCATTTTAATTATTTATGCAAAAGACTGTAGCTCCAATCTTTTCGGGGACATATGCAGAATATGTCACATGGGCAGTTTTCCACCGTTAAGTAGAAATCGTCGTTTATGGGAAAGAAGAACTCAGAGCATTCGACCAGTAGAAACCCAAGTATCCAATGGATCAAACTTTTCTTACTTGGGTCCTTTAATTTCAGCATGCAAGTAAGATATAATTTCTGCCTTAGTAGTTAATTATTTTTAGTTTAAAACATGAAATAATGCCATAACTTTTTACCCATTTTTTTTTTAAATTTTGTAATTTTTTACTACTAAGATAGGAGGAAAAAATTGTTTGGAGTCTGATTAATCACAATGTAGAGTTTTAGGGTTATATAACTATTAGAGTTTTTTAAAAAACATGGTTAAAAATTATCTGAGTTGTGGCAAATCCCACACAGAAAAAAGCTGAACTTATATTTGATGCAACTCATTTTTTGTAGTAGAATATTGTGAATATTTACGATTTTTAGGTTAGTAATATTTGCAGTTTTCAAGTTATCTTAAATATATTTAAGATTTAAAAATTCTTTTAAAATTATTCAACACACATTTACTTCTATAAATCTTATTTAGAGTATTTGAATTAATATTGAAATTATTTATATGAAAAATATTAATATTAGAAAACATTATTATGAGAAACACATTAATATTAAATTTTATAAAAATTGTTTAGGGGTCGTCCATCAACTACGTAGCCTCATTTTTTGGAAAATTTAAACCCCCCCCCCCCCTCCCCCGCGTAGATGCTGTTACATGTATTAGCGCCATTTATTCCGCTTATCGTAGACAATAGCTTGACCCCCCTCCTCCTTGAAGTGCTACGTAGTTTATGGACGATCCCTTATCAAAAAAATGCAAAAATATTGAAAATGTAATTAAATCATTTTTCGGGTGCAGGAAATTTCCCAAAAACCCAAAAGGTCAAAAAACTCGACCATTTGGAAATTCGACAAAATAGATATTCGACAATTTGTAAATTCGATAAAATGGATATTCGAGAATTTGGAAATTCGACAGTTTGGACATTCGACAAAGTGGACATTCGACAATTTAAAAATTCGAAAATTTGAATATTCGACAATTTAGAAATTCGAAAAAGTAGATATTCGACAATTTGAAAATTCGACAATTTAGAAATTCGACAAAATGGATATTCGACCAAATGGATGTTCGACAATTTGGAAATTCGACAATTTAGATATTCGATCATTTGGAAATTCGACAAAATGAATATTCGACCATTTGGATATTCGACCGTTTGGAGATTCGACTTTTTGAAATTCGACCATTTGGATATTCGACCTTTTGGGTTTTTGGGAAATTCCCTGCACCCGTCATTTTTCGCATGAAATTTAAAATATCAATTTATTTTACATTTATTTAAGGGGGTCACCCCATGTGATAGGTTCGAAAAATCGAATTTTTTTTTCGTCATATATCGCACCTATAACATATGCAGAATATGTGGGTAAAGTGATTTAAACATATTCGTCGCTGTTAAAAATTTTTTAGAGTGAGAAGGTAAGATGTTCGAGCGCGCGGTCAAGCTTTCAACGAAGTGTGTCACTGAACCTTTTGTGTCGCTTCTGTTTTTTATCCGCGAATTTTATTATTACATACACATATATGGGTGATTCTTCTGAAAGTACTACTTTTTTGCTTCGGTTTTTCAATTTATTTTTTCTTCGAATTTAAAATTTTTTTCTTTTTGAATTACTATATATGATCTTAAAGATTGTGTATTGAAGCTGCGCAAAATTAATTTTAAAAAATGCAGAAGTTATTGCACATTTTCTGACCTGTGTTTGGAAATCAAAAACTGAATAATTTCTTACAGATTTTTTGATGTTTTTTTGTTTTTTTATTACTTCACCTTTTTGATATAAACGTAACATATTTTTAGTTTTTTATGAAAATGAATCAAAATACTTGTATTAGAACGAAATTTATTTAAAGTCTCTTAGCTATTGAACATAAACCTAACAATCATAATCATAAAACAACAATTTCTTAAATTTTAAATTTCTTCGAAATTTCTTGGTTCTTGCTAATCTGCCTTTTACGCTTTTCAACTGCTGTTGATCGATTAATTTGAATTTTCATTTCTCCCAAATGATAATGTTCACAGTTTTCTGTTGATCTGCAGTCGTAGCAACTTATTTCGTTGAATCGAATTACATTGTGATGTACTTTACTCCATTTCCATTGATGGACTTTCATGGTTCCATTAAATGTTTTGATATTTGTCGGTATGATTTTTGCTATTTTATTAATATCGTCTTCAGTTACTTTTTCAAAAAAAATCTTTAGTATAGAGCATGCCAGTATGTAAAGATACTTGTTCTCTGGATGCACCAAAATGAACTGCTTGTGGTTCTTCCGCATACTTACATTCATAATTTTCGCTCTAATCCATCAAAATAAAAAGTTCATTTTCAGTAAGTCCTTCTTTAATGCATTTCGTAGCTTTATATTGTCGATCAATTCGCTGAACGTGTGACATAAAGTCGACAAGCAATTTTGTTTGAAAATTATTTTGAATTTTATTTAGGGTTATACTAGTTTTTTCTTTAGACGTAATTTGAACTGTAATTTCCTTCTTCGTTTTTGCTGAAATTCTATTTTCATTTTTAGTTGTCCATTTTTGATAAATTAGTTCGTCATTTCCATTTAAATTTTCCTTAAACTGGATTTTTTTAATTTTACATTTCTCACACTTTCGTAACATGCAATTTTCGGTTTTTGGTTGACAAACAATAGAATCAATAATACCTTCAACATTTTTACTAACAATAATATTATTTTTTATCAACGAATTTGTAATCAAATACATGTTTTCATGTTTAAGGCATAAACACGTATCGCGATTATTAATTTTTGGAGGAATGATCCAAAAAGGACGTAAAGTTGAAAAACGTGAATAACTAATTTTAATATTTAGATTTTTAAAACAAAATTTTTTATAAAGTGAATTTAACGGAGCATTTAGAAAGGCTGATTGTTTTCTAATTTTATTTTTAGTTTTAAAATCTTTTTTACCTGGTCTAATTCGACTGTTTTCTTCATAAAATTTGACTACAATTTGTTGAAGATATTTTTGTTTCTGTTTTCTTATGTCCGTTTTTCTTTTTGCCTTGTAGGAGATAAGCAAATTCGATTTTTTGTCCCCTTTATTTTCAAACATGCTCCTAAGTTCGTTTTTTTTTTTATAACTTCTTGTTCTCGCATAAATTGTTGTAAGATTTTCTTTTAAAATTTCTCCTTCTATTAATTTTTCCTTAAGTTCTGAATTAATCGTTTCTATTCCTCCTATATTTTTTAATTTTTTTAATACTTTAGAGTGATTTGCGCTTACTAAATTGTCAACAGATTTTGGTTTTCTTAATCTTAATAATCTTTTTTGAGCAGCTTTTAATTTTTTATCTAAAGTTTTTATTTTTTCAGTTAACTTAACATTTTGTCTGTATAATTTAGAATCCTTACTTTTTCTTATTCTTTTACGACCTCTTGTTGACTTTAAGTTTCTTTGGACAAAGCTACAATCATTTTCTTCAACTTCGTTTTCTATAATTTCACTCATTGACTGATTAGATTCCGATTTTTTCTTTTGATAACGGCGAACTGCCACCAAATTTTTTTCACAATGACTTTTTAAATCTTCATCCGACATATTGACCTTCGATTTAATTTTACCAGTAGCTACTCTTATTGCAAACCTTTCTCTTTCTCTTTTTTTAATTAACTCGTCTTTTTCTGGATAATTTTTTAATTTCTCTCTTCTTTTTCTTTGAGCCTCTGCTCGTCTTTCTAAAGTATTATTTGATTTTTTTTTCTTTCGAGAGGACTGACTTTGTGGCTCCATTTGTTAATTTTATTTCGTTTTATGAATTCTATAAAATAAATTCTGCATTATATATAATACTCTATATTAATATATATTTAAAAAAATAAATAAAATAATAATTTGCATTATTTAATACGTACCTATTAATTAAAGTTTACATAAAAGAAAAACTCAGGTTAAGTAATTTCGTTATTATTTGACACAATAATACATGAAAATATTAAAAACAAAAGAAGTATTAGAAAGCTCAAGGAAACGGCTTCGGAGATGAAAAGCTTCGGAGATGAAAAAATTATAATTTTCGAACTTTTTATAAATATTAGGCTGTAATTGAAAAATAGTTTTCAATCAACTGTGAAAATATTTTATCACACTTTTAAAATATAATACTTTTTATTTCTCTAATTTAGTTATTTATTTTAAAACAAGGCTTCGGAGATGAATTTGAATTTTTACTCGCACCAATTTTCTAACTTTGAATATTTATAAAAGCAACATTTCTCCTTTAATTTATAAATAATATAAATGAAAAAGAAGCACTGAATATTCAACTTTAATTTAATATATATTAAAACTCTATTTAATAAGCATTTTATGTAGAAAACGATGATTACATATCGTGAAGCAATTTTAACCTTAAATTGAAGACAAACTTTAAAGATTTTTAGTACTCAGAAAGCTGCAGATTAAAGGTTTTAAATATTTATAAGGATATTAAAAAATCATTTTAGATTCTGCAACTATTTTATAAAAATTTTAAAAATCTCATAAAAACCTAAAAAAAGTTAAGAATGTGATAAAAGTCGTGTTGGAGACATGTCAAAAAGGCTTCGGAGATGAAATTATTTTAGCTTTTATATAAATTTGGCTTATTGAAATTGACTTTTTTTTTTAATAATACTAAGCAAACGTCAAATTTTGACGATATAAATTGTCAATAATTATTAGTGATTAGATTTCACAAAATTAATCGGGACATTGAGAAAGGCACTTTCAGAAGAATCACCCATATATAAGTAAAAAATAAATACATTTAGAAAAACTTTAGTTTCCTAAACTATATTTTCGAATATAACGGCTGTTTTAGTAATAGTTTGGAATTCATGGCTTTATTCGTACTTGAACTTTGAAACGCGTTTTTCTCGAAACCACATTTTTCGAACTGGCGACCATGATTTCTCAAAAACGTCTTAACCGATTTCGTTCAAATTTATAGAGTATATTCAGCTCATGTGTGGCTATCGCCCGAACCAGGATAACTGAAAAAGGTCAAGTCGTTTTTTTTATATACAAGAAAATAGACGCAAAAAATCGCGTTTTTTTAAAAAAAAAATTCAAACCCGCGTAAAAAATTCAATTTTTAATATTTTCAAAATATCCTGGTTCCGGCGATAGCCACATAACCACAGATTAAAATGCTATTTTATTTTTTGATTTCTGTTCAGCCAATCATTTGGAATCGTGGTCGCCGATGGACCACTTTTTTATCACCAAAGACACTTTACAGTGTTATAAGTCGAAATATATATATATATATTGAAATATTTTCAATTGATAAAATTTGTATTTGTAGTTAAAATATCACTAAATATATGGAAAAAAGTCCGAAGTTCTAAGTTTTCATGGTTCTGAAAAAAAAATTTAAGAAAAAACGCTTAAAAACGGCCCGTCACATGGGGTGACCCCCTTAACATAATGTACTTCATAGCTCATTTTAATGTGAAAGGAGTAATATAATTACAGAAAATAATAATAATAAAATAAATAATGAGTTTTTAAATTTAGCGCTATTTCGAGATTTCGACCGTAGCAACGATAGTTTGAATAAATTCCGCAATGTAAGTTGGCGTAGCTTTCCCGCTTAAAACACATGTTTTCATGTCATGTTTATAACCTAACAAAATATGTGACACTTTAATGCTCAACTACAAGCAATTATCTTTAAAATTAAACAAACTTTTTAGTCTAATATGTTATTTATATCAGGTATTTATATTATATTTTTTGCATTTTATACAACTATACCTATGTATTATTTAACGATATTTCCCAATTTTTTTAATACTAGTAAACTTGCACTTGATTAATTCATTTTGATAAATTTTAGCCGTTATTGAGACGAGGAGTTTTACTTTGGATGCGATTTGAAGTTTTTTCTGTACCTACAATATGAGGTTCTAGGGTATACGAAAATAATTTTAAAAATATGTTCTAATATTATAAAAAAATTTATAAATTCCAATAAGCTCTCTCTCTAATCTGAACTAGTCAATTTTGACTACTTTAATTTTGCCAATTCGTTCATTAAAGAAATTAAAATTAGTAACCTTTTTCCTAATATTCCTACCCTGGCGCATTAGAAAAAGACAAACACAGACAAAGTTGACCGCGTTTGTCTCAAATGCCAAATTAATGTTAAAAAATATTTTAAACTATAGAAACTTATCTCAGGATCAACAAATAAATTTCTAATAAATTTGTTTATGTTGTCATTTATGTAAACAATAATAATTAAATAAATTAAAATCTTATCTCATTATTCTTAGAATTATGTAATGTTAGATTTTTATGGAAATAACTATTATTATTTTTTGCATAAGTGACAGCATAAAAATATTTATTATAGTTTATCCTAAGATCAGTTTCTACACTTTTTTTCAATATAAATTTGGTATTTGAGACAAACGCGGTCAACTTTGTATGTTTCTAATACACCAAGGTTAGGGTGGTTCAAAAATACATGAGGAAAAAAAAAGTCAAAATATAAAATCGGAGAATAGCTTAAATAGTATCTTTTCTTATGAAAAACTATTGTACCAAAGATGAATCAAATCAAATAAAATTTAACCGGTGCGCAAAGACTTTTTAAAAAAATGTATATTACACATATTTTGCTTTGACATTTTCATTACTTTCAATTGTTCTAAGCTCGATAATTAAGAAGAGAAGTATCAAATTCTTTAAAAAAGTTAAAATTTATTAATATAGTCAATTAAAAATTTATGATAATGCATAATGTATTGAAGATAACTAGTTTTCATATTTTAGTAGATTAAAGAACAACTAAATTATGGACGGAGCTGAATCAAAGGCAGTTTCAGATAAAAGTGCAGCTCCGAATTGGTTAATAGGAGATACAGAATCGGAATTGCCAACAGATGTTTTACCCACAACTTTACAAGTATTAAAATATTTTTTTCACTTAATTTCGTTAGAAAAACGAACTGTTGTACAAAGTTCTAATATAGTTGCCAAAGAGGTTATTAAGAAATGGAATGAAGTTTGCATTCCAACTAAATTTAAAACTGATGTAGTAAAGAAAATACAATCCGTGTATAAAGAATACGACAATCTACGAAAAAGTAAATTCAGAAAATCACCTACAAGCGAAAGAAACGTAGAATCATTCACCGTTAACATGAATTCTCTTTTTGATATAGCTCACGTGAATTCTGAAAAATTAATTATATGTAAAAAATGTAAAGAATTTTTAAACGACCAACGTGAAAACAGAACTATGTCATTAAAAAATTTATGCCAAGAAGCTAAAAGTCACAAAAACTGTTTTAAACAAACTGAAAAAGATGTAAAAAATATAAACGAGATTACTACTTTGGAATTGCAGTCTAGTACAGACACAGATGATTCAATGTCTATTATCGAAGAAAATGAAAATGATGCTGAATTTACTGACATTTCAAAATATCAAAAAGATAAAATAAAAAGGTCAATAACAACTGAATTAAAGTCATCAGATTCAATTACTTCTTCGAAAAAACCACGTTTTGTAGAAAATATATTGAATTCTCCGGATGTATCATCAGTTTTAGATCGAATAAACTTATCAGATAGAAAGTTTACAATGCTAACTTCAGCTATGATGAGAGCAAATGATGAAGATGTAATGGATGCAACAATCTCAAGATCAACAATACAGCGCCGTCGTTCGAATCATCGAACAAAAATTAATAATGAAGTCGAAAGTGGTTTTCTCACACTTGAAAAATCTCCCCTTGTTGTACATTGGAATGGAAAGCAAATGAAGGATACTACAAACAAAGAGAATAATAAATCCAAGGTTGAAAGGCTTCCAATTGTTGTTTCAGGTTATAAAATTGAAAAAGTCTTAGGAATTCCCAAATTGACTTCTGGAAAAGGAGAAGCAATAGCTAATGAAATCTTCAGCCTTCTGACGAAATGGAAAACTGTCAACGACATAGTTGGCATGTGTTTTGACACTACGTCATTAAATACTGGACCATTTAATGGTGCATGTCATCTTCTGCAAAACTTAATTGGTAAAAATTTAATACATTTCGCATGTCGTCATCATATTTATGAACTGATCATCGGAAGTGTTTTTACATCTTTGTTTGGTCTCTCTAAAGGTCAAAACATTCCTCTGTTTGTAAGATTCCAAAACTTATGGCCGAATATAAAGAAAGAAGAGTTTAAACCTTTAACTGACTTACGATTAGAGTCACCATTTTTAAAGGAATTGAAAACAGATGTTTTGGATTTTCTCCAAAACCTTCTAAATCAAACTGAAGATTTTTACTTACCACGTGATGATTATAAAGAAATGATAGAACTTTGTATGATACTGTTAGGTAAAGTACTTGAAAAGAATTACCATTTTAAAGTTCCTGGTGCCTATCATTTAGCCCGATGGATGGCAAAAGTAATTTATTGCTTCAAAATTTACCTATTTCGTGACCAATTTGTAATGACATCCAGAGAAAAAAATAGCCTTACAGAATTCTGTATATTTGGATCTTTAATATACGTAAAAGCCTGGCTAACTTGTTCAAAATCAAGCGATTCTCCTGCAAACGATTTGTTGTTATTTCATCAACTAAAACGGTATGCTGATGTAAATAAAGTTCTCTCGGATACAACGCTAAAAAAATTCAAGAGACATTTATAGTACCTTGGTCCTGAATTGATTTCCTTAGCATTATTCTCAGACAAAGTGCCTTACACTGAAAAACGTAAAATTGTGGAACAATTAAAACAGAAAAAAGAAGACTGGTCGAGAAGAGGGATAAAGCTTGAAAATGTTAAAAATTAGAAAAAAAATCATTGCATCAACTTGTTGAATCATCTACTCTTCCAGCGTTGCGATCCATGCGTCTTTATGGTATTGATTTTATTTTAAATTCGGACCCTGAAACCTGGAATAAAAAGGAACAATTTCAACAAATAAAGATGAAGATCAATTCACTCAAAGTTGTGAACGATATTGCTGAGCGTTCTGTAGCTTTGATGTCCAATTTGAATGAATCAATAACAACATCAGAAGAAGAAAAGCAAAAATTAATTCAAGTGGTAGAGGATAACAGGAAGAGAATACCGGATACTAAAAAGAAAACTTTAAGCGTTTACGAAAGACGATTGTAAAATATGGTAATTATACAGTAGAATATATGTTAAAAAATTGAAAAAACGCTTTACTTCTTTTAACACAATTATTTATAACAAAAAAAAAAATAAATAAAATTAAAAATGCAATCATTTTTCAGGTCCGGTAACAACTAAATACGAGTTTCGTTGTAAAGCATAGAAATTCGCGTTGCGCACCGGGTTAATATTATTTGATTTAAATTTTTAAGTTATAAAATTTCATTTTGCTTGAAAAGGAAGCTTTTTAGCCGTTCTTCATATTGAAATTCAAAATTTTTTTATTTTGAACCACCCTAACCAAGGTAGTAAAATAGATAGTAGAAAATCACTAATTAATTTAGCAAGACTTCTACTTTAATTATAGTACTTTTCTTATTATTAGGATAAGATAATATATATAGATGATATAGATATTTTATACTAAGTATTGGTCAGAACGTTCATTCTTTTAATGAACCAATTGGCACATATGTATTAAATTCGTCAAAATTGATCATTTCAGATCCAGAGTGTAATTAATGAAGTATTGTTTACTTTTGATTGGAGATGTAAATAATAAATATACGTTTAGTGTGAGGATGCAGTATATAAATAAAGCAATTAAAAAGACATTCTTTTCTTTGCACTTGCACTAAACGCCAATCAAGTTAACTTTCCTATCACGAGACAATCACTGCACACCATCATTAAAGTTCCGCGCAGCATGTCACGTCAAACATCGAGGAAGTCACGGTCTCTTGAGGAAGAGAAGACTTATTCCGCAGGGAACTAAGTCCCACGCAAAAACTATTCTGTTACTCTACCTCGCAAATCGATTATCCAATCAATCTTCACATAAATCCAATCGCTTTTATTGTAAAGTCTTCTCACACTTTTTTCGCTTGATATAATTGTTCTGCTGAATATTAAGGAGTCACTTTACTTCGTGATGATCTGACAAACTATGTTTGAAAATTTCCTATTGTTGTAAATAGGTTTTAGATTTATTATTCATCTAAACATTTTTTTCAATGATCGGGGAGGTGGGGGCAAGACGGGGTATTTGCCTTAATTAAGAAACTAATTAACCAATCATGATCATTTTTTGTATAGCATAGCACCAATACAATAGTTTTTGATTGGCCAAGTCACTGATTGATGAAACCGAGTTTTTTATTTGTTACATGAAAAAAACTGTTTTTGACGATTTTCTTGTCATTTTTGCATTTTATTTAGAAGGTGTTTGTTATTTTAATAACAATATTTTATATACTATATAATTTTTTTTATGTTCAACAATGATTACACTTGAAGTTAAGCACTTGTTTATTTCCGTTTCGAAACTTAATTTTTAGAAATTAATTTTTTAATGAAATTCCGTATGTGGGGGCAAGACGGGGTATAGGAAGTGAGGTCAGGATAAGGTACTGAAAACCAATCATTTTTCTATTTTCTGAAAAAAAATCTTCTTTTGGTGATTTTACACAATATTTATAACGTTTTGTTACGTAAATAATATATTTCAAATACAGGAGCAGGTAAACACTTGTTTATTATTATTATAAAAGTTATTGTTTTTTGAGGTTAGCTTTGTAATTTAATTTTACATGAGAGAATTAAAATTCATTAAACTGATTTTTTAGTTTATTTTATAAAATCAATAAAGGTGCTTGCGAAATTTGTAGGCAAAAATAAGTTGATTTTTATACTACCCCATCTTGCCCCCACGTTTTGTAAAATGGAAAATTTGAATTTTTTTCACTTATTCTTAATTCTATACTTAATTAAGTAACAAATGTTCCAAATAAAACTTTTTCATGGAAGACTGATTGCCAAAGATTATTATTATAATAAATAAAATATTTTTGAATCGATAATATTAGTTTTGTTGAGCTCCAAACCTTAGGTACCCCGTCTTGCCCCCACCGCCCCTATATAGACATATGTTCTGAAAGTATACAAATGTTGATTTATTTATTGTAAGTTTTAATAAATTAATCGGTTCGTTTTTATGTACGTTTCTTAACTTTATTAATGATATGGAATCGAATTAAAATAAAAATAATGTAATTTGATTGCAGATGTCGTGGGACAGTTGGCTTGGTACACGTAGAATGTCTTGAACGGTGGTTGACAGAATCAGGCCATTCGAGGTGCGAATTATGCGGTCACAAATTTTCAACAAAAAGAGTTCCACGACACAGTATCTATCACAGCGCGATAATTTGGTTTAGGACAGTTTTTGCGACTCGTCAGGTGAAAATACCTTATTTGAAAAATATAAATATGTGTGTCAAGAGTAAGTGAATCCAGACAATTAATATGTCTCTTGGGAGAGGGAGGAGACTTTATTTATTTTTTTCTTCTCTATTCAAGTTAATACTTTTGTTTAAAAATGATATTAACATTACCTATTAAATTTTTACGTTCCTTTACAAAATATTAATAACAAAAAACGAGAAACATACATGTAGTTCTTACTAGTGAATAAAAGAATCAAAACACAAACATTTAAAGTTTAGAAGCTGAACTCAGCCTCTTCTTCAGATTGTAATTTTCTACAATATAAAAAAGGGACTTAATGATAAATTATTATAAATTTAAGAAAACGTCATTTAGAAACATTTAAAGGAAATAAAGTAGCGCTTAAAATTAACCAATCAGAAATTATCAGTAAAATTATGATTGACAATTTTAAAATAATTTTAATTTCGTGTAAATATAAATTTGGGCAAATGAAACTCCGGCTAAATAAACATTCAGTTAGAGATAGGAACTTTATGTGCTTTAGCATAAAAACACAATTTTGCTCGAAAAAATTTTAAATGTTATAAAACGTCTAAAAACCATATTAAAAATGTTTTTAAACAGAAATTTCTTTAAATTGAATCAGCACAAAAAGCACAATTTTGTCATTTAAGCAGCATAATTTTTTTCGGGTAATTGTGCCGCATAATTAAAGACTTTTAGCATATATTCAGCACATATTTAGCATAATTCGTTTAAATTTATATTTATTTTTAACGAAATAGTCACATAAACATTTCAGGAAATTTCAGTTGTTTATGTTGTAAGCAGTTTCCATTAACGAATATAAAAGGTCCTTAGCAGAATGAAAATTTGAAATCATAAGGAGTGAGATAAAAAAGGACATACATATATGTCTTTTCTCATATACCTATTTCTTTTCTATCTAATTCTTGCCATTTCGATACAAAAATATGCGAAAAATAAATTATCCAAACAATTAAAAAGTATTGAAATTTGCAGACGGAAAAATTTGTGATATTTCTTTAATGAAGAAAGCAAAAAACGAAATGCTTCTAAGAGAATTAAATAAAAATTTATTTTAAACAATTTAAATTGTTTAAAAAAAAATATATATTTAATGAAAACATTTTTTGTCAATTGTTACCAGAGAAATTTTTAATTGTTTAAACAATCAATTAGATTAAATCAATTAGGGGAAAGTGGGGCAAAACCGCTAAGCGGGGCAAAGACGTTTTTCAAAATATCTCCCTTATTTCTAGACCGTTTCAACTTATGTTTAAAGTTTATCACGATTGTAACTGGAGCCATTGTTTTATAAAAAAAAATCTTAAAAATATAAAATGCTTTGGCAAATATACCAAAAAAATCGTTTTTACAAGTATAAGATGAAAATTTTATTGATCAAAACTAGTAAATTTTGAATCTAAATGTGAATTTTAAAAAATTTTAAATGTCACGTTCTAATAGAGTAATCATTTATCTATACAATCTCTGTGGAATCCAGGTTTAATTTTCAATCTAAATATATAAAATTTTAAATTAAAAAAAGGTTTGTCGTTTGGGGCAAAGACGCTTGGAAAATATTTCATAAAAAACAATTGAATATTAAAAACTGCATTAGCATGTAATTTTAAATTATGGAAACTTCATGCTAATCAACTTTTAACCTGCATTTTTTCATCAAAACAAATAAGTATTTTTGTCTGTTAAATTTATTGTTATTATTATTATTATTTAATCATTAAATTATTTATTAGCGTTTACTATACTAATTTGAAAAAAAATTATGAATTTTGAACATTAAATAAGCATTATTATTTAATCATATTTTCGCATGGTTATTTAAAAAACATTCTATTTTTGAAAAGTCGATAAAGTAGATTTTGAAACAAAATAAAAAACAATTAAATTGAAAATATGAGGTTAAAAATACAAGTCGTCATTATTTTCAATAAAAACGATTAAATCTCTTTTAAAATCTGTAAAATATTTATGTTTTATAATTATTGCACCAATAAATGTTATTTAGAGTATATTTTAGATCATTAATTATATTTGCAATAATAATATTAGCAAAAACGTCTTTGCCCCAACAGTTGGTGCAAAGCCTCTAATTTGAATCTTTTTAAATACAATTAAATAATGTAATTAAGATTGTGATAAATGTAATAACGACTATTAAAATCTGTTACTGGTTAGTTTTAGTCGTGTAACAAACAAAAATGACTCCAATTGAATGTATAGTTAAAAATTTGTGCATCAGTAAATTTAAACCTAGCGGTTTTGCCCCACCTTCCCCTAAACTGTTTTTTCCTTCGCTATTTAAAAAGTTGTAAGCCTTTAAGATATTTATTTAATTAAAATAAAAAATATGAAAACAATTGTTTAAACAATTAAAAATTAATTTAAAAATTTAGCAAGCCTTGTATTTTGTTGAGTAAAAAAATTATAAAAAATTGACTAAAGAAAATAATATTTTAGACCTATTTACTTATAAATGCGTTTATATAGGTAAAAGTTGTCCGAAACTTTTCTCTGGAAATATTAAATATTTTGTCACGAAACTTGGTACTTAAAATATCATCAGGAAGGCCTCTCTGACCCGAATTTGTTTGAATTTTGGCCCAAAATTAATTTAGGAAAAATTTACTATTTTCCAAAATTTACACAAATTTGGGTCAGAAAGAACTTTCTATAATGATATTTTAAGTAATTCTACCAAGTTTCGTGATGGAATATTCAATATTTTAAGAGAAAAGTTACAGACAAATTTTGCCTATATCAGTGACGTCATAATCCATCACAAGCCCTTAAAGAACTATTTGGTATAAAAAAAAAATCATATAACACTAGTTTAAAAAAAAAAAAAATTCTATGTACATTCAATGTCACTATTTTTTCTTATGTACTAAGCTTCTCGTTACTTAAAAATGACATTAAGAAATTTTTCTATGGATAGGTTTTCGAAATATGAATTTTTAAAATTTTTTTACGTTTTTTTCGGAGGTGACTTCACGTTTTAGGCTGTATCTCGAGTTACAGAAGTCCGATTGAGTTTTTCTAAGTGTCAAATTAAAGGTAATCAAATTCCAAACAATCGCTTTTAACATTATTTTTCAATCGGTTAAATATTTTATAGTGATTATGTTGATTAATTTAATGAATACAATATCTAATTAGAAAATGGACTTTTTTCACAGATTTCAAATAATTTTCAGTGCTTTACTAATTCAAATTTGACTGAAAATTTTTTTGGAGTTTTTGACAAAAATTTCTGAAGAGGCATAAATTGATTAAAATCTGCTTTTTTGACAAGTTGAGTCAGATGCGCAGAGGTTCAATTTTTGTTGAATTTTGTTCGTGAATAGATGAAAAAGTTTGAAATTAGATATCGAAATCGAAATATGAAAAATAAATTATATTTGACTGAAAATTTTTTTGGAGTTTTTGACAAAACTTTCTGAAGAGGCATAAATTGATTAAAATCTGCTTCTTTGACAAGTTGAATCAGATGCGCAGAGGTTCAATTTTTGTTTAATTTTGTTCGTTAATAGATGAAAAAGTTTGAAATTAGCTATCGAAATATGAAAAATAAATGATATTTAAATGAAAATTTTTTTGGAGTTTTAGACAAAAATTTCTGAAGAGGCATAAATTGATTAAAATCTGCTTTTTTGACGTCAATCGGACGTCTGTAATTCGAGATACGGCCTAAAACGTGAAGTCACCTCCGAAAAAAACGAAAAAAATTTTAAAAATTCATATTTCGGAAACCTATGCATAGAAAAATTCCTTTATGTCATTTTTAAGTTTAGAGAACCATAGTACATTAAAAAAATAGTGGCATTAAATGTAAATTTTTGCTGTAAACAAGTATTATTTTTCATATTTCGATATCTAATTTCAAACTTTTTCATCTTATAACGAACAAAATTAAAAAAAAAATTGACCCTCTGCGCATCTAATTCAACTTGTCAAAGAAGCAGATTTTAATCAATTTATGCCTCTCCAGAAATTTTTGTCAAAAACTCCAAAAAATTTTTCAGTTAAATATCATTTATTTTTTTATATTTCTATATCTAATTTCAAACTTTTTCATCTATTAACGAACAAAATTTAACAAAAATTGAACCTCTGCGCATCTGATTCGACTTGTCAAAGAAGCAGATTTTAATCAATTTATGCCTCTTCAGAAATTTTTGTCAAAAACTCCAAAAAAATTTTCAGTCAAATATGAATTATTTTTTATATTTCTATATCTAATTTGAAACTTTTTCATCTATTAACGAACAAAATTCAACAAAAATTGAACCTCTGCGCATCTGATTCAACTTGTCAAAAAAGCAGATTTTAATCAATTTATGCCTCTTCAGAAATTTTTGTCAAAAACTCCAAAAAAATTTTCAGTCAAATTTGAATTAGTAAAGCACTGAAAATTGTTTGAAATCTGTGAAAAAAGTCCATTTTCTAATTAGATATTGTATTCATTAAATTAATCAACATAATCACTATAAAAGGAGGTAAAATACCGAAATGGCTTATAACTTCAATAATTACCCATAGATTGTTTTCATTCATACATTTTTTTTTCTTAAAAGTGAGCCATATGTGTAAAAAATTTAAAACTGGACATAATTTGACGTTTTCTATTTTTGCATAACGGTAGAATGAATTTGTTTTTCAGATTTTGGGCCAAAAACTCAAATTTTCTATTTTTTTTTGGACTATATCACTAAAAATATTTAACCGATTGAAAAATAATGTTAAAAGCGATTGTTTGGAATTTGATTACCTTTAATTTGACACCTAGAAAAACTTAATCGGACGTCTGTAACTTGAGATACGGCCTAAAACGTGAAGTCACCTCCGAAAAAAACGTAAAAAAATTTTAAAAATTCATATTTCGAAAACCTATCCATAGAAAAATTTCTTAATGTCATTTTTAAGTTTAGAGAACCATAGTACATTAAAAAAATAGTGGCATTAAATGTACATTTTGGCTGTAAACTAGTGTAATCGACATTTTCTTCTACTTTGAACATTTATCGAGGTCTCATAATCTTCTGAACCTTTTTCGATATAATTAAGAGCAATTTTTTTAAAAAAAGTACAATTTTTTCATGTATTTCTAATGAGAAAATGAAAAAAGATAATAAGAAAAAGTGTCGGTACCACTTAATATTGTCGGATTCAAATAAAAAAAATAGGGGTAAATTTTTTTGTTTTATTATTGCAGTAGAAGTAGATTTTCGAGCGCCTTTAAACAATATTTTTCTTTTTTTGAACCACCTTACTGTAAAAAAACGTCGAGTATTTAAAAAATAATAATTTTATTAATACCTCAAATTATAATTCAGACTAAAAAGAAATAGATTTTTCTGTATATAAATAAACTGGAATATTAAAATTTTAATAACTACTAATCTTCCGTACATAATTTTTGTCGAAACAAGCAAATTACCTTAAAATTAAGTAGAACATTTAAAGCACATATGATAGCCTATAAAAGCATAAAGTCCCTATCTCTAAACATTCTGTTAGTTAAAAATTAGGCTAAAATTAAATGATAATTTTGCTGAATTAACATTCAATGAAATTAATGTTCTCTTAAATAAGGAGTTGGTTAAATAGATATTTCGTGAAAAGAAACTTATGTTAAATATGAGTTCGGTGACTTAAAAATTTTACTTAGTGACAATCCAGATTAATTTACATTCGATTAAAAACAAGTTTCATATAAAATAAACATTCGACATCATGAAAGTGCTGTTTAATGAAATTCTACGTCAATTAAAAGTTCAAACTAATCGGAAGTAGAACATAGTCATGCGTCTCAGGTTTTTATTATATTTATATTAAAAGTAGTACAGGCTGTTTTTCAGTGGAGATTTTGATAACATAAAGTAAAGTATATCTGATTATATTCTCGCCATTGTTTAAAAGAATTTTTGAATTTACCAACAAATAGAATGGAGTAGTTTTAAAGGTGGTTATGAATTTATATTACGATAGAATAATTTACAATATTGTCTGCCTTCAAAACTATCGAATATGAAGAAATGGATAAAGAAAGGGATCTAATAAGAAGCACAAAATTTTAGGTTATGTTCAGTGTAAGTTTTACATACCCTGATGAAAAGCTCCTTTTTAATTATGTAAAATCAAAACCAGTTTTTATTAAATATTTTGGTTAAAATAAAGACTTAAATATGAAAGGTTGATATACAGAAAGTTGATCCTTTCTGTGTAATTTCATTCCAAAAATCACAAACATAACCTAAAAATGTTTCCTTCTTAGGTCCCATTCTTCAAATCATTATTACTTCGCGTCCTAATTGACTATGCGTTTGAAAATATCGATTTTCTTATGTATGCTCTGTTAATTTTTTTTATTTTATTTTATATTTAAAAAAAATTCTTTTACATTATTTATATTTTTTCAATTTTATTTTTTTTTATTCTAGAAAATCAGCATAAATTTTTAAAGAGGAGCCTGGGTTCAGCTTCGTAACGTTTAATATTGACATTTTGAATTTTTTATTTACGAGAAAGAATTCAAGGTTCTGTTTTTTTTCTATGATTAAGAAATAAACATTATATTATTGAACTTACTGGGAAGATCAATCACCTGTTACTAAAATCTATTTATGAATAAAATATATTATATAAATTTCCAGATGTTGATAGACATCCTTTATCTTGCTGCTACTACCCCGTTGGCTCTGTTTTCTATTTACATATGTGCTCTCGCTTTGAAACTGTTGCTACAAAGTGGTTTTTATGAAATACCTTGGATGGTGATTGCTATGTTACCAACGTGCTCTTTAACACTGGTGGCCTACTGGGGATGGCTTATAACACTTGGAAGGTACATCACCAGGTATTAAATCAATAGAAGCCTTAACCAACAAATTATTGTTTGTTATTTCTTCAATCGGCTTTAATATTTAATGAAAAATTATTGTCTGTTTCCATTTCAAATCATACAGATAGGCCGAATATTTTCAAAATTCAAAATCATGTTTAACATGCTTTTTATTGTTTCTTTTTTAGGGCAAATAGACACTTATTGTTTTTGTTTTAGATGCTTTTTCTTTAAAAATTTAGAAATTTTAAAAATTTATTAAATGTCCGTTTCTTGAAAAATAAAAAAGCCCAATTTTCTCAAAAACAATTTTTTTTTATTTCTTTGACATTTTTTTGTATTTACTAGATAAAAAAGGAAATTAGAAAGTACATTTCTCTGAAAATAAAATATTTATTCAGAAAAAAAATGAAAAAATTTCAGGTGATTTTTTCAACTGAAAGATACTTACCTTTTCATTAGCCAAAATAATGTCTTTCTGCATTTTCAGAAAAAAAATTATTCAGACCTTTACGCCATCTTAGTGGATATACCAAACCTATTGGAAAAAATTCTCTTTTACATTTAAAGTAGTTCTCCGGCAGTTGTACTTAAAAAAATCGATTTTCTATGGATTTTCTTTAAATTGTGAGAAAACTTTATTTTATATGTGCCTTCTATCTGGTTAAAATTTCAGTACCCCTTGCGATGCTCAAAATTGAGATATTATCTTGTTGGAAATGTTATTTTGTATGGAAAATGATCAAAAATAGGAATTTCGAACATAAATATCTCAATTTTGAACATTGCAAAGGGTACTGAAATTTTAACCAGATAGAAGGCACACATAAGATAACGTTTTCTTAAAATTTAAAGAAAATCGGTTTTTTCAAGTATAACTGCCAGAGAACTACCTTAATAACAAGAAAAAAAAATTAAGAAAATAAAAGATCATGTTTTTGTTAATTTTCAAATTTTTCTAATTTTCAAAATTACTAAGAAAGAGCATCTAAAACATTGGTAAAATCAGAAAACAAAAATGAAAATTATTTTGTAAAAGAAAGGACGAATTTCTTAATTAAATTAACAAAATTATAAATTTGTCACCTAAGATTATTTAAACTATTAAATAACAATTTATGTAATGTTTTTTTATTAATTCTTATCGCAAGTTGCTTATGTAAACATGATTTCGTAGAAAAGAAGAATAATTTCTTACAAAAATTGACAAAGTTATGCATTTGTTAATGAAGATTGTTTAAACAATTGATTAATAGATTCTTCTAATGTTTTACTGTTAATCCTAATGAAAAGTTGTCCTTTTTAAAATGATTTGGTAGAAAAGGCAAGTAATTTTATCCAAAAATTAACAAAGTTACGCATTTGTTAATTAAGATTTTTTACACAATTAAACAATAATATTATAACTACTTTAGGCTGAAATGTTTTGAAGCTAATATTAGTCAACTGTATGGCAAAAATTAAATATTTGCTTTTAGAAACAATTCTACTATTTATTGATTTATTAAAGTAGTTTAATTAATAAACATTAAATAATAATTAATAATTAATAAATATCTTAAAAATGTAATAAAGAATATTTCTAAAAACAGATAATAAATTGGATAAGTTTTGCGTGCTTTACGCTGTATTGAATTTTAATTTCCAATTTCAGACCACTGTGTCGGGCAGGCCGCTTTGAAGCCAGTCAGCGCACAAAAATTTTCAATAAAATTAAAATGCTAAAACTTAATTTTTAAGATATGAGTCATCCTCTGAAAAAAATCCAGTCCAAAAAAAAATTTTTTTGGTAATGATACATGTTATTAGGATTGCAAAATTCTCGGTAATTTAAAACCCGGGTACATTCTCGAGAATATAACTGAGAATATTCTTCTTCCGGAGAATTTATGAGAATTTTCTATGTTTTGCATGAGCTCCACTATTTTGAGATAAAAACAATTTATTTAAAGAAAATGGATAAATAACAAAATAATTATCATCACAAACTAAATTTAATTTAGAAAATGATGAAAATAATAAAAAATGAATGAAAATTAAAAAGAATTAGAAGAAATAATATAAATAATTTAAAATTGAAGAAAATAATTAAAATTGAAAAAAATAATTTAAAAAATTGCATAATATATTTCAAATAAAGAAAATTTAAAGAAAATTTCAGAAAAAATCTTGATATTTTTAGAAGTTTATTGCAAAAAAAAAAGAATATAATTAAAAAATAGAGAAAATAAATGAAAAAAGATAAACATAATTTAAAATTGAGACTAAGAACAATTTTTAATTTAAGAGAAATAATTGCAAAAAATACAGAATAGAAAAATGAAAATTTCGGATGAATAATTAAAAACTTTTTGGAAATTATGAAAAAAGAAACGTAAGTAATTGAAAATAGTAAACAAATGATATAAATAATTGAAAATTGAATTAAATAATTGAAAATAATTAAAAATTGAAGAGAATAATGGAAAGTTTGAGAAAAATATTTTAAAATTTTAGAAAATAATTTAAAAAAATAAGAATAATTAAAACTTGTGGAAAATAATTGTGAAAAATAATAAAATTAGAAACTTGAAGACAATAATTCAAATATGATGAAAACAATGAGAAGTTGAAAAAAATTTAGTAATTTTTCTTTCAATTATCAACTATTTTTTTAAAATTTCAATCTTTAATCTTGTCAATTTAATTCTTTAATGTTCCATTTTTTATTAATTTTCAATTATTTTCTTCAATTTTAAATTGCATTCTTCGTTTTTCAATTATTTTATTCACAATTCAATAGTTCTCGCATTTTGTCAATTATCAAATATTTTCTTGAAATTTCAATACCATTCTTCAATTTCCAATTGATTTCTTTACTTTTAATTTATTTTTTACCATTGTTTCCATTATTTTCATCAGTTTTTAATTAACAATTTATTAATCTCCTTCAATTTTATGATTATTTATCAATTTTAGAATTTTGTTTGTTCGAATGCCGATTATTCTCACCACTTTTCGAATTTTTTTTTCCATTGCCAATTATTTTCGACAATATTGAATTATTTTTGTCAAATTGCATTTTTTCTTCTAATTATCAATTATTTTCTTGAAATTTCCAGTCAATTTTTTAATTTTCGATTTATTTCTTTAATTTTAAATTATTTTCTTCAAATCTCGAAAATTTTCTTTAATTTTCAATTATTTTTATCATTTTTCAATTAATTCCATAATATTAGTTAATTCTCGCATTTTCTCAATTATAAATTATTTTCTTTCAATACAACTCTTGAATTTCCAATTGATTTATTTAATTTTCATTTATTTTCTATAATTTTTGCCATAATTTTTATCAGTTTTCAATTGTCAATTTATTATTTTCCTTCAATTTTATGAATATTCATTAATTATAAATTTATTATTCTTACCATTTGTCGATTTTTTTTCAATTGTTAATTATTTTTTTTAATAGTCAATTATTTTCGTCATATTGTAATTTTTCTTTTGATTATAAACTATTTTCTTGAAATTTCCATTTAATTCTTTAATTTCTAATTTATTTCTTCAATTTTTCATTACTTTCTTCAATTCTCAAATATTTTCTTTATTTTTCAATTATTTTTATCGATTTTCATTTTATTTCTCAATATTCAATAATTCTTGGATTTTTTCAATTATTTATTTCACTCATAAAAATTGTTTTAAAATTTTAATACAATTATTAAATTCTAGAACTATTCTCTTCAATTCTCAGTTATTTTCCTTAAAATTAAATTACACTTTTCAATACTCAATTCTTTTTTTTAATATTAATAAATTGTCGCCTTGTTCTTTTATTTTTTTTATTATCATTAAGGTTCTTTAATTTTAAATACAATTGTTTAATTATTTTCTTTAATTTTTAATTCCATTTTTCAAATTTTGTTTTAATCTTCAGTTTTCAGTTTTTTTTCTATATTCATTAATTGTCGGCTTTTTTCAATTACTTTTTTTTATTTTGAAGTATATATTTATAAATTTTAATTTAATTTTTTATTGCTTTCTTCAATTTTCAATTATTTTTTTCGATTTTCAATCTAGTTGTTAAATGTGCAATTATTTCCAACAATTATTCCTATAATTTTCTTAATTTTTCAATTTTCAATTTTTTTTAATTTTACAATTATTTGTTTTCAGTTGTCTAATATAATCTAGTATTTTTGAATTTTTTTTCAATTGACAATACTTTTCGTAATTTTTTACAACATATTTTCTTTAATTTTTCAACTATTTCCTTCAATTATTAATCATTTTCCGCAATTTTCAATTATTTCCTACAATTTTTTTAATTTTCAATTATTACCTTAAAATTTTATAATTATTATTTTTTGATTCTTTAAATTACCTTGTTCGGTTGTGTATTAATCTAGTCATTTTTCGAATTTGTTTTTCAATTGTCAATTATTTTTGTTATTTTGTAATATTTCTTTCAATTAATAAGAATTAATAAGAATGACACTATAAAATTTTATAATTATTCTTTGATTTTTTAAATTATCTTGTTCGGTTGTGTATTAATCTAGTCATTTTTCGAATTTGTTTTTCAATTGTCAATTATTTTTGTTATTTTGTAATATTTCTTTCAATTAATAAGAATTAATAAGAATGACACTATAAAATTTTATAATTATTCTTTGATTTTTTAAATTATCTTGTTCGGTTGTGTATTAATCTAGTCATTTTTCGAATTTTTTTTTCAATTGTCAATTATTTTTGTTATTTTGTAATATTTCTTTCAATTAATAAGAATTAATAAGAATGACGCTACAGATTCTATTTTCGTACATTGATGGAGAAATAATTTGATAAATGAATAAAAAACTTAAATTCTTATAAATTCTCGATTAGAATTTTGATCGGTTATATTCCCGGTTATATTCTCGTTCTCATTACCTTTCTCCAGGTAATATTACTTTTTCGCAACTCTACATGTTATAGTATACGTAAAAACAAATATAAAAAGTAGGGTCTTAGGTCAGTGTAATGCGTGGTTGCCATATTATCAGGGGTTAAATTTTCAGATAGCATCTTTTTCAACTACCAATAACTTTTTTCCTATTCATTGAATTTGAAAATCTTGTAGATGTTTTTTATGTAGAATTTTCCAAAGCTTTAAATTATATAACTGCCAATTTTCAACAAAAAAATTTTACCACTCCTGACCCCTAAGATGCCCTTATCCAATATTGGTCAGCAGTTGCAATAACGGTTGTACGAGAAAATAAGTTTCAAATTAGTGAGTTATTATGTAGTGAATTTTCAATTGTAGCCCGTATACACCCCAAAATGCCTCAAAATGCCATTTAAGAGTTAAAAAGCTTATTAAATAAGGAACATTTCTAGATAATTTTAAAAAACTTCTTAGAGGTCAGGAGTGGTAAAAAACATCATTAAAAATAGTTTTCTCATTTTTCTTTTCAAAACTAAATTTTTGAAAAGTGTCAATTATATAATTTAAAAGTATAAAAAATTCTACATAAAAAACACCTACATATTTTCAAATTCAATGAATAGGAAAAAAGTTATTGGTAGTCGAAAATTATGCAACCTGAAAATTTAACCCCTGATAATATGGCAACCACGCATTACATAGATTTATACATTATATACATATAATGTATATAACATTACATACCACGCATTACATAGGCATTACATACCCTTCTTTATATATATATTTTTTGCGTATACGCATACTATAACATGTATCATTACCGAAAAAACAATTTTTGGAGTGGATTTTTTTCTAGAGGATGACTCATCTTTAAAATTAAAATTTAGCATTTAAATTTTATTGAAAATTTTTGTGCGCTGACTGGCTTCAAAGCGGCCTGCCCGACACAGTGGTCTCAAATTGGAAATAAAAATTTTGTTTGGTTAAAAAAGCATTTCTTATATAGTTTGAGGTTATGTTACGACCACCACCAACTTTAAGTATCAGAAATCCTATTTAAAACGATTCTACAGAATAATCAAAGCCATAGCCATCTAATAAAAGAATCTAATAAAATAACTGACATTAATAAAATTGTAAATAAAAATTTTAACTTTACGAAACAATTCTTAAAAAAAAGGGAATACTATCTATAAAATGTTTACTTATAATCGTTGACGGTTTAATATCAGAATCAATATTTAGTTTCAAATTCCACAATAAAAGTTACCGAATAGCAGATAAAAAATTGAAAAATTACCGGCAATAAAGAGGATTTATGATAATTCACAATCCCTAGTGAAAAGAATGCCAATTTATGCGCAAACGATTTTCTTAATTATTGCAGATTTCACAGCAGACGCTGGCAGAGATTCTGGAGGAATAATTTCATCGTGAGATTAATACCCGAAAATGTTAATGATACAAGTGCTGCAATTGAAGATTCTGATGATTCGCCTGATAACGAAGAAGAGAGTGAGTTGGAAGAGTGGCGAGAGGAGGATGTCGGTAATGTTTTAAACGTGGATTAACGTTATGAAGTGAGATAGACATCTTTTGTGAATACTATGTATCTCCTCGTTGCTGGACTCACCGCATGCAAAGTTACACAGCGACTCGTTTGATTGCATTTCATTAAATTTACCCTTCTTTAATCATCCCGTTAATTAAAGACCATCGCTCGTGTACAGGAAATAATTTACGGATGCTCATAGATGCTTGAATGTGTTATACTGATTGGACGTAAAAAATATTTTTAAAATGCAAAGACATTTTATGTAAAAATATATTTTATAAAAAATGTTTATTTATAACCAATTATACATTTTACAAGAATTTTTTTTTTAATTTCTAATAATGAGATTTTGTTATTTTGAGGGGAATTAGATCTCATTTTAGAATTTAAAATATTAATTGCGATTTCTTTGATTGTGTATTGATTAGCAGAGCAGTGATGATGATTTGATGTTCAACGACAGATAAAATTAATTAATTTTAGTAAATTTAGTCGAGGGGACTTACTTCTTGGTTGTGCACTAAGCGTCCCTTTCTTGATTTCCTTTTACAGCTCTTCCGTTGGTTAACTCTGCCCTAACGTTCATTAAAACACACGATTAAATTACTTAAGATCGTCAATTATTTTATTAGCCCGGAACATTTACTTGATCATCCTTCTATGATCTCTGCGCTCCTAATTAACAAAATATATATTTATTTTCGAGCTTTAATTAAAATTAAGTGTTCCCTTTCATAATTTTCGAATGCAATTTTCTCCTATAAAAAATAGGATAAGAAAAACCCGGGACTCATTTTTGTTGTGATTTTCATTCTCAAAATGAGCCCGTTTAGTTTATTTTTAATGCACTCCAAATTGAAATTTAATCCCTGTTTTTTCCCAGTATTACTAGCATTGTTGGTCATTTAAAACTATAAATTTTTGCAAATTCAACTAATGAAAATCTAGAAATTAAAGAATAAATCTGAAAAATGACAAAAATAATTGAGAGTTAAAAACAAAATTCGAAAAATGGCTACATAATTACACAATTGAAAAGAATAGTTTAAAAAATTAAACAATAAATATTAAATTTAAACAGAATAGTTGGAAAATTACAGTAGCGTATCTAGAGGGGGTCAGAGGGGGCAGTCGCCCCGGGCGCCAACCTAGAGCCCAATGCATTTGGGGGCGGCAAATCGATGAAATAGTTTTCAATAAGGGGCGGCAAAAATTGCCTTTTGCCCCGGGCGCCAAAAATGCTCGGTACGCCACTGAAAAATTATACACAGTTAAAAATCTTGTGTAAAAAACAGTCCACACAATCTTTGTGTTAAGCTGAACATAAAAATTAGGTTAATTTAACAAGAATATTGAGTGGACCTTTTGGAACATTTAATTTGTGTTAAATTTACACAAAATTTTTAACTAGGAATAACACTGATGTAAATAATAGTAAATTGAAAAACTGGATTGAAAATCAAAAGAAATAATTGAAATTGAAGAAAATATTAAAAATTGAGGAAATAATTTGAAATTTTAAGAAATAAATTTAAAATTAAGGAAATAAATTAAAATTTGAAAAAATAATTGATAATAGAAAAAAAAAATTACAAAATGACGAAAATAATCGACAATTGCAAACAAAATTCAAAAAATGGCTAATAGATTAATACACAACCAAAGATAATAATTTAAAAAATCAAAGAATAATTATAAAATGTTAAGATAATAATTGAAAATTGCGTAAAATAATTAATAATTGAAAGAAATATTTCAATAATGACGAGAATAATTGAAAAATTAAAGAAAACATGTGAAAAATAACGAAAATTATTGTCAGTTGAAAACAAAATTCGAAAAATGACTAAATTAATAGGCAATTGAAAAAAATAATTCAAAAAACTAAACAAGAAGCATTAAATTTAAAAAAAGAATTGAAAATTTAAAAATTTAGATACTTGTAGGAATAGTTATTCGAAATAATTTCACATTTAGCAACTGTATTGAAAATCGAAAAAAAATAATTAAAATTGAAACTAGGTGAGAATTATGTCCATTTCATGGACATTTCGCTTCCAAGTAAGCAAAATAATTTGCTTCCTCATAGAGGAAGCAAGAAATTAATAATATATAAGTTAATCGGGGAAGTTGTTAAAAAAAAAATTTTTAATGCAAAAAAATGTAAAAATATGAATTATTCGACGAATTCTTGATTAATTATAAAAGTTATATAGGTCAATCGATTCGTTTTGAGATAAGGAATATGATTTTTGTATTCATTAATTTGTATTTTTAGCATAAAAAAATTTTTTGGCAAAAAACGATTTTTTTCGATGAAAAAAAGTGCTCAAAAAAATTTGGTTGGGTATTTTCAAAAATCCTTGTGTCCAAATTTAGATATTCATGAGCTTAATAAGTAATCCAAATTTTATTGGAATCCGTTTAAGCGTTCTCAAGATATCTTGTACACAAAAAACGCTATACACACACACACACACACACACACATACATACACACACACACACACACACATACATCTGGACATTTGCTAAGGAATGAAAATTTTCGCTTTTTAGATGAAAATGAATCGATTTAGACTATTTTTGGAAAATCGAAAATTTTAACGATCACAAAGCTTCCTCTATGAGGAAGCAAAAAACAATTGAAAATTCAAGAATGGAATTGAATTTTAAAAAATATACTTAAAAATTGAAAAAAAAAATAATTAAAAAAAGCCGGGAATTAATGAATATACATAGAAGAAAACAATTGAAAACTGAAAAATGGAAATAAAAATTGAAGAATGGAATTAAAAATTAAAGTAAACAATTGAACATTTGTATTTAAAATTAAAGAAACTTAATGATAATCGAAAAAATTAGAGAAAAGGCGATAATTTTTTAATATTAAAGAAAATAATTGAAAATTGAAAATTTGAATTTAAATTTGAAGAAAATAACTGAGAATTGAAGAGAATAGTTTTAGAATTGAATAACTGAATTGAAATTTTAAATCAATTTTTATGAGTGAAAAATATAATAGAAAAAATCTGAGAATTATTGAATATTGAGTAATTAATTGAAAATCGATAAAAATAATTGGAAATTAAAGAAAATATTTGAGAATTGAAGAAAATAATTAAAAATTGAAGAAATAAATTTGAAATTAAAGAATTTAATGGAAATTTCAGGGAAATAGTTAATTGATAAATTAAAGTAATAAATATAATATGGCGAAACTAAGTGAATATTGACGAATATAATAACTATTAAAAAAATAATTAACTATTAAAAAAAATAATTAACATTTTTAAAAAAATTCGATAAATGGTGAGAATAATTCTGTGGCTGAAAGGTAAAAGAGCACAACTCCATTTTCATGGTTTTGAGATCAACAAGCTTTAACTTTTTCTTAGTTCTGTGAAATCGAAAAATCAACAAATGTTTTTGGTGTTTTGCAATAAATCTTATTATTTAATGGATTTTTTAAATACGTTTATTAAATTTAATAAAACGCTTTGATTTTAAAGAGTTTTAATATTTTTTCACCGTGACATTATATTTGTTGGAGTTGTGTCGTTTTACTTTTAATTTGTAATGTCTAACTAACTTCAATTTGTTTTTAAATGTCATTTTCAAAAAATGGTTATGATTTACTTTCTCTTAAACTCTTGCTTAAATAAGACATTTTTAGGTTTATATATATTTTTTATATATTATAATTATTGTATATTATATAAATACATAATGATAAGTCAATTTAATCAATAACTTAAAAAACGTTTTGTAGAATCAGTGATTTTTTAAAAGCTTCGATCAATTGTTTTTCTCAGCCTGAATGGAGTTGTGTCGTAATACCTACTATTCTATCGACGACAAAAGTGGACTTGTGTCATTATATTATTCATTATTTTCTCTGTAAATAAATGTTTTACTCATTTTACAAGTATCAAACTTTAAAAAGCATGTCTAAATATATTTGAATCTGATATTATCTCAAATTTGATAAAATGGCGCTTGTGCTGTTTTACCTTTCAGCCACAGAATTGGCATTGGAACAAAAAATTTTTTAAGGTGTTTTGTAACTTTTTTAGGTCTAAAACTGATTGTTTTTAAAAAGATTCTTGCTTGTAAATTTTAAAATGTAATTGATCAAAAGTTTTTACATATTATTATGCATGTCAAGAGGTACCTACTAAAAAAAAATGTGCAATCTTAAAAAATTTGAGTGTCTTCCATCTATAGAGCGCGCTTCGTCCAAAATGGTAAAAATTATTTTTATTTATGGTTACGACTGTAACTCATCACAGACTCATCTTTAATAAAAAAAAAATCAAATAGTATTTTAAAATAGACGATGTAATACAGGTCCTAAACCTCGAATTACTTAAAAAAATAAAAAGTGCAAAAAATGGGAAGCTTCTGAATCCAAAAATCTAAAAAAACACCATTATTTTTACCTTAAACCATTCACAAAATATTTAAAATGAAATGTTATTAGTATATTAAAGGTTTAGGACCTGCAAAAACTTCCAAAGTATCGAATACAACAAGAAATATTGAAATCCGTTTAACGGTTTTTGAGTTATGGTGGTAACCATTTTTTAAAATAGTGTTTTGAGAAAAACGCGTTCAAATTTTGATTTTTTTAATTGACTTAAGTTTTTGAACAAATGACGATCTAATAATTTAACTGCATATTCTTGACATATCTGCCTATGGAAAGATAAGAAGAAAAAACTTTTTCATATTTTTGATCCAAAAAAGTTACAAAACGCCTTAAAAATTAATGAATAATCATAAAATTGAATAAGAATAATAAATTGTTTAATTGCAAACTGATGAAAATTATGGAAAAAATTGTACAAAATTAATAAAAATGGAAGAAATCATTTGGAAATTGAAGAATTTTATTGGAATTTCAGGAAAATAATAATTAATAATTGAGAAAATGCAAGAATTATTGAATATTTAATAAAAAAATTGAAAATTGAAGTAAATAAATGAGAATTGAATAAAATAATTAATAGTAGTGCAAAAATATAAATAACACATACTTTAAATAAAAATTCAAAAATTAAATTTTTTAACCTAAAAAAGATTGATTTTCTCAAAAAAAGGTTATTTATGAAAGTATTTTTATTATTACTTTTTTCGCAACATACTCAGGAAAAAACCCAAATTCAAAAAGAGTTTTATTTTATTGCGATCATACACATACTTAAAATAAAAGTCCATAAAGTAAATTTTTTAACTTAAAAAATCGGTTTTCTCAAAAACGGCTCGATTAAAGATTTTGATTTTGTTTGCAAAATACTCAGAAAAGTGTCCAGATTCAAAATATGAAAAGACATTTGCATGACCTTAGGGTTGAAATGGTTTAAAACACACAGAATTCTATTTTTTTATTTCTTTGAAACTGTTAACAATTTTCAGTTGACCGGTTTAATTACAAGCTTTATGTTTTTTCCACATAGACCTGTCTACAAAGTTCAATAACAAATTTTTTTCCTATATAACTTTGAAAGAAATTTATTTTCTAAACGAGATTGTTATTCACTTATCAGGAGGTAGCAAGTGATTTTTTAAGTATCTTGTTATGATATCTCTATAGCTTGACATTATATATGTTTTTTTTTATTTTTATTTTTTATGAAAATAGTTTATGAGTCCTAGAAGGATGTTAATATCATTTTGTGTAAATCTGACTACCTATTCTTGAGTTATAAAATTGTAAAATATTGCCAATTACTACAGTATTCGCACTGTTGAAATTTATAGTCGATGATAAAGGTATCTCGGGCTTGAGCACTAGTTATAAAATACAAAGAACGATATAAGAAACGCCATGAGTTTTCAGCACGCGAGACTATAAATTTGACCGTGAAATTGAGAGCTCTATTCTTCTTTCCTGCCTGTCTGCATCTTTAGTATAATTTTCTAGATCAGTGTCACTTTTATATGATTATTTAACTGACTCACATTCCTTATTTTAAGGGTCTAGTTTAACTGATTTTAATTGACTACATTTTATGCCATTCAACAGATTATAATTATAAACGGTATAGGTATTTATTGCTCAATATAGAAATAAAATTTCAATTAACCAAATTGAAATTTTCTATACCTGAGAAAAAGTAAAGAGCACAAACAATTTTTTGGAATTTAAGAAAATGGCAACGATTTTTTTGTAGCAAATCTAATTTGAAAATAGATTATAATTGAATTAAAGTAAAATAATAATAGGATATTTTAATCCAATGTAATGTTTTCGGGAGAAATTTTTTTTTCAAATAAAAAAAAATCCTCTACCGTGACAATGTGACGAGGCACATTGCCGTGACCAGGATTCGAACCTGGGTTACTACGGCCACAACGTAGGGTCCTAACCACTAGACGATCACGGCTAACAGAGGACTTGAAGAGATTTCATTAATCGCTAAAGATTGGTGCAGGCTGCAGTCTACTTGACCCATGAAGCGTAACTCTTAGCCACTCACACAGACGCACAGATTATTCAAATAAAAGTCGAACTGGGGAAATGCTTTCATGGCAACGGAACTGGTTTAACTGAGACATTAACTACAGCTATAGATGCAGTCAAGTGTATATGTTTATGGTAATTTTTCAAATGTTTAGTTTAAATTTCTTAACTAATAATATTTAATTCAGGATGTCTAGCAAATGACTTTTTCAAATTTACGTCGATTTCCTGAATCGTAAATTACGAGTTTTACGAGTTTGTTTCTTTAATTATTAATAACCGATTATGTAAATAATAATTGGAAGAAAATATTAACAAGTGTATGAGCAGAGTTTGTAAACAAACTACCTGAAAAAAACATTAAAATCACCAAAACATTTTAAAACATCAGAAAGGTTATGAAAAAATCTCAACTAAAATATAATGATTAGAAATAAGTCAAAAAGTCTTTAGAAATAAGAAAAAACGTCAACATTTTATAAGAAATAATAAAAAATAGCGAAAACCTTCAATCAAAATCAAACAAATTATGAACAAATGAGGAAATTACATAAAATTAATAACATTAAACATGTAAGAACATTACTTTAATAAAAAAAATTAAAAATAGTGGAAACCTTCAAACAAAATCAAAAAAATACTTAGAACCTTATAAATGAAAAAACAAGAACATTTAATAAGAAATAATAAAAAAATTGTGAAAATCTTTAATAAAAACCAAACAAATTATGAATAAATAAAAAAATTACAAAAAAAACATTTCAAAGATAATGAATGAAAAAATAAGGAAATTAGAAAGAAGCGACAATTAAAAATAAAAACATGCAAAACCAAAATATGAAAATTTAAAGAGATAAGAATATAGCCTACAAAAAAAATTCTTTAAAATTAAAAAAGTAAAGGATATAATCCCTCTTACTGCTAAGAAAAACCTTTAAATATTTAGAAACATTAAGAAATTGATTTAAAAATAAGAAAAAAAACAATAAAACATTTCTACAAAATTTTTAAAAATTAGACTAAAAGAGAAAAATTAAACACTTTTATGAAAAGGAAAGAATTTTTAAGAAATAGAAAAATAAAGATAAAATATGAAAAAATGTAGTTAAAGATTAAATTTACATAAAAAAAAAACAAGTCTTTACAAAATTATAAGAATTAAGAAATTATGAACAAACGTGGGAAAAATGCCGAGTTAATGTTTTTAAAAAATTGGAAATTATAAAATAAAAATTAACAGTGGCAGATCCAGACAAGGTTTTTGGAGGGGGCATTGCATGAGAAAGAAAGAGATATCACTATAGTGTTATTTCTCTCACTCTCATTGTTAAATATGAGGCTTTTGGGGGGGGGGGCAAACACCCGTGGCCCCCCCCTGGATCCGCCAATGAAAATTAAACAGTTTCAAAAGAAGGACATAATTTCTAATAAACAGTAAAAGGATGATAAAATTAAAAAATTAATTAAAAGTTTAAAGAAGGATAAAAAGAAGTATTAAAAGAGCATGAAATTGGGAACGAAAAATGTTTGAAGGAGTAAAAAAACTAAGTACATTTAATAAAAAATAATTTTTAAAATATTTCAAAGCACAAGAAAATCTTTTAAAAAAAGTGTAAGAAATTAATGAAAAATTATAAAATTATAAAAATAGAGAATTTGATATAAAAATATTAGAAGTGGTAAAAATAAAAATATAAAAGTTACATAAATAAATAATATGTTATAATAATATGTATCTACATAATATAATTTGTAATTTATTTATTTATAAAACAGATTTATAATAAAAAGAAATTAAAAAATCCTTCAAAAATGAGAAAGGTTAAGAAAACTAAACGAAATTTTTTTTTATAACTTTAGATAGATTTTAAAACAAACCTAGTACCTGAAAATAATAGATAATAACAGAAAAATCTAAAAAAAAATTAAAGGTTGAATAAGTTTGCCAAAAAATAAACAAAATGTAAAAAAGTTAAATATATTTATAAAAATTTGAGCTAATAAAAGAAGTTAGAAAATTAAAGAAAATATTTCACCTTCCCTCTTGCGAAAATAAAAATTATTTTATATACAAATTTTTTATTTTATAAAAACGTAAAATAACAATTGAAATAAATGAAAGTGAAAATTATGTAAAAAATTAATTGCATAATATTTCATCAAACTAACAAATTATTATTCTTTTGCCTTTCTTTACAATTTAAGATTTAAAAAGCACTTAAGAATATTAAAAATTATTTAAACAATAAATAAAAAAAATCGTGAAAAGATCATTTTATTAAAAGTTATTTGTAAATAAAAGCGTTATTGTTTGAAATAATAATTCCTTTTTTTTCGTAAACAGAACTAAATTTGGGAAAATACAATAATTAAGAAGCGAGAAAATAGTATAAAAAGCAACGAAAGAAGAAAAATCTTTTGAAGATTTGAAAAATTAAGTAATTAAAAAAGAAAATTCAAAATACTAAATAAGTTTTTTGAAAAAGTAAAAAATTATAGGAAAATAATTAAATCCAAATTTTTGCTTAAGGGCATGTGATGGATAATGACGTCACTGTTATAGGCAAAATTTGTCCGTAACTTTTCTCTTTAGATATTGAATATTTTGTCACAAAATTTGGTACAATTACCTAAAATGCCATTAGGAAGGTTTCTCTGATCCAAGTTTGTTTGAGTTTTGTATGAAAATGAATTTTGGAAAAATGTCGAAATTTTCAAATATTTTAAAAATTAATTTTGAGCCAAAATTCAAACAAACTCGGACCAGAGAGACCTTCCTAATGATATTTTAAGTAATTTTACTAAGTTTGGTGACAAAATATTCAATATCAAAAGACAAAAGTTATGGACAAATTTTGCCTATAACAGTGACGTCATACTTCATCACATTATTCCCTTAACAGAATTATTAACTCGACGAATACGTATTTAACTAAATAAAAATTCAGTTAAATTTAAATTCTTTTAAATAAAATTGCGATTCGAGATGAATTCTCTTAAATAATGATTCTGTTAAATACATGAATTTAATGACCTAAAAATTCGTTGGCTAACTAAACACATTTTTTAATTTAGGAATTTTTTAGGATTATAGCATAACATTTAAAAAAAAAAATTTCGTAACCGATTTAAGTCATTTAAGTCTCTTGGACTGTAATTTAAAGAATAAAAAAATTTAATATTATAAAATAAATAATAAAAAAAATGTAACTAAAAAAAACCTCTACCGTGACAATGTGACATGCACATTGCCGTGACCAGGATTCGAACCTGGGTTACTACGGCCACAACGTAGGGTCCTAACCACTAGACGATCACGGCTAACAGAGGACTTAAAAAAAGTTACTTTCAAGCTAATAAACTACTGATTAATGCATACTCAAATGTGTGCTTTCTATACAGTTATGCAGTATGTAGTGAAAGTGAAAGAGCAAAAGCCGCCAAAGGTTAAGTGATAAAAAAATACAATCAAATATCAAACTTTTGTATACACACACAATTCGTTTCAAAGTTTTTATAAAAGTTACATCTATAAAAACTAATTTATCTTATTTTGATACAATTTTTCTAATCTGTCCTTTTTAACAATAATAAATAATAATTATTATATAATAATTTATTATATTATTATTATTATCATCATAATTTTATATTTAAAAAAATGTTTTATTAACAAAAATAAGTAAAACGAAACATGAAATTCTGACATGATAAAAGAACAGGTAAATCTCCCTGGACGAAGATAAGGTGAGTATACAGAACACTTATCCGAATTGTCAACATATTGACCTCTCCAAACTTTCAAATTCTCATAATCTAATATTATCTCATATCTTATTATCAGCTTACTTCTAAATCCGTAAAAATACATTTTGCCCGCTTGTTTATTATTTTATTCCGATATCGTTCTCTGTTTTTCATGATCACATTTTACCTTGAAATGATATTTTATGTCAAAGCAATAAAAAGTATAAGAAGTTTAAGATAACTAAGAATCTCAACACTCAACATATAAGATACTGTTATTTCCTATTATCATCATACATTTATATTTTATATTATACAAATAATTATATACGTTTCTATAAGCGCAATAATATTGTTATTTGTTAACGAACCTGCGACAATAATTCTTTTAAAATCTTTATTACATACGATTTCTAATCTATTGATATATCTAATAATTTCTATGTGAGGTAACGGGACATTACCTTTTTAGGTAAAGTAAATGCGGTAGTTCAGCTTTCGTATAGCGCATATGTGAATACGCGACCGGAATTTCCGTGGAGCTTGACTTCCGTCGTGCAAATAATTTTGCAATTTGCAATTCATGATATCGAGTGTCAATAATTTACAATGTACTGTTTACTTTGGAACTTTTTTATTTTTCGCTATGAATTTTAATTCTTTTGCCAATAAGGGACTTGTTTTTTACGTGCATTTCATTTGTTAAAAGAATGGTACATAATAGGATTCGTAAACATATAGGAATACCGAAAATCTACTATTCCAAAGAGATGCATAGATATTTCAATTTTTTATTTCTCATTTGTTTTAAATACACTCTAAACTCATAAGCGACCAAATCGTCAATTGGTATGATTTATGTTTCCGAATTAGGTTTTATCATAATTTTCTTTCATTCAAAACAGCAAGTGGCACAAGTTTTATTTATAGCATCTGTCATAATGTTCATTTTTCCAAATCGATATTTATTATCTTTAAATGTGTTATTATTGTTATTTAAAATTTTGTTTTGTTACAACTTCCATTTATTATAAATTTTATCTATTCGAATTGACATTTATCTCAAATTTTATTTATCCGAATTATCATTTGTCACAAATGCACAACTATTATTTATCCAAAATATTACTATTTATCACAAACAGAAGACATAATAAATGGTACTTAAAATGAAAATTAGGAAAAACGCTGAAATTAAAATTTCTATAAATAAAAATTATGAAAAAAAGTATTTTCACTGCAAAAACCTGGTGTCTTAAATTTAACAAAAATGTCTTAAATTAAGATACTTTTGGTGTCTAAGTCACGAAAAATGTCTTAATTTAAGACATTTTTGAACAATTTAAGACACCTGTTTTTGTAGTGTTGGGTAAATAAATATAAATGCTAATATAAATAAATAACACTTATGCTAATTGTTGTTTTGAATATCAAAAAGTATATAATGACAAAATGTTTAAAGACGAAGAAACGAGTTAATAGTAGAAAGCCGGCATTTTTATACAACTAAATTTTCTTAGAGCAGTTTTAAATTTATTCTATAAATTTAGTATTTCTTATTGTGGAAAATGTTGTTTATTTACTTAGAGGTCGTGGTAACTTAAAATTCTGGAGGCACCAATCGGAGCCCACTTTTCTAAATCGGAGGCAATGAACTTCTTGAATTTACGTCTTCCAAATTAACTCGAAAAAATAAGAAATATACGAGGGCAGCTCAGAAAGTTATTATTATTACCACTAAGCAACAGGCGAAAATCCTTCGACAGATAACTTTAACAAATAAATATGCACAAACATAAAAAAATGTTTCATGTTACGATTGAAATGAAATATTTTGAGATTCTTTGCCACCCCAAGAAATTTATTTGATGTTTTGAAGTTTGTATTAACTCAAAATTCTGTTGAGAATTGAAAATAAATTTTTGATTTTTTAAATAAAGCAATTACTTGCAGCTGCTTAATTTATTCTTCTTTAACCAATATAAGGTGTCTAGAGATCCGGGAATTTTGAAGAAATTCCGAGAATTCGTAGATGAATCCTGAAAATTTTAACCTTCTATTCTTTAATATCTTGAAAATTTGTATTTGAAATGGTCAAAATGGCATCTAAAAATCTTGGGCGGAAAGGAAGTAAAAATAATATTATTTTATTAATAATTCCAAAAGCATTCTAATTAAAATAAATCCCAAGAGCCAATTAAATCAAACTTTAATTTATTCACACTTTTAAATTTTATTTAATTTAAATTCCAATAGTAAAAAATTAATTAGTTTGCATTTCATTTTATTTTACTTCAAGTATTAACAACTTTTTCTAATTTTCTAACTTTACCATTAATTTTGTCCTTCTCTTAAAAGTTCTCTTTTTCGAGTAAATTATTTCAGTTTTTTTTATACAATTTGGTTGCTTAAGCATTGAGGAAATTTATTATTTTCATACTTTAGTGTGAAGTACAATTATTTTTTCTTCAATTTTATGATTTTTTGTAGAATTACTCGTTTTTTGCAAATTTTATGTTTCTCTTTATACACATACTTTGTTTATTTCAGGCAAAATTCATTAACCTTTTCATAAAATCTCTGAACTTCATGATTTAAAAAAAATTTATTGTTAGAGTTTTTTTTAAAAATATATTTAATGTTTAAACAAATTGTTTTTTTAGAGTTGTATCCAATTAACTTTTAAATTTTCTGCATTTTGAGAATAATTTTCTATTTTTTATTTTTAAAGGAATTTTTATTTTATCTCTAGACTTTTAACTTTTTTTCTTAATTTTCTTGTTTTATTCTTTCTGGTTTTCCTTTTTTCCTTTATTTTCAATAGTTCTTATATTTTTTATCGGCTTTAACATTTTTTTTTATTTTTTCATAGCTTATTAACTTTTTTTAGAACATTTTTTTTTTATTTTTCAAAATATTGCTTTATTATTAATTTATTCATAATTCATAATTCTTCATAATTTTGTTAATCACTGTTTAAGCTTTTTGAGTTCTAAAACATGCAGATTGGTCAAAAATAAAATATCTTAATTTTTGATAATTTTAGAATTTTTATTTTTGGAAAAATTAAATTTTTCTAGATTTCATGCGAGAGAGACGCATGAATAATATCAACACATTTTTTAGAGGTGTTAATTTTTTTTCATACATGTACAATATGTATAATTTTACACCTAAAATTATAGTTTATATCATTATATTTTTGACCTTCTTGTTTGTTTTTGGGACCCAATTAATGTAAGAAAAAAATGTAGCTTACTTAGATCATGGAAATTTAAGGGAGAAAAACATGGGGTAGTGCCTCCCTTTAAATGTTCTCACTTATTTTTTTAGTATTTTTTAACTTTTCTGTAATTTCTTTATACTTTTGTTGATTATTTTCATACTATTTCGGATGTTTTAAAAATGTTAAATAATTTGTTAGTTTTTATAGTTATTTTTTAAACTAATCTTAATATTCCATTTAAACATCTTAATATTTAACTAGTATTGTTATTAATAAATTATTATTAATAAAACATAATATACATTGTATTTTACAATCCGGAGATTTACCGGGAGATTCTAAATGATTATATTCGCTATAATTTTGGGAATGGCTAAACTCTGATACGCTATCTGATGGTCCGAATTTAAATTAATAGAAGTAGGTAAAAAAAGTAAGCGAACACTTGAAAATTCTATAGAAGGAGAAAAAAGTGTCGCATTTTCTAAATTTATGAATAAAACTAAATTTAATTTTGAGTTCGGGTAAATGGGGAAAATAAAAACGAACAATTTAAAAAATATATTCTTGAAATTAACATCTTCTATTCAGGATGTGAGGCATTCTCTGGAAAAAAGCCATTCCAAACATTTTTTTTTTTCGTTAATGATACATGTTATAATATACATAAAAAGAAATATAAAAAGTAGGGTGTTAGATCAGTGTAATGCGTGATTGCCATATTATCAGGGGTTTGATTTTAAGGCAACATAATTTTCAACTGCCAATAACTTTTTTCCTAATCACTGAATTTGAAAACCTTATGAGTGTTTTTATGTAGAATTTTCCATAATTTTCAATTATATAACTACCAATTTTCAAGAATTTAGCTTTGACAAGAAAAATGCAAAAATTATTTTTTGATACACATTAAATAGTGTTATATGGAACATCAAGGTGTATACGAGTTATAATTGAATTTCCACTTAACACAATCGACTAATTCTTATCTAATGTTCTTCAGCAGTCGCAGAAACGAAGAAAAGAATCTTTTTCTGGGGGTTTTAAAAATTCAAAATGTCGGATAATGTTTACAAATTTTGAAAGATTTTACAATTTTTTACTACAACAGTTAAAGGATATACTTGAGACATATGATAATAGTTATCGTTTTTAATATTGACTCGGAATAGTTAAAATTTTATTTATAACCAGTATAATTTTTACTGTACTAATTAGGGCTTTTTTGCATGTATAGTTCGAGTTTGAATCAATGAATGAATTTTCAGATGTGTCACTTCATTCAGTAAGATGTTGATGGTTACAATTTTTGGTCGCATCGGTGAGATAATTAACCCGTAAAATGCACATTACTGTCACGCATAATTTTACTCGCGCCCTGCGGTCTGCGCGAAGCAGCAATACATCGGCTATTTTTGGCCTCAAACCCTTCCGACCCCTTTATAGAGATTCGCCGAGCTAATGTCTCATATGCAATATATAGATGCACATATACAATCATGGATTTGTATCAACTGATACAATATCAACAACACATTTATAACACAATTGAAGCATTGGGTGCAATAAGGGCGTTCGACAGCTAACGCCCCTTTTGATATTATTAATAAATGGTAACAATGTACTCTAGTATATATTTACAAAATTGCATTTCAATCTAAGGCTTCTTTATGATGCTAAGAATAAATATCTGGAAGAATGTCACATAATTTTATTGCTTTGAAAATTTCGTAAATAAATTTTTATTAAAAAACAATTGACCATATACACTACATGGAAGGCTCTTTATAGTTAAAAGAAGGTTACAATGAAAATTTTTATTTTTTTAATGTTTTAAGGCTTAAAATTATGTTCTAAAGTTAAGAATTTATAAAAAATAACAGAAATATTTCTTAAAATTAAAGTCATATTAAGTTTAAATTCAAAATTTTAAATACAACAAGGGCGTTAGTAATGGTTACGAAAAAAATGAGTTTTTAATATAGTTAATCACAACTTTCAGTCAAGTAAACACATGAATTAGAGAGTTTAATAAATGGTTAATCAAATTATGAAAAGTTTATTTAATTTGCATTGACAGTTTTTAATCTATAAAAGTTTAAAAACTTTGATTTAAAATATCTCCGATCGTCGTTTTTTGTCTAATGCCCTTATTGCACCCAACGCTTCAATTCATTCAAAGCTTAAATTTAACATTCTTTTGATTTTTCAAAATTTGGAAACTTAGAAAATGTTATTGATATTAAAAATAATTTTTAATTTTCTCTCTAAATCTACGCAGAAAGAAAATTACACTTTTTTCTCCTTCTACAGAATTTTTACGTGTTTATTTACTTGTTTTATCTACTGATTCAAATTTCTTTTTAATTTAAATTCACACCACCAGATAGCTTGTCGAAGTCTAGCCATTTCCAATTTTAAAAAAGCTCCCATAAAAATCTGTGCAAAAAATAATATGTGTAAAGTTGCATGAATATTAAATATTTTTATTGAAATATCAGCTGCTGTGATAAAACTTTGTAAATGTCAAACGCGATAATAACTTTACGAAATAACTACTGATTTTTGTAAATTCTTTTTATGAATCTGATGAATATTTTTTTTTTTAATCTGAGAATTAAGTATAGTAAAAGTATAAACAAAATCATTCGATCTTACTCAAACAATCAATAATCAGTGTTTGACAGTGTAAACACGGAGAAGATGTTAGCAGACTCTTAAATAAAATGAAGGACCGAATTAACATTGATTGTGTAATGTTAAACAGACCCCAGTTTTTTCTACCTCTTGTCAAAACAATAGTTCAATGTTATCCCATTTATTTAACCACTTAAGAAGCTTTATATTGTATTATATATTGAATAAAAATCTTTATTCAGGTATTTTGTATTATTTTGTAAGTTTATTTTTTGTTGACTTAATTTTCGAAATGTCAGATGAAATGGATTTTATTTATGAACTCAAATAAAGATTATTTTAATTACGAAAAAACTCGATCATTTTACTTACAATAAAAATCAATAAAATATTCGACAAAACATATTTAAAAAATAATATTCATAAAAGAAAAAATGTTTTCCTATATTCAAAAATTGTTAGATATTTACTTTGATTAATTTATTACAACTCTATGTAATACATTTTTCTTATCGTCTAATTAATTATGGAAATACTTTATTTAGCCCTTTTACCTATGTAAATACGATGACTAATAATATTCGACTGACCATGGTTAACAGTAGGTAGCTTTAAATGGTCAGTAACCAGGTCTAAACCGGTTTTAATTTACCATCTAATTAATCTTACGAAGCGATTGGGTTGTCGGTACTAAATAGAATATACTACATTTATATAGAAATCACAATAAAAGAATGTTAAAAATTAAAAATTAGTTTACATCGTTACAATTAAAATTAATTGGCACACGTATATTAATAATTAATATGATTAAATTTAAAATCCGCAATTTATTTCGCAATTATTTGTTAATTATTTAACTGTGGACTAGTTTCCCCTATTAACCAGTCAATGTAAAAGTTTATTAATAAGTTATAAAATTTGTATTATTATATAGAACTCTTATACATAAAAAACCGATGTGATATGTTCAATATGATATGAATATCAGTATGAGTATTCCAAGAGTTTTGGGATCACTGAAAAATGCTTATTCGGGAATTTTTGGAGTCACTGAATGTAAATCCGAATCTTTGCTTAGAATTGACAAACCAAAAAAAGATTCGGTCAGATTTTATAACTTTTTAATATATTGGTCACCCTTTTGAAGACGCGATTTTGAATTTTTAAATTTTGACATTTAGAGTAATGACCCAAAAACATACAGTATAATTTGTTCACATTGCACCTAAGAAAATGTAGTTTATTTCTAATTTTGAAAATTAACCAACCTTTACATAATATTGTGGATGAAGAATAAAAATAAAATTATTATTTAAACAATTTTTAAACAATTTATTATGCACTTACAAAGATGCAATTTTTTCCTAATTTTGCAATGAATAAATTTTTATGAAATAAGGGATAAAGAATAAAAATGAAATTATTATTTAAACAATTTCAGAACGAATTATAGTATTAATTTTTTTCATAGTGCACCTACAAATACCAGTAGTTTGCTTTGAATATAAAAATATAGTCTTTTTATCATAAAACCAATCCAAAGCAGTCGGACAAAAAATGGAAATAAAGTCTATAACAAATAAATAAAGCTTCTACAATTATAAAATATCTTACAAAAGTAAATTAAACACTGTAATAAATTACAAAAATAGATGCTTGCTTCAAAATAACGTGAGTTTTAGAAAGAAAACGAAAATTTTGACATTCAATGCCAAATGTGACAGGTTAATCCGACATGGTTCTTTAGAGTCACGTGACTCACGTAACTCTCGCAATCGTATGTATTTTTTCTGCGCATGCGCACTTTTTTTTATTTATCCCGCGCTTATTTAAAATCATATTTTAAAAATATTTTAAAAATGATTCTTCAATTCATAATTATTATAATTATTATTAATATAAATGCAATAAATAATATAATTAATTTATTTAAACACTGAGTTTTTATACAGAAGCAGTAACAACTTGATATTTAGTTTCTACATCAAAATATACGTAAGCTGAGAGATTTTCCGTATCGTACGTACCTTGCTTAGAAGTTTTACAGCATATAGGCAATTTAACCAAGGCAATTTACCCAAAAACACACAATGTAATGAAACTAATTATTTTCATTTTAGAACTCATTTTTATAAACTAATTTAAAGTCTTTAGATAGCTAAATGTTTGAGGATTAATTTGAAAAAAAAATTATGTACGTCTGTGAGATAGAAGTGCATATTTTCTAAAATTTAAAAATAAAAAAATTATCGTTGGAAAGCATCATTTTTACAATTCTTTAATAATAAACTGATAAACATTAAACTTTATAGAAATCATCTTTACCTTAATATACTTTATTAATAAAAACAATTATGATTAATATTTATTTTTGGACAAGTTATTAACGATTGCCAATTTACCCAATTAGGCATTATACCCGACTCTTCCCTATACTCAAAAACTCACCAATCTGGATAAGAGAACTGTGTACTAGCCTGCTTATTTAAAATAAAACCTATCCGCCCTAAATCCTTTCTCTCAAAAAATTTATCAACACATAATAACACAATTTGTTCACACGTTTCGTCGACAAATTGCGTTAAATGTTCAAGTGGCAGTTTTGGGACAAGGAATAAAGAATTGATGATACGGTGTTAAGCTTTCGATTGATGAGGCCATCTGACGTTGCACAATTTGGGAGCTTGTGCTGCTTTGCTTCTTTTTAAACCCTTTTTCTTGCAACACGAAGTACGAAGTCAATTCAACACCGGGACTCCGAAAATATCACTCGCAATCCACGAAACTGCCTGGTCTCACCGGAATATGAAACCAGAAGTTACACAGGGCAGGGCATCTGGTTATGCCATAACACGTGCGCTTGCTTGGCCGTTCTTTTAGCACGGAGGTAATGTGTACGTAATTTTAGTTTATTTATATTAACGTGAGGCAATAAACTTGGGAAAAAATCAAAGTTCCTATGGAGTTGGAAATGTCTTTGGCGGATACTGAATGAAATCAAGTTTCTGCCCAGCTGCTTCTACCTTCTGAAATGTAAAACTTACAAAAAACGATTGAAGCGAATTCTTTATATTTTTAAAATGACAGATGAAATCAAAATAAATCTTACTACTTGATTTTCAAACCACGCAGAAGCGCATAAGATAAGTAAACCAAAATACATCTGGAATGTTCAGGGTATAATCCTATATTTAAAAAATAAAAATGTTAAAAGTGTAGCTTTAGCCAATCCGATAAAATAAATGTTTTCTAATTACACTAGTTTACAGACAAAATGTACATTTAATGCCACTATTTTTTTATGTACTATGGTTCTCTAAACTTAAAAATGACATTAAGAAATTTTTCTATGGATAGGTTTCCGAAATATGAATTTTTTTAATTTTTTTACGTTTTTTTCGGAGGTGACTTCACGTTTTAGGCCGTATCTCGAGTTACAGAAGTCCGATTGAGTTTTTCTAGGTGTCAAATTAAAGGTAATCAAATTCCAAACAATCGCTTTTAACATTATTTTTCAATCGGTTAAATATTTTATAGTGATTATGTTGATTAATTTAATGAATACAATATCTAATTAGAAAATGGACTTTTTTCACATATTTCAAATAATTTTCAGTGCTTTACTAATTCAAATTTGACTGAAAAATTTTTTGGAGTTTTTGCCAAAAATTTCTGAAGAGGCATAAATTGATTAAAATCTGCTTCTTTGACAAGTTGAATCAGATGCGCAGAGGTTCAATTTTTGTTGAATTTTGTTCGTTAATAGATGAAAAAGTTTGAAATTAGATATAGAAATATAAAAAAAAATGATATTTGACTAAAAAATTTTTTGGAGTTTTTGACAAAAATTTCTGGAGAGGCATAAATAGATTAAAATCTGCTTCTTTGCCAAGTTGAATCAGATGCGCAGTGGTTCAATTTTTGTTGAATTTTGTTCGGTAATAGATAAAAAAAGTTTGAAATTAGATATAGAAATATAGAAATTAAAAGATATTTGTCTGGAAAATAAAAAAATTTTTCAGTCAAATATAATTTATTTTCCATATTTCGATAGCTAATTTCAAACTTTTTCATCTATTAACAAACAAAATTTAACAAAAATTGAACTTCTGCGCATCTGATTCAACTTGTCAAAAAGCAAATTTTAATCAACTTATGCCTCTTCAGAAATTTTTGTCAAAAACTCCAAAACATTTTTCAGTCAAATATTATTTAATTTTCATATTTCTATATCTTATTTCAAACTTTTTCATCTATTAACGAACAAAATTCAACAAAAATTGAACCTCTGCGCATCTGATTCAACTTGTCCAAAAATCAGATTTTAATCCATTTATGTCTCTTCAGAAATTTTTGTCAAAAACCCAAAAAAAATTTTCATTCAAATATCATTTATTTTTTATATTTCTATATCTAATTTGAAACTTTTTCATCTATTAACGAACAAAATTCACCAAAAATTGAATCTCTGCGAATCTGATTCAACTTGTCAAAAAAGCAGATTTTAATCAATTTATGCCTCTCCAGAAATTTTTGTCAAAAACTCCAAAAAATTTTTCAGTCAAATATGAATTATTTTTTATATTTCTATATCTAATTTCAAACTTTTTCATCTATTAACGAACAAAATTCAACAAAAATTGAACCTCTGCGCATCTGATTCAACTTGTCCAAAAATCAGATTTTAATCCATTTATGTCTCTTCAGAAATTTTTGTCAAAAACCCAAAAAAAATTTTCATTCAAATATCATTTATTTTTTATATTTCTATATCTAATTTGAAACTTTTTCATCTATTAACGAACAAAATTCACCAAAAATTGAATCTCTGCGAATCTGATTCAACTTGTCAAAAAAGCAGATTTTAATCAATTTATGCCTCTCCAGAAATTTTTGTCAAAATCTCCAAAAAATTTTTCAGTCAAATATCATTTTTTTTTATATTTCTATATCTAATTTCAAACTTTTTCATCTATTAACGAACAAAACTCAACAAAAATTGAACCTCTGCGCATCTGATTCAACTTGTCAAAGAAGCAGATTTTAATCAATTTATGCCTCTCCAGAAATTTTTGTCAAAAACTCCAAAAAATTTTTTATCCAAATATCATTTTTTTTTATATTTCTATATCTAATTTCAAACTTTTTCATCTATTAACGAACAAAACTCAACAAAAATTGAACCTCTGCGCATCTGATTCAACTTGTCAAAGAAGCAGATTTTAATCAATTTATGCCTCTTCAGAAATTTTTGGCAAAAACTCCAAAAAAATTTTCAGACAAATTTGAATTAGTAAAGCACTGAAAATTATTTGAAATCTGTGAAAAATGTCCTTTTTCTTATTAGATATTGTATTGATTAAATTAATCAACATAATCACTATAAAAGAAGGTAAAATACCGAAATGGCGTAAAACGAGAATTTCAGTACCCTGGCTTATAACTTCAATAATTACCCATAGATTGTTTTCATCCATACATTTTTTTTCTTCCTAAAAGTGAGCCATATATGAAAAAAATTTAAAACTGGACATAATTTGACGTTTTCTATTTCTGCATGGCGTAGAATGAATTTGTTTTTCAGATTTTGGGCCAAAAACTCAAATTTTCTATTTTTTTTTTTGGACTATATCACTTAAAATATTTAACCGATTGAAAAATAATGTTAAAAGCGATTGTTTGGAATTTGATTACCTTTAATTTGACACTTAGAAAAACTCAATCGGACTACTGTAACTCGAGATACGGCCTAAAACGTGAAGTCACCTCCGAAAAAAACGTAAAAAAATTTAAAAAATTCATATTTCGAAAACCTATCCATAGAAAAATTTCTTAATGTCATTTTTAAGTAACGAGAAGCTTAGTACATAAGAAAAAAATAGTGACATTGAATGTACATAGAATTTTTTTTTTTTTTTAAACTAGTGTTATATGATTTTTTTTTTATACCAAATAGTTCTTTAAGGGCTTGTGATGGATTATGACGTCACTGATATAGGCAAAATTTGTCTGTAACTTTTCTCTTAAAATATTGAATATTCCATCACGAAACTTGGTAGAATTACTTAAAATATCATTATAGAAAGTTCTTTCTGACCCAAATTTGTGTAAATTTTGGAAAATAGTAAATTTTTCCTAAATTAATTTTGGGCCAAAATTCAAACAAATTCGGGTCAGAGAGGCCTTCCTGATGATATTTTAAGTACCAAGTTTCGTGACAAAATATTTAATATTTCCAGAGAAAAGTTTCGGACAACTTTTACCTATATCATTGACGTCATACTCCATCACATGCCCTTAATCAACAACGATTTTGTAATCGATTTCTGTAAAAATATCATTAACTATCTCGAATTCGTAGGATACGTGTACACCGAAAAAAAATATACTTGGATTAAAAAGAATCCTCTCATTTTGATGCGAATTTTCCTCTACAATATGACCTCTAGAGGATCCTCTCATTTTGGTGAGAATTTTCCTCTCAAAAGGAGAAGATACTCTTAAAACAATGTAAAAACGTGAGAGGATTTCACTAAATGAATATTACTCTCTTAAGAAGAATTTTTTTTCGGTGTAATAAGTAATATTATACATTCAACATCGTATTGGATAGGCAGTTTTCAATAAGGTACATTAAACAGAAATCATTCTGGTGAAAAATTGGGAAGATTATTCCTTACTTTCCTTCATAATAAGCTAATGACTACCGACAAGATTTGTTATAACAGAGTTTGCCCAACAACCATTTGCTGATTATGTGTTGAAAGTAAGTCATAACTGCAGATTATCAAGAAGATATTGCAAAATCCATTATAGTTCACGATTATCAATGGATCCGATGCTACATTGAGCAAATGTGTGTACAAAGTTAGTTTTTTAAAATGCGTTGAAGCAAACATATAGTAGAGGTGAGTCTGTAATGAAGGGTTGGAATTTTTTGCTATTATAGAAACGTGAAATGACAGCTTGGTTGGAAAACTTTTTCTAAAAACAATCGACCAAAATTCGTCGTAATTAAATCGAGGAATGTTAATATCATCATAACTGCACTTGTCATATTTTCTATAAACAAACATATTTTTTGATAATGTTTAAACAATTCTAATCTTGTAACTTAAAGTTATTGTATTTTAGGCAAAATTTTAATAAGTTTATTTTCAGTAAGTGAAAGTATAAAAGCTTCTTTTAAGTCTTTCAATTAATAGTAAAATTTAGATTGATCAAAGTCATCTGTAAATATTCAAGTAATCGCAAATTTTACGGGTGCCCGCATTGATACCGTGCGAAGCCCCTCATATTATTTCGTCTACTTTACAATTGAGCCAAATTAATTTTTGGACTTCAAGTACGGGATTAAAAATTTTGTGTCAATAAACTTTTGTTGTATATTATACAACAGTAAGATAATGAAAAAGAATGCAATGCTGATAAATATGTAATTATATAGATAATGTCACAATGCGGAAGGATAGATTTACTTCATTTCATCCTTAATAAATATTTAATGTCATACAATTTAATAAGAAAGACGTGATTGGTCTCATAAATATTTTAAGGCAAAATATTTTCAAATGTTTCGTTTTACTGTAAAAATAAAACAGAAATCAATTTTTTTCTGCATGCTGAGAATTAAATTGTGAACGGATGTTGCTTTGAAAAGTGAGGAATCCTGACTCTTATACGAAATAGTAATGAGCAGCAAATAAAAATAGAAAATGGATTTTTTCCCAAGGTTTGAGATTTTCGGCTGTTAAGTGTGCCAATCACGTGTCGCTCAGTAGTACAAAGTACACCAGATACACGTGCTTCGTTTAATTTTCTCGCGCACGAGTTGAGTTTACGCTAAACATGTTAACACCGTACACGTGGTTACTGTTAATATGTGCACTTTGTGGTAAACATGATTGCGTGCTGTTCTACGAATAGATTGAAACCAATATCTTTACGCACAATAAATATTTAGAAACCAATCACAGAAAAAACTTATTTTTTGTTAAAAAACACCCAAATGAGAAATTTATGATTAGGGAATATTAATTAGATCACTCTTATGGGAGCCAGGATTCCAATATTGGACGAATATAACTATCATCAATGTTGTGCTCTCTTAATCTGAATCAGCGAAATCTCACTGATTGAAATACACGGTAAAAAATCTAGCGTGGCGAACCACTGAATTTGGAAATAAAGCTGCAATAAGAAAATGTACAATTAATTTGTATAAATGATTCTGCTACTTTCAGTAAACTGTTTTAATAAATTGGTATTTCTTTTGTTATTGTTGAAATTCGAAATTTCGTATTTTAGTAAATTATGTATTTTTCTTAAATAACCAAAATAAAAAACTTTTTAAATATAAGAGTGAAATGCACCTTTAGGTCAGCTGTAGGTATAGTCAACTTCTTGATACAAACTTTAGTGATTTGGCGATAGTAAAAATCTCGGAAACAAATAAACAGTCAAAAACTGACAGTTTCAGTCCTAACTTTCACATGGTTATATTTATTTAACCTGATAATAATAAACATTTTATTTAACAATTAATTAAATAAAAATATTAATATGATTATCTTGAGCCAAATTAGTGAAAAGTATTAAGATGAAAAGAAGAAAGAAGAAGAAATATAAAGAAGAAGAAGAAATGAGTTAATGAAATATTATAATTATTTATTTATATTTATATTTTCAAAACAATAAATACCTACATTTACATATTTCTTTAGTTTTATCAGTTACTATTAATTATTAATTAAAATGCAAATTAATATAATTTTGCATGTGATAAATGGCTTTTTTTTATTTTACAGTTTATTAAAATAACCTTTAATTTTTGTTTACAATTATAAAAAGATTATTAATTCTGAAAACAATGAATCACATGATTTAATGTTAAAAAATTACATTAATAATAAAATATTTAAAGCTAAAAGATTGTTGTATTTAAATAAATTGATAAATTTAATATAAGTTTAAGTGAATTCCTTATTTTTTGTATATACATACAATAAGTATCTTATTGGATTTTGAAATACCTGAAGAAAAAAAACGTAAAATGAAAATTTGAAATCCATTCTTTAAACTTTAAAAAACCTTTATTAAATGATAAATATAGTGCTATTGAAAACTTGTTAGGTTTATTTACAATTTTAATAACCCTACTTTTCAATAAAAACCATATAAACTAATTTAAATAAAACTTTAAGAATAACAAAAACTACTTATCAAAATATTAGAAAATCGTATCAATTTAAACTTAAATTACATATATTCATGACGAAACTAAGTACATATTTAAATTTATTTATTGTTTTGGAAATCAAAGCACGAATACAAAATTATATTTTTGTCAAATTATTTTATCGTATTCACATTCCTTCTTGATTCCTTTTTTAAACGTCACTACATTTCACTGAAGATAATTATAACACTTATATTAATTATAATTAAGGTTTTAGTAAAAATTTTAATATACTTATTATGTGATAAAATAAAAATAAATAACACCTAACCACGAAAATATTTAAATTTGAAATTGTCAAAACATATATTCATCTGCTTTTTCTAACTATTCATCAAAATCAAGTTTCTAGCTATACATTTTGAATATTTCAATTAAAGAATTTCAATATCTTTCTTTTGAAGTGACAAATATATAAATTAATAATACACTTTTCCTAATATAGAAAAATTGATCGACGATTTTTAATTTCGCCAAAACAGTGATATTGACAATATCGCTCGTTCGTTTTTGGCTAAATGTTTAGCCATTATGGAGAAAAGTTTCACTGATGCAGTTGTACTTTTTTTTCCGTGTAGCTATAAGTATACCACTGAGACTCAGTGAAAATTCGCTATTTCAATAAGTGCAAAATTAATTCACTGTTTCGATCAGTGAAACCCCAGATATCATGTAACCTTGCGGCAAGGTTGCTGCAAGGTTAAAATGTCACACCTTGGCCCACCTTGCACAGTAAACTTGCAGCAAGCTTACCATGCAATCTTGCCGAGCAAACTTGCGGCAATATTACCGAGCAACCTTGCTGCAAGCTTGCGGTGCAATCTTGCGATAAGCTTCCAGCAAAGTTGGGCAAGGTGGGACATTTTAACCTTGCAGCAACGTTGCCGCAATGTTGCCCGGCAATATTGCAAAACTTGCACGGCAACATTGAGGCAAAGTTGCTGCAAGGTTACGTGCTATTTGGGAACGTTATTTTTCAATGATTTGATCAGTGAAGGTAACTTTACGTAATTTTGCTAGAAATATCATTTTGTATTAATGAAAAATAAAATCTTTATTAATAAATTGCAAAGAAAAGTACAATTGAATTGAAGAATTAGTATTTTGTCAACCTTGGATGTTGCTTAAATATTTCGACAATAGTAAGGACATGACTTTAAAATCCACTCGCGACGCACAGTGGTTTGAAAACAGAAATTGATGTTCAAATCAACTTTTAGAGAGAACGGCTGCATGGATTTTCAATTTTTATTTGTTGAAAAATTCATAAATAAATTATCTGTGAGAGTAGATTTTTGTATTTGGTTTTATTTGTTTTTTAATGTTAATGCAAACAGCTAAAGAAATGCTAACTTTTTCTTTTTTTATTATCCACAAAAAATTTGTTTAATGCCTGCCAATGTTTTGATTTCATAGAAGTAACGAAATAAAAACAACAAAAATTTTTAAAGCGTAAATTTCATTGTTATTTACCTCCTATTACCTCCTAAAAGGGTTTGAATTTCGAATTTTACGAAAATTTGAGTTCGGTGTCTATTTCTATGTTTTTTGGTTGTTGAAACTGATAAAGACCCCTAAAAACAAATTTTTCCCCTTCTTGATACCTTATTACCCCCTAAGAGGGTGTTGAAATATCAAATTTCACAAAAAGTCGAGTTTGGTGTCTATTTCCATGCTTTATAAGACGCTAAAACCGAAAGAAACAACCAAATGCACATTCTCGACATCCTTCACTCCTTATTAGACCCCAGGAGGAGGTTGATAGTTTGAATTTCATAAAAAAATCGAGTTAGTCAACTATTCTCATGTTTTTTGGTGCGCTGAAACAGCAAAAGGCCACCAAAACAAATTCTTCGCTCCTTTACCACCTTTTACCCCCTGGAAGGAGGTTAAAATTTCGAATTTCACAAAAAGTTGAGTTCGGTGTCTATATCCTATTGCGGTTTTAGCGACTCTAAAAACATATGACACCGTACTCTACTTTTGTGAAATTGAAAATTTAATTCCCCTGCCAGGGTGTAAAAGATAATAAAGTTGAGAGGGATTTTTTTTTGTTTTTTCGGTTTAAGCGCACCAAAAAACATAGAAATAATCACCGAACTTAACTATTCGGGAATTCGAAATTCCAACTCCCTTTTAGGGGCTAAAAGAGGCAGAATTTTTTTTTACACTTTTTTGGCTTTATTGTCCCAAAAAGCATTGAAATAGACACCAAACTCGACTTTTTGTAAAATTTGATATTCCAAATCGCTCCCAGGGGGTAAAAGGGGGTGAAGAAGGGGAGAAATTTGATTTTTAAGGGTCTTCTTCGGTTGCAGCGCCCCAGAAAATATAGAAATAGACACAGAACTCAACTTTTCTTGAAATTCAAATTCCAACCCCCTCCTAGGGGGTAATAGTGGGTGAAGGAGGGGAGTATTTGTTTTTGGTGATTTTTCTCGGTTTCAGCGGCCGTAAAAACATAGGAATAAACACCGAACTCAAATTTTTGTGAAATTCGAAATTCGAACCCCCTCATAGGGGCTAATAGGGGGTAAAGGAGGGGAGAAATTTGTTTTCAAGAGTCTTTTTCGGTTGCAACGCCCCAAAAAACATAGGAATAGACACCGTACTTAACTTTTCGTAAAATTCGAAATTCCAACCCCCTCTTAGGAAGTAATTGGGTGTCAAGGGGGAAGAAGTTTCTTTTTGGGGGTTTATTTCGGTTGCAGCGACCCAAAAAACATAGGAAAAGACAACGAACTCAACTTTTTGTAAAATTCAAAATTCCAATTACCTTTTAGGGGGTAATAAGGGGTGAAGGAGGGGAGGATTTGTTTTTGGTTGTTTTTCTTGGTTTTAGCGCCCCAAAAAACATAAGAATAGACACCGAACTCAACTTTTTGTAAAATTCAAAATTCCAACCCCCTCTCAGGAGGTAAAAGTGGGTAAATAACAATTAGATTAGCGCTTTCAAAATTTTTGTGTATTTTATTTCTTTAGTTCTATGAAATCAAGGTATTGGCAGGCATTAAAAAAAATTTTTGTAGAAAATAAAAAATGAAAACGAAAATGTTGACATTTTTTCAGCTGTTTGCATTAACATTAAAAAACAAATAAAACAAAATACAAAAATCTACCCTTACAGATCTGTTAAGAATTTATTTATGATTTTTTTAACAAAAAGAAATTGAAAATGCATGCAGCCGTTCTGTCTAAAAGTTGATTTGAACATCAATTTCTGATTTCAAACCTTTGTGCGACGATTCGATCGTGTTTCTAGTAGGTGTAATTTAATGTCCTACCTATTTTTCTTTGAAGAATATTTATACTTTATTTAGTTAATCTACAATGAAGTTCCACATTAAGTTTACTTTTTACAAAAAGAAATATCTTGCAATATTATTTATATAATTATGAAGGTAAAAAACACTTGATTGGCAATATATTCAATTTTTGATCGAATTATTTAATACAAAAACCCATTTTTGTATAACATTGTTTCAGAAACATGTATATCTTTTATCTTTAGATTTATTATCTTTCATATTTATTTTTAATTCTTTATGTTTACGTTTTATTACTTGCAATTTTTTATTTTTTTATTTCTTCCTTATTTGTAAGTTTACTTTTAATAATACACATATTTGTTAAACTTTTTTACAGATTAAATAAATTCACTGATGACGGCACACACGCGATGCAGAAACGTCTGAAATAAAGATTCGAATTGTCTCTTTTTTCATGGACCCTCAAGCCAATACAACTCCTCTCCAATAATTAAATATATTAGTTGTAAATTTAAGTCGGTTATTTTATAAAGCATGCAGTTTTTAAATACCACAAACGTTCTTTTAAGATACATATATATATTTGTTAAATAAAATTGTTTGTACTTACTTGATATTTTATCGTTACAAATGATGCAAATACAAAATTTTTATAAATATGTTTTACAAATTATTGCGGCAAACTGACACAATCCTCAAAATGTCGTTCTAGGGGCGAATCCAGAAAACACTATTAGGACCTGTAAAGGGTTTTACCAAATTCTAATTTTTTTTAAAGTTATTAACAATTAAACTTTTTTGAAGCGTTTTATAAAAAGTACAATATCTCGAGATTGATAAAACCGATTTTAATCAAATTTAGAATGAATAGTAATTAACTTTCGATGAATGTATAGAATATAAATAAAAAGTGTAATTTGTTTTAACAAATTATATTTTTCATTTTATAAATAAACAATGTTCTCAGTCGATCTTGCTCTAAAATGAAATTTTGGGGGTGGATGTGAAATTTAATATACACCATTCTTTTAGTTTTTGAAGAACAACTTAGGCTGGGTCCGATTCAAAGTAATTTTTTTTTCAATTTTTTGTAACATAGTGTAGGGGAGGTGGGGGCAAGACGGGGTACCTGCCTTAATTAACAAACTAATTAACCAATCATGATCATTTTTTGCATAACATAGCACCGTTACAATAGTTTTTGATTGACCAAGTCACCGATTGATGAAACCGAGTTTTTTATTTGTTACATGAAAAAAACTGTTTTTGACGATTTTCTTGTCATTTTTGTATTTTATTTAGAACGTGTTGGTTATTTTAATAACAATATTTTATATGCTATATAATTTTTTTCATGTTCAACAATGTTCACTTGAAGTTAAGCACTTGTTTATTTCCGTTTCGAAATTAATTTTTTAATGAAATTCCGTATGTGGGGGCAAGACGGGGTATAGAAAGCGAGAGCAGGTTAAGATACTGAAAACCAATATTTTTTTTATTTTATGAAAACAAATCTTCTTTTGGTGATTTTACACAATATTTATAACGTTTTGTTATGTAAATAATACATTTCAAATACAGGAGCAGGTAACCACTTGTTTATTTTAATTATGAAAGTTATTGTTTTTTGAGGTTAGCTTTGTGATTGAATTTTACATGAAAGAATTAAAATTAAGCATTAAACTTGCTTTTTAGTTTAATTAATAAAATAAATAAAGGTGCTTGCGATATTTCTAGGCAAAAATAGGTTGATTTTTATACTACCCCATCTTGCCCTCAGGGGGTACCCCATCTTACCCCCACGTTTTGTAAAGTGGAAAATTTGAATTTTTTTACTTATTCTTAATTCTATATTTAATTAAGTAACAAATCTTCCAAATAAGATTTTTTCATGGAAGACTGATTGCCAAAGATAAATAAAATAAAATAAATAAAATATTTTCGAATCGATAATATTAGTTTTATTGAGCTTCAAACCTTATGTACCCCGTCTTGCCCCCACCTCCCCTATTTTATTGAGAACAATGCATAAAACGTTTTTTCCTACTTGGAAGTTTAACATTACAGTTCTTTAGGGTCATAGACCTCTTAGACGTAAGAACATTGTTTTGTAGACGGAGTAGAGTGACAGCCATTATTTTAACAGGCAATCTTGGTAATACTATCATCAACAGTGGTCCATTGCAATAAAACTAATGCTCACTATAGGTTATCTCATGTAATCTCAGTATTAGTTTCACGAGATTTTATTGGTTACTACCGTCTCATCCCTAATGACATCATGACATATACTGTCAATAAGTCTCTTATTGAATTCAAAGGATGTGGCAATAACACCCGCCATGCGCGAAACGTTTTTGTAATAAGAAAACATGTTGTTAAATTATTATTGTCCGAGTGAAGTATTTATTTTTTAGTAAAATACGAATCTGATCTGCAGAATACTAAATAATCCATCGCGTCAGCAATTTGGGTAATTTTATAGTTTAAATGACCAAAATGTCTATTTTTGACATTTTCATGAATTTTTTGTGGTGCACCAAACAGTTTTTTTTATTTTTTATACAAAACTCTGCAAACATATTCCTGTCAATTCTCCACTCGAAATTGTAATTATTCAATGTAAATTTTCTTGCAAATTGTAGACACACTTTTTTTTAGCAATGTTTGATTTGTTACAATCGCATATATATTCATTCTAAGACTGAGATCAACAACTGTGAAGGAATGCATTTCAAAATTAAATAACACGTTTTTCTTAGTAATGCATACATGTACATGTCAAAGTAAGTACTGTTATTTTCTCTATTGTTGATGTGTCAAGTTAGATCAGTGCGTTTAGCATAGAAAATAAGAAGATGGCAATGAACTGAATAGAAACACTTCGACTTGCAACAATTAGGTTAATATAATGATTAATTCTTCTGCTTTAATTTGTAAATATTATAGAAGATAGGATAATGTTAAATAAAGTATCTGAAAACAGAATTGCAGTTTATCGAAAAACATTATGTGAATACCTGTTTTTAAATGACGATGTTGATCAAAAGTTTCAATTTGTGGTTATAAATATCCTTTGTATAAAAAGTAAGTTTCACATAGAGTTTGCCTTAAAAAGTAAATACTTTGGGATTTATACCAAAAAATCAAATTTAACCATTATTTGTAAAGGGTTTTAATTATAGCTTTACTGAAGATAGTATTTTCTACGGTAGGTTTATTGCAGCTCGCATTTTCAGTTTAACGGTCGTAGTTATCGTCATAAAAGCTATATTTAATCTGCGTAGTTACCATCGAGTATAGAGTGAACGTGTTACACTTTACAGTTCAGTTACTCTATTCGATTTGTGATTCAAATTGGTACTTCTGGGAGATGATACAACTTTTAAGAAATATGGCCCTGTCAACATCTACTAATACTATTTTCTCTTAATATGCTTTTATTGTCAGGAAATGAAAATAGCAGATAGCAATATCCCTTTTAGCCATAGAGCAAATATAAATTTCATTTCCATTTAAATTCAATGATAAAGTTTTTTTAAAACTATTTTATGTCTTTATTTACAGATCATTTATCCGTTAGTATTTAAAATGAGAAAAAGAGGATGATTTTGATTAAAAACGAGAAATAATTTTTCCTAATAAGCATCCCTGAAATTCTAATTTAAGAATTGTTAAGGACCCTAACCACTGAGCATATTCAAAAAAGGCAAAAAAAAAAAAAACTTGGCTACAACGAGTGTTAAGAAGAAACCAACCACCGGAAATAACATGACGGAGAAATGACAGAGAAACTGGAAAATGATTTTGAAATCCATCCCCCATATCCCTTGGGCCCGCTGCACACACTTCTCGTTTGTGTTTTTCGTCATGTGCGTTTTTGTGGTTCTACAGTTTAAACTTTTTTTTATTCTGCGAGAAATCGGGCGACGCGTGCCGAAACATTTGTCACGTCCCGAAGGCCACGTGAAAGAAGCACCCTCAAAACAGGAAAGATGATCATCGCGCCGAAATTTAACAGATACTCAGAACTAGAAGAATGTTTGAAATTTCAAGATCAAATAAAAAGTGCGCTTTTATAAAAGATTTTTTAAAATGAATATAAGACAGTAAGATCTAGAAGCTTAAAGTGAATCGGAAACAGCTACTGTCATTAATAAAATATAATTATCATAATTTCTAATTGCTAGATATCAACCCATTTCCTGTTAATCTTGGAAATCATAAAGTTGCCGCTCGACGCTGAATAGGGAGCGATAGAATCAGATATGTAATGTAATTAAGAGTTGCTCATTGTTAGCATACAGTGCAATTGAAAAGTTGATTTCGAGCAAGTGACAAGATTAATAATAATTATACTGCAAGAGAGTGACCGCGACTAGAATTTCTCAAAGGAATTTCCTTTTCTCATTTTTCGTAATGGATGACCGTTGATTGTTGATGTTTCTTCGTTAAAGACACCCTTTCGTCCCTGAGTTGTGAGCACCGTTACACTGTTAAACGAGCGGATCGTCAGCGGCTATCGAAACGAACGCATCTGGAAGAAATAAAGAACACGTTACGAAGGGTAAGCAAGCAGTCGTGTAGCAATGCAATGTGGATAATGTGCTATCAAGACTGCATAAGTAATCGACATAGAGACCATTTTTTCGAGGTCGTTTCTATAAAGTTATAAAGCTCTCCCTTTTTGAAAATAAACAGTTTAATGGATTCTTCTTGGTTCTGAGATAGTAGATTTTCTTCATTGCTTGAAAATATCTTTCTCCTCAACACCTAGCGAGCACATACCTATCCGAGTACTTATCTAAAAGACGCACCACAAAACCTCATATCTTACGAAGGAATTGATCAAAATGAATGATATTTGGACCAAAATAAAGGCAAATAAATGTAAAATAGAAAAAAAATTGTTAACTACTGTTATGAAAGGAATTTTTAAGCCAATAAAAAACTTTTTGGTTTTATGATAATTCTACAGTTGCTTAACTCCTTAAATATGATATTAAAATATCATTACGGACCTGATATATAAGATTAAATTTACAAAAATTAATTGATTCATACTCTCTAAATTTCTTAGAGTGAAAGAGGAAAGAGTGCAGAAATTCATTCCACTGATTGGAATGAATATTCAAAAAATTTCACTCTATTTTAAGTGAACGTAAGCACGTAACTTATAATGGCAGTTCGTAAGTTTTATACCAACGAGCGTATAGCATAGTGGTTAGAGCGTTGAGCTTTAGGCCTGGGGGTCGCACGTTCGAGACCCTTCAGCGTTAAATATTTTAATTTTATATAAGTTTAGCGTCAGTATTGAGTTGTATGTTGTATTTGTAAATATGATATAAAAAATGTTATAAAATAATATAAATAACAAATATCCTTGAGACTAAATACATTGAAAATACCACAGTACTGACAGAAAGTTACTAATTAAGAAGGTTCAATATTTATTTTTATTTATTATTTTTATTTTTTAAAAATAAGATATTATTCCTTTAAAGTTATAATGTTATTCAAATTTCCAAAAGCTTTAATTTACCCAATCTAAAATAGGAGTGGGAAATTCGACCTAAGTGGAAGGAGTAACTGGTATAAAATAAAATATTAACTTAAAGTTGCTTAAAAGTAATCAGAAAAAGAAAAAATCACTGTATAAAGTAACAAAAGAATAACAAATTAAATAATGTAAATCTACAAATTGCAGAAGATTTATACCCTAATAGAAAAAGAAAAGGGAATGACAAATTGAATAAAGCTGCAGAAGCTTTACTAAAAAAATGAAAACATAAATAAAAGTTAAATAAAAATAGTTAGAAAACAAAAACAATATCAATTTACAAATTTAAAAAGTTACTACAAAGTTTAAAAAATAACTACATATGGATGAAAATTACTGTAATGTTTGGGGAAATAAGTATAGAAAATGCATAGAAATTACTAGGATGTAAAATGATATTTTATAAATTTATATTAAAAATGTCTAGAAATAGAAGAAAAATGACGATAAGGCAAAAGAAGTGTGAGAAATTGAAACTTGTGAATTTTATGTCAAAAAATAAAATGAAAAAATTGGTTACCAACATGTCCTCTTTAAAGAAGCATAAAAAGTATTTTTCCCTTCATGCACATCATTTAACGAATCACCTGTTTAATGAAATAGAATTAACTCATCCTTCGAGTACATTTTCTTAACACTTGAGATTTCAAAAAGCAATAAAAGTTTCATCGTATAGGGAATATACTAAACATATGTTCCTAACCAACATTAAAGCACCTGCATTACAGTTTCAGATACATATTATTCTCTATAAGAACTTTATCTGGAAAACCGGAATTCTGTAATATACACAGTCAGTTTGAGTATTGAGAATGGAAATGATAGTCGTTATTTTATGATAAATAAAAAATAACGAAATCGGATGCGTTTGTCGTTTATGACGCAATTGATGAGTGGCAAATTACCGTAGACACGCGTTTGCCCGTCTGCTCGGATAAATCTCGATCGGAAGGAAGATAACACTTGGTAATACACCTACTTTATGGTAATAGTTGCATTAAGACCTCTCGATATAAATTGCCCAGTGCAATTTATGAGGCGTGTTGTGATATGATAACTTTTCCGGAGCAATGCACTATTATAAGAAGAATCATACAGACATGTACACATTTATACAATGTAGACGCGTTCACTGGAGTAAAAATAAATCAAAATTGTAACAACTACACTGCAAAAACAGGTGTCTTAAATTGTTCAAAAATGTCTTAAATTAAGTCATTTTTCGTCTTGGACCCCTTTAAATGAAAAAAGTCACAAAGTGACAAGCGTTCAAAGTTAGACGTGTGAAAACCCTAGTTTTGAAAAAAAAACGGGTTTAAATTCAAGATTACTATTAGCGCCCATGCATTTTAAAAATTAAAAATAAGTTTATCTTGTGCTTTTAATTATGATAAAGTTATAATAAACGCATGATTCGTTGTGAGACATTACGTAGTTTGTTTTTTAGAAATAAAAAAAATTCGAAAATCTGAACCTTCTTTAGAAAAATGCCAATATCTTGTAAAATAAAATCGACGTTGTGGGCCGTTTTCATGCGGAGGTACACAGATAATGGATAACAGTAGCGATAATTACAATAAGATTTTAAACATAAAATAAGGTAACCTAATAATGAAGCTGCACTGAGAAAAAAGCCATTTGTAAGTTTACAACGTGAGACGTTGGACATATTTCGAGTCACGTTAGACGTAGTAGATTTACGAAAAATTTGTAAAGTTACCTATAGTTTCGTAATATACACAATGCGTTTGTACTTTTACAAATAGATTTGTAGAATTACGAAAAGGTTATGTTCGGAAAGGTTTTTCGTAACAATACAAAAAGTTTGTACCTTTTACAAACAGAATTGTAGCATTGTAGGATTACGAAAAGGTTCTGTTCCCTAAAAAAAAAAATAAATGTAAAATTAGATGGCTGCTAAAATCGATCATTAGATTGTATTTTTTCAAAATTGGCTGGGTTTTTTTTAAGACTCCCTCAATTTTATTCTTTAATATGTATTAAAAGAACGTTTAATAAAACTCAATTTACAAATTTCCCTGACATGGAATTTTCTTTTATAGATAATAAAAAAACAGCTGAAATAAAAGAAAATTTTGTTTTATTCTTAAAAGCAGTGCTGATAAAAATCATGATTTAAAAAAAAAAAAATTGATTTATTTATTTATTTATCCAATTTTTTTTTTTTATTTAAATCAAAAAATGTTTTTTTTTTAAATATAATCCGAATTTAAAATCTTCAAATGTTAATTTGTAAGTAATTTACTAAAGAGATGAAAAAATATAAAAAAAAAAGAAGCACAAGATAATGAAACAGTGACAAAAATATATAAAAAAAAGTAGAAACTCTTCAAAAATTAAATTGTTTATGTATATTTTTTTAAATATTAAATTAAAATATTATTAAGAAGATAATTTAAAAAACGTTGAAATATATTTCTGAAGAGAACAAAAATTGAAAATTAGAAAAATCAGAGAATTATTTTACAAATATATATACGTGATGCGCGCCAAATTTGCGCAAAGGTTTCGAGGTTATTCTCATCTTTTCTAATTTTACGAATTTTACATTCCGATCGTTCAATTACAAACATTTTATCATGATTACAATCATATTTGTTGATTTACAAGACATTTGCTTTGGTACAGTCCGTTGTACTCATTACAAGAGGATTGTAAGATTACCACGTCTAACGTGACTCGAAATATGTCCCACGTCTGACGTTGTAAACTTACAAATTTCTTGTATCGTTACAAATTTTTTGCCGATGTACTAAACATTTCGTTTTTTTGCTACGTCTAACGTTGTAAAGTTACAAAAAATTTAGTTACAAATTGGTTCTAATTTACAATCCATTTGTAATTTTCAACTTGGCATTTTTCTCAGTGTGGTTACACCGTCTACCTTAAAATAGATTGTATTTTCTTGTTTTCAAAAACTTTTAAATTTAGTTTGAATACTTCTATAGAAACTAACAAGAATTAATTTATTATCAATAAAAAAATGTTAGAAGATATATATATATTATATACCTATATAAATATCAGTTGATATAAAATATTCTCAAGAATATTCAAGGTTAAACCTCAAGAATTCGAGGTTATGTTAAACTCTTTTGCACGCATGACAGAAGCAGACTAGAGTTTACGCCAAATATATTTTCCTTCTCACAAACTTGAAATATTCTTGGAACAAGCATAAGTAGTGTGATTTCTTTTAAGGCAATCAATGTAAACATATTTTTATCCTTGGCAAAAAAAGATTTTCCTCTCGGTATGTTATCTTATTCTGTAATGTTTTCTTCATTCATTTAAAGACTGTTTTAATTTTATATTTAAAGTTATTATACACTGTTGAAAATTTCTGTATTGTGCTTTACATACATGTATATGAAATTTAATTTAACACACAATTATATTATAAATTTAATATACATGTATATTAGGATTCATTCAACGTTATGAATTCTTAGATACGCATGTATAGCAAATTTAATATACATTATATTACACTGAGAAAAATGAGTTAGCTACTATATGGATAGCTAATTTTTAGCTGTGGTAACTAATATTTAGCTGTTTTAGCAAACAAAATTAGCTGTGAAAGCTAATTGATAGTTGTGTTTGCTCAAAAATTAGCTATCCATATAATAGCAATTAAAGTTAGCTATGGTAACTAAGTCTTAGCTTTGGCTGCTATTTTTTTTCTCCGTGTAAATTTAGGATAATTTAAATTAAATTTAATGTAATTGTATGTTAAATTAAATTTTATATACATGTATGTGAAGCACAATACAGAAATTTTTAACAGTGAATATTGTTCCGAATTCTCTATGCGCATTGTATAAATATTTCAAGTTCAACAATAATTAATAAATTGTTACATATTTAATATAAATTGTAAATTACATGTTTGGTAGTCCTTACACTGCAAAAACAGGTGTCTTAAATTTTTCAAAAATGTCCTAAATTAAGACCATGTTTTTGCAGTGTACGCACGCATGATTAATATTCCACTTCGTGTTTATCAATTTTTCAAAAATTTTGATAAATGAACTGTCATCATAATAAGCAACATGCAGTGTTATTCAGGATATTAAGTTAAATAGAAAAAAGTGGTTTGATTGTATTATTAAACGACCGTGATATGTTTTACATGCACAATTGAATTGAAGCATTGATGTCTCTAAAATGCAATTTTAAACTGACATATAGAACAGAATAACAATTCTATTAATGTTCATGAAGGTACTCACGTCGAAGATTAGTATCTACAAGCATAAACTGATAATTCACTAACTCGTGATTTATGATATGACCAAACCAGTACTTGTATGTACATTGTACAATGTACACAGTAAGTAACCAAAATCCATGATGCGTGCATAAATTCTAACCTCGACAATTTACAAGGACCATGTCTAAAACACAATCACTGTTGCGATTCATCAGAAAATACCTTAAAATTTTAACAATAAATTTTAATTCCGGAAGACCCCGGTGAAATTTTAATATTATTTTGTAAAAAATCAAAAGTCTAATAAAATTGTGTTATTCACAATTGTGAAAAACGTTAGTAAAAAAAAAATGTTCTATAACGTGAAAGTGCTCGAGGATACAAATTTATTTTTTCTTTTCTCTACTAATTTCCGAAAAAATACTAGATCAATCGAATCGTTTCTCAATCTATAAAAAAATCTAATAAAATGTTTAATGTTGTTGAAAGAAAGAAATTGAAAATATTAAATGTCAAAAAATCTGAAAAATCGTTAATTATTGTACAAATTTTCTGTAAATTATATACTTTATTTATAGGCCTATCGATTGGTTCTGAGACGAGGAATATGAATTTTTGTATACTTAGATCTAGTTTCCAAATAAAAAAAAAAAAATATTCTTCAAAAATGATAATTTTAGATCAAAAGGCCACTTCAAAATTCCATTAGATATTTTCAAAAATCCAATCAAAATACACACCTCACTTCTCTTTATATGCAACTCTTCGACATTTTCAAAAATCCTTGTATCAAAATTTAGATATTTGTGAGTTTAATAACTCTGACAAATTTTATTGAAATTCACTAAGACTTTCTCGAAATACCCCGACGACAAAAAAATTACTACTTACACAGTCACACATGGTCCAGTCTACGAGATTTTCAAAACATTTCGCAGATCGAAATAAAACTCTGTTGTTTTTTATTTAGGACCAGTTGATCCACCTCTCGATAAGTTCCAGATAAACTTATCGCTTGTTATTTCTTATGGCTATCTTGAGGGGTTTAGAAATGTGTTTATTTAAAATTTTATTTAATTATTTTATCGGAATAAATAGCCTAAGTATCGTTCGCCGACAATCGGATGATTTCGGGGAAAGAGTGACGCTGCACGGAAAAAAATTAATCACAAAACTTGAAATAAGTTGAATTCTTAATTGCAGAGAGTTAAAAATATATCTAATTTAAGCATTATAATCAATCTTTTTATAATAAGTTATGCTTCATTTTGCAAAACGTTATATCAGAAAATGACATTTTTGTGAAATCTCTAATTTAAAGATATGTTCATTTGACAACCTATAAACCTATAACAAAGGTTATGCTAAAACATATTTTATTATTCGGAAATATAATATTTAAAAATGTTCATTTTGTAGGATTTAAAGAAGATTTGACTAAATTTAAGTCAATTTCTTTTTTCATTAATAAATTTGTTTTCCATTAATAATTATTTTTGTCGATTACTTGTAAACAAAACGTTTTACCATTTCTTTTAAATTTCAAAACACATACATTCTATTAATTCATTTTTGCTCTATAAATTTCAATAATAAATTAAATTTTATTTATAATGTGTTATTATACACTGAAAAAAAAACAATTTAAAATTTACTTGAGAATTAGGTAATATTTACTTTTTTTACTTAAGCAATGCAAATAAATTAAAACTTGCTGTGAATCCAGGTAATTTTTACATTGTTTTCTAAAAAGAAAAAAAACAAATGACACTTTTGAAGAAAATTTGACGTTTTGTGTCAAACTCTTCGAAGTTAAATTTTAATTATATTCCGGAAGATTTAATAATGGAAGTATAAATAAAAGTAAGTAGAAAAGTAATTTATGTATTAATTTATTTTTTTTTTTTCTTTAATTACTCCAAATATTCGTTTCAAATACAAAACGTCAAATTTGATTCGAAAAGTGACATTTTTTTATCCTTAGAAAACAAAGTAAAAATTACCTGGTTTCACAGCAATTTTTAATTTGTTTCCATTGCTTGAGTAAAAAAGTAAATAATACTTAAAACTCAAGTAAATTTTAAATTGTTTTTCTTTCAGTGTAGAATGTTGAATTATACAGTCTATATCATTAAAATATTATTTCTTATTCTAATAATATTAAAAATTTTCTACAAAGGATTGAAAAAATAAATAATTGTATAAACTTAAAATGAACGTTCAAATGAACGAAATTATTATTTTGACATTTTTTAGATTCAAACTTGATAAAAAATTATGTTTATAAATATTAATTAATTAATTGCAATATTTTAAGAATTATATTTTTTTTATATTTTGTGTAGCAATAGTTACTTTTGAAAATATTTCCCTGCAAAAAAGTTTCGGCGATTTCGAAACTGCAGGAACATGATAATCATAATAGTTGTGAATGTTGCTGCGATACATTGGCTGGATCAGTCATTTGCTGTTTTTTCCATATATTACAGAATTAGAGATTTCTAATATCGTTTTTTGGCATAAGAATATGTTTTCTTTATATTATTAATATTTTAAACAGATATAAATCTTTATTTTTATTTTAAAGAATTAATTACATCTTACTTTTGATTTTAGAGATAATTTATTCTTGAATCTCATATTACATGCCAAATTTTGATATTAATTTTTTTCCGTGTGGATGGCTGCTAGACGGTGGGGCACTTTGTGAAATTTAGGGGTAATTCTTGTGCGATTAATAAAAGTCATTTCCGCGCATGATTTGTCCTCATTAAAGCCGATCCGGTAGAAGTATTAATACGTTTTCGCCACCTCTTTACGTGTCGCCGATAGTTTAAAGGTATTAAATTTATTTAATAATTTTTTTATTTAATTTTATGTTTAAAATTTGAGTCATTGTTTTATCTGTTAAATTATCTTGAATAAATTTTGGAATTTAGAGTGGCGATAATTTTCGTGGTATGAAATAAATTGGAGGACAGCGTGTGCTGGGCGACAAAAAGGGAAGGATTCCACAATATAACTTCATCAAAAGAGTAAATTCTGGATTCTTGGCCATTGATAAAGGAATTTTATTCATTGACCGAAGAAATAATAACCTGGATATTTGATTGTTCAGGATTTTCAATCAAATCATAGAGAATTTGTGCGGGCTAGCAGCCATCCACGCCGCCCTGTTTTGGAACCTTCAACCCGACGAAGCTTGTCTCAATTTAAACTTTACCGGAAGGCTAAGTTTTTGAACAAATTTTACAATTAATGTTTTTAATTATTAGAACATATTTTTTGTCTCCTCATTTTCAAATGCTCAATTCTATTTTAAAATTATGTTTTTGAATTCCGGATATCGACTTATAAATGACCTCGTGGTCAATGTTATAATTTTGTTTAATTAAATTTATGTTTTTAATTTATCATATTTATTGTACCATTTCTAATCGTGACTATTCATTATTTTTTATAATACTCGTTGAATGAAGGAGTGTGTGTCGCGATTAAATTTTATTTTTGAAATTTCTATTTGAAAAATCTTTTGTTAACTAGGTCATTTTGCTATAATATATTATTGAATTTGAATTTTATTATTGTTTATTTATTTCAAGTTTTAACCTGATATAATACTCATAATTATAATTATTTATTCAACTGAAGATAATTATTATTTCGTATGTATGTTCAATCCGTATTATTTATATTTGCTTAAAGATAGATTACTGAGATTTATTATTTATAAAATAAAACAAAAATCGTTTCAATCTGACAGTTAAAGTTTTAACTAGGAGTTCGTTTATCTGGGGCTTATTAAGTAATATATGTGACGCTCCGCGAGAGAAGGGACCTATCGCTGAGAAAGCAAACTTTAAAGAATGGACGGGCAAAGAGGAGGAAGAAAAATCGAGACGCTTAACATGCCCATGTTTAAAGCTTCATAACAAGAAAACTAATTGCAGGAATCAAATTTCGATTTTTGGAACTCAAAAAGCAACTCAAAAACTATCAATTGTCATGAAAAAATCAAACAAATTAATTGTTTATTTCACGGGACGGTCGTTCAAAGAAAAATCAAAAAATGCGATATACTTAGTATGTCTAGGTTTGAAGCATTATAACAAAAAGTGTAATTACAAAAAAGAATTTTTGAAACATGGAACTGAAAGAACAACTCAAAAATTGTCTTTTAGCATAAAAAAATGAAAATTGATTTTTTCGGCGATAGGTCCCTTCTCTCGCGGAGCGTCACATATAAAGTTTCAAAAACTCCAAATTTTAAGTAAGAACAATTGTTAATTTACTAAATATAAATTTTTTGAACCTTTACTAAAAGCTATGGCCGTTTAAACAATTGTAAACAAACTTTTATTTTTTAATCTAACAATTGTCTTTACTTAAAAATAAGTTTCTCAAACTTCATACATACTTTTAAATAAAAAACTACAAAGTTTTATTTCTATCTGCGAACCTACTCCGAAATGTTTTAAAAATTTCGTGAACTAGACCACATACATCTGGACATATTTGCTCAAGAATGACAATTTATCCACTTTAGGTGAAAATATGTTTATTAAATCTACTTTTGAAAACTCGAAAATCATAGCGATTATAAAGCTTTCTTCATCAGTAGCAAGCAAACATGAAAAAAACTTTTTTGCGCTTTTTAGAATTTTCTTTATTTTATTGTTACTTTTTTTGGTTGCTAAAAGATTATAATTTTTTAAAATCAATAATATATACATATAGAAAAAACTAATGTCTTCTAAATGTCTTATTTTAAGATTTGTTGATAAATTTTGTATTTAAAAAAATTTCTCATTTTAAGATTTTTATTTCGTCTTAGATACCATATAAACACCAAAATGTCTTAGTTTAAGACACTTGCGAGATACTTCTTTCTACGCAGTGATAGAGGTTCTGAAAAATCATTTTAAAAGTGTGAAAAAAAAAGTCGGAGATAGAAAATAGTAGGTATATAATAAATTAATATATATAATAAATTTTTTAACTCATTTTAGTAGTTTAACTTTTTTCTAATTTTTTTCTTTAAATTCTAGTTATTTTTAATACTAATATAGTACTCTCGTTTTTATTTTCTAATTAATTTTCTTTTTTTAGTTATTTTTAACAATACATTCTAGTTATTATTTTACTTCCCAATAATTTTCCTCAATTTTCTATATTTTATTTGCAATTTTAAAAAAAAAATTTCTTCATTTTCTAGTTACTTTTAATCAAATTTTAGTAATTTTCATCAATGTAAATACTTTGTAACTTAGTATAGTGACTTTTTTTTACTTTTTAGTAATACTTCTTCATTTTTTAAGTTTTTTATAAATTTATCATTCCTTTTTAACTTTATAGTAAATTTTATCTTATTTAATTACTTCTAAACAACTTTTAGTTATTAATTTACTTTTTCATTATTTTTCCAGTATTTTAATTGTAAAACGATTTAAACATTAACAGTATTTTGTGTATTTTTATTTAAAAAATCACAAATATTACTAAAAATGTTTTTCTTCTTAGATCCCTTTTCTCATCTCGCGTCTCATTTATATTTCTTCATTTCAACTTTTTCCACGTTTCTTTTTTTTTCTTTGCATAGTTATTTTTAACATATTTTTAGTTATTATTTTATTTTTTAGTAATTTTTTCCCATATTACGATTTATAAAAATATTATACAAAATTATATTTTAAATCATTTTGTTCAAAAAATAAATACACATTCTCAGCAGAAAGATAAAAACAGGTTCTGACCACATGCAATTTAGAAACCCCAATCTCCAATCTTCAAAAGTGACAACAAACAATTACGTTCAAGTGTCGAAAGCATTATTTTTTGTCCGATTCTCTACAGCTCGAATAGTTCGTGAAATGACACAGTTTCCGGAAGATGCGTTATGTATATTATTACCCAAAAGTAAATTATCTCACGCCATTAAAAAAAAATCTTTGCTTATGCAAATTGTTTTTTGGTACGTTGTATAATAGCCAAGAGGTGTTATTTGCTGCATCTCACTTATAGAAATAGTCCTTTTCTTTGATTTTGACCTTTTAGAACTATTTTGTTTGAGCCTTTGCCTTGACTTGGTAAGCTGTTATCATCATTATAGCAATTAGAATCAACACAGGACCTTGTAGAATGATTCTTCATTTTGTGGTCGGAAACAGCATAAATTTTCCCAGTCACTGGCTATTTTATAGACACCATAATAAATGATATGTCTATCTTCGAAAATTTATATCTGTCTGACACCGCTTGCAAACTTTTTAACTTCACTTGATTCATGACTTGTAAAGTGTGACTTCTCATTGCGCGTTAAGTTCCAAAAGAATATTTTTAGCGAAATTTGCATGTCTCCTGAATTCCCGCAGATTAAGTTATTTTTGCAAGAGAATTAAGGTTGTAGAATGTAGGTATTTATAACGAAATTTTGTAGTTTTCAAAAAGTTAAAATTAAATTGCACACAATAAAATATATATTAGGGTGGCCCAAAAAAAAAAAAATTTTTGATTTTCATAAACCTTACCCCTCAATTTTGTTCTTTGGCGAAAAATATGAGATACGTATTTTTTTATTTTTTTATTTTTTAATATTAACCCGTGCCGCAAAGCCCTTGAAAATAACCATTGAATTCCCATAGGAAAAATGCACTTTTTCGTAAATTTGACATAAAATCGTGAAAAATTGACCTTTTTCTTTCTGTAAACGATATTTTTGTTCATGAATGTCCAAATAATAAAAATCTGTCGTATATTTATTAAATAAATTATTTCAACTATTTTTTATATGACTGTAAACAAACCCCATAAACGTAAAAAAACCTGGAATTTATTAAAAAAAATATTAATTATTATTTAAAATGCTTTTTCTTCATTCATTGATGTTATTATCAAAATATAAATTATTTTTTGTGTTTTACCATGTTGCATAATTTGTTTAATTTATTGTTGTTATTTTACTACAAAATGACAAATAAAACAAGCGTTTCTGCAATTTTCTTAAACTTTCTAACTTTAGACGCCTAATAAAAACATAAATTTATATATATTTATGTTATATAAATATTTATTATCAAATTAAGACGCTAACAATTGTTTAAACAAATTATTGTTGTTATTAATTAACTTTTTCAGAATTGCTTAAAAAGAGTTGTAATTTTTTCTTAATTTTGCAACTTGCTTTTCTTGAATCAACCACATTTTAATAAAATAAAAAAAAATTATTATTATAACAATTATTTAAACTAATTATTGTTGTTATTTATTAACTTTTTCAAAAATGCTTATAAAGAGTTGTAGTTTTTTTTTTTAGTTTTGCAAATTGAGTTTCTTTAACCAACCACATGTTAATAAACTAAATAAAATTATTATAAAAACAATTATTTAAACAAATTATCGTTGTTATTTTTAATTTTTTCAAAAATGCTTATAAAGAGTTGTAGTTTTTTCTCAATTTTGCATATTGATTTTATTGAACCAGCCACATGTAAATAAACATAATAAAATTATTATTTTAACAAATATTTAAACAAATTATTGTTGTTATTTATTAACTTTTTCAAAAATGTTTATAATGAGTTGTAGTTTTTTCTCAATTTTTCAAATTGATTTTATTAAACCAACGACATGTTAATAAAATTCTTAAAATTATTTTTATAACAATTAAACAACTTATTGTTGTTATTTATTAACTTTTTTAAAAATGCATTAAAAGAGTTATAATTTATTCTTAATTTCGCAAATTACTTTTCTTAAGTCAACCACAATTTAAACTAGGTGAGAATTATGTCCATTTCATGGACATTTCGCTTCCAAGTAAGCAAAATAATTTGCTTCCTCATAGAGGAAGCAAGAAATTAATAATATATAAGTTAATTAGGAAAGTTATTAAAAAAAAAATTTTTAATGCAACAAAATGTAAAAAAATGAATTATTTTACGAATTCTTGATCAATTATAAAAGTTATATAAGTCAATCGATTCGTTTTGAGATAAGGAATATGATTTTTGTATTCATTAAGTTGTATTTTTAGCATAAAAAAATTTTTTGGCAAAAAACGATTTTTTTCGATAAAAAAAGGTGCTCAAAAAAATTTGGTTGGGGATTTTCAAAAATCCTTGTGTCCAAATTTAGATATTCATGAGCTTAATAAGTCATCCAAATTTTATTGGAATCCGTTTAAGCGTTCTCGAGATATCTTGTACACAAAAAACGCTATACACACACACACACATACATACACACACACACACACATACATCTGGACATTTGCTTAGGAATGAAAATTTAAGCTTTTTAGATGAAAATGAGTCGATTTAGACTATTTTTGGAAAATCGAAAATCTTAACGATCACAAAGCTTCCTCTATGAGGAAGCAAAAAATTGATAAATTTTTAACATAACAAATTTTTAAACAAACTGTTTAACTCTTTATTCAGCATTTATTAAAAATTTTATAAATAACAACAATAATTTGTTTAAATATTTGTTAGAATAATAATTTTAATAATTTTATTAACATGTGGTTGGTTTAATAAAATCAATTTGAAAAATTGAGAAAAAACTAGAACTCTTTATGAGCATTTTTGAAAAAGTTAAAAAATAACAACAATAATTTGTTTAAATAATTGTTATAATAATAATTTTTATTTATTTGATTAAAATGTGGTTGATTCAAGAAAAGCAATTTGCAAAATTAAGAAAAACCTGCAACTTTTTTTTAGCATTTTGAAAAAGTTAAATAATAACAACAATAATTTGTTTAAATAATTGTTTTTATAATAATTTTATATAATTTATTAACATGTGGTTGGTTAAAGAAACTCAATTTGCAAAACTAAAAAAAAACTACAACTCTTTATAAGCATTTTTGAAAAAGTTAATAAATAACAACAAAAATTTGTTTAAATAATTGTTATAATAATAATTTTTTTTTATTTTATTACAATGTGGTTGATTCAAGAAAAGCAAGTTGCAAAATTAAGAAAAAACTACAACTCTTTTTAATCAATTCTGAAAAAGTTAATTAATAACAACAATAATTTGTTTAAACAATTGTTAGCGTCTTAATTTGATAATAAATATTTATACAACCTAAATATATATAAATTTATGTTTTTATTAGGCGTCTAAAGTTAGAAAGTTTAAGAAAATTGCAAAAACGCTCGATTTATTTGTCATTTTGTAAGGAATTAACAACAATAAATTGTTTAAACAAATTATGTAACATGGTAAAACATAAACAATAATATATATTTTAATAATAACATCAATGAATGAAGAAAAAGCATTTAAAATAATAATTAATATTTTTTTTAGTAAATTCCAGGTTTTTTTCGTTTATGGGGTTTGTTTACAGTCATATAAAAAATAGTTGAAATAATTTATTTAATAAATATACGACAAATTTTTATTATTTGGACATTCATGAACAAAAATATCGTTTACAGAAAGAAAAAGGTCAATTTTTCACGATGTTATGTCAAATTTACGAAAAAGTGCATTTTTCCTATGGGAATTCAATGGTAATTTTCAAGGACTTCGCGGCACGGGTTAATATTAAAAAATAAAAAAAAATAAAAAATACGTCTCTCATATTTTTCGCCAAAGAACAAAATTGGGGGGTAAGGTTTATGAAAATCGAAATTTTTTTTTTGGGCCACTCTAATATATATACACCTTACAGTAGAAAAAAAAGATAGATTTTTATATCTTTTAATACCGGACGTATTTGAATTTAATGGTTGAGATTCTTTTTTTTCTCTTCGGAAGAAATGGAGGAAGAAGGTGGAGTCTCCCGAAAGGAAGAGGACAATCGCCGGAAATACGAGGATGTTAGTGAGTCCCGCAGCGTTGCCCTGATCGTCTAAACGACCTTTATCTTGACTCTGTTATATCAAAAGTCCTCAGACGAGAATTTTAAGTGGACCCACCCCACACTTTGCGCAGAAGCACCCCATGAAGAAACATTACAAAAAAGTATTTTTTTTACGTGAATTTTTGATTTGATAAACCAAAATGGAAAGAAAAGAAGTGTTACACAAAACAGATTTATAAACAAAATTGGATAATTTTTGTCGTTTATTTTTGCATTTAAATAGAAAAAATTTTAGAAAAAATTAAATTTTTTTTAATTTTGACTGTTTTTTTTAAAAATGTGACAACGATTTTTATCGTTGAAAAAGGCAATACTTTTTATGTCTATTTATTACTACTATTTATATTTTAATATTGACTGTATTGTTTTTGTTTGAATGTTCATGACAATTTTATGCTAGAAACAATTTTATGTCCTGAGAAGGCCTTCTTATTAATTGACGAAACGTAGACGTTTTTAATTATGTGATGAGTTTCTAATTTTATTAAATGGACTTTGTCTGGAGACTATACGTTATATTTTATTTCTTTATTTAAATAGAATTGTCCAAGGAATTGTCAATATAACAAAACTTTGTTGTGACAAAATAAAATTTTAATTTAAAAAACACTTGACTGAAACTCAATTAGCATAAAAGTGATGATTATTAGTGTTATTTGGAAAACCGATAAATAATTAATGGCCGAATAAACGTTGTGTGAATTTCGTTAAGGATCAAGTGTAATTAAAAATCGTTACATGATAAGTGACTGTAATTACATATGTGTAATAATTACACACTTATTAAAGAAATTCTGCGAATTTTACTGTTTCCTATTTATACTATAATTGGAAACAATTTCTTACAACTTACAACGCTCTACAATTTCACGTAATTGCGTGAAGATTGCATGAAGGAATTGTGAATCTAGCTGAATGATATCAAATGCATTCTGAAGGATTTAGAGATGTAGCTTCTAATTATTCCAGATTGACAAGATGAAGAGTTACCGTTAGCATATAACTCATCTCGCTGGCAACAATTAATAAATGGCTTCTATAATTATCTAATGCATGGCTTCGTTGCCAACAAACTATTGGAAATCTATATCTGGTTGATGGTCTTATGACACATGTGAGCAGCGATTCTTAATTTTTGTTTTTTCTACTACCTTATAAACTTATTTTATTTACTTTCTGTTAAGATGAAAAAAATGCGAAAACCTGATACAAATCGATTTTTACGATTGTTTATGCGCTTCTATTTAAAATGGTCTCAAGTATGACGTTTTATGATAACGACAATCTTCGAAAGAGCAAAACTGCTGATTTGAACTCGGATTTGAATGATATATCGAATATTAATACATAAAAATAATAATTCAGTAAATATTATTTTGTGTCAATTACATTTTTAACCTTCTTCTATCTTCTTCTTCGGTGTTATCCAAGCTTTCATTATTTCATACTCTCTAAATTTAAATCAGTGAAAAGTCACTGGTGAATCAGCGCGAAATGAGCCACTGATTTCAATCAGTGAAAATTTCAATGGAATTTCACTGATTCTCAGTCAAAATGTAACTGATTGAATCAATGGTGTTACTGAATCAATCAGTAAGACATTTGACTGACAATCAGTTAAATTTGATTGATTCTCAGTCAAAATCTCACTGATTGAAATCAGTGGCTCATTTCGCGCTGATTCACCAGTGACTTTTCACTGATTTAAATTTAGAGAGTAGTAATATAAATAAAACAAGCGTTAATAAATTGAAAAGTAACAAACATAAAGAAAAATTAATAGGATTCATAATTATTATCATTATACTAGCAAAATTAGCGCTCGAGCTTGGTATTTTTACCTTATCTTAAGAGAATATTCTCAGGATATTAATATTAGTATACCCGCTTAGAATTGTAAACTTGGCTGAAGTTTGCTCAAACTTGGTACGAGATTGCTCAAGCTTGGCTGAAGTTTGCTGAAGCTTGGCTGAAGTTTGCTGAAGCTTGGCTGAAGTTGGCTCAAGCTTGGCTTAAGCTTGGCTCAAGTTTGCTCAAGCTTGGCTCAAGTTGGCTCAAGCTTGGCTCCTCTCCACGAGCCAAGCATGAGGCAAGGATGAGCCTAGCTACAATTCATTAACAGCTTTCGACCATGAACGCCCTATGACGATTGACTAAAGAAAGCACGAGATGTCAATTAATACAGTTACGCATGCGCACTAGTGTTTTATGACAACTACACATGCGCAGTAGTGTTGTATGTGGCTTTTAATTGCATTTTAATTATTTTCTTTAACATTAAATAAGTTTTTTAACTCATTAATTATTCTATTTAATTCCAATTACTTTCACTATTTTTTAATTGTTTTCTTCAAATTACAATTAACTTCTTCAATATCAAATCATAAAAGCACATTTAATTATCCTTTTCAAAATCTTCAATTATTTTTTTCTATAACCATTTTTTAAATATTCTTCACTATCAAAAAAATGGTTTGTTGCTTCAATTTGTATTATATATTATTTATTTATTTAAAATTTTAATTGTATTTTTAAAAAATTGCAATGATGTTCTCGAGGATGTTCTTCAATTTTTAATTACTATTTTCACAATGTTTTGCTATTTTTAATAACCATCCTGGAATTTTAATTGTTTATCTCAATTTTCAATTATTATTTTCAATTTTCATTTTTTTAAAATGATTTTTCAGTTATTTCCGCTAATTTTAAATTATTTTAATCATTTCTCAATTAATTTTCTAAATTTGTAGTTATTAACGTAAATTTAAATTATTGTCTTCAATTTAAAATTTTTAAAATGATTTTTCAATTATTTACTTCTATGATCATTGTTCCGATATTCCTCAATTCAAATCAAACGTGCTTTAATTTTTATTATGTATTATTTATTAAATTAAAACGTTAATTGTAGCTTTTAATGATTGGAATAATCAGGGTGGTCGCAGAATTTAATTTTCAAAATTCCCTGACGTTTCCTTGACTAGGTTCTCATTTTTCCTGACCACCAATTTTACAGATTTTTTAAATCTTGATTTTTTGAATTCCAGGTTTTTCTCGGTCACGCCCAAGCGCGTGACAAACTGTGCATTGTTGTTGGTCATTTAAAACTATAAATTTTTGCAAATTCAAAAAATGAAAATTACGAAATTGAATTATTACCTGAAAAATGACGAAAATAATTGACAGTTGAAAACAAAATTCTAAAAATGGTTGCATAATAACACGATTGAACAGAATCGTTTAAAAAATTAAACAATAAATATTTTGTACTTTAAACAAAATAGTTAAAGAACTAAAGGAATAACTGTTGGAAATAATTAAAAATTGAATAACTGGATTGAAAATCGAAAAACAAATTAAAATTAAAGAAAATAATAAAAAATTGAGGAAATAAACTGCAAATTTAAAAAATAAATTGAAAATTTAAGAATTAAATTAAAATTAGAAACTAGGTGAAATTAATCAATGATATCAAATTTAAATGGAGAAATTATAAGAAAATGAATTTTAAAAGCAAAAAGAAAAAAACATGAATTATTTTATAAATTTTTGATCATTTATAAACTTTTTATAGATCAATCAATTTGTTTTGAGATAAGGAATATGATTTTTGTATCCAGTAAGTTCAATTTTTAGCATTAAAAATTTTTTCAACGAAAGAAGGTGCTAAAAAATGGTTGAGTATTTTCAAAAATCCCTGTGTCCAAATTTAGATATTCATGAGATTATTAAGTCATCCAAATTTTATTGAAATTCGTTAAAGCATTCTCGAGATATCTTGTCCACAAAAAACGCTATACACACATGCACACACACACACACACACTCACATACACACACACATATATACATCTGGACATTTGCTTAAGAATAAAAATTTACGCTTTTTAGATGAAAAAGAGTCGATTTAGACTATTTTTGGAAAATTGAAAATCTTAACGATAACAAAGCTTCCTCTACGAGGAAGCAAAAATAATTAAAAATTAAAAAAAATTATAAAATGAAGAAAATAATTGACAATTAAAAACAAAATTTAAAAAATGACTTGATTAATAAACAACTGAAAAAAAGAATTGAAGAAATTAAACAAGAAATATTAAAGTTAAATAAAATAATTGAAAATTAAAAAATTAAGAAAATTACTGGAATAATTGTTGGAAATAACTGCACATTTAACAACGGAATTAAAAATCGAAAAAAATAATTAAAACTGAAAAAAATAATTAAAAATTGAAGAATTCAATTAAATGAAATTAAGGAACATATTTAAAAATCGGGCAAGTACGAGTTACACTCGTACCAAGTCGAAGGGTTCCGTACCTTTTTAATTTTTATTTAACTATATGAGGTAGAGATTAAAAATTTTCCACTAGGATAACAGTTTTAAAAATAATTTTTTTTATACACTAAATAAAATTTTATTGGAACAAATTTTTAGCACTATAAACCAAAACTTTTGCAGCAGGGGGGGTCAGGGTCGTTTTTTAAATATGTTTTAAAAAAATAAGGAATTAACCAATTATATTTTGATTTTTTTTTAAACACGAATTTTGGCTTGTAAATTTTATAAAGACGAACAATAACAAACTTCTATATATTTTCTGTATAATCTACACGTCAAATTACATATGTGTACTAAATTTTAGCATCCTAAGTTAAATAGTTTGGAAAATTAGGGGGGAGGGGACATGGTCATTTTTTCAAAATTTTTTGAAAAAATCGTACTTTTTGGCTAGTAAACACTATGAAGACCGCCTTTACGAAAGTTCTCTATAATTTTTCTGTGATCTACACGTAAATTTACACACGTGAACCAAATTTCAGCATCCTAAGTCTAATAGTTTGGAAGTTTAGGGGAGGGGGGCATGGTCATTTTTTTGCATTTTAGGTAAAAAAAAAAGTGGTTTTTGCTGGATTTCGGCATCTTTATGAGCTCGAATCGCGTTTTCCATATCATTTTCGTAAATCCAAGGTAAAATTACATATGTGTACCAAATTTGAAGACTCATATAGTTTAGAAGTTAGAGGGGGTGCGAAAACGGACACACATAGTGATTTTAATAGGGTTCCGTTTTACGGTACGGAACCCTAAAAATTGAAAAAAAGTAATTAAAAAAAGCAGAGAATTAGAGAATTTAGAAGAAGACAATTGAAAACTGAAATATGGAATTAATTTTTATTATTACAAAAAGGCGATAATTTTTTAATATTGAAAGAAAACAGTTGAAAATTTAAAAGCGGAATTTAAATCTGAAAAAAATAAATGACAATTGAAGAGAATAGTTCTAGAATTGAATAATTGAATTAAAAATTTAAAAGAGTTTTTATGAGTAAAAAAATATTTGAAAAAATCCAAGAATTATTCTGCCGTACATTTGAAGAAAGTCACTATCTGCATTTTTAGTCGAACGGAGATATTTAAGGAAACGCGTTTGCATGAGAATCCTTTAATATATAATACTTTTTGAAAAGACAACCATCATTTCTTAGTAAAATGGACTCGATCTATCGATTGGTGCAAAAAAAAATTATAAATTTTAATTGTTTATATGCAAAACTGCAGATAGGCCCATTTTGCATGCGTAAAATTACTCGAAATACATTTGGTCGGGTCCTATGTACATTAGGGTGGTCCAAAAAAAGGCCAAAATTGGAATTTTCAAAATGTTTTTTCAGTTTCATATTCTACTAGGATAGAAACTCAAATACTAATTATTAAAAATTTATTAATTGCAAAATTGACGCGGCGAATTGCTCTTGAAGTTTTCTCCAAAACTGAACGTTTTTTTCCTATGGTTTAGTTCACGGTGAAATGTGCCATTATACTCTCTGTATAGGCTGGTAGTTAACGGGAGCTTAGATACTTATGAGTATTTGAACTGGCTACACCCCGGTCACAAAAAAAAGAAGAAGATATTTATGGCCAATTTAGTACCGCTAAAAAAATAGTTTGGGGTTAAGTTGGAATATGGATTATCGTTTATTAATTATATTTAAGCTTTCATAAGCTTAAAAAGTTGCAAAATTAAGAGAAAGTTTCAACTTGCTCAATTAGATGAAAAATTGCAAGTAAACAATATTAATTTGTTTAAACAATTTTTATAATTGCGGATTTTCGTTTATTGTTAATATTAAGCGTTCATTGGCTTAAAAAGCAGCAAAATTAGGAGAAAATTTTAACTCTTTAGCTCAATAAGATGAAGAGTTGCAAATGAACAATAATAATTTGTTTAAACAATTTTTAAAATTGTGGATTTTCGTTTATTATTAATATTAAGCTTTCATAGGCTTAAAAAGTTGCAAAATTAAGAGAAAGTTTCAACTTGCTCAATTAGATGAAAAATTGCAAGTAAACAATATTAATTTGTTTAAACAATTTTTATAATTGTGAATTTTCGTTTATTATTAATATTAATCTTTCATAGGTTTGAAAAGTTGCAAAATTAAGAGAAATTTTCAACTCTCTAGCTCAATCAGATCAAAAATTGCAAACAGACAATATTAATTTGTTTAAACAATTTTTATAATTGTGGATTTTAGTTTTTTATTAATATTAAGCTTTCATAAGCTTGAAAAGTTGCAAAATTAAGAAAAAGTTACAACACTCTAGCTCTATTAGATGAAAAGTTGCAAATAAACAATATTAATTTGTTTAAACAATTTTTTTGATTTTATATTTTATTTTTTGTCTAATATTAGGCTTTCCTTAACATATATAGTTGCATAATTGGAAAAAAGTTACAACTCTCTAGCTCTATTAGATGAAAAGTTTCAAATAAACAATATTAAATTGTTTAAACAAATTAAAAAATACATGCAACAATTGTTATTAACTAATTTTTATGTCATTAAAGAAAATTTTGGTGGAAAATATCGTAAAAAGTTCTAATGAATATTTTTTAACGATCTTACATTTATACGATCTTTTTTAGTTAATTGGCACTAACCGGGTTGACCATTACAAGCCCACTAATTTCCCAGTGGGATGACCCAACTTAGCCCACCTTAAATCTGGGAAACCCATATGGGGCCCAACTGGTACCCACCGAACTTTTCTACACGGGATCCTAATTAGTAAGAAATTATTAACTACTATTACAAAATGATTAAAATTCGTAGTAAACAGAAATCTACTAATTAGTTTAGTGCTTTTAAAATAGTGCTATTAGTTTTTGACCATTTGAGATTTAAAGAATAATCTACTCGATATACTTAAAAAAATGTAATTAAAGTAGAAAATGAATGCAGTTTAAATAGTTTAAAAACCTTGCAAATCTAGATATTTATTGTATTCCCTATGTGATTTTTTAGTAAAATTCAACTTTTCATATTAGATTATTGTCGTTCATAATAATAAATTATTACTATTAATTTGTAATTTTGTTTTTCTTTAATATTTTTAAAGTTTTTATTTAAATTTACTTTAATAATTTTTTTTTTTTATTATATTAAACAATTCGTTAACATTAATAATTATTAGAAACAATAATAATTTTTGACAGTTTCAATTATTATTAAACAGTTATACTAATGACATGAAATTATTGTGATTAACTATATGCCGAAGAATGTTCATTTGTTAATATTATAACCAGTTTAATTCATAATTTACATAAAAAAGTTTCTTCTTTATACTTGCATATTTTATTTCTGTTTATTTTTCTTAACCCCTTATTTTCAGGAATTTCCCTTTTCTGTGAGCAGAGGAACCCCGCTATGCGGTCAGGCCTTCTTCAGTAGCAATAGGAAGCGCATATCGGTTACCATTTTTTTTACAACCAAAACCAAAAAAAGCTTAACTTTAACCTCATATTTTCACCTCTTAATGTTCTTTTATGATTTTCAGATTCTTAAGTACCTCTTATACAAAAGATAAACTTTCATTTGGTGCAAATTTCATGTTAAAGAATTAATATTTACATACAGAAAACAGTCACTGAAAAGTACCAAAATAGGGTATTTAGAAGCTAAATAACAATTGAAATTATCATTTTTTTTAATTTCTTTTTTTTGCATAATAAAGTTTTCTTTGTACTTAATAATATTCTAAAAAGGTTTTGAAATACGATAATATTAAAGAAGTGAAAACAGATGTTGAAAATGACGTGTTTATTTTACATGTTAAATTCACGATAATCCCATAAGAGAGAAAAAGCAATTCGCTGCGTCAATTTTGCAATTAAGAAATTTTTAAAATTGAGCATTTGAGTTTCTATCCTTGCAGGATATGAAACTAAAAAAACATTTTGAAAATTCCAATTTTGGAATTTTTTGGACCACCCTAATGTACATAGGACCTCGCTCCCGAGTCGTGAAAGCGCTGAGATACATTTGAAGAAAGTTACTATCCAACAACCGCTGTGTGGATTTGTTGGATAGGACCTTATTTTAGACTTCAACTGGGTTCAAATACATTCGAAGAAAGTCACTATCTACATAGGTTTTCTTCCTTCGGCCATTTCTAGCGAATTTACATTTAGTACTATGTACATAGGCCCAGAAAAATGTATTTGTATACCGTCCGACACCCACTTTACATTTTTCCCTGTTGGATAGGCCCTCCGTTCTGCAGATAGTGACTTTCTTCAAATGTATTTCACCAAAATCGCTGTAGATAGGCCAATTAGGGTCTAATTATCTTCGAAACTAATTAATATTTTTAATCGTGGATTGCACAGATAAATTTATTTTTTTATTACGAATCCAACGACATAAAAAACTCATTTTTCGAAAAAAATGCAGATAGTGACTTTCTTCAAATGTACGGCAGTATTGAGTATTGGGGAATTAATTGAAAATTAATAAAAATAATTGAAAATTAAAGAAAATATTTGAGAATTAAAGAAAATAAAGAATAAATTAACAATTAAATAAAATAATTAAAAATTTAAGAAATTAATTGGAAATTAAAGAATTAAATAAAAATTTCAAGAAAATAATTTACAATTAAAAGAAAAATTATAATATAACGAAAATAATTAAATATCGACGAAAATAATTGATTATTAAAGAGAAAAAATTAACAATTGAAAAAAGAGTTCGAAAAATCATGAGAAAAATCGGCGTTGGAACAGAAAATGTTTTGAAATTAATGAAGAATCATTAAATTAAAGAAGAATAATGAATTGTCAATTAAAAATTGATCAAAATTTTCGAAAAAATTGTAGAATATAAATTAAAATTGAATTGTATTAATATTTCAAGAATGTGAAGTGAAGAATATTTAAAAAATGGTTATAGAAAAAAATAATTGAAAATTTTGAAAAGGATAATTTAATGTGCTTTTATGATTTGATACTGAAGAAGTTAATTGTAATTTGAAGAAAACAATTAAAAAATAGTGAAAGTAATTGGAAATAAATAGAATAATTAATGAGTTAAAAAACTTATTTAATGTTAAAGAAAATAATTAAAATGCAATTAAAAGCCACATACAACACTACTGCGCATGTGTAGTTGTCATAAAACACTAGTGCGCATGCGTAACTGTATTAATTGACATCTCGTGCTTTCTTTAGTCAATCGTCATAGGGTGTTCATGGTCGAAAGCTGTTAATGAATTGTAGCTAGGCTCATGCTTGCCTCATGCTTGGCTCGTGGACAGGAGCCAAGCTTGAGCAAACTTAAGCCAAGCTTAAGCCAAGCTTGAGCCAAGCTTGAGCCAACTTCAGCCAAGCTTCAGCAGTCTCGAACCAAGTTTGAGCAAACTTCAGCCAAGTTTACAATTCTAAGCGGGTAGTTTCAAATTGAAAAAATAATAATAAAAAGTCTTGTTAAATAATTAAATAATAAATCTTATTAAATAAACTTAAAAAGCTACAATTTTATATTAAAATATAATTTTTGCCAAAAGCAGAAAATCAAAAAAATAATTAGTAAGTCACGGAAAAGGTACTACCTATCTGAAATTAACCACAAAGCTCTTCTTCTTTTAGGATAGGAATAAAACTTATGTTGTTCTCGGCATACTGAAAATAAAGTAGAATCCTATCAAGGAACCTATTTTTTTTTTGTTAGTGATTAATATGTATTTCAAGGCGTTCCAGGTTTTAGACTATCCCGAAGAAGGTTGCCTCACGTCTACGAGAAGTCTGCAGTATGCGAAGAATAATTGATTAGCGGCATTCATTTCGGCAATCGAAAACAAAAATGGCTATTGTATCCGTCGAAAATCGATTGTGTCTAATGCATTTTAACTAGCTTTTGATGGGGAGATAAAAAAAGTCTTTTCCTCAATTAGGATATTTTGCCAAAAATATTTTTTTACCGAATATAAAGTTTTTGTACAAATTAATCTCATTTGACATATTTTAAATTTTACATTTATTCTGTTTTTAAGGGTAGTTTATACAACAGTGACATCAAGTATATTTTTAAGATACAATTTTTAAGATACAATAAAATTGTAAATACAAAGTTATTTACAATTTTAATTTTTATTCTTTTTATACTTTTAATTTTTTTAATTATTATTTATATAATAATTCACGTCTTAAGCTTGTTTATCAATAATCCTTAAGATTTACAAAAATATTTCTATAAAATTCCATTACATAATATTTTTTTCACAAAAAAAAAACCCCTGGTCCTTTTTTCCAATTGTATTTTCTATGAACTGATGGATTTTTATTTCTAATTCAAATTCAAAGCAAGTACAAAAACGTGCAAATCTTGCTGATTTTAATAGAAGTCATCTCTTCCTGTGAAAGTATCTCTCTTCCAAGATTTCCGTCTACTTGCATCAAAGCCCTCCAACCTTCTCAAATCAATCTATCAAGGTCATCACGTCATTATAATCCTCGGAATGCCTGCATAGTTTATTTATAGCAATGCAAGTTTTCATTCAATACTTCATGAAACAAATTGTTTAAAAATAAATCAATTTGTACACAATATCTAACGCAATCGACAAATTCTAATAAAAAAGATTTTACTCAAAAAGTCGGAAATTGTAATTTTTGAGATTTTAAAAATATTTATTCACACTTTTAGAATTTACATATCTAACATGTAAAATACATTTTCCAGTATACCATTCATTATTTAATTATTTATTATTACTATTTCGAAAATTTATAGTAAGTAAACACTGTTTACTAGATTTATGGAAAATGTGAACCAGATGTAGATTTGGTCAGAAGGAACATGTTAAAAAGTTAATTAGTTGCAACTGCAAAGCTAAAATGAGAAACGGAATGCATTATTGGTTCTGTGGAAGAGCACACGTGTTACTATATTAAATTTCCCGACTTCCTGTTTAGCGACCTCTGTCCACCTTCTTTCCTTATTTTGATTTTCTGCTATTTCACTTCCTTAAATACTTCCTCCCGTTTCTCTTAAATGGTGACAATAATCAGGACTAAAAATGCAAACGTGTTTCCTTCTCCTATTTCTGGTTTTATATTTACTGTGTGTTTGATTGATTAAGCCTATATGGGAAAACGTGGGTGGTCGTGGTCAGTTATACTAATTATCCTCTTTTCACTTTAGCATTTCCGCAAATGTTTGATCAAAAGGACGTTTTTAGCTTTGAGGCGTGGACACGATAGATTTATGTGAAAACGCACCTGCAAATTACCGCAAGTGTCACATACATTTTTGATTAATGTTATCGAGAATATTTTGTAACTACTTCAAAAAAGCTAATGTTTTTTCAAAATTATTTACTAAGATTTTTAAAAAGTATTAGTTAGGTTTGAATGAAATATACGTTTAATAGAAATTGTAATTAAGTATAAGAAGAAATAACTATTTTTAGATTAAAAATATATAAACTTTAAAGGATTGATTTTCTTTATTTCATAGTTCAAGATTTTAAAATTTGGAATTGATGTTCGGGTTCTTTACGATTCAAATTTCAAATTATTCCAATTTCAATTTATCCACATTTTAATTTATTTCAATTTCAGTCAATTCAGAATTGAATTACCATTCAAATTTCAATCTATTTCAACTATAATTTATTCAAATTTCAATCTTTTGAAGTTTTATTCTATTCAAATTGCAATTGATCTTAATTTCAGTTCTATTCAAATTTTCATCGACACGCATTTTAGTAAGCGACCCAAGTTTCATTTAATCCTAATTTTTATTGATCAAAACTTTTTCTAATTAAAATGTTTATCTATTCTGAATTTAATTCATTCTAACTATTCAAGAATCTAAATTTTAATTCATTACCATTTTGATTTAAAATAAATTCAGTTTATCAAAACTTCAAATGATCAAATGTCAATCAATCTAAATAATAATCTATCAGAAATTGTAATTTTCTATTAATGAATTAGAGAAAAATCGGTTGCTATATGAAATAGTAGAAAAATTACTAATAAATAAAATAAATAAATAAATAAAAATACTAATTGAAAAAAGTAAATTCACTATTCAATTAGTAGAGATTTCATTTTCTAATTAGTAGTTTTCTACTAAAAATTAGTAAATTCCATACTATTTAATAGTAACGGATTTCTCGCTAATTCATTAGTAAAAAATCACTAATTTAGATTTAGAGAGCCAGTTATCTAAATTTTAATCGACTTGAATTTCAGTAAATCGAAAATTCAATTAACAATTTTACTTGAACTGTAATATACTGACTCAAATTTAAATCTATTAAAGTAAAATAACTTTAAATTATTTATAACAAGCTATTTAAATTTGAATTAATTCGATTTACAATCCCTATTCAAATTTAATTTAATTTCAATTTAAAACAAACCAAACCTTCAATCAATCCTAAATTTTATTATTATTAATCCCAATTTTCAAAAAATAAATATTTCTTATTAATTTTAATTAATCTCAAATTTAATCCTATTAAAACATAAAACCGTTAAAATCTACGTAAATAAATCTACACAAATAATAATTATTATTAGTGTAGATTTATTTACGATTATAATTTACATACGATTATAATCGTATCAAATTATAAAAATTTTCATTTATCCAAATAATTCTCAATTTCACTTAACCGATCCAATTATAGTCCAGCTATTCAAATTTCAAATAATCAAAAATGTAGCTAAATCTGAATTAGATAAAAATAACTAATATTAGTGAAATCGTGATGAGTTTTATTTAATTTAAATGTTAATAATTCCTAATTTTTATTGGTCGAAACATAACAAACAAAGATAAATAATAAATAAATTTGTTATTTATTCATAAAACAGTTTAATTTTTTAAAGAATTGACTAATTTTTAAAAATAAAAGTGCATTATTCTAATGAAAGTACGAGTCATTTCTTTATGCTGTTAAAATTATCATCACAATTCGACACTTATATTTCTTATTCGGATTACAGAACACCTGCTTAGGGCAAGAAAAGGATTTTTAGCACTGAATAGAAGTTCCTTAAAAGATCGGTCTCTTTTTACTATTGGTGTGAAATAGTCGTTGCTTTTCAGCTTCAACGAAGCATTCACAGCTTCTCTTTACTCGAATTTAGAAAATTCTCTCGCGTAAAAAGATCTTCAAAGAACGTTCAGAAACTCGACCTTGTAATCTGGTTCACACGATATTCATTTCAATCTTAACTTAATGTAAAGGGGTAACAGATAACTTTTATTGAAACAATTTTCTTAATTGAATCGTAACTTTAAGCTTTATTATAATTAACTAATATATCAGATATTAGAAATCAAACTTTTTTATTCAATTTTTTTCGCAATTAATTAATGGTAAACAATTTTAAAGTAGACAAAAAAATCGACTAAACAAATCTTCTGCATTGAATATTTTTCATGTAGGAAACATCAAATTTCAGTTAAGTTTAGTATTTATGAACACTCAAATTTCGGAGACAAATTACGCATCTCCATTACGACGAATATTATTATTTATAGAAGTTATAAATATAGATAATGAACAACAGTACCTCATTTTAATTATAGTTAATTTCAGTAAGAGTCGTAAATAAATAGTTTCAAAAAATGATTTAATACATTTAGATATGCATACGAGGAATTCAATACCTGTGTGAAATAAAAATATTAAATTGGCGCCCAACGTGGGTCGCCATTCATAACCTAGATTTTTATTACTATGCATTTTTTATCTTTTTTTGATATAAATTAAATAAAATTAAGTTTAGTTATTCAACTTTCATCTTGTAAATAAATAATCAAATAACCCAACTTCAATTGTGAATATTGTATAATATTTTATTATTTGATATAAGAGTTGAAAAGTACATTTTATCGATACGAATGGAGACATATAGTTTAAGCAGAAAAATATGTCGTAAATTGTGGAGCTTTTGAAAAGTTTGCGCAATGAAAATTGCACCACGAAATTGGATTGCATGCTCTAAGAAATTGAGGAGGTTGGCATATTTTAAGGAACGCCTCTGTTTCTCCCTCTCGAATGATAATAAACATACGCGTCCTCGCTACTCTGAGATTTGCAACTCTGTCTCGGAATCTTTGAATTGCACTCGTAAACTCTTCACATAAGTAGCTGTATATCTTTCCTAATAACACAATAATTCGTAATCACAGTTTATAAAACAGGTCAAATTTGCCAACTCCCTCAATCAAATAATTGAAATTTTGACGATATTATGATTGCAAATATATGTAGACCAGACCTCCAATATTCTATTTCTAAATAATATAAATTTATTATTCCAACAAGATCTATATTAATGAGTGTGAATAACATTTTGTTTGTAAAAATCATGCTGAAAATGGTATTTTTTACACTATGACGGAAATGACTATTTTTACCACTAATAAAGGAAATGGTCATTTTTCCACTAGGGATGGAAATAGTCCTTTTTCTTACTAGTAACGGAAATGTTCCTTTCTATCACTAGTGACGGAAGTGGTAATTTTCTCACCCGTAACAGAAATTCCATTCCCACTAGGAATGGAAATAGTACCTAATTTTTTTTAACTAATTACGAAAATAGTAATTTATTCCTCGAGTTTGAAAGTGTCGATTTTGAAAATGTTCGTTTTTAACAGATTTCAAATTGATAAAATTAATAAAATGACATAAATGAATAGAAGTTTAGATTTCCATTAATTTACTTGTCGAATTTATACAAAAGACTCTTAGGTTAGGTATAAAAAAAAACTCATTTATACGATCTTTCCTTTTCTCAAAATGCGAGCTTTAAGCTTTTTGTAGGAATAAATTCTGTCTGCAATTTCTTTGGTTTAATTGGATTCGTGTAAAATCATTTATGCGAGTTTCTATTTCGTTGACTTCAGGTGCGCTCCTAAAAAGTGCAAGCACCATGACGAGATAATTGCAAAAACCCTTTACTCACTTGTCTCCTTTCCCTCCACTCTACATACACAACGTAACCGAAGCTTGTGCTTATAATTACACTTGCATGTCTGTGATTTTTTTTTTAACAATAAAGGGCACGAGTAAAATGACCAACGATATTCTACATTCTATTATTTTTCTTTAAACGCTAATAGTCTGATTCCATATGATAACTTTAATTGCTTTAAACGTACAATTCTTTCCTGCATATTCATGTTTTCTCGCATTTAAATTCTTTAAAGGGATTTGCATTTAGATTGATTTCCTCACACTGTTACTGACTTTTTACATTTTAAGTACTTTTTTTATTATTATTATTAGTACTGTTGAAAATGCATCTAATAATCTAACAAACTTAATATTATTATTTGAGCTTTTTAAGATTAATTAATAAGTAGAGTTATGGAACGAAATTTGATAATTTAAGAAAGAATTTCTGAATCTCAAAATTTTTTAATTTTTAGTCAATTTGGAGTTTTAATGGTTTGTTTCATTTTAAAATAAAATGTCCACTTTTTGTCTCAAAAAAATTACATTAAAAGGTACTTTTCTGTTTAAAAAACCAAAATAATGGCTTTGAACATAACCTCTTCTCGAGTATGTATCCCATTCCTTCGTAACAGAATTATGTAAATAATATATGAATTTTTGGAGTTCGCAATCAATTTATTTTCCGTGGGTGCTGATATTAATAAACATCATAGACAAGATGGCGAAAATAAAGGAATATCAGTGGTCTTCAGTTTAAGTAACACTCGTTAATGTTGTGTAAATGCGTGGATGCAGTTATTATTAACTCTTGCGAATCGAAATATTTTCCTTTGAAGATTAGGACGCCTTTGCAAGGGAGAACAGACTAAACAGCTATTCCAGGTACTGGCGCGACTCGGAACCGCACATCTTTTCTAATTAATTTGCAAATTCAATTTCCACTTATAATATATATATAATATATCACAGTAAATATGCAGACAAACGAGAAGATAAAATTACATGCGACTAATTTTTTTCCTTTCTTTTTACCGTCTATGGATACATATTAATATAATTGGACTGTTTTTTTTTCAGAAAAGCAAATATTTTCAATATTTAAAAATAAGTCAAAATCATTAAATTACACAACAACAAAAAATAATAAATAACGAAAAGCAATTTTTAACCTAAAAAAAGTTATTTTTACGATCATTATGTTTGTAAAAGTTTTTATTTTTGCAACATGCTTATATTGAGTATCATATTTCACGACGTTTACTACATTTTTGAAAGATACTTCTGAATCTGCAATTACTTATAAAAAATTTATAATAACTGCTCCAATATTGCAGACGAGTTTGGGAATTTTTTTTTAAAAATCGTTCGCCATATTGGATCGGCTATTTTAAATTCACAATTTCTTACTTTCACTTCTGAATAAGTGACTTAAAAAATCCTTAGAAACCAATTCCTATATTAAAATTTAATAATTCTTTCTAAAATCGTTCGCCATTTTGTATCCGATATTTTAAATTTTGGATTGACTTAAGTAAGATTTGTCATCAGTAACTCAACAAATTCTTGATTACTAAGTTTCATAATTATATAACAATTTTTTTTAAAATTCATCAACCTAATATTGATAAAATTCATAAAATTGATGATATTTCTTCTGTTTTTCACTTTAAAATGTTTTTTATTCAACAATTTTGAGAATTCATTTTGGAAATTACATTTATCACAATCTTTAAACCTTAAGCTTAAATTGGGATTTATTTAAAACTAGTTAAAAACTTAGCTTTAAACTGTTTAAAACTAGTTTAAGAATATTCTAAAACTCGCTGAAGTTAGAAGCTATAGTCCAAAATTATTTAAAAGTAGTTTGGAACTGTTTGAAATTATTTTGAAGCTGATTAAAACTAATTTAACATTATTTAAAACTAGTTCAGAACTAGTTCAAAACTGTTTAAACTAGCAGGAAACTCTTTTAAATTAATTCGAATCTGGTTGAATCTAATCCAAAATTGTTTAAAACTAGCTTAAAAGTCAAAACTATTTGAAACTAGTTCAAAACTGTTAGAAACTATTACCGAATTGAATGGAACTTGTTCTGAACTGCTTCAATATAGTTTGAAACAGTTTAGAACTAGTTGAAAATTGTTTGCAAATAATTCGAATTTGTTTGGAGCTAGTCAAAAATTGTTCGAAACTTTTTCGGAACTGTTTGGAAATAATTCGAAACAGTTTGAATCTAATCTACAATAATTGTTATTCCAAAGTTACGAATGTGTCTTCTTTTTGAATCTTTTTTTAATTTATCTTTATCTAAATGCTCTTAATTAAAAGTTTCTTATTTTTTCACACATTTCATCAAAGTGTCCTATAGTTGGGCGCCTAAAAACCCCCCTTTAACGAAAATTGATCATTCTTATTAGTAATTATAATAAGTTTTAAAATATTATTTTTTAATTATTGTTAATTGAAGAAATACTAGACTTTATGCATTTTATATGATTTTTTAACAGAAGAAGAAAAAAAACATTTTTTCTCGCATTTAATCAAAATATAATGGGCGCCAAAAGACCAACTTTAAGAACTTTATAACTTTTATATTAATAAGAATAAAAAAAAATATAAAACATCATTTTTTACGAAGAACCGTAACTACCATATAGTAAAAACCCTGCATTGCGGAGGGGCCTCAAGCCCAATGCTCCCCAATGCGAAAAAAAATTCAAAAATAAAAAAATAAAATATTGACCGAAAGTATTTATGCACTATCTAAAAAGTTTTTGGGAGAGGGGGCCTCCTGAAACAATTTTTAGGGAGCTCTCGACATTTGCAGTTACGTCCCTGTTTTTACGTCTTTTTTATAAATTTTTTCAATTAACAAAATACAATTCTTTAAATTCATTTTTAATAATTCCAGGGATCACAGTTTCTCCCCTTTTTCACCTAATCCCCTTTTTTCCCCCTTTTCCCCTTATTTTCCCCTTTTTTTAGAAAAATCACCTAAAACACCTAAAATCAACATTTTTCTCTTCTTTAACCTTCTTTTTTTCAAAAAGTTTCTATTTTCTACTTTCGGAAATGCAAAAATTTATCCTTTTTTAGGGTGTCTGTACAATGATGAGAAATTAGTTATTGAATTTAAATGTTTAAAAATAATTTTTAACTTAAAATTGTTTTTTATTATTATTTATTGAATTTATTTAGATTTTAAACAGGAAACATGAAAAAATAGTATATTATGCATCAAGGGAGAGCAATGCGCCTGCGCGATGAGAGTTTTTTTCACTGCTCGGAAGTTTTTTTATCTCTAACGTCACTAACCTGAAAACTGCGAGTGCTGACCCGCTAACGCGTACAAAACACGAGGTTTTAGTGCCTGTGTGGTAGAAACATAATTAAAATAAAATTATTTTAAAAAGTATATAATTTTCTTATTACCATGTATTCTTAATTAATTAAAGCAAATTAATTTATTGGATAAAAAAATTTTTTATTAAATATTTTTTACTTGTTTTAAACAAATATTACTACTTTTGCATCATAAAATAAAACCATGTATTCTTGCTGAAATACATCAAATTTATTTTTTTGGATGAAAAAAAATTCTTTTTGAAATATATTTACTTATTTTAAACAAAAATTAATTGTTTTGAATTAGAAAATATAAAAACACAATAAAAGAGATTAATAAAAATAATTTCAATTGATTTTGTCATATTTCCCTGAAAGATTTTTAATTTAATTTCTTTAATATTATATCAGAACATATTAATTATTAAATAGATAAATTAAAACACCATTTGAAGGAAAAAATTATTTTTAAAAATATTTAATTGCAACAACCATCTTCTCGTCATTGAACAGACAACCTAGTAAAAGATAAATTTTTGTATTTCCGAAAGTGCTCTTTCTTTTGAAATTTTCATAAACAAATTGAACAAAAAAAGACTAAATTAATTAATAAAACTGTTTTGAAAAAAAGAAACAATAAAATTTTGTAAAAGAAAACTTGAATTATTAATATAACTCTTTTTTCTTAATTTTCAAAATCCCCTTTTTATTAAAGAAAATCCCCTTTTTTGAAAATCGAAATCCCCTTTTTCACCTAAAATTGAACGAAGTAACCACTGTGATCCCTGTAAATTCATTATTTATTATTTTAAAACGAAGAAAAAAAATAATTTTAAGCGAACCAGATACGTCGCTGAACGAGAAAAGACATTTTTTATTGTTAATAAACTCCATTTATCATAACCACAACGATAAATTACATAGTTAAAACTGTATACCCGAGAAAATGGAGTATAATTGAAATAAATGTCAAACCGAATAAGAAGCGTGAATAATGGGAAAAATCAATTGAGTTGGCTTCTTCGTTTGAAATAAGCGAGGACCCAAAGATCAGGAGGCGTTGAAGTAGAAAATGACTTCCTGGCCACAAAATCAATACCAGCATGTTAATCTCTCTCATATCTCAATCCCTTGACATAGAAAGAAATCTGGACCCCGTTAACCATATTTATGTTTTTTATATTTCCATCTGTCACATAATTTTCTAAATTTCAAAAAGCAAACTGCATGTGCTGTCCATATGAATCTAGATGGCAGCACTTGTCAGATCATTAATGAGAGGAAATGGTGACCGGAAACCACGCACGGAGATGTGACTTCGACTTGAGTTTGCCGCACATCATCAAACTTCACGGTGACAATAACGACGATGAAAACGGTCAACAACCGCGGGGAATCGTGCGTGCGTGCCGTGTAGATCTAATAGCTTACTCCTGAGAAAATAGCTTGAAATCTTAAAATCTCAAAATCTCCGAAAAAGACAAACCGCTTTTATTTTCAATTCAATATGTACGTGCTGTTTCGAAATTTTAACAGAATTCAAAATTTTACTCGGATAATTATTAGGAGACCCAGGTGAGGGTAGTTTCCTTTCTGAAGGGATTTACAGCTTTTTATAATTCCGGTCTGAGGTTTTATTGCCCTTAGGAAGCTGGGAAAGTGAGATTATCAAACACATCTCTATCCGAGGAAAATTTATGCTTTTTTGAAGAAAAGATCATACTAGGACCGTAAAATCATGTAAATTTAATTATGAAAAATGGAAATATATACCATGTATTTTTTTTTAGTTTAAAAAATTATGAAATAGCGAACCAAAAGAAGGAATTAAAAATCTGTAAAAATAGATTTAATGTAGAGAATGGATTTTAAAGAAATTATTGGATTTTTATGTAAATTGGTATTTAAGCGTTTTTGGAGTCGCTCATTACAAGTGTAAGTCTCCCCAGTTTTACATTTTTTCAAAATTCGACTAGACAGCCATATTCGATTCGACGTTTTTGGAAAAAATACAATTTTTTTAATTCCGTGCGAGAGATTCGAAAGAATCATTAGAAAAGCGTATAAAAAAATTTTGCATTGAGAAATAATGAAAATTGTGAAAGAAGATGAATATTTAAGGAGGGAGACCCATAAATTATCAACACATTTTTCAGAGGTGCCAATTTCTTTTGCACATAATTTTACATCTAAAATTATAATATATTATCAAAAATAAAGAAAAAAAATTATTTGCCTATTTTAGAATTTATCAAAATTTTGTATATTTTTTTCAAATTAAAAGTTTGTAAAATCCATGCGTGATATTCAAAAGAATTATTAAAATTAAAAAAGCGTGTAAAAAAATTGGCGATCAAAAATACTAAAAATTGAAAGAGAAGTTAAATTTTCAAAAACTTAAATTTTTTAAGACTTTAAATTCTATACTGGTTAAACGTTCAGATTTTATATTTTTTACTTTCTTGTATATTTTTGTGACCCAATTAATGTAAGAAAAAAAATGTAGCTTACTAAGGTCATGAAAATTTAAGGGGGTAAAAACAAGGGGTAAAATTCACTTCACTTAAAATTTTTTATTGTTAACTGCAAATTTGTAATGACATAAAAAAATCCATAGATACCAAAGTATTTTAAGAAAACATCAAATAAATTTCCTAAAATTTGACATTTTTAATTTTAAAATTGTAACATCGAATTCGTTTTATCAGCGACTCCAAAAATTTCAAAAAAATACCGGTTTGAATAGAAATTTTATAATTTCTTCTTCGTCCGCCATATTGAATTCGACATTTTTAATTTTGAAATTGTAACATCAAAAACCTCCAGTGGCGGTTTTACGGGGGGCGAATGGGGCGACCGCCCCCCCCCCCCCCGAGAATCTTATATTTGTATATAAATATTTGTATTTAAAATTTTTTATTTCTAAAAGTAAATTTGTAGTGACATAAGAAATCCCATGATACCAGTTAATAAGAAAATCCCTCGGAAAATCCACTACATTTTTCTAAAATCTTCCGCCATATTGGATTCGACATTTTAAATTATGGAATTCTAACATCAAATTAATTGTCAGCGACCAAAAAAAAACCCAAATATCAATTTATATAAAAATTCTATAATTTCAAATTTCTTCAAAATTCGTCAGCCAATTGAGATTCGCCATTTTACATTCTCAATTTCTAACTGCAAATAAATCCAATAATTTTTTGTAAAAACGCCCACCATATATTTCAAAACAGTTTTGAACAGGTTATTCTTAATTGTTTATAACTTGTTTAAAACTATTTAAAGCATGTTTAAAAATCTTTCAAACTGTTGAAAATTAGTTGAAATTGTTTAAAACTACTAAAGACTATACACAACTTATTTAAAATTCACTAGAACAGATTTCACACTGTTTCGAATCATTTATAACTATATATAAAATCACTAGAAACATTTTTAAAATATTTAGGAGTTGTTTAGTGCTAATTAAAAATGTTTAGAACTACTTAACACTGTTTAAAACAACCGTAATTGCTTAGAATTTGTTTAAAACTCGCTAAAACTGGTTCAAAACTATTTCAAACTATTTATAAATATAACTACTTTGAAACATGTTTTAAACTCTTTAGAGCTGTTTAGAAATACTTGAATCAGTTTAAAACAACTTAAAAATGTTTAGAACTCATAATAACCAGCTCAAAACTGTCTTGAACTAGTTAAAAACTATTTAAAACCAATTTGAAAATATTTGTAGCTACGTCAAAACTGTTGGAAACTGATTCAGAACTTTTGATACTAGTTTCAAGTTATTTGAAAATAATTCAAAATTGCTTGAAACTAGTTAAAATTGTTTGTAACTAATTAAAATATGTTTGAAAAAAGTCTAAACTTGTTTGGAGTCTATTCAATACTGTTGAAATCTATCTCTAAACTATTTAAAACTAATTTGAAACTACTTGGAACATGTTAAAAATTGTTTTAAAAAAACTGTTTAAAACTACTTATAAACTGTTAGAAACTAGCACAAACCTGTTTGAAAATAATTCGAAACTGTTAGTAACAAGTCCAAAATTTGAAACTCATTCAAAATTACTCGGAACTAGTAACAATTGGTTTAAAACTAGTTTTTAACTGTTTGAAACTAGTTCGGAACTGTTTGAAACTAAAACAAAAATGTTTGAAATTATTTCGAAATTGTTAGTAACTATTCCAAAAATGTTTAAAACAATTCTGTTGTTTAAACAACATTAAATAGTTCAAAACTGTTTGAAACTGGTTTAAAACCGATTATAATAATTCAAAATTTGTTTAAAATAAGCTCGAAACTGTTTAAAACTGTTTAAAACTTTAAAACTACTTAAAACTAGTCAAAAATTGTTTAAAACTAGTTTTGAACTGTTTCAAATTAGTTTGGTACTATTTGAAATTATTTCAAACAATTTTAAACTAATTAGAAACTGTTTAAAACCTACTACAAACCTGTTTAGAACTTGTTCAAAACTAGTTCGGAAATGTTTGAAACTAAAACAAAACTGTTTAAAATTATTCCAATTTGTTAGTATATTTACCAAAATTGTTTGAAACCAGTTCAAAACTAGTTTAAAACCAATTGGAATTTATAGTTCGAAATTGTCTGAACTAGTTTTAAACTATCTGAAGCTAGTTCAAAACTGTTTGAAATTAATCAGAAACTGTTTGAAAATAGTACAAATCCGTTTGAAAGTAGTTTGAAACCTCGTTTGAAACAGTTTGAAACTAATTAGAAACAGTTTGAAAGCAATTGGAAACTGTTTGTAACTAGTTCATACCTGTTTGGAAGTAGTTCGAAACTATATTTGCGACATAGTTGTATATGTCAAGATTATTTCATTAATCCTTGAAAAAATAAGAAGCGCAAATTAAATTTAATTTACACTGAAAAAAAAATTATTTGACTCAATTAATTCAAATTATTTGACAAATATTTACTTCGTTCAAATATTTTTTATTTGGATCTAAAAAATATGTATTTGATTCAAATAACTTGAATTATTTGAATCACGTTTATTTAAAGCAAATACATCTTCTTTGGATCAAGTAAATAATTAATTAATTCTAATAAATGAATATATTTAATACAAATGCTAAATTATTTGAAACTATTCATTTATTTATTTCACTCAAGTAATTGGGTTTTTGGACACAAATAAAAATTATTTGACACAATTAATTTATTTTATGGATTAAAGTAAACCGAATTATTAAATATAAATAATGTATTATTTAAAGCTAATATATTATTTTATAAAAACAAATAAAAAGTATTTCCGTCAAATAAATAATTTATTGTAACGAAATTTTTGAGTTATTTAAAACTATTCATTTAATTATTTTACTCAAGTATTTGGGGTTTTGAGACAAATAAAAATTATTTGACACAATTAATTTATTTTATGGATTAAAGTAAACCAAATTATTTAATATAAATAATATATTATTTAATGCTAATATATTATTTTATAAAAACAAATAAAAAGTATTTCAGTCAAATAAATAATTTATTGTAACGAAATTTGTGAGTTATTTAAAACTATTTATTCATTTATTTCACTCAATTAAATTATGTTATGAGTCATAGTAAATCAAATTATTTAATGCTAATATTTTCTTTTTTAAAAACAAATAAAAAGTATTTGGATCAAGTAAATAATTTATTGTAACTAATGTGTGAGACTAAATAGGTGTTTTTGTAATTTTTAAGTCAAGTCAGCGTGGCTTCGTGGCTAGCGTCAAAGTCTCGTATTGCGTGCGTCGCGGGCTCGATCCCACGATCCGCGCGAAATTTTATTTCATAGTTTATATGTTATATAATAACATTAAATAAGAGTAAACTCAACAACAAAAGAGGGATTACATTATTTTATTTATGCAAACTAATATTTATTTGCTTTAAAAATATAAATGAAATAATTTTTATAATTGATTTAAATTATCAGTTATTAGCTCCAAATATTTAATTTAATTGACACAAATTACTGTTTATTTAATGCGATAAAATAAAATACTCAGGTCGAATAAAATATTATTTGAATGAAATAATTTTCATAATTGATTTAAAACATTAGTTACTAGCTCCAAATATTTAATTTATTTGACACAAATTACTGTTTATTTAATGCGATAAAATAAAATACTCAGGTTGAATAAAATATTATTTGAATGAAATAATTTTCATAATTGATTTAAAACATTATGTGCTAGCTCCAATTATTCCACTTATTTGACTCAAGTAATTTGTATTTGATACAAATTAGTCTTTACTTAATACAATCAAATAAAATATTTAGGTCTAATAAATAGTTATTTGGTTCAAATATAGGTTTATTGGATAATAGACAAGTAAATAATTTTTTTTTCAGTGTAGAGGTTTGAAATTGCTGGGAACTAGTCCTAAAGTAAATTAAATTGTTTTAAACTAATTGTGAACTGTTAGAAATTGTTTAAAACGCCACCAGCACCGGGAAGACAAAAACATAAAGAGAAGAAAGTTTAATTTGAATTGAATGAAATCATCTTAAATGATGAGAATGTAAAAAAATTCGATACGAATATTATTTTCACGCTGACATCTGCAGAGCTGGGTTTGCAGTTTTTCTGTAAAGTGGAAAGTATACACCAACTGTTGATTTAGCCACCAGGCCGGAAGATAATTACTGAAAGCATCGTTTTCCTGACTTTTCACTTTTAAGAGGTTCTCTACTAATAAAACGGAAGTCTGACATTTGAGATCTTTTTGTTTTCCTCCTCAGATTTTTAAAGTGTGCATACTTACCCTGTAAAATAGACGTTTGGAAGATAAGGCACCTTTTCTCGTAGACAATCACATATTTGCGATTTTCACAAAACCGAGCACAAAACTGTAGAATTTATTTTTATAACTATACCGAAGTCATTTTTATTTCAACAAAAATAACCAACTTTTTTTAAACTCAAAATATTATTTTTTTTTTATATTGAATATTGATCGTCGTACATTACAAACATTTACAAACTTTATAAAAATACAATATTTCCTGTTATTACACTTCATCCCTTTTGCCAGTAGAAACACAAATAAAACCTGTAGATTTACAAGTTTCACAGTAACATCTGCAAGTGGTATAGAATTTTGAAAAAAAGAAGGAAGTCGATAAATTTGACTAATCCTAATATAGAAAGCATGAAACAACAATCACGCAATGAGAGTCTGCTTTAAAATGGAAATTTCCTTCGAAAGTATGCGACATGTGTTTTGAATAATGTGTCCGATGATAGAAGCGCATATAACTATATCACATAACATATTCTGTCACATTTCTGTCTTCATACGGATGGATATCTTACCACTTCACAGACAGGAAGAACACTTGCCGAGAATTGAAAATTTTTAAAGAGAAGGAGGAAGTAAGGGTCCTGGAAATTTGAAATCTATATTCAGACCCATCATTGCATTGCCACATAACTACATTCTGTATCCTGATTTTCTGGCTCCAGGTCTAAAAAGAGCCTCTTCCTCTCGGAACAGATTCCTATTTCATATATAAAAGTAATGTCTGGCATCGTTAGAACCTTGGTCGTGACTGTGATTTCCAAGGGACTTTTTCCGGTTGGATAAAATTTCCATTCTTAACCACTTGATTTGATAGTAATCTTCATTTTATTGATATTTAATTTTAGAAAGATTTTTTTCTTAATGGACGAAAAAAGTAATTAGTTTGGATGATTTGAGACAGACTATTAAATTTTATTTTAGTAAAAATAAATATTTTTTTAATAAATTTTTAAAGAATGTAAAATTATTGAAATTTACAGAACAGAAGGAAAAAAATTAAAAAACTCAAGAAAATAAATGAAATTAAAAATCAAATTAAAATTGAAGAACCTTGACGAAAATAATATCAAAAAATAGGAACGCAAAACAAAATTGATGAATATAATATTGAAAACTGACGAGAAATCATGAAAAATGAATAATAATTTAAAAATTAAAAATTTTAAAATGATTTTATTCATTTTTTATGTTTTGAAGAAATTGAAGAATATAAGCAAATAATAATAATAAATTAAGCGAATAATAATTGAAAAATGATGTAAGAAATAGAAACATAAAAAAAAAGAATTTACGAATGTGAAACAAAATATATTGTTGAGAAAAATACCTATTATTTAATAATTTTGCAAAATAAAATTGAAAATTAAAGGATAAAATTCGAAAAATTGAAGAATATAACTGAAATTTCCAAAATTAGTTAAAAATTGAATGTATACGCAATTAAACAATGACAAAAATAATTAAAAATTGTAGAACATTATTAAAACAATAAACAACATTATAAAAAACTAAAAAAGTAATTGAAATTTTAGAAAATTAATAAAAAAAAGTCAAGAAGTAGGTTCAAAATTGAAGAGAATAATTAAAATTTGATAAAAAAAATTGAATCTAAGAACATTGTTGAAAAAATGAACAAGACAATTTAAATTTTAAAAAAATAAATATCAATTAAATTAAAGTAAAGAAAATGCAATTTTAAAATTGAAAAATAAACAAATTAAACAATAATTAACAATAATTAAAAAATTTTTAAAAATATTATTGAAATTTACATGAAAATAATAAAGTTAAAGATATTAATAAATTGAAAAAAAGCTCCATAAAAACAATAACTCCAAGTGAGCATTAAAGAAATTAATTGAAAATTTGAAGAATATAATTGTTATTTGAAGAAAACAATTTAAAATTGATGAAAATAATTTAAAAATTACAAAAACAGTAGAAATTAAAAAAAAATTTGGCACAACGATTTGACAGATAAAGACAGATTGTAATTCTTTAAAATTTTGACAAAACATAAACTTTATATAAGTCAAGGGTCGTCCATATACGTCCCCTCCATTACGAGGGGGGAGGGAAGGAATATGTTTTTTATATATGTGAACGTCCCCATGAAAAGGGCCCACTTTGTCAATTTTATTTTCCGAGATATTCGCATTTTTCTAAAGAAGGCTACAAAATTTTTGTTTAAAAACACGCACACACATACACACAACACATAAATCCGGACATTTGATCAGAAACTCATATAATACATTTCTAGATAGAGGAAAGTTAATTTGAAGCATTTTAAAAAATTTGTAAATTTGAACAAATACAAAGCTTCTTCTATAAGGAAGCAAAATTATTAAAAATTAATGGAAATAATTTAAAAATTATGAAAAAAATACAAAATCAAAAAGATTTTTCAGAATGATTTAATATATATTACCAGAGTGAAGAAATAATTTTAAGTATGAGATAAAATTTTAAAACACAATTGACATTTCGAGAAAATAAAAAATAATTTAATAAAATAATTTAAGCAAAAAAAAAACAGTATAGGTATTGAGAAATGAAAAAAATTAATATAAAAGACAATAATTAAAAATATGTACTTAAAAATATAATCGAAATTTGCAGAAAATGATTAAAATAAAAAAGAAGATATCTTCTTTTTTAGAAGAGAAAATATCTCAAAATTGACGAAGCTAAATTTAAGGAAAGTTCTGGAAGAAAACCATTAGGGTTTTAAACGGGGTCCTGGAAATAAAAGTAATTGAATATTAAAGATATTAATTGAAAAATTGAAGAATATAATTGTAATTTGAAGAAAATAGTTTAACATCAATTAAAATAATTTTAAAATCAAGAAAGAAATTGAAAATAATAAATAAATAATCAAAAATACATGCATTTTATATTGGAGAAAATAATTAAATCTAAAAAAATAATTGGAAAAATTAAATATTATGATTAGAATTTGCTAAAAGTAGTACTTTAAAATTCAGTAAATTAATTGGAAAATAATTAAAGTTTAAAGAAAATAATTGAAAATCGATTCAAATTAGTGAAACTTGAAATAAATAATGAAAATCATAACACTTATAGAAAGGAATTGCAATTTTGAAAGAATTATTAAGAATTGAAGACATTTTTAAATCATCAACATCATTTTTGTCCTATATTAAAAATTAAACTATGAAATGTTTATTTTATGAATTGAAAGTAAGAATTATATATCATCAAGAACATAATGTCACTGATTTATCTTTATTACAACAAATAAATAAGATAATTCTATTAGTAATTTATTATTGAAGACATAGTAAGAAGTGACATTAATTTGAAAAGCACTGAAATGTAAAATTCGAAATTGTAAAATTTGTAGAACGTTATTGCAACTATAACTCAAAATCCACGCGGATATATAGGAAGGAAAAGTGTAGGAAGTAACAGCATCTGTGGTACATATATCTGCACCGGAAAACAATGTTCTAAATTTAATCATGCTCTAATGGTTTATCCATTAAGTTTCTTACAGTTTAGTAATCTAAACTTGTACAATTGGCAAATCTAAATTTATCTTTTATACCCTATTTATTAGTTTTTAGAAAATTATTAAAAGACAGGTTTTTTTCGTTATTTGGGATATAGATGCCAATTTTTTAAATATACTTTCTTAAAATATTAAAAATTTTTGTTATTTAGAAAAATATATGTAATTAATGAAAATTGTAGATTGTAGAAATAAACCAAAAATGATAATACCTAATGCACTTGATGAAAGAAACATTTGTATAGGTAATTCATAATGATTAAAAAAATGCAAAAAGAATAAAATTCACGTCAACCTCTTAAAATAAGAGGCCGTACAAACCAATATTTTATAAAGGTGCCGGAACATCACGTGACTTCTTTAGTATATATACTTCTCAGAACAATCGTTTTACGGTTTACAAGTTTCCTAGAATAATCTCTCGTACATGTGCCATATAAATGCAATATATGAAATTACGTGCAAAAATGTTTAGTGTCCTTCTGGTATGTATACTTGAAATATTTGCAGTCCATGAAAATTTCAAGATTGTCACTTGGCAAATTTAAAATATGTACATCCACAACCACATTTTTAAATCTTGAAACACCATAAATTGTTATGTTAAAAACAGACAATAAAATCACGTCCAAACAAATTTTAATAATTTTATTTAAAATTATGTTTTTATCGGGGTTTTCACTTTTAGATATTTTTAGTGACTTTTTAAAACGACAATTGTAAAAATTAATAAATTTAGCCTTCAAATTATCACCAAACGATGCTATTCTATCTTTGATGATGTTTCACTCCTTTTGTGAATCATTCCAATCAGAGTAATAAATTCAGAATGAAAAAGAGGAACTACAAAAAAAAACATAGTTTGTTAGAAAATGAATGTGACTTTTAGAAATTAGAAATTCAGAAGATATAAAAATCCCACAATGGTTTTCCAAATGGAACTAAAGAAAATAAATAATGCATCACATAGTACGTGACAATGTGCTACATCTAATTTTGTTTTTTAGGAGAACAAGAGTCGCTTCGATACGTGTTCTAAAGAAAAATGCTTAAGATTTCAAAAGACCATAATATTTTACTATCGTGTAATTTCTTCTCCGGAAAATAGAAACTACAAAAATATTAAAAGCTGACGCACATCCGGGAAATGATTTTTAAAAATGAGTCGAAACGCAGAATAAACAATTGTAAAATGAAAGTTGAATAAAATATGATTACTTTTAAATTAGAAGGAAAAAACAATTGACAAACTGACAATTTTATGAAGAATGAGTTTTTGTCAATTTTTGGTTTTTGGTTTTCTTCCGTTGTAGGGCAGTGTATTAATCGTTTCTAGTGTTTTTAAAAAATTGGAATAGATACTTAAAATTGTAAGCAGTTAAGAACTTTTCTTCTTCATCATTTTTTCAATCTTCATCTTCTTCTTCTTTCTCAACTTTTTCATCAACATCATCATCATCATCTTCTTCTTTCTTCTTCTTTTCTTCGTGATATTAAAATTTTTCTATATTATATAAAAGATTTAAGTGAAGTTCATATCTGCAAAAAACTGCATTTAAAGAACAAAAATAGATTCTATATAAATCAGAAGAATTTCGATAATTTTAGAGCTGAACAATTATATAAAACTAAAAAAGATCATCAACGTCAAGATCAAGAAAATATTATAAATATATTATTATATATTATAAATTATAAAAGTGAAAATTTATTTTGTCATGTTCATTCGAAATGGCGCAAAAAAATCAGTGGATAGACCAGTATATAGATAAAGTTCAAGATGTTACAATATATAATAATGGACTAATTGTGCGCGAAAAAATGAATTTTGTTGAAAATACTCAGTAGGCATAGACCATATTAAATGCTATAGAAGATATTTTCCGAAAGCATAATACGCGTATAATCTACTTTTAAAAAAATGCTTTTACAAAATGTCATGTTTGCGGTGCCTATTGTCAAAATTACTGGCACACGTACGTGTCATGGCATTACTATCTTTCAAAGCATCTGCAGCTACTGTCATTGGAACACTGTACAAACTATTTATAAACCACAAGCTAATTCGTTCCTCGTGCGAGTGTGAATGGGCCATACCATGAAAATGAATCTGAGGTGCGTATTTGATTAGTGACAGGCAACATTCTGTCATTTCCGCTGCATCATCCATCATTATCCTTATTCATCAGCTGTTCAAAACTCAATAAAAAATCCACTTTCTCGTTAAAAACTTGTTGTATTAGTGAGAAATTATATAATAGCCAATTAAACACTCTTTCCACGTGATTTTAAAAAAATTATTTGTATAAATATTACTACATCTCGAACTACATTCAAGTTCATCTATTTTTTAATTAATTAGGGGTGACCGGGGCTAATTGGGTCAGGGGTAGAGTGGGCCATTGCAGTTTACTCAAATGTTATTAGTCGAATTAATTCCTCTCTACACAAAAATTATTTTACATAGTGAGATGCAAATTTGTGCCAAGCTTTATTATTATATGGGTGATTCTTCACTCAGTGGTTATTTTTACTTCCCCACTTAATAACTTTTAACCTTATATAAATAAATATTTAATTCTTTGTACAGTTATTCTTTGTAATTATGTTCATTAATATCATGATTGAAAAATATTTTTTTTTAACATCAAAGGACATGAAATGGTTAAAAATTCCTCAAATCTGCACTTTTTTAGGTTCTCCACATAGGACTCGTGAGATTTAATACATTTTTTTTTAAATAAATCATATTTTTAAAATATTTTTATCTGTTCTAATCGACAGTTTATCTCAAAAGCTTCGTTTTTTGTGTATTGTTTTCCAGTTTTTATTAATAACTTTTGCGAAAATCATTTTTAAATACTTTCTCCACCCTTTTGTTATTTGGAACAGGAGTTTACATGTTCATTGTTTTTCAGTAACTTTAATCATTTTTATATTGAATTTTCACAAAATATTAATGTTATTGAGGTAAAAAATTTGATTTAAGTCCAACTTAGTTGAAGAAATAGGATATTTAGTTTAATAATTTCAAAAATTAATATTAATTTCCTGCGTATTTTAATGACATGTAAACTCCGGTTCTTCAAAAATAATTGAATTGTTTATATTGAAAACAAAATAGGAATAGTGTTTTGTTTTTTATGAGAATATCATTAACCTGAGTTTTTAATCAAAATATTGATTAATTTCTGTATAATTATTTACGTTATTATACTTTTTTTAATTCGTGATCAAGTGTTTCAAGAATTTTCTTTGATGTTCTACAAACATCCTCTAAATAAGCTAACATCCTTAGGATATTCGTTTAAGGTACAAAATTAAATATTTTAAAAAAATGTTTGTAACCTTTAAAATTTGAAACTTAAAATTTTTTATATAAGACTAAGGGTGTTAATTTAAGCTCAAAAATTTTTTGAATTATATTTTAAAATAATTATTTATAAATTGTACATAAGAATTATTTAAGAAAAAATATTTTTTACTTAAAAATTTAATGTTATCAAAAGTTACTACTTTGTGGAGAATCACCCATATCATCATTTATGTAGAGTAAATGTAAGAAAAACTAATTTTTATACTTCAAAGTAAATTTTTACCCACTTGGTTTTTGTGTTATATCTTTCTGAGTAATAGTTTGAGAAAAAGTTTAATTATCAAATTTTAATCTTTAAATAGTTCCTTTTAAAGGACAATGAAGAGATTTTAATTTATATTTGCAGTATCGATAGAAAAAAATCGAATATTTGAAAAACACAGGCTGGGTCAGTAGGATTGTTTTGACCGGACCGGGGTTACTTGGGTCGCCCAAATGCATGAGGAATCTACTATATACTTATACTACATTAATAAACTACATTAATTTATTTAAATTTCACTATCAGTAATTTATTTCAGTCAATTAACACTAATAATAATAATAATAATAATAATAATAATAATAATAATAATACTTTTTAACAATTAGGAATTTAAAAATACGGTTTTTCAATATGAGCAAATTTTTTATTTTATAATCTTATACTTTTACTGCTCTAATTTAAATATATTTATTTTTCAATTCCTTTTATTATAAAATAACCCTAAAAACTAAGTTTATTATATAAAGTAATGTTCTAACAATTATTTCTTATTATTTGGATTTCTCCAAAAACAATGTTCCTCAAAAAAACCTAAAAGTAATAACGGAACTTTTTCTTTTTTAAATGAAAGCTGAAATGTTAGATCAGGTTCCCTGTACGATATAAGGTTTTTATAAATTGAATATTAACGAAGTTTAACAACGAAGAGCGCAAAATGGCCCAACTAGCCCCAGTCTCCCCTACATAATAATTATATTTTAATAACTAAATTAGTTAATTAATTACAATTCAATTTTCTCAAGTTATTGAAACTTAATCAAATACGTTATTTTTTACATAAACTATAAATTAACATGGATAATTAAAATCTTTTATTTAAACTACATTTGATTGAAAGTAATATTTGATTTGGAAAAAATATTAATTCAATTACGTATAAGTTCGGTAGAAATGTCGACTTTTTATTTTTAAACAAAATTCAAATGGTTTGAATGGTCCATATAAAAAATGAAGTAAACCAGATAAAAAAGCAAAATACCCTAAAGAGGAAGAAGGAGGGAACTTTTTTCAAACCGGATAGTGACAACAGCTGTGTCTGGCCCAAAATATAATAAAACAATAGCCGATGGTGTCAAAATTTGTTTGGTTTGACACTGGGTCGAGTCGATAGCTGAATTTTGGGTTCGTACTTCTGACACTTTGTAACTAATGTTTTTCACCATTTCCGGTCTTTAAGATCCTTCTTTCATTCTTTTGACTTTGAAACTTAGTTAATGAAACAAATATTTTAGCAAAAAATATATAATTCCACAATAATAAATGGTTTATAATTTGCAATTTATACACGGAAAAAAATATATTTTTTTAATTTTACAAAACTGTTTTGTACTCTAGGATAAACCCATTTACAAAACTCAGTTTTGAGTGATATGCATAACAGTTTTGTAAAGTGTTTCAAACTTTCAGCACATGTTGCGGAATTCTTTACAGTAACTGCAAATAGTTTTGCATTTTGTGCTGAAATTTCAGCATATTTTACAAAACTGGGGGCCGATTATGTAATTTGATTTGATTTCGCCTGACTTCACTTTTTTTTACTTTTAACTGTGAAAACTTTCGAAAACAAAAGTCAGTAAAAGTGAAAAAAAGTGAAGTCAAGCGAAATCAAATCATTTCGGAATCAAATCAAATTACATAATCGACCCCCTGTTCTGCATGCACATCACCCGAAACTGAGTTTCTTAAATGGCTTTATCCAAGAGTACAAGAAAGTTTTGTAAAATTGATGAAATTATTTTTTTCCGTGTTGTTTATGATTTACATCTATAATCAACATCGATGTTTTCTTTCGTTCATTTATTAATTTATTCACAAAATGAACTTATAGTTTTTCTAAATATATTTTCCTGATTTTCGTTGCAATAGTAAAGAAAATTATAGATAATACACTATATGGGTGATTCTTCAGAATGTGGTTACTTTGGACAACATTAAATTTTTAAATTAAAAATCTTTCTTTTTGAATACTACTTATGTAGTACTTATTAACAATTACTAAAATAACTAATTTTATAAAAATTTGAGCTTAAACTCATGTCTTCAGTCTTACTTCGAAAATTTAAAGTTTTAAATTTTAAAGGTTAAAAAAATTAATTTAAAATGTTTAATTTTTTACCTTAACCGAACATCCCAAGAATGTGCTGTTAGTTGGAGGATGCACTAAGATATCCAAGGATCTTCTTGGGTTATTTAATTATAAATTAAAATATACGTATTTAATTAAATAATTATATATAAAAAATCAATATTTTGGTAATAATCCAGGTTAACGATTTTTCGTATAGAAAACAAAACACTATTCCCATGCTTTTTGAATATAATGAACCGGAGTTTACAGAAACTGGAGTTTACAAATCAAAGAAAATAAATTATTATAGCCGTTAAACTTAATAAAATAAGAAGATCTTTGCTGAATACCGCATAGATTTGCCTACTTTACATCACTATTATTTTTATTTTATTTTAAATATAAACAATTCAGTCATTTTTGGCGAACCGGAGTTTACATGTCATTAAAATACGCAGTAAATTAATAATAATTTTTTAAATCTTAAAACTAAATATCTCATTTCTTCATGTAAGTTTATCCATACATCAAAGTTCTCATCTTACTTACATAAATAGTCAGTGAAAATTCACTATAAAAATGATTAAAATTGCTGAAAAACAATGAAAATGTAAACTCCTGTTCCAAATAACGAAAAGGTGGAGAAAGTATTAAAAAATGATTTACGCAAAACATATTAATAAAATCTGGAAGATAATACAACAAAAACAAAGTTTTTGAGTTAAACTGTCGATTAAAATAGATAAAAACATTTTAAAAGTATGTTTTAAGTGAAATAAAATGTATTAAATCTCACGAGTCCTATGTGGAGAACCTAAAAAAGTGCAGATTTTGAGTCATTTTTAACAATTCTATATCTTTTGATGTTAAAAAAAATATTTTTCTGTTATGATATTAATAAAAATGATAACAAAGAATAGATGTACAAAGTATTAAATATATTTTTAAATAATTTCTAAAGTTATTAAGTGGGGAAGTAAAAGTAACCACTGAGTGAAGAATTACCCATACGATGAAATCGTCAAGATAAGACATTTTATAGAGGTAAAATAAAGTTGGTAGAGTTTTGTTTCAAAAATTTTTTTTAATACTCTTTTCTTCGAAATTTCTTCGAAATTTAACAACGAATTAGTTTACTCAATTAATTAATTTAACAAAGTTTTTATTTTGAAACAAGTAATTATTCAATTTCTCATTCTAAGATTTATCTTCACTATAAAAATTAAAATTAATTTCTGACTGAATTTTTTGATTTTCTGTCAAATATAATGAAGATTCTAACAAAATGTGTTTCAAAATAACAAATTTATATCCCTGTTTTTGTTCTAATCCAGTCACGAAAATATGCTGCGTCCGTGTAGACTCCAGGGAATCCTTGGGTTCCACAAGAAATACCCCAAGAAACTAATCCAAGTAGCACTTTATCAGTATTGACCAGCGGACCACCAGAATCGCCCTGTTAAATTTAATTGTAATTTTTTAAATTAAATTATTTTTATGATATAAATATTTATTATATGAAACAAATGAGAATAAAGCAAATTCTGGTTTACATACCATGCACTTGTCTTTTACATTCTTTCTACCCTCATTAACTCCATAACAAATTTCTCCCTTTCTCAGGTTTATTCTGTATTTTTCATATCTTGCCTTGCATGTTTTTGTATCTATTTGTGGTACATTAACATAACGTAGTTTTGTAGCAAATGGTCCATGGGGCTGTGAATTAAAAATGATTATAATTAACTTATGTAAAAAGTTTTTAAAAAAGTAAACCTCTTAAGGACGCTTATACCCTCAAGCGGTTCTCATTCTATCGGACCATGATAGTCAATATTTTTTTAATTTCATTTCGTTTTATAATTTGGTTTCTAAATAGTATTTTGTATTTAAAATCATTACACAAACAAATTTTATTAAAAAAAAAATTTTCTGTTGAAAATTCCAACTTATTAAAATTTTGTCTTCCTGATTATTTAAAAAAAGTGAAGGATTACTACTCTTAAATAACATTTTCTTAACAACGGAACGGTAAATTAATTAAATATTATTGTAAAAGTTGTATTCTATTACAGTTTAAAGTATATTAGTTTTTTAAAAAAATTTGTAGAACCGTGTTTTTTTAATTAATTAAAATATAGTCATTTTGCGCGTTTTGTTACTGTTTCCATGTAAAAGTCCCAATTTTATAAATTTATATCTTAAAAACAGAACGGTAAAATTCAATAAAATTATAACAGTACATGTAAAGTAATGCATTAATTATGAGATTAAAATTTTATAAGAATCTGTAGAAATTGGTTTTTTGGATAAACCTCCTTAAAAAATGATGGTTTCGTCATACAAAAGTATGACTGTATATGACAAAACAATATAATAATTCATCTTTCTTAATTGATTGTTTTTTAATTTTGTAAAGTCAAAAATAGTTTTCATTTAATATTTTGAGTGTATAATGATAACTTATACATCGTTAATTTGTACCGAAAATCAATCTTCATTATTGTATTTTCACTTCAAACATAACCCCGTCACATTAAACAAACTAAAAATCCAGGACGTTATCCTCTATAAATGTAAAACTTATATTTTATTTGAAGGAATTATTCACTGAATGTTAAAATTCTTTTAGTTACACCTAACATATTGTATTAAACTTTAAGTGTTTTATGCAAATAATTATAACATTCTTACTGACGTCCTTCCCCAGCCTGAAACTGTGCCACTGTTTGTTTTTAAAGGCTGTCCTTGTCCTGGCAGTTTTATTGGTTGTATAGCTTGATTATAGGTAAAAGATGGACTGACTTTTAATACAGCAATATCAGCTGTAACATCATTTTTAGAACTGACACCTTGGAAAAGTTCATGTTTCACCACTTGAATCACTTTATGTTTTGAAGCAGTTCCTTCTAATTTGTGTAGATCAGTACTTCCAGCAATTACATTGATGTTATTATAATCGATTTCTTTACTGAAAAATATTATTAATCAAATCACTGCCTGCACTGAGAAAATAAGTCTCTAGCCAATTTCTAGGTTAAAGGTACTCGGAACAAAACAAACAAGATACCGGTGACCACAACTGAACTTCAAGGTTAACAATAGCCTTTATTCGGCTATAATAAACATAGTGATTTGCAGATACTATATCAACAACCTCTCTCAGTTACATTTAATCATAAGTTGGTTATATTTAGTCATCTTAATTATTTTCTCAGTGTAAACCGCATTGAAAATATCATCGGTATTATGTTTGTAGATTATTCCGTGAAGAAATTTTAAATGAATTCCAATGGGGAACTTCCTCGATTTCCTATGCAAGGCATAGGGAAATTTCTCCTCCTAAACTCAGGTTTAGGAGCTTAAACCTTGAAATTTGTTTTGCAATAAAATATTTGCAAAATGATAACCTGACAAAAATACAAATCTAAAGTCAGATTTTAAATTTTTAAAATGGCAGATCCAATATGGCGCATTGAAAAATGAATAAATTATTGTATATCAATAAAACATGATATTTAAAGTTTTCTGGAGTTGCTGATTTCGAATTTGTTGTTCGAAATGCAGAAAAATAAATGCATACGCACATACGCATAAGCGAATATTCACTTATTGAAAGTGTATATTATGCTCTTATTTCTATACTTGGACGAGTTTTTACTTATTCAGATTTAGAGAGTAGCAAATATATCAGCTGTTTTAACAAATTTTAACTACAAACGTGAGTTTGCTGTGACATTAAATTAATTTTTCGTGTATATAAAACACACATAAATACAATGTAAAAGGTCAAAATAAGTGAATTGGTCCACTTGAGAAATTTTTGTTTTCGATTTTCAAGTTATCTATGCTATTTGATAGATATATGAACATATTATTTCCCCCCAAAATATTTTTCAAAAATTTTATTTATTTTGAAAATAAACGGGGATTGAACTTTTGGGTAATGAACTTTTCTTTTAATCATTACTCATGAACGAAAAAAGATAATTGAGCTTTCTTTTTTTTAAATTAAAGATTAAAATTTGTACTTTAAACTGTAATTAAAATGATTGTTGTAATAATAAAATTTTGGTTATTAACAATATTTTTAAACAATTTTCTAACGAATAAATTAAAAAAAAAAAGTTTAGTAACCTCCGATATTACAGAAGATATGCATAATTTTCTGCCGACGCGCAGCTAGCAATAAGCAACACATAACTTGCGGACGCGCGGGAATACGTTCGTCACTGAATGTCACGCTTCGAAAAATGTTCTTAATATTTAATAATAAAAAAGAATATGAAAAACAATAATAATAATTCAAGTATTAATTCGATGCTTAGTAATTTAATAGGATTTTTACAATAGAAGTAACCAGTGGCGGATACAGACAAGGGTTTTAAAGGGGGTATTATATGAGACAGAGAGAGATGGCACTATAGTGTTATCTGTTTCTCCCTCATATACATATATATAAGACTTTGGGGGGGGGGGGGGGGACAAGCACCTGAGCCCTCCTCTTGGATCCACAAATGGAAGTAACTTTGTACAATTTTTAAATTAAAATATAATTATTGTAGAGAATGAAGAAAAAAAAAGTTTCGTCGAAAAAAATATCAATTTCTTTTAGATAAACGTCAAATTTTTCAGGTTTTTAAAAATTAAAAAATATATTGTACATCATTAGGTATTTTTCTATAGGTATAAACGAATTTTAGTCTTAGTCTTACTTTTTGTTAAATATTAAAAACTAGAATAAAAATCAACAGTAATAAAAATGCATTTTTTTAATCTGAATAAATAGCATTTAACGTATGTACTTTGTTGCTCTCTCGTTAAATTAGTGTATATGCACTTACAATAAAAGAAATTTTTCTCAAAATAAGTGAAAAAATTACTTATTATAACACTGAGAAAAAAGGTTTAGTTTTAGCAACAATATTTTTAAGTTGACCATTGTTGATTGTAACAACAATATTTTGATTGGTATAACAAAACGATATGGTTGGCGTAACACAAGTTGTTTGGGTCAACAATATTATTTTGTTGCTCTTATTTGGTTAAGGGGGGAACACCAGTTGTAATTTTCGAAAAATTAACTCAAAACTTACTCAGATTTAGAAAATAAAAAATTTGTTTAAAAAATTGATATTAACTTTGAATTGAAATTTCTTTTATCATTTACTAGAATTATATTTTTGTTAATTAGAATATCCTACTTTCTTCATCGTGAATGGAAAAAGTCTTCTAACTAAAAAAATCAGAAAAACACTCAATTTTGTTTCTAATTAAAATTTTTTCTTAATAATTATTAGTATTAAATACATTAAGTTTTAATTACTGTTAATTTCTTTTCTTGTTTTTAATATTTACCAAAAATTAAGGCTGAAAATCGTTTATACCAGCTGATAAAGACCTACTGATGTGAAATATATTTGTTAATTTTCAAAAACCTGAACAATTATATTTTAATTTATAAACTGTATAAAGTTACTTCAATGGTAAAAATCCTAATAAATTAGTAAGCATCGAATTAATACTTGAATTATTATTATTGTTATTAATATTCTTTCTTATTATTAAATATTAAGAAAATTTTTTGAAGCGCGACATTCAGTGGCGAACATAGTCCCGCGCGTTCGCAAGTTAGACGTGTTGCTTGCTCGCTGCGCGTCGCCAGAAAAACATACATAACTTCTGTAATATCGGAGGATACTAAACTTTTTTTTTTTTAATTAACTCGTTAGAATTAAAATTTAAATTTAAATTTAAAATTTAATAATTTTAATAATTTAAAATAAAATTTAAATTTAATAATTTAAAAAGATTGTTAGTAACAATTATAAATTTTATTATTACAACAATCATTTTAATTACAGTTTAAAGTACAAATTTTAATCTTTAATTTAAAAAAAAGAAAGCCTAATTATCTTTATCCGTTCCCGAGTAATGATTAAAAGAAAAAATCATTATCCAAAAGTTCAACCCCCGATTATTTCCAAAATAAATAAAATGTTTGAAAAATATTTTAGAGCGAAAAGATATGTTCATATATCTATTAAATAGCATAGATAACTTGAAAATCGGAAACAAAAATTTCTCAAGTGGACCAATTCACTTATTTTGACCATATAATTTAACAATTTGTATGGAATCAAATCTTACTTCTCAAAACAATTTGCTGCTGAAACTGCCCATTCATTGCCAATAATTACTGCACCACAAATAGTTTGCGCGTTAGCTGATTTTCTCCCTACAGTAAGTTGTAGCTAAAAAAACATAAATCTTTAAAAGCACAGTAAAAATGAAGCTAGAAAACGTTTTCATCTTAAAATCAAAATAATTAAAAATTAACTTAAAGTCTGATCGGCCTAAATTCATCCTTTTAATTAAAATTAAAAGTCCACTTTTGATTTTAAAATTATATCATCCAATCTATAAATTTGAATTAAACTCATAAAACTCGTAAATTGTGGATCATGTGACAATACAGAAAATAGAATGGTTAATGACGTCGATTCTATATCAAATAATCATTTAAAGTTTTTATGAAGAGATATCTTAAATTTATTATACCATGTAAGGAAACTTTGCAATCTCAGTTTCTTCTCCTCCTATTATTCTGTTCTGGCCCAATATAAACTGATATTCAGCTGTATTTAATATAAAATTTAATATTGATATTAAGTCAAATAAACAATAATAATTATTGTCTTCATTTAATTATTTGTTAAAATTTTTTTTAAGACAAATATTATTCTATACTCACATGGAAATAGATAAATTAAAAAGAGAAAAACTTTTCCCGAATAAAAGTTCATTATGAATGTCCTCGATAATCGATATTATAGGTGTACCTACTAACAATCGTTTCTGTAACAAATGGTTGTAAGCAGTTTTTATATATAAATACGCGTTGAACGATGCCGTAACAATTTGTTCTTGTAAGGTAAAATACAATCAACTGCGGTATCATACTTGATAACACCGAAACTAGAGTTTTATTTTTTAAAAAGCATATGTAGAATAAATATAATTTTTGTATTATCGTTTTACTATAAAAAAAATTTTAAAATTACTTTTTATTTTTCCTTATTATTCAAGAAGGAGTCCAGATATTAGTGACTTAGTAACGAGCTTAGAAACTTATCTAAGCTAATAAATACTAACGTTCCCATTTCTAATTAGCAGCGAGGTCCAGTTTGAATTTTTAATTTCAGATTTGTAACTAAGGACCCCAAAACCCCTTGATACCAAGTTTCATAAAAAATTATTAATTTTTTAAACATTATGCCCGCCATATTGGCTCCAGCACTTTGAATTTTTTAAATCTGACTTCAGATTTGTAATCAGGGACCCCAAAACCCCTTGATACGAAGTTTCCAAGAAATTGATTAATTTTAAATTTTTCATGGCCGCCATATTGAATCAGCCATTTTGAATTTTTGAAATATGACTTCAGATTTGTAATCAGCAACCTCAAAAACATTAGAAACCATGATTAGCAGTTTAAGTTTCTCTTTTTTTTCAGAAATAATATTTTTTGCCAATAATAATAATTTATTTTTGTTTTTTTTGGCCGACTTTTGGGTCCTGTAAAAAATAGTTAACTTAACCAATTTCATATGTTGAAAATTGCTTATTATTCTTTGAACATTTGTGAAGAGAAACAGAGTAGTCCGGTCAAAAAATATTAATTTTTAACAATTTTACAGAAAATCTACGAAAAAAAGTTTTTTCCCATACAAAATATATATGCAAAATTTCAATAGTCTACAGGCACCACTAAATATTACTTTTAAAAAAAAAATACCTACGTATCTATTTTTTTCAATTTGTGACAAAATGAGACCCGGAAATGGACCAAATTCCAAAATGGCATTTTTAACGGCCACTCTAATGTATATAAATAATAAGTCATTTTTAAAGCAAGTAAAATAAATTTTTTGTATAAAAAGTAAATACAAATTTTTTACCTTTAAGAAAAATGTGAAATCATGACCACCCTGAACGCATGAAAATTGGAGGGTATTTCAAGAATTAATTTTGACAAAACCATTATAAATACTACTTTTTAATAATTGGAATATCAAAGTACATATATTTCATTAAAAAAAAATTCTTGGAAGAAGAAAAAATATTCAAAAATGGCGGAGATATAGCGAGTCTCGTAAGTCACTTTTCTTAGCGCACGGCCGTGCGGTGTACATGCTGGACAGCACGATTTTTATCTGAAATACAAAAACAAAATTTTTTTTAAACTATATTAAATTACCTACAACATGACGTAGCTGTTTTAAAAATAAAATTTTGTTGAACAAATGGGAGCACTTTGAAAAAAAAAATTTTTTTTTTGGTACGAAATTTCTGTTTTAAAAATGTATAACTTTTTCAAAAAAAATTATCTCGAGAAAATCCTACGTCATGCCATAGAGAATGTTATGGAGAAGCTGTGTACAAATTTTGAAGAGAATCGGTCGAGTAGTTTTTGAGAAATCATGTACACCACTCCAAAAAATGTAGTTTTGAGAAAAACGCAAAAGAAGATAAAAAAGTACTTTAAGGTATTAAAACTCGGAAAAAGGTATTAAAACCGACGTCTTAAAATGACCGTAAGAATATAGGCATCGAAATTATGTAAAAACAAATACGATTTTTTTTAAATTTCAGGGTGGTGTAACCCCTAAAAATAAACCATAAATATAATTAGTAACACTATTTAATAGAAAGCGTTTTGCTTTTGTGTAAATCCTTCTGTCACAAGTTTTAAGATTCACCGTTTTGTTCATTTTGTTAGCCCCACACAAAAATACAAATTTCAATTGAAATAAGAAAGAAAAATATATAAATATGTTATATCCTTGCGCATCAGTAATCAGCACTGTATGCGTATATTTTTAGGTTAATATGTAATATTATATTTTAAAAAGTAAAAAGTTTGTAATCCTTATCACTTTTCATATTTGTTGTAACCTATAAAATTTAAAGAATCATTTGTGCTTAATTTTTTTAATTTATTGTTTAATTTATTATTTTCATAACTTTATACATGTAAATTTCGTACATGTATAAAAAATGTGCTGACGTTATTGTCAGATAAACACATTAATGCCTTGTAGTCTGCTTAACATATACGAATTGATTCTAGACAAGTATTAATGTTCAGACGGGTTTATAGATTTTATCGAAGGAAAAGTACCATTTTATTGATTTTGAGGTTAGGTCAAAACGAGGGTCAAAACTTAGACCCTCTGGACCAATTCTTTCGACGGATTCGAATTTAGCGCATTAAAGTACATAGGAAAATATGAGTCTCAGACCCAGATCAAGGAAGTTTTTTTTTGTGAGGCTATGATATAACGTATATCGAAAACAATAGTGAGGAGTTAACCGCTTCTTGACAATTGAATTAATAAAATAAAAAATATTCAAGCAATATCAAGCAATATTCTTGATTATTGTTTTCTTTTTTGATACATAAAGTCAAACATGCACTGCAAAAACTGCTGTCTTCTAAGTGTCTTATTTTAAGACACAAGACATTAAGAAAGCGTCTTACGGTTATTTCAAGCTATTTCATTGATTAATAATTTTGAAAGATGCTTTCTCATTGGTTTAAAATTAAGACATCTTAAAACGTCTTAAAAGTGAGGACAAAAATGTATTAAAATAAGACACTTGTTTTTACAGTGTGTAAATTTTTATATTTAAACGTAATATATGAAATATAATTTTTAAATATGATTTCCCCCTGTTTTTTATGTCGTTTTTATGAATTATAAGAAGATCAATAAAAATATTTCTTCTTTGTTTTTGTCTTAATCGACTTTATTTATTTATATTTGTGGTCGTTTTTAAACAAAATTACCATTACCATTTCAATCAAATTTGGTCCACTGGTAGATAATGGTTTTATAATGATGCAGTTAAATTTTTGAGACTTCAAGGTACTTGTGAAAAAAGATATAGGGGAGGTTATTTCGCGCTATTATTCCTCTGGCTTGTTGAATATTATTTAATATTTTTGATATGGGTTTATTTATTTATTTAGTTTCATGTTAATTAATTACATTGATACCTCTGATATTAATTCGTCAAGTGGATTTTGTAAAAATATAATGAGTTAAAGTAAAATGAAAATGTAAATTGGAACGTTATCAGCGATTCACAACCTGAAGCGTCATTTCTTTGGCTCAAATTAAAATTAGAATATGACAATAGATAAAAAGTTTTTGCATTTTTTCTATAATAAAGTTAAAATATATAAACATGCTAAGGCAATTCAAGTTTAAATAAAATTGATAAATTTTAAACAACATTTAAAAAATGTTGAACTCATCATTTCTCTGGCTCAGATTTAAAATTGATATATGAATATCAATTGTTTTCAAACTGTCAGTTAAAACTAAACCTAAAAATCTTAAAAAATAACTCTTAGTGGTAAAAGAGTGTAAAATCTTTCAAAGATTAATATGTTTCTAAGTCTTAGAGGTTAAAAAATTTATTTATTATTTTCTAATTTTCCAAGAACAAAAAAGAATCTTTCTGGAGAAAATAAAACCAATAAATAATTTTGTTAAAATGGATAAAATCTATTAACAAATTATTGATACAGATTTTGATGAAATAGACAATTTTTTCATACAAAATAAATCAAATCGCAAAATTCCTGCCCAGGACAAAAACTGGTGCGGTGCTGCCATTGGAACAAACAAGGGGTAAGCATCTGAGCTACTGCACCCGAAATTAATTATTTTTTTGTTGACAATCTCACGACCCTAGGACGAAGATTTAGACATCTGCCAAAGTCGGCTGTAATAGCAATTAGTGGTTTTTACGTCTCGCAAGAATTCAAGGACCTTGAATCTTCTTTTAAATTTCTTTTGAAAATTTGCGGTTTAAAAAAAGGTACCGAAGCAGGCTCGCCGCCTGTTGTTAATGATTAGGCGAGTCGTATAGCGCATTTCTATAAATATAGATGTATGGGTAGATTGTGTAGAAGAAGATGCAACGGAGACAGAGAAATTATGCTTTGGACTTAGAAGAAGAAATCGTCATTCTCCGGTAATGCTACGCGTCCCAAAGGGACGAAGTGGTCGTTACTAACAACACATGTCCAAAACATGTTGGAGTTTTAGGACCCGGTAGTGTGAAGGCATGATCCAATCACGAGAGACAGTGAGTCGAAAGTTGCCTATGGGCTCTATTAACTGCACTTGGACCTAACCAGACTTTTAAATTATGTTGCTTTTAAAATATTCAAATTCGAGATTATGGAATATGTACATTGTACCATGTACAAAATAATGTACATCATATCATGCTATAAGATGCACAGCTTCATCTCTTGGTGTGCTCTTCTAAATTGAATTATTATAATTTGTCGAAAAAAAATTACATATCATTCCCTATGTACATAAATTAAACCTGACTTTGATTGATTGTTGATTTAAAAGGTACAACTTTATTAAAGTATACTATTCAGAAATAGATCATGCTCTTGTATTTATTACTTTAACTTTCTCCTGATTCATTTTCTGGAGAATAAATTTTGATATTATGCGTAGAGTTTTTTTTAATTTAAATAATATTGCCTTTCACGGTAAAAAAAGTTCTTATGAACTATCAAAAGTATTCATACTATAATAGGTAAACTTATAGCTAGAATGGATCCATGGATAATCCAAATTCGCTACAATAGTGAAAATGACATTTCTGAAGATATTTAACTATATTATAGATGCATTATGAATAGGATATAAATTCGATATGTCTGAAATAGTGATATTGAGAATCATCGAAATAGTCATTATCAACATATAACTGAAGTAAGATAATTATCATGAAAATCTAAGATTTGATATCTTAAAAAAAACCTATTTAACAAGAGTCATAATTTTAAGAATGCTGACTGACGAAATGGAATTCTGAATATAGTTTTAAATATTTCCGATTAATAAAATATTTATTGTTTTTATTTTGACAATTATGAATCGGATTCAAAATTTTGGGGTTAGATTGTCATATATATTTCAAACTTAAATCAGAAATTTTTAACAACTGGACTTCTTAAATAATGTATGTGCTCTAGCATAAATATTGTAATACTTTTATAACTTGAACAAATATATGTATTTTAGTCAGATGTACTTATTATACCATCCAAAAATTCGAAACCTTTTTTTGCACTCATGATAACGAATTAAGGTTTTTTTGGAAAGTAGAGAAAGATTCTTGCTTATATGCTGGATTAATTAATTTACAGTTTTTAGGAGCAACAACAACCCTCAAATCGAAAGTTATAAAGTATATTTTTAAAAGTCGAGAAAAATTATCGATTTAAAAGAGGTTATGTATTTCCTCTAATTCCATTTAATTCAAATAGATTTTACAAATGCAACACACATTTTTCCTCTGAAAATGTACGAACAATAAAATAATAGTAAGAATATTATAAGTTAAATCTTAATAAACTTGCATAAATAAAAAGAAATTTAGCAATTAATATACTGCTCCCTCGCGACTGTCTGCTATAGACTAAACCGACTAAACCACGTGACAACATTAACAAAACATTGGATGGACAAAAATTATTGTAACCACAATAGTGGAAATATATTAACATATAAATTGCAGGATTAAATGTTTTTATATTAGAAAATTGGATATATCGACTTATAGCTTATTCTGTTGTTTGTGAAGTAAGTGAAAAGTGAATACCTACGCACTGATATTCAATATAACTGTCTTAGGTATTTGATTTATATATACCGAAAAATAGTATAACTATTTCATAAATGAGTATTGCTTTTTTATAAGTTGTTCATTTGTACTTTAAAGATAATAAACCTGTATTTACCATAAACAATATTCAATTTAGTTAAGGAAGTAAAAATACGAATATGCATATTTCAAATTAAACATTGATTTAAACTGAATAAACGATTTAAGCAATCAAGTGAGTTGAATTTCTTAATTTACTTATATTAATAATTTTTTGTATCCACGTTCATAAATTTTTTACCGTGTTTGAAGTGAAAATGTATCTAAAACTATCCATAGTTAAGTATAGATTTACTTTACACTTCTTATTATTTACCGGTTGTTATAATAAAGAAGTTGTCAAATAGCAATTGTTTATGTATAATTTTGCAGCATATTGGATATTGGTGCTAGTCCATGAGATTTCGACACTATTTCGGAGCACGTTTACAGTTTGAAATGAAACTTTGTACATTGCTCTGTAGTTTTGTTTTTTATAGTAAGAAGTTTCAAAAAGGTAAATTTTTAAGTAAAAACAACCATTAGTTTAAACAATAGAAAATTTATTTACATTTTTTCAAATGGCCATATCTTTTAAACCGTTAAAGATAGACGAGTTTTCTTTGCATCAAAAAATTGAGTAAAAAAAGACGCTTAAAATAAGTTTTCAGCATTTTTAACGTATTTTTTAAATAAACATAGTTGTAACAATACAAAAAAATAACTTACGAGCTGTATAGGATGAAATTGATTGGTTCAAACTTGTACATGATCCTGAGGATGACATCTTTTATATCCAAGAAGAAAACTTTTGTAATCGTTGTTAAATCGCCAAATATTTTAGAAAATCTAATACTTATTTGATAAAGGCAACAAAATATTTTAAAGTGGACTGCTCCTTTCAACCAATCAGGTAATATTTCTGACGGATGTGCATTTTGTGCATTTGCGCTTGGAGCATCTTTGTTCCATTCACTTGTGAGCAACTTCAGGAAAGACGTAACAGCTGATTGGCTGACTATAAAAATACTGTCAAAGGTATTAGTTTTTCTAAAATCTGAGGCGATTCAACAGAGATTACAAAAGTTTCCTTCTTGGATATAAAAGATGTCATCTCAGAATTATTTACAAGTTTAAACCAAACAATTTCATCCCACTGATTGTAAGTTCTCCTTTTTTATTGCTACAACTTTGTTTTATTTAAAAAATACATTAAAAATGCTTAAAAATTATTGTGTCTTTTTTTACTGATCAACTAAAAAATCAGGATAACCAGGATTCCTATAGTTAAAGTGACACTGATTCTTGATGGGTTCCTGTCTACCCATCAAGTAGGGTGTAATAATTTGTAGGGGAGAGGTCAGAGGACCCCAAGTTGGACACCCTTTTCATTTATTGCTGTAGAATCCAAACCAAATAAAATATATTAAAATGTTTTATACCGGATGAAAGAACAATTTATAAGGTAACTTATGGCCACAGGGATAAAATTTTATTTTGAACATAAACATTTTTTAAAGCATTTTTTCTAATTGTTAAAATTTTCGGCCTAAAAAAAAGTGGTCCCAAAACGGACACCTTCTTAAAACTCTATAAAAAATGTGGTAAATAAAAAATAAACATAAATAGACTTACAGTAACAAAGTAATAAGATATCGAAAAATATCGATATATCAAATTCTCTAACGATAACTTCACATTTTATGGTGGCAAATAAAACATTTTAATTAATTGTCTAAAAAAATTATTGAAAAAAGTGTAAAATCGAAAATATGCAAATAAATACATTGAGATTTAAGGCCTGTCCATCTTAGGGTGCATGACATCATTTTTTAATCCCCAGTAAAAATATATATGAACACTGAATTAGTAAAATCATTTTAGGATATTATTATACGATAAATAAAGAACATTATAACGTTAAGTACTCATTCTAAATCATAAATTTAAATAACTTTACCAACTTGAGAAAAAACCGTTACAAAACTTTTTTAGATATAAAATCAGGTGGTATGGGTAGAAGAAAAACCAGCTGGTTTTTTTTCTTTAAATGTGCATCAAAATCTTTGTCTATACAAACAACAAAAATGACAGAAAGCATAAGGCGCTGACACCTTAAACAAAAATTTTATACGAAATTTTCATCTTGGGGCCCTGTCCATTTTGGGACCCACTCCCCTAACAAACCTAATTTTCTTGAGTACAGGTAGATATTAAAAATGCATTAAAGGAAAAACATTTTTTGGCCACACTGCAAAAAGTAGGCATCTTAATTTCAGACACATTTGTAGTCACTTTTAAGATGTTTCCGAAAAGTTAGCAAAAGTAACTTAAAATGCATTAGTTTTCTAAGATGAAAGCTGAAATATAAGATAGTTTAAACGTCTTAAAAGTGACTACGATGCATTTTAAGATGTTTCTTTTTACAGTGCAATTTTCAATTTTCCAAAAGATACACTATAATAATAAATTTTAATCATAATTTTTTACTTTTATTAAAACTTAAGTATAAAACAAAACATTTTTATAAGATAAAAGACTTCCAAGCAAATAGACTGAACTTTTTTATATAATTTTCAATTTTAATGAAAAAAATATTTTTTTCAATATTTTTTTTTATTTTTAAACTTTTAAAGTAATTTAAACGTAAAAATAAACATTTTGTACAAAGTAAGCGAATTACACGACATTTTATCAACTTTTAGTTTGATGGATGATTAGAGAATAACGATGCTTCAAAGAACCTGGACCGAGCTAGGTGAAGATGTTTTTTAAGGATCTGAAAAAATTAGACAATTATTTTATCACTAAATAAAAGGTATTTAGGGGATAAGATTTGAAGAAAAAAAAATTTTTCTTTTTATTTGGAGAAAAACCTTATTGCTGAATTTCTTGGTGAATCGGATATTTTAAGAATTCGGATTGAAGATTGAAATTTTGAATGGTGTTGAATCAGAGTTGTCTTTATTCAGTGATTTCCTATGGCTGTCCTATTGATGAGAAATTTTCTGAATCTTTTTTGACAATTGTGAATCGAATTAAGAATTTGTAAGTTAGGTTGTAAAAAAATTGGAAAAAGTAATTTGGAGATTTCCTATTAAGATTTTGTAATATCACACTCTTTTTTCACTTTTTCCAATTTTTTTACAACCTAACCACAAATTTTTGATCCGATTCACAATTGTCAAAAAAGATTCAGAAAATTTATCACCAATAGGACAGCCATAAAAATCTCCGATTCACCAAAAAATTCAGCAATAAGTTTTTTTTCAAATACCTTTTATTTACTAATAAAATAATTGTCGAATTTTTTCAGATCCTTAGAAAACATTTTAACCTAGCTCTGTCCAGGTCCTTTGAAGCATCGTTATTCTTTAATCATCCATCAAACTAAAAATTGGTAAAATGTCGTGTAATTCGCTTACAGCTTTTTCTTTTATGGTTTTGACGTCACAGAACACAAATCTAATGTCAAATTCAAGATAGCGATCAAAATTTAAAAATTTGTCGGAAACTTGTTAAAAATGGGTCATGTAATTTGCTTACAGTTTTTTCTTTTAGTGGTTTTGAGGTCGATAAACATGAACACGAATCTAACAGATTTTAAAAATTCAAATTGGCGGATTTTTTAAATCTAAAGTTGGATTTGTGTTTTGTTTATCGAACTCAAAAATCCTAAAAGAAAAAATTGTAAGCGAATTGCATGACATTTTACTCATTTTTAACGAGTTTCCCGCCAATACCCTCGATTTTTTAAAAAAATTGTTCGCCATATTGAATCCACCAGTTTGAATTTTTATAATCTAATGCCAGATTCGTTTTCAGCAACCTCAAAAACCCTAAAAGACAAAGCTGTAAGCAAATCGCATGTCATTTTACCTCGCATTTTACCCATTTTTGTTTTGGCTGACGATTAAAGATACTCCAAAGACCCTGGACCAAAGTTAAAACATTTTTTAAAGATTTGTAAAAAGCTTGACAATTATTTTATCAATAAATAAAAAGTTTTTAAGGGTTGAAACTTAAAAAAATTGTTCTTTCTTTTTGACATAACCTATCCTGTACATTGAGAAAAAAATACTATTGAATCAATAGTGCCGATACTATTGAATTTCGTACTTTCAAAACAAAATTTTTTCTATATATTTAAACAAATTTTTTATTAAATCAAAAAACAGGAGCATGGGCGTACCCATGTTGGGGCAGGGGGGCCGCTGCCCCCCACCTCCCTAGAAAGCCAATTTATATGAGAGAGAAAGAGATAGCAATAAATTGTTGTCCCTCTCACTCCCACATAAAACCCCCACCCAGAAACTTTCCTGGGTACGCCCCTGAACAGGAACTAATGATTTAAAAATATAGTAGGGGAGAGTAGTCAGAGTTGGATATAGTTTTGACTTTTCTCTATAACTTCTCCTGTAGCTCGAATTTTGCAATGTCTCTTATATTATTGGAAAGTTCTACTAAAATGCAATGTTTTTGCTGAACATTGCAAAAAATTTGGACCAAAAGTTTCGGAGTTATAGGCAATTAAAAAAAAAAAAAAAAGTAGTCAGAGTTGAACATGGTAGTCAGAGTTGGGTCACTGTAGAAAATCAATGAAATATGAAGATAAATGATTGAAAATGACAATATCTTTGCCTTCGCATAATAGAATAACACTTAAATACATTTGGAAATGACAAAAGGAAACATGAAATTGAAGTAAATCATATTTCCTCTTGTATCGCGAAATTGATCTGAAAGTGAAAAAGTATTACCAGAAATTTGAATTTTCTTTCTTTCAAATAGAAATGAAGTTTTTGACACCTTTTTAAGTTAACAAATTCATTTTCATTGCAAAAATGCTTCAGAATTGCAAAATTTTGGGTGTACCAACCTTGACTCAAGCGTCGTTTAGCTTCATATCACACACACACCATGAACGCTTTATACAAACACCAAATTACGTTCCACATTTTCGTATAACATCTTAATGAACAATTTTAGTCAACTTAATTTGTCTTTAGCATATTTCTTCTACATTTAATTATCTAATTTTGAAACTACAAAAACGTTTATTGTTGAGCGTATAACACGGACACGCTTAATACGTCTGTATAGTTCGCACACTTCACTGCAATCCATCTAAAAAGTTTGCTGGCATTGCTAACAAGTATTTACACACAACGACATATGGATCTACTGTGATAAAACAAAATAAACGCGATGATTCAACTCTGACAACTGTCCAACTCTGACTACTCTCCCCTACTTTAAATTGCATACCGTTAAAATACAAAAGAAAAGTATATAAACTTGATTCAAGAAATCTTGATTTAATTCAAAGAAATCATACTTTTAAAGCAACAAATATCTCATTAAATTAATGGAATATCTTCATAGATCAAAGAAAAGAATAATAGATTCAAACAAATGTACTTTAAATTTTATAGTATCTACTGTAAATACAACTAAAACTTTTTACCGCTCAGTACAAGTGCCATAAAATTATGAAGGAATAGCAAGAGTTAAAAATTTAAGCAAAAAATGGGTTTGATTTCTTTAAATTTACTATTGAATATTGAGTTTTTGTAAGGTAAAAGCACCAGTACCTGGACAAAGCAGAAATTGGGACCAGTAGTTGGACAATAGCAAAAAAGAGTTAAAATTTCCTCCAAACTGAATGAAAAAATTTATAGATACCCTTCAGATAGTCAGTTTTTAGGTATAATTAAATTTGTTGATCGTAGATCCAAAATGTTTAGCAAAAAAATTATTTAAGACGTTTCTTTTAAAACTACTTTCAGTTGTCTGTCCAAGTTTACCTGACGTTTTTTATACGTACCCCAGTAGATGGGCAGACACTTTGCAGACACTAATTAATCAACAAAATAATCAATTAATTAAAAACCTAATTAACTAATTAATTTAGTAGTTGCCAACAAAAGTATTAATAATAAATAATAACAAATAATCTATAATAGAATATGTATTTTCCTATATGTCCAACTATAGGGTCTTAATTCGAATCCTTTAAATGTAAGTTAAACGAAAATCCAAACATTTCGTAAAATATAATTAATTATCGTAGTACAAAATATCGCTAAACTTGACACCCCTTCAAAAGTGTCCAGGTACTGGTGCTTTTACCTTAATCAAGAAAACAAAATTGTGCTATAGAATCAAACATTTTTACTGTTCAAACAATCAGAATCTACTTTTGGTTCGTTTAAGTATATACTCTTGAATCTTGAGTGTTTGTAATTAAGATAACAAAATTATCCTATTAATTCAAATATTTATACTATAAAAACAATAAGAATATTGTTGAAGTATAAGCTTTAAAATCCATAGTGCGAAAGTTAATAGTATGTATATACTTTTAAAAATGGCGGATCCAATATGGCGGCCACAATTTAAAAAATGTTTTGATTCGCTTAAGACTTGTTACTCGGGGGTTTTTGGATTCGCTGATTACGAATCTGAAGTCAGTTTTTCAAAATTAAAAATGGCTGATCCAATAAAGCGGACAAAATTGTTAAGAAAAATTTGATTTGCTTGCAACTTGTTATTCGGAGGTTTTTGAGGTCGCTGATTACGAATTTGACATTTGAATTCAAGAATTCAAAATGTCGATTCCAATATGGCAGACAAAATTTTAAGAAAGTAGTTTGATTCGATCGCTGTAAACTTGTGAATCGGAGGTTTTCAGAGTCGCCGATTACGAATCTGAGGTCAGTTTTTCAAAATTGAAAATGGCGGACCCAATATGGCAAACAAAACTACCGTCTTCAAAATGCAAAATACCTAATGACTTCAAACATGACCTCTTCCCGATTATGTGTCCCATTCCTCCTGAATGACACGTCGCTCTAAAGATATTCAACTGCAATTAATTTCGTGGGGGTTGTATTTTTTCTTCATCAGAAAAGGGGTGGCGAAAAATGCAAGTCGCGGGCGGCGGCAAAGGTTTTAGTCGCGTAGTGGCACACGCACGTGTTCGTACCGGGTGTCACACCGCGAACCGCGTCAAACATCCTTCTGTCGTCAAATTGTGGAACAAGAAGAAGGGAGCAAGGGCAGGAGTAAATAGGGAGTAACGTAGAGTAATACCACCAAATGGAAGGGGGGTGTTTGGGGGCTTTATTGAATAGGGTGGGGGTGTAGATAGAGGTGGGGCAGAGGCTCATATGGTTGGCGGAGGGAGCCGTGATGAGAGCGAGCGGTTATTTCAAGCACTGCTCTGGCACTTCGTCTCGAGCTTCCAAAGTGCATCTTTCCTTAACGTCGCTCACTCTCGTATCTCTAAAGTTTTCACTTTTGAGTTTCGGCGTGACGACTTTGTTTTTCGATAATATTTTATCCCCCTCTAATTTATCCCTTTTAATTGACAATTTTCAATTAATTTTAAAAATAAAATTAACTGACAACAATCTTTTAAAATTCGATTGTTGACAAAGTATCTAATTAAAGAAAATTGGAGAATATCAAGTGTGTGAAATTTAGAAGAAAAGGATTTTAAGTGACTTGTGACATTTGATGAGTGAAAATTTTAAGGATTTAATTTTCGCAAATTACAACAGAACAAATTGTGGAGTTTGAACTTTAAGTGTATTTTTATGACAGTTCTTGTTTTTTTTTTATTTGAAAATTGCAGCACTTGGATTATTTTGTGTGATAAAGTGAAGTTGAGAAAAGACAGTGCAGTTGAGAATTAGTGAATGAAGGCAAAAAAAGAAAAAAGTGAGGAGAAATTTGCGTAAATAAAAGGTAACGGAAGCTGTAGAGAAGACGTGGCGGGAAGATACGATTCGTGCTAAAGGCACCGGGGATTTATAACGTCGGCGGCCTGAAATAACAGCAGAGGGTGTATGCTGGAAACAGTGAATCAACAGAGTCCAGAGAATCTCCTGACGTCGGACACAAGCTTCAGGAATGCAGACAATTAATTATTTGACAATAATTAAAGGAAATCGGATCATTTTATCCAAGGTCTAAAAGACACTGTTTCGATTCTTTAGGAGCTTTCGATTAAAAGGCAAAAGTAGTGAAATCAATCGAGAAAAGCCAGAAGTTTCTTTCTACTTGGAAGAGAATTTCCACGAAAGAATTCAACAATCGGTGAGTAAAAATCATCTGCATATACATTTAAGTTAAAATTGGGATTTATTGTTAGTGTGAAGCGCATGAAAGTCGAACATAAATTTTAAAAGTTGTGTAAATGCAGATTGTTTGAAAAGAAGAAGAAATTAATTCAATGGTGGATCTATTTTTCAAATATACACATTTGAAGTAAAATAATATTTCCGATCGCAAAGAAATATTAATACTATTTTTATAAAACGTTTAAGAATCTCGAAGTCGTGCATGTGAACGAAGAAGAAGAAGATCGAAGCTTTAATTGACACTGCGCGGTACGACAATTAAAAGCATTTAAGTCATTTATATTTTCTGATAGAATCGATCGATCGTTCTCCGCCAAACTTGTTTTCTTCGCTCTTATCCTCTCAATCGTCTGGTGACAAATTAGGCCGATAGGCATCTCTTCATTATTTTAATGCCTCCAGTTTATCGCAAAAATGCATTTGACATATCAACGGCTTAATCTTGAAACTGTTACTCCAATGGAAACGATTTAATTGTCTATTTACGCAAACACTCAAAAGTGCGTATTATTGTGCCTTCTTTAAAAATAATTACATTGTCTTCATTCAGACAAATGTTTGATGCAAACAAATACTCTTGTGTTAGGTGCCCAAGTCAATATTTATTCACTTCAAACAAAGTCTATTTGAGGTGCACAAATATTATAAATATATTGTTAAATTTGAATTAATTTAAGAATATGAGTTTACTTATTCATCAATATTAACGATGATCATATTAATAATTAATAATTGTTCAAATTTTCACAAAATCCTGAATTTTAAAACAATTTTTAAATATTTTTCTTACAGTGCTTTAACATTTTAATTAAATTAATAATATGTATGAAGGGATTTAGATCTGTTTTATTTCTTTACAAATTGAACAAATTCATCACAAACTAGTCCACGGCATCAAATCTCCCGCGTCCTAAGTCTTAACCGCAGCGATCTCGAAAGCGTCATAAATCAAAGTACTAACCACACCTGACAATTTTAAACTCAAATATTTCTTATTTCCACTTTTGTATTAACAAATTCGCGTATTAAGCATTCAAAAGAATTAAATTTTCAGATTTAAAATTAAATTACGAGAACATTAAATACAAAAATATGTTAGAAATACTTAATAAGTGTAAAATACGCTTAACCACTATACTGCAAAACAAAAATGAGAGATAAAGTAATCCATAAAATATATCCGTTTTCCGCAAGATTTCGTGAGCACTGCGGAGGAACTCATGATACTTTTTATGAATCGTGTGCACGCAAAGTGCCGCCAAATTACCCAATTGGTGTCGTTAACAAGACCAAACTAAAACTTGAGAAGAGTTGTGAAAGACGAACAGAAAAGGAAGAATAAATTATTCAAACTTAATGTCATTTTTCAACTTTCAAGTACCTCTTTTAACTTGGCTTTTAGATAATCATTGACACTCTTCGTTTAAACATCATTGTTTAAAACATGAAAAATATCTAAAGAGTTTTTAGAAAAACTTAAAAGATAAGAACGAGTATAAAAGAAAAGATAAGAAATAGTAAAATGAAAAGACGTGAAAAGGGAAAAAAATCCGGGAAAAAATTAGATAAAGGACACAAAAAGAAGATTAGAAACAAAAGAATTAAAGATTAAAGTAAAAGTAATATGCGTATTGTATACAATAAAGAAATAAATTTAATCTTGTAATTGAAAAAAAAATTGTATTAAAGAAGAAGAAAAGTAAGCAATATACAGGGAAAGAAATAAAAGGAATGTAAACAATTTAAAGAATAAAAGTACACAATAAAATTAAAACGAACAACATTAAAAAATTAAAAAAAAAATTATTTAAAAAGAAGAAGAATAAACGATAAAATGAAAAACAATATAATAAAAAGGATAAAACACAATAAAATTGAAGCAAAAATAAAAAAAAAGTAAATAGTTAAAAAGAAGCAGAAAAAATGCAAAAGGAAAGAAGTAAACAGAAAACATAATGCTAAAGAAAAGAAGTAAAAAGGAAAAAGAAAAAAATTCATAATAAAAAAGAAAAATCAATAATAAGGAGAAAAAAAGTAAACAATGAAAAAATCAACTAAAATTCTGTAAATAAAAAGAAGAAACAATAAAAAGGTTTAAACCTTAAAAGAGAAAGGTAAACATTAAGAAGACAAGAAAACGTTAAGAAGAATGAAATGCAAAAAAGATGAAAAATATACAACAAAAATATATTTATAGAAAAAAGAAGAAGAAAAGTAAATTGTAAAATGAAATTAAGAAAACGAAAAAAAAATAATAGAAGAACAGTAAATAATACAAAAGGAAAAAAGTTAGCATTAAAATTAAAACGTATAAGTGATAAAAGAGAAACAAGAGATAGAATTAGAGTAGAAAATAGAAAGAAAAGTAAACATCAAAATGATGAAAAAAATAACAATAAAAAAAGTTACATAAATAATTATACTTAAAAAAGAGATCCTTTTTTTTGAGAAAAAAGTGAGCAGTGAAAAGAAAAAAATAAGAAAAATTCCCAATAAAAAAGAAAAATCAATAGTCGGAAAGAAGAAGTAAACAAAAAATATAAAAAACATTTACATTTAAGAATGTAGCCCCTTTTTGGAAATTTTAACCCCCCCCCCCCCTATAGAACTACCTACTTTATTGATCCCCCTCGGATGATCCCTAAAATTATAAAAATAAAAGAATTAAACAACTAAAGAATTTATGTAAATTTTAAAAAGGATAAAATTAAACGGAAAAGTAAATAAATTTTAAAAAAGGATGAAGGTAAACAGTTATAAAAAAGAAAAATGAAAGTAAATTGCAAAATGAAATTAAACAAAATAAAAAGAAAGAAGAAAAAAGCAAATAATGCGAAATGAAATGAGTAAACAATAGAAAACAAGAAAAGTACACAGTAAAAATAATTAACTGTCTAAAAACGAAGTAAAGTGAAAAAAATGTAATTTAAAAAAAAGGAGAAGTAAACATTTAAAAATATAGAAATGAAAAAAATGCTGAAATAAAATAAAGTAAAAAAGAAGAAAAGTAAACGAAAAAAAAACAAAATTAATAACTTATTTTTAAATACAGTTTATTTATAATATTTTATAATATAATATTTAATTATAATAAAAGAATAAAACAAAAAAACTATAGAGAAGTTTTTTTTTAGAAAAAGGAAAGAAGTGAGAAGGAAAAAGAAGAAAAGTACGCAATAAAAAGAATGTAATTTATACATAAAAACGAACAAAAGTAAACAATAAAAATAAATAAAATTTTAAAGGGAAGAAATACACATAAACGAAATAGAGAAGTAAACGTAAAACCATCTAAATAATCGTAAGCATTAAAATAATATAAAAATAAAAAGACGCAAAGTAAACTACGAAATTAAGAAAACAATTAAGTAAATATAGCAAAAAGAATTACATACATCAAAGAAGTATAAGAAGATAAAAAACAATAAAAAGAAGAAATGCAAACATATAAAGAAATAAGTAAACAATAAATTAAAAAAGTAACAAGTGTTAAGAATTACAATAAAAGAAGAAACATGTAAACAGTAGCAATAACAGAAAAAAAACAATAAAATAATACATGAAAATTGAAAATACAAGATAAGGTGAACATAAGAAAGGCAAAAAATAATAAGAGGGAATAAAAGGAATAAAATCAGAGTTAAAAAACAGAAAATTAAAACAATAGGAATAAAAAGTGTTCTGTAAATCATCTTTCGTTGAAGACATGTCATAAACTGTAAATGACAGACATTTGACGAGAAATCCAGTACCAATTGGCATGTGCCATTTATCATAACATTGTTTCCTGACTGAAGATGTTCCGGAAGGGGATGAATCTGCTTTGGATGTTGAGACACATTTGATAATCATCCTGAATCGAAGTCCAGACAAACGTGACTCACTTGTTTAATTGAACCATAAACTGAGAAAGCGTTTAAAAGTGACACGACTGACCCGACTAGGTCAAACGATGCAGCAACCCAGCATAAGATCGCCTCAGGCGGAAGTGCGGGCAATCATTTCCGGTAATCGCTTCTTCTCCAAGTCTACGTTTATTTGTTTTAAGTGATTTATGAGATTTATCGTTCTTTATAGAAAAGACCAGAGTATACCTATACAAAACCAAGAAAATTAATTACATCTATTAAGAGCCTGAATTACACCCAATAATAAGTAATATCAAGTTGTGGGTAGCAATTAGAAAGCCGATAGTGATTCTAAAGGCAATTAAATTTTGAACCAAGAAGGTCGGAATTGAAAAAAGACTGATAAGAAGTAGCTTAAAGGACTGAGGTTTTTTCCGAATTGGAAGATATAAAATATATAGTCTGCTAATGCACTAATGTCGATTACATTATCCTTGGGATTAAGATACATCAGAGGAAACAAATTATCGGTTGTTCAGAAATTTGTTTGTAAGTCACAATTACAAGGAAATTTAAAAATTTCGTTTCAATATTTTAAAAATTGATTTTAAAGATACATTATATAACATTGATTTTATTATCGAAACATCTGTTTGGAGGAAAAAGCGTAAAGATCTTTTTAAAAAAACATTTAATGTCGGCATTATTCGAGAATCAATATTATTATTAGAAAATAGCTATCATTCATTCAATCCATCAATTATTCTTAATCATGGGATTTAGTGCGTTTGTGGGAACTGCACACTGCACAGTGCTGCTTATTGTTGGACCCCTCTTCTTTCATTCTTTTTTATTTCTCAATCCCCACTTGACTTGATTTTCACGAGACCCACTCATGCTTTTGATTAAACTTTTTATTTTATCATCATTGAAGATTTCTTTTGTGTTTTACACACAAGTAAACATGATTAAAAAAAGTGTCTCAATTAAAAAAACATTTGTATATATTCTTTACAAATATATAGAAATTAGAACAAAATTCGCTAATTTTGAATCAGCAGTTTTATGCTTCAAAATTAGTAAATTATAAATCTAGACTAATTAACTACTAATTAAATTCAACAAAAAATTAGACAAATTGACTAATTTGAAAGTAAACAGTAATAATATTATTGTGTCAATATATCCAGGTCATTTTCTTTCTTTAAGATATCAAGATTACAACCAGTAACAATCATGAATACAAATAGCCTGTCTTCAATTACGAAATATGGTTATTTATGCTTATGATTATTTTGATATACTTAAATAGAAGCCTAGCATTTATTTGAATTGGTTGGATTAAATTCTTTTTTATTAATATAAAGATTTATATCGTTGAGGGGGCGCTTGAGAAAATCAAGAGTTAAATTTTGTAATGAAGACAATGGTACCTAAAGTCTTTAATAGAATAATTCAGATTATTATAATATATTGTGTAAGTATGTAATATTATTATTATATTGACTCAAATGCATTTACAGGAAAAAATTTAAAAGATATAATTGTGATACACTTTATTCTCACTTATTTTAACATGGTTAACGCAATTCGACGCAAAAAGTCGCACTTATTTTAACTCAATTTACTCTACAATATCTGACGTAATTTGCGGAGCGGATCTGATTGGTTGGATTTTATGATAATTTCTCACGTTTCTTCCTATTAGTCCTTCGCCAAACGCAAGTGTGCATGACTTTTACTTCTGCAGGCGTTACTGAAAACGCGCGTATATTTGAAAAATTTTATAAAATAAAATTTTATGAAATAAGTGGGAAGATAGGCAAAGCTAAGTAAAAATAAGTGAGGCAAAAAGCTTGTAAATTTATTTAGTTAAAATAACTATTAATTTAGTAAATTTCTTAAAAATATCTATATCATATATCATCAATTTCATTCCAAAGATTCATCTATAAATTACGTCACATTTTAGGGAGAAGGGAGGGGTTTTACTAAAGTGTGACAACCTCTTTAAAACTGCAAAGTTTTTCTATAAAAAGTGTAACAAAAAGGCGAAAAGTTTGGATTTATGAAAGTTGGTGTGACGAAGTTTATCAACGATTTTATAGACGCTTTTAATCTCAAAGTGTTGTAATTTTCAAAAAGAAATATAACAATGTCCTCTAAAAAGTACGATATATAAAGGTCGATTGTTTAATAACTAGTAGCCGGTTTAAAGAATTTTGCTGGAAAACATAATGAGCATAAAAAAATAAAACAAAAAGTCCTGTACACTATAATTAGATACTATTTATTCGTTTCGAGTTATTAGATAATAAAGATAACCAATGAGGTGCTATTTTAAGAACAATGGGCAGACACCTTACCGCATTTTTCTCCGTCCATTCGTAACGGCTAGTGAGTTTCCGCCCATCTTTCTTAAAGTAGCGGCTCATTGGCTATCTTTGTTATGTAATAACTCGAAAACTGTCGAAAATATTTAAGTACAGCTCCGGACTTTTCGTTCTATTTTTTTCCACTTGTACCTTTTAAATACAGAAACCAATTTTTGTTATTTATTTTATTCTTTAACAGAAAAAAATGTATACTTTTCTTGGAAATCCTGTATATTTTTTCAAGCTATGGTAAATTGTCAAAAAATGTCCAAATCTGTATTTTCAATCGGGAACTTATAAATAATAATATAAAAAAAAATATTGTCCTGACTTGAGTATATACATCGCGAAAATACAAAACTTGAGGAGTAAAAAAAGTGGAAGAATGAAGGGAGGAAAAGAAAGAGGTAACAGGGAATTGTAAGTAAGCTGGTAAGAAGCGGGCTGCGATTTATTTGACAGATCGTGCCGGCCAACGCGCGCCTCGGTAGCTAGAGTGGTTTATTTTATAAGGCCAGATTGCCGACCTCACTTCGTCGGAATAGAATAATGGATGTTTCTTTCCCACTCTTCCCTTCAACTCCTTGAATTCGTCTTTCTTTTTCTTCCACTTTAATCATCCCTTTCAGTTGTAAACCGCGCACCCTCCTTTCCTCTATCAGGTCTCTGGCCTTCGTCTCGAAAGTCAAGTGTCATTAAAGAGAGAAACGTTATTTGTTGATTGTACGAATCGTCTTTTAAATGGAGAATAGGTATTGTCCACTGAAAGCGCTAAACGCATAATTTTATCTTATCAAAGTTGTTTTAAAGTCTACCTAACTCTTTTTATAAAAAAGAAAAAAGTACACAATTAATTATTCCCATTATTAACTCTTTCAAAAACTGTGGTTTTTTCAAAATTTATTGACAAATTTATTCCCAACCGGAAATCTATTGCAAATTTTACGATTAAAATGTGACAAATTTCTACACGGAAAACTGCTCGTTTTAGAATTCTTTACGTCCAATAATTCACACTAGACTCATATGAGTCAGAGATTTCAAAGTTAGTGTCTCCTGGACAATTTCTACTTCTACATTTCACGAGGGAAACTTTGGTGGAGAATGCGTAAAATTTATTCGCGTCTATTTCTGAAAGCGTGTTGACATTTAGTAAAGTTTGTATATAAAATATCGAATTTTTCATCAGATTCTTTCCAAGTAACAACGTGAGACAACAGAACGATAGATCACTTGGCGCCACGCATTGTTTAAGACAACGACTCCCAAACACTGTATAGAATAAAAGTTGTAAAAGAATCGGAATATTTATTTATCTGCGAAAAATGAGTAAGATAAATAAGTTGCTCAAATTCTCACACATCGTGTTCATCTTGTAATTATATATATAGTTTACTGTATTACATGCAATCGTGACGCAAGAAAAGCAGAGACATTAATTAAATCGATTTTTATATACAAATCAGAAAGCAGCAAAAAGAAGATTTTACAGATATATCGTCAATTTTATATATATATTTAAGCAAAAAGAAAATTGTTTTCTGCGTGTACCTTTCACGCTTGAGTAATTCAATCGATAACTTGAACTGTCAACGACTACACTACAAGCCGTAAATCATCATTTGTCGATTGGACTGCAATTACAAACTTATTGAAGACTTGTATTTTATTCATCGTTAATATTATATTTATTGAAGACATATGAGCCCTAATTCACAAATCAAACACAGAATATGTAATTACTAACAGAACATTCATCATAGATAGTTAATTACAATCTCCTTGATCAAAAAGAGTATAGAGTATATAGATATAAAAAAAAATAGAAATTATAAGTAAGTTTTGATAAGGCGTATGTAATGTAATTTGAAAAATAATAACTAGAAAAGTGACATGTGCAAAACGATAGCAGGAAAGACAAGGTCATTGACGTGTCTAATCCCATTCAGTGAGAGTAGTATACCAGGTTAAATTATATCAGTGAAACTTGGTTTAAATCTCCTGCTAATTTCTGAGGCGTCTTCTTAACGCTCCGATGGTTCACCTGACAGAGCAAGCGTGTCGCGTGTGTACCTAACGCTCGCGAATGCACTAGTAAATGTCTCATCCGCGTCGGTAGAAATGCAAATAAGACTGGTTGCTAATGCTGTTTAACCTCCGTAATTGTCAGAAGAGACCACACCATAATTTATTGCAAAGCGCCTGGCACCAAGTCACTATCACAGAACAAGAAAGACAGCTCCAAAGAGATGGATAATATAATCTCTATTATTAAGAGCACATAGACTTATAATTTATTACCAAGTGTCAAAATTTACTTACAATATATTGTGTTTTCAAAATCTATTCTTAAGTTTCCTGCTTCAGTGTAAAAAGTGCCTATTGTTGCTTTGAATTGTTTTAAAGAACAAGCTTCAGCCTAAGAAAACTATTACCTAAACTAAACTTTTGGATACTAAAAAATCAAAAGCTTTGATAAATATCAATAATACAAATATCAACAACACACATTGGAACTTTTCGCATCCAATTATCCTAATTTGAAAATATCAACAGGAAAAAGAAGCATCGACAATGATCATTAAGTATCTAGACAGACATGTTTTTATCTTACCAATTTATAATTCACTTCCCAAGCAGCACGTAATAATGAGAGACTCCACTGCTCTTTTACATTCTTTCGAAGTAAGAAAATAGAATTAGATGAAACTTTAAAAATTCGTAGTAGACATCCAAAGTAACAAAATCCATGTACTTTTAAATAAAAATATGCATTTGTTTATGAAATATCAACATTTTTGAAAAAAGATGCAAATCCTTATCTTTTCTGTTATATTTAACGTATTTAGTTATTTTTTTTAAATGTTCGTAAAAAAAGGACAAAATTTTTTATAAATTAAACCATTTAAATAAATAAATTTTTCTACCTTCTGAGCAGCTGAACCGATGTTGAGGATTCAAAAATAAAAATAACCCACAGGAACTCCTGTTTAAGATTCCACAAAAAAAGTTGAGATATCTTCATAAAATCAGTAGATTTTTAATAATTAGTATAGCTCGAAGATGACGGGAAAACCACAATAAGCAGACGACAGACACTGTCAGATATAGCGCGCATGCTCTGTTAGGTTACGCATGCGCAAAGTGTCCGTCCAGTGTCGTTCGTCTGCTTATTGTGTTTTTCGCGTCATCTTCGAGCTATACAAATTATTAAAAATCTACTGATTTTATGAAGATACCCCAAATTTTTTTTTGTGGAATCTTAAACAGGAGTTCCTGTGGATTATTTTGATTTTTGAATCGCCAAAATCGATTCAGCTCCTCAGAAGGTAGAAAAATTTATTTATTTAAATGGTTTAATTTATAAAAACTTTTAACTAGTTATAAAACAAAAAATGTTTTGTCCTTTTTTTACTAACATTTAAAAAAAAACTCAATACGTTGAATAGAAATAAGATATAAGGATTTGTATCATGTTTCAAAATTTTGATATTTTATAAACAAATGCGTATTACTATTTAATAGTAAATGGATTTTGTTACTTTGGATCTCTACTCCAAATTTCCAAAGTTTCATCTCATTCGGTCAGCTTACTCCGAAATAATGTAAAAAAGCGGAGGAATCGCTCATTACATGAATATTGTAGAGATATCATATTGTAATATTAGGAATATTACGTGGTGATATTACAGTGATATTGGCGTGATATTAAAATGTCCGCCTCAAGGTGATATTGAGATAATGTTACGGTAATATTATAGTGATCTTGAGGTAATATTACAGTGATATTGAGGTAATATTACAAAATTATTTTACATTAAATATAATATTTAAAAAATTTGAGGCTCACACGAGGTTCGAACCTATCTAAGTGAACGAAGATGTACGCCTTGGACCTCTCGACCATCAAGCTCTTGGAATATATTTCAGAAAGTGTTCCTCATGTATTACCTTAAAATCTCTTTGATATAAAATATGAAGAACATATTCAAAAACAATTTTGTAATATTACTAATATTACCATATGATATCACTACGATATTCACTTAATATTACGTGCTGCTTCTGTTATTACCAATTTCAGAAATATTCCTGTTTTGATTCTACGGCCAAAAAAAGTAACGATTGATTTTCTCCGATAACACGCTCTGTGTATGGAAATTATTAATAAACCAACTCGATGCGCATATACGTATATATTTATGTATTTACAAAACACGTTCCTCTCTCACTACGAAATTCCGAGAAAAATAGCAGTGTACATTGGCGAACCCACGCGTTAGAAGCTGAAAGTCGTGCGTTTTCATTAAAGCTAAGGAGTCGCGATTGGCTACGTCCGACGCTTTACAAGTCAAAGGTACGAACATGATTCGTTAAAGCATAACCTTTGAGACCAAAGTGACACTCAACAAAGTGCGCGGGTTAATATTCAAGGCAAGACAGTGTCGCGACAAAAGAATAGAATTTATGTCCTCTTTACACTTGTCCAATCTATAATTATCTTAACCAAAACATTGCTTTTTTTTATCAATTTACGAATTGGGATTTTTCAGCAGTTGGTCCAACGAGAAGTGCACCAAGTCTGAACCATCAAACTGAACAAAGTACATCATTATTTTAAAAAGTGACAATTTTTTATTCCAAAATAGAAATATTAACTCCAGATGTAGAAAACCTATTATGTACATTTAGAATTTGTAAGGCTGCGGGAGTTTGCTGCCTGGAGTACTTTGATTTATGGTAGGAATTTTTAAAAAAGATGATTATAAAATGTAGGGTTAAAGACTAGTGAGCTGGTCATGTGAAATAAATGTCGACGTAATAGAAGAAAAAGTGAAGGGGGGAGAATTAACGCACTATATTTAATGGTACCGAGAACCGGCAGTCATCTGTCTTCACTTACAGTTTGAATTATACTATGTCTTAGACCGTTTACGTCCCTCTTGTCGTCTCCACATGGCAGCGTATACTTTGCGCACATGGGTCTTAGAGTACACGTAGAGGTTATTTCACTATGTACTTCCACTATAAAATTACAATAATGAGTGAGCAAGAACAGCGTCAATTTATGTTGCGTTTCTAAATTTTGACACTTGCGATTGGAAATTGTAAAGGTAAACACATGATTATTATCATGAGTGACATTTACATACTGTTTTTTCTCAGAGCAAAATTAGTTGTGTCTGATGTTGTTATCAGTTATACTTGATCAAATATTGCTAATAACATGCTTTAGGGTTTTATTTGCAAAAGAAAGTAAATGATTAGGAAGTTTTCTTCAGCGCTTCCTGATGATACTTTTTATGGAGTACCGTAAGAATTGCAAACAACAAAGCACAATGTAAGTCAACAATTTAAATTCCCAACAAGAATCATGTCCAAGTGGAATAAAGAATCACGCCCATTCTCGATGATAAATAGCTTGTTCTTTATCGGGATAAATCTCGATTCGCTAATTACTCGTGTTCGTTAAACTGTGGTACGTCGTAGCAATGATGGTCGTAGGTTCTCCCTCGCGCGTAAAAAGAAAGCACGAAAGTTCAAGCGCCATATACCATTTACGGTGCTGTGAAGAAAAGATCTTGCCAATTACTGGTTAGAAAACATAATGAACGAGTGTGAGGGTGAAAAAAAGTTGGTGTTGTGCTGCTACCGTAACAATTAAGTGTAACTAGTTACATTGTTATCGTATGCGCCTGGTACAAAGATACGGCGCTATTATTTGCTATCACGGTCATGTTGCCCATCATCTATACTTTTCAGTTCAGTGCTTCCTTATCTCTGTTGCATCTATGTAGTTTCTTAGACAATTAGGCAAAGAATATCCCGTACTACGTTAAATTGGACTCTTGCCAGATTTTTATATTTATTAAAATACGGATGGCAAAAATACATTTAAATTTTCTTGTTGTTAACCTGTTACATCATTTTCGGCTTAAAAATTGGGAAATGTTCTGAGTCATGGTGCTGAAAGCATTGGACACAAGAGTGATGATAATGACTTTTCTGATATCTTATTATTTTTTTCAGGCTTTTCATATTTGTATCAAGCCTAATGTTTTCAACAAAATAATTGAAGCTTAAACTCAAAAATAGTAAATTTAAATAGAAAACACGAATTTTCATGTAAATGGTTTTCAAGATTAACAAACAAAGATGTTTAAGCTTATTAAGATAACAGGACAAGTTTGTTGATCGTTTCCCAAGGGTCTTTAAATCTTAAAGGTTCACACCTTGGCTTTCTTTTAGAGTCTTTTACATTTCATTAAAAATAATTGAAACTAAAAACGAGTTCCTCTTGACACTAACAATCGGGAAAAGGTGTTTTCAATGCCGCAGAGGACAAATGAGGGATTTGAAAAATCACGGAACGAATGAATCCGGTTTCCTTTTGGTTTCGTGTATTAAATTGAACGAGGCATTGCCAGGCTCGGTAAGAGGACAACAGGTAGTTGTGAAGAGAGATGAGCGGTAATGAGTGAGAGGAGCAGATGCGATGAATGAAGAAGAAACCAGTGAAAGAAGACGAGCACAAGAGGTAACAGGTTATTTGCTTAGTGGGGAAGATTACGTCGTGTAGTTTAGTGAAGCCTCAATACTTTCGGTGGGCCAGGTGGGTCTTGTCAGGCGCCTAGCTGCTTCTCGTCGAGTGGCAGGCACGTACCAACACACGTGCTTTATCGGGACACATATACTGCTCAAGAAACACACTAGGCATCACGTGAGTGTGAGGTACTTGATGTTTCACACGCACGCGCCAAATCAGCACTTTAAACGTAGTCATTACCGTGCCGACCACAAGAATAAGTACTACCGGTGTTACACTGAAGGCACGTGGGGAATACGCTCTTTCAGATTACATCGTGCATTACATTGGTTTTCCTTTAATGCAATTCCACTGCAACTTGCGACTTCCTCACAAGAACAGAAAGATGAAAATTCATGAGATACTTCTCTTGAAACATGAACATCCGAGTGTGAAGATATGAAGCTAATTGACGTGCTTCCAACCTCTTCAGTTGATAACCAGTATAATGTCCAGCGCTTTTAATTTTAAAATGTTAACGACTGTTATTTAAATAATATCCGTGTAGGACTGTAGGTACACCTTGTTTAGATCTGATCAAAATTATATGTTATGAATTGTCTTGAGACTAGACACGAAACCATAACTATATTATGAACAGAGATATTATGATAATAAAATAAACATTCAAATGCTTCTGTTAGGTTAAGTTATATATATAGCTGTATGTGACGCTCCAGGGTGAAAGGGACCTTAGCTTCAACGAAAACTAATAGACATAAAAAAATTTCATTTCTGTATGTGAAAGAGCAATTCAAATTCTATCAATTTATAATAAAGATACAAAATCGAATGTTTTGAAATTTTCAGGGCAGGCGTTTGAAGATGAGCCTGTCTATATTATTGTTAGGTTGTGCCTATGTTTCATCGCCAATTACACAAAAACTAATAGACATAAAAATAATATAATAAAAATTCAAAATCGAATGTTTTGCAGCTAAGGTCTCCTTCACCATGGAGCGTCACATATAATTGAGGTTAAGATAGCTCTTTTGCGACATTTTGACAGCCTGAGAAGTTTTGTGGGGTACTTTTTCATTAACTATGTCACATCTTTCATGAGTTGCATTTTGAGGCATAATACCTCTGATTATAATAATATAGTTACAGTTTCATTTCTAGTATCGGGACAATTTATAACATACAACTTTGATTAGATCGAGACAAGAAGTACCTACACAGATATTATACAAATAAAAGTCGTTAACATTTTAAAATTAAAACCGCCGGAAATTATACAACTAGGGAGATTGAAAGCGCGTCAATTATAGCTTCATATCTTTACACTCGGATTTTCATGTTTCAAGAGAAGTATCTCATGAATTTTCATCTTTCTGTTCTTATGAAAAAAAAAAAAAAATTACTTTACTCAATACGAAATAACTGAAAATGGTTATTCGGGGGTTATTGGGGTCACTGCATTTGAATCTGTAGTTAAAATTTAAAAATTCAAAATGACGGCTTCAAAATGTCGACCAAAAATTTTTTATTTTTCTAAGAATGCTTACTAGGGAGTTTTTGGGGTTGCTAAATCCGAATCTGTAGTCAAAATTCAAAAATTCAAAATATCGACTTTAAAATGTCTACTACGCAAAAATTCAATAGTTAAAGAATCTATAACTAAAAGCGCAAAGTTTTTGCTTTTATAAACCACTTGTAAAAAAGAATTATTGCAAAGAAGGTTAATTTGATGACTTTTGTTATCGCTAATTACAAACCCCAAAAATCTACACACTGACAGAAATAAATGTTACCGAGTACCATCCATTTCTCTCATTGCAAGAAAGCATTTTTAGCCAGATAAGTCAAATTAAAAAAATGTTCTTCATCATTTGGAATTTTAACTACAAATTCGGATACAGCGACTCCAAAAACATACAATACCGTAATAAGAGTTGTTTAAACAAAAATTCTACACATTTTTGTCACGAAAACTTCATTTCTACTGCACTGTGAAGGGGTTAATGTACTGAGTAGTAGCAGGGCATTCTCTTATATATATATAGTAGCTTAACTCACTAACGAGAAAATTAAATGGAGCTATGATCGAAAAACTACTTGAAATAATATTTTTCTTTAAATAATTGTCATTGATGTCTACACGTCAATAAGCTTTTACCATCAATGGTCCAATTTTTGGTAGTTTTATTTTAGAACAAAATAGTAAAACTGTTGGATGAATATTAAAACCTTCGCTTTCAATATTGATCCAACAGTTTGCCAATCGTAAAATTCCCATTGAGAGTTGTCACAAAAACAACAATTAAAAAATCCTACATTATTAATCGACATAAATTTTAACAAATGTTTCTGTTGCTTTCAAATGTAGGAGAATAATTAAAAAATCTTAAGATCGTCCTTGACCATATGACTAAGGTCAATCTTTGGTCAATTTGACTGTAGCAAAGACAGTATAGTTGAAGTATGCGTATGTGAATCGATAGAGCAGGGTTCATAATAGTTTGATTGCATAATAATGACCGCATTTATGACGTTACTCTGGGACGTCAGTTGTAAGAGTAAGCTCTATACATAAAGCTTTAATTTTTATACACACCCGTTAAAAAATTCGTTTCTTTAACCACAATTATTATAATTTTCAGTCGTTTCATAAAAACCTAACATCCAACAATTTTCTCACTTTTGAGGATTCCTTTTATTTCTAAACTTGAATCCAATTGTCGCACAAAAAGTTTAACTCCTAACGAAGAATGCTAGAAATTACAGAATGGCATCTCAAGACTGAAGTTGTGAGATGTAATTATACTATTTACAAATCAAAAATGTTGCAAAAGCTATTCTTTGCAATTCTTACGCAATGTTTAAGTTCTGCTTCTTAACACGTTTCTTCCCAATTTTTTCACATTTTAGCTATAAAAACTGGAACTATTTCGTAAAATTATCTGAAGTTCACTTCCAGACGATGTAACATGGGGTTTTTTAAGCAGTTGACTTATTGCTATCTGGATATGTTGACACAATAAAGCAAAACTTTTGGGTGGGAATGATCGAAACTGGAGTCCCCAGGTTTCAAAAGAACCTTATGAGAGTCGCCAATCACTCGACCTCGTTGCGCTCATTCCGCCAATTAGCGGCGACTTGCGCAGCATTTGCAATGGGTTGAAAACAAAAAGAGGGCCAGTATCCAAGAGGTTCTGAGAACAAATCGTGTCTCCCTTTCTCCATCCTTCTCTTTTTGTCTCACTTGAATATATGTCTTAATGATGGGACAGAGATGATTTAGCAAGGGTACCAAGCGAAGAAATTTAATCGAGGCGAGAGAATCATTAAGTCACAATTTGTCGTCCGCCGAAATTCATCTTCGGCTTCTCGTTATGCTAAATTAGAGATAGCTATTTTAAATTGTATCTTGAGTTTGAATATTCATTAGAATTTCATTAGGATTCGAAAGAAGATACGAAAATAAAAAGGAGATTACAATAAAAATGCATACGAAGTAATAGATAATGGGGTACGATACATATAATATACAAACATATACACAAAATATAGAACATAGATTTTATGATTTTTGATCTATTGAAGGAGATACTTCCCAGACGAATAACCTATCCTGAAAAGATCAGTTTTGTACACTATTCCAGCGAGAAATGACTTACCCACATCTGAATAAAAAACGTTACCCCGCATCAGCGTGAAGCCACCAATCGAGATCAGTATCACATAACGAGGATCAACTCCAACTTTTTCTCAATAAAGATCTCTATTCTTGTCCCTTGTGGCTAAGCAGGAAAGGAATGAAGAGTGTTTCCCCTTAAGCTTTTTGACATTATAAAACCCTTCCTATCCGTGTTTTTATGAAAAGCATAACAGCGCTTCTTAATCGGCTTCTTGCTCCCTGCGCAGTGCCTCATTAATCTTTCATAAAAAGGGGATAATCTAATGGGCATAAAATCTTCATAGTGCGATCAGGTATAATATAATAATGAAAGTGCAACAAGTGCAGTGGGATATCCAGTGGCTTCTGGAAATGAATCGAGCGTTGGCTCTCGTCTTTCGAATGTGAGTGAGTCTGCATCAAAGTTATTTAAATCAACAATTACGCCCACCTCTGAAGCGCGACGATTTCCTAATCTTTTCTAATTATCTTCTTCGTTATTCGGCTGAGCTACCGTAATAGGATATGCTAATGGTCGAAAGCACACGTGGTCATGTCGTTTCTTATTGCTCAGCAACAGGTATACTTGCATTGCTTGTAAGTGAAGAATCTAAAGATGATTTGGCCTTAATAAGTGCACTCTTTTTCGCTTTAGTTGTAAAATTTAACGAAGTGCAACTACAATTTTGCCATTTATACAATTTATGATTCTGTATTGGAATAAATTATGTTATCTACTTATATATCTACATTAATATTGTTATTCAGATAAAGTAAAATAGGTGAATTCCATTAATTAGTAGGTATTCTTCGTCCGGCAGGAAGAACCAAATTATAACGAATATGCGTAATAATGATGCACTCATTAAATAATATAATCAAGATTTTTGCATAATTGCATGAAAAATCTGAATACTTGAATCATGTTATAATTGAAGTTTGTTACAAAGTTTTAATAATTGGTTAATGAGTCTATTATAGCTGATGTAAAATTTATTTTTATTTCTTTAAATGTAATAACTTATTTTGAAATACGTTTTATGTTACTTCCTCAAAGTGGAATGTAAAATATGGATTGTTGGTTAAAAATAACTAGAATTCAAAATTGGTAATTTTAAAAAATTATTTTCTCAAAACAATCTCCTTGTTGTAATATTGGACGATTTAGAACTCTTCCTTTTTAGACTTTAGTTGCATTTGATGCACTAGTTCTCGTATAAAAGATTACATTGTAAGAAAATTGCGATCTTGAACTTGCTCCTGAACGTGTACTTATATCTTTCTTATCCTTTCGATGATCATGGGTTGTGTATATCATTCGCAGCACAATAAACGCACCGACAAATATCATCTTTCTCGATAATATCTAATTTCTTTATGATTTTATGTTGCTTGTAACATTAACGTGTTTCAATTTTTAAAAATTGTATGCATCTTTTAAGTTGCCTTAAGATACAAAAAACAAAAACGAAGAAGTGTATAAGTACATGTTAGAAAAAAAAAATATGTCTCATATATTTTGCATGTTATCTGCCTCTATATGTATATACAACTTATAGTTGTATGCATATGTGACGCTCCGCGAGAGAAGGGACCTATCGCTGAGAAAGCAAACTTTAAAGGACGGACGGACAAAGAGGAGGAAGAAAAATCGAGACGCTTAACATGCCTATGTTTGAAGCTTCGTAATAAGAAAACTAATTGCAGGAATCAAATTTTAATTTTTGAAACTCAAAAAGCAACTCAAAAACTACCAATTGCCATAAAAAAAACTAAAATAAATAAAATCCAATTTCATAGGGCGGTCGTTCAAAGAAAATCCAAAAAATGCGATACACTTAGTACGTCTAGGTTTGAAGCATTATAACAAAAAGTGTAATTAATAAAAATTTTTTTAGAAACATGGAAATGAAAGAACAACTCAAAAATGATCTTTTAGTGTAAAAAAAATGAAAATTGATTTTTCCACGATAGGTCCCTTCTCTCGCGGAGCGTCACATATATAGATTAGGGTGGTCCAAAAAAAGTCGATTTTTGAAAATTAAAAATGGCTATTCAGTTTCTGAAACTTCAGGGTTAAACACGACATAACCATTTTTTTTAAAATTTTTTTGTTCATATTTTCATGTGCCGACGAGCTCTTAAAGTTTTTGATCTTTCTTCCCTAATTTTCTACATTTCGCTTATGGGCAATAATCACCGCTCAATCCTGAAAGGGTTTGTGATTTATGGGTTCCTACTGCACTAATAGGATCCACGGTCGATTTCGAGCTTCAAAGCAAAAGGGTTCCATTGTCCCCGTTCGACAGTAGCAATGAGCAGGCCTATATCATTTTCCCTAATAATTTTGGCTGTAAACGGACGAAAGTTCAAAAATGCTAAACTTCAATTCAACAAATTACCCTTTTAATATTCATGTAGCTTTTTCAACTTTACAGAATCTCATGTTCAAGAAATAAATTTTCCTATAGTATAAGTTAGATGTAGAACAACTTATATTTACTAGCAGAAAACTGGTCCTGAAAAGCACCGATTTGGCGTTTTTTGACACTGAATAATGACTATAAAAATAACAATTCGTAAAATTACTTTTTTGCAATACTTTGTCTTAGTTCACACCTAGCAGTCTGTAAATGGAAATCGAATTACGATATAAAGAAAGTAATGAAAAGCTCAATTGAAAATATTTTGCTATTTTCACGTGTTAATTCCCATAAGAACGGGAAAAGTTCGTCGGCACATGAAAATATGAACAAAAAAATTTTTTAAAAAATAGTTATGTCGTGTTTAACCCTGAATTTTAAGAAACTGAATAGCCATTTTTAATTTTCAAAAATCACCTTTTTTTGGACCACCCTAATATAGATAGAGTATATATAATATAATACAGGTCTACATGATGAACCAAAAAAATGTGTAATAAATCGTGTAAATGATGAATCATAAAAGAAGCACATTTACATAATTATCTGCATTTTAAAGCGTTAATCGAATTACGAGAGGTTTCAAGGCAAGTTTTCTCCATTACTGGTCTGATTTCTTCCTTAAAAGATATATTATAAGAAAATTGCATTCCTGAACGTATACCCTTATCTCCAGGATCATTCTGACTGACAGCAATCCATTTATCGTATAGTCCTCGTAGTTTTAAAGCCATGTAAGGTTCTGATGCGTTTTACAAACCTGCAAGAAAACCAAGTGGTGAGTACATCATTTGCATCCGGATGTCTGAGAAATCCTTTCGCGTAGAAGCTTCCGTATAAAGTCTTATCTTCTAAGTCGGAACAACGAGTTCCACTGAAAACCACCCAAGTGGCACCACCGAAACTTGTACTTGTACGTGTACCTACATGTGGCTTCGTTATCACGATACACTTACTGCACTGCACGTCTGCAGCTTTTTCAGATGAAATCTCAACGCTTGTTTGAGTCCATCATATTAATGATGGTGCGTGCACCTTAGTAAGTTAAGTACCGCCGACTCGCACATTTCAGAGTCATGTATACCTGCCTTAACCCGGCACGAATTAATGATTCATTCTATGAATGCGTACAGCTAGTCCAGAATGAAAATAAGTATTTATTTATAATTTTATGAGCGCATTCCTGTTAATAAAGCTTCGCAATTCCCTATGAAACAAATGTATAACAAGTTTTGTTGTAATATTCAAACATTCATTTTTAAGAAAAATATTTTTTCTCATCAAATTATACTAGATTGTGGGTTTTACATTCAGAGAGACAATTTTAAGATAATTGAGAGTCGACGCGTGTAATAAAAATAACTCTAAAAAGAAACTGATGATAATAAATTTTTATGACATATAACTGTTGTTCGAGCAATAAGAATATCTCACATCCTACAATCCCTTCATATCTGGAATTTAAATGCATCTTAAAAAAATAAATGACTTTTTAAATGCATTTTAGGAAATAAATGAGTTTTGGTATAAATGTTTCACACTTAGGACCTTGTAATCTGGAAAATACGAGATAAGAGCCCCCACTACTTTTCGTCTTTCGAAGAGGCGTGGTGCCGCTTTGAAGTTTGGAAGACATGCCTTTTTTACACATCTTGCATCGACTCATCTGTCATCGATAATCCTCAGCCAAAAAGTGGCCTCTTTCAGGTGCTTGCGCTTATGCATAGTTATAGTAAGCACCATTTATAAGCCGACTCTTTTGCACATACGATACTCTTCAAGTTTTTTTCCCTTTTCCGTCTGTCAGCTTCTTTGAAAAGTGAAGTCATATTTAGCTACATAAATTTTACTTTACATTTACACCATAACCGAATAAATGTTTTGCATATTACATGATGATTTGAGTTCAAAAAATAAATATTATGTATTTCACGCAGAAACATTTCCAAATTGAATAAAAAAATGTTTCTGATGAAATAATAAAAATTCCTTCGACTTTTAGAGTAGCGTTTAAAATGCATGAATTTGTTCTTAATTTAATGAGATAACATTTCTCTGAAAATAATGCTTATTTTAATTAATAATGTGCCCGGAAGTTTAATTACGCTGGAATTCAAAGTGAAAAATAATTCGAAGACGTCTATTTCTTTTGCTTTAAAAAAGAAATATTATTCTGGAATTAAGAGAATTAATAATTTTTTCGCGCATTACGATCCACTCATAACTACATCATCCTCGTTGATTATCACGCGACGGTTACAGGAGGATGAACATTGAACACAGTGCAGCTCCCTTCGAGTACTTTGGACAAAGAGGTCAGTCAGAGTGGGTGTTTTTAAAAGCAAGTTGACGGAGGCGAGACGTGACTCTGCGCGAATAAATTGGCTCTACTTTTGCACTGTGAAGAATTCAGATTCGTGTGTGCAGTTACCCGAGCAATTTTATAATTCCATATCTGCGTAATTATGCGAAGAAATTCCTTTCAAGAAGGAAATTGATCGTGTTAAGAATTAATAAGAGTCGATAAATTATTTCTTTATTACGTGAAGGTCAAAAGATTTTTAATAATTATTGAGAAATTACAAAAAATTATTATATTGTTGTTCGTGTAGGTTAAATATTTATTCCTTTATGGTTTTCATTATTGGAAACTAATTCAAACAATTAATTAGGTAGTTAAAAATAAGGATGATGGGTTTTCAAGGATTTGTTAAAGTGACAATAGAATTTTGCGATTGATTAGTTGGCAAAGTCTCGCGAGGGGAATGTGCTAATGACGGTAATCTCTATGCCAGTGACATTCAAAAATGTTTATATGCAAGCAAGGATTGCATATGCTGTGACAAAGAACCTCGTAGTAATATCAGCAATAACAATTGTTCGGCGTCATTTCACAGCAAGGACATTAGCATATCATTAACTGATCTATAATGAGCCTAAAGAAGAATCATTATTTACTTTATCGAACTTGATGTGAAATTTTATTTCATTTCATCCAAAGCTAAAAAATATATTCAAAAAAATACTTATTAAATATTTTCTAGGTACATACCAACTTAATGAAGGAATATGCAGAAATAATTTCATTGTTTTAGAAATAAGAGTGTGTTTTAGAGTTTTATACACCTATTTACAAAACAGTGTACTTTAACCGTGTATAGTTTTTTTTTCTTTATACATACTTACGCATCAGATTTGGAAATCTGTTCTTGAACCCCAAATCTATTTGAACTAAATAGTTGCGCATTATCGAAGTAATTGAACCAATCTTCCTAAGTGAGTCACGTTAGATCATAACTAAAATAACCTCCCACTTGAGCGGGCATAGTAGACAATTATTAATAAGCGCTAGTTTTGAGCTAAGGAAAAAGCCCATAAATACGAACTGAGTCCCATGGGCTGGAGTTTAATAAAATATATGCAAATTGATTGAATAAAGTTTGTCTTCCGAACTTAAAATATTAGTGAAGAAGGAAAAAGTTTTTTTTATGTAATTAATGAAGTATATTAGGTTGAATCATAACCTCAACTTACCATCAATGCGGAATTTTACTTCACATATCAGTCCCTTTAGATTAAAAATACAATGTAAAAAAGAAGAAAGAGAGTATAATATTATATAATTTAAATGTAAGATACTGTGAAGTAAAAACTCCACATTAATAAGTTAAGGTTAAGTATATACTACAATATTATTATTGAAAGTTTAGAAGAAAGAAAGTTTCGTTTAAATATTGTTTTATTGCAAATGTTCATTCTAAATAAACACTTACATGTATAAAAATTAAAATTACAAATAACTGTCTGCTACTTTAAAAAATAATTCAGTTAAAAATATAAATATAATATTATGCCATAAATTAGAATCCATAAAATCGGTAATTTTGGGTGAGAGAGCAATAAGAGGAATAATTTCGCGGTCAGTGGAAAAGTAATTTACTCGGTCATTTCAGGGCTCCGACTACGAATTGAGATCCAAGGATTTGTGCAAGCGAGTACGTGTCACGCCGACGGCCAAAAAGAGCAGGGAACCGCCAATAGTCAAAACACGTCGAAAATAGAATTAGGCCGATTTACGAAACTGGTTAAAGCATATGGTTCTCCACTTTAGAAAATCATTACTTTCTTGCATTAAAGCCTAACAAACCTGACGCTTCCAGAAGGGTTCTTAAAAGATTCAAGACAGGGTATTTATATTTTACTGCTCATCGAAATGCACAGGTCATTTTCAATTTTAAGGCAAAGCTGCCCGGTTCAAGAACGCGAAAGTACAATATTTTTGTTACACTCTTGATGTTGTACTCGCAGCAAACTGAATATGATAACATGCTAGACTTTTGATTCTTGAGGTTCAGTGAGGTCAGAAAAAGCAAAATAAGTCAACAATAAACTATTTATAATTTTAGTAACTTGAATTGAATTCTAGATATGTGCGAATTTAGAAATGTTATCCAACTTAATAATCAGGGGCGGCGATTTGTGTATGGTACGTCTGCAAATTCCATAGAGCAAAAAATTCGCCCTATGGAATTCCATATGGCAAAATTACTGCCAAAAAACAAATTTCTTAATAAGAATGTAAATAAATCCATTTACAATTCGAAGAAAATGATTGAAATTAAAAAAAAAACCATATTTTGTAAAAATAATTTAAAAATGACGAAATAAGTTAAAAATAATTAATAAATAATTTAACTAATTTGATATTAAAGAAAATAATTAAAACTGAAAAAGTTTTATTTGAAAAAATTAAAGAAAAGAATTAGAACTTGGGAAATTGAATTTAAAAATGAGGGGAAAAAATAAAAAATAATGAAAATAAAATTGCAGAAAAATGATAAAAATAGTTGAGAATTGTAGCAAATATAATTAAAATCATAAAAACTAGAATTATTAAAAATTGAAGAAATTTTTTAATAATTTTAAATTTATTATTCTTAAAGAGTGTATTAATTAAAATTTTAATCAATGAAATTTCAAATTAATTGAGGTTTGAAGAATTTTCTTTAATTTCAAATTTTCAAATATTTTCTTCCATTACAAATATACGTTTCAATTTTTTTAATTATTTCTAAAAAATAATTATTTTCTCCAATTTCTAATTATTTTTATTACTTTGCAAATATTGTCTCGAATTTTTTATTATTTTCATTACTCTTTAATTAATTTCCTAAATTTAAAAGTATATTTCTCAAAGTTTAATAATTTTTTTCAATTTTCAATTGTTAATATTATTATTTTGTAATTAATTTCTTCAATTTTTATTTATTTTTACTACTTTGCAAATATTGTCTCGAATTTTTTATTATTTTCATTACTTTTCAATGCTATTTCCTAGATTTTGAAACATATTTCTTAAATTTTAATAATTTTCTTCAATTTTTAATTATTTTTATTACTTTGCAAATATTGTCTGGAATTTCGTATTAGTTTCAGTACTTTCCAATCAATTTTCTAGACTTTAAAATATTTTTCTTATATTTCAATAATTTTCTTTAAATTCCAATTATTTTGTTATCATTTTGCAATCAATTTCTTCATTTTTTTATTAATCTCATTATGCATTCCTCAATTAAATACCTAAATTTTCAATTATTTATCTCATTTATTAATTATTTTTTTCAAATTTATTTTCTTTTATCTTTTTGCAATTATTTTCTCCACCTTTTAACGATATATATTCATTATTTTTCAATTAATTTCCTAAATTTTTATTTATTATCTTAAATCTAAGTTACTGTATCCACGTTTCAATTCTTTAATCATTCTTCAATTTTTTTTGTCATATTACAAATACTTTCAACAATTGTTGATCATTTTTTTTCTTAATTTGCAATGATTTTCAAAAATTTTATATTATTTTGATTATTTGTTGATTAATTCCGAAAACTTCCATTATTTCTCTCAAATTTCTATTATTTTCTTCAATTAACGATTATTTGTATCGTTTTTCTTTAATTTTTAATTACTGTTCTTATCATTTTGCAATTAATTTCTTCAATTTTCATTTATTCTTACTATTCATTCTTTAGTTAAATTCCTAAATTTTCAATTATTTATCTTATTTTTCAATTTTTTTTTCAATTTTTATTTTCTTTTATCCTTTTGCAATTATTTGCTCTACCTTTTAAGTAGATATATTAATTATTTTTTAATTTGTTTCCTTAATTTTCATTTATTATCTATAATCTAATTTATTCTCCCCAGTTTTCAATGTTTCAATCAATCTTTAATTATTTTTCTCAAATTTTAATTACGTTCGTCAATTTTTAATTATTTTTTTTTCATTTGCAATGATTTTCCCAAATTTTATATTATTGTGAATATTTGTTGATTAATTCTGAAAATTTTAATTATTTCTCTGAAATTTCCATTATTTTCTTGAATTTACGATTATTTCTATCATGTTGTAATTAGTTTTCTAAGTTTAATTTTTTTTCGCCATTTTTCAATTATTTTAAAAAATATGATTTTTGTTCTTCAAATTTTGAATGTTTTAATCATTTTTTAATTATTTTTCTCAAAATTTTAATTAAGTTCGTCAATTTTTGATTTTTTTTTAAACTTGTAATGATTTGATCACAAATTTTATATTATCTTGATTATTTGGTTATTATTTCCGAAAATGTACTAGAAATCAAATAAAATTGTCAACTGTTGAGTTACAATAATTACGCTAATTAAGAAACTCTTTAATTTATTATTGTTATATTTCTCTCCCCCCCCCCCCTCGGTCAATATTAAGTTTGCAGATAGCAAAAATTTACAAGTCGCCGCCCCTGTTAATAATAGGTAAATAAATAATTATGAATTCTTTTGTTGGTCTAATGTATTATTATGCAAGGGGCCGCTCATTAATTCCATAAGGATGATTTTGGAAAATTTTCACTCCCCCTTTTCTTACAATCCTTACATAAAAATATATAGAATAGAAAGATACGTATTTCTCAACGAAGTAAGACAATATTTTCAATATTAATGGCAATATTGGGACCATAAGTTGTGCTATATGAGTAATGTAATGTCAAAACCAAGGTCAAAACAAAAAAAAAGGAGACCTATTCTATTCTTTGAACTGTAACCGGGTAGAATAAGTAGTTGGGCTTCAATTGGAGATGAAGACATTCTACTTTTTAAATAGATCCCACTTAAGAAACTTACTTCTTCCTCAATCTCAAAATAATATGCACTCATTTAATACTCAACTTGGGAAATCTATTTGTGTCCAATGTTAATCGCCCGAATTTCAAATGAACCTATAGATAAATTGCTCCATTTGAACAACATTTTAAAAATGCTTACATATAACATTCTGAATTTATTCTAAGTGCCCGAAATATTTTTCAGTTTTCTCTAATGTTCTGCTATTTGTTAGAAAACGTAACATTTTGAATAAATACCAAGTAACAAATACTAAAAGATAACAATTTTTATAACATAACAAATATCATTCAATTTTTAACAAAGTTAAAAGAGATTGAACTCACATATATTAAACTACATTCACAAACTTTTGAGTCCGACATTGTTATTCAAACACAATACCTACTTGCTCCATATGTAAAATTAACCACGAATTTCGATATTCAATCTTGAAGATGTTTTGCAAAAACAAAAAAAAAGAAAGAAAGACGTAAAGGTTTGAGCGACTGCCAAACTATTTTAAACCGAGGATGATGATTATGGAGTCTGGGGGCGCGGGTGGTTTGGATTCCAAATATTTTCTCACGTGCAGCTGTCGTCACGTGGCACCTATACAAGGCGCATATATTCACACAAGAGCCGAATTGCCACTTGTTCTTTGTATATTCAAAATGGGCCAACATTGTCATTTGACTGTGACTGTGAGCCGGGCATTGTTCCTACGACACGCACAACTCATGGACGTTGTTGTCGTTTATGTGGGTCCATTGAAACAACCCGCCACGGGCCATTATTGTCGACTCGAGGCTCCTCCAGTGTACATTTTGCGATCGCTGACCGCGGAGTCGATAGTAGAAAAATGTCGCCTTTGTCAATTCGTTGAGCCTGGGACGTGTTTATCCATCCTTCTTTGCAATGACAGCGCCCGGTTTTTAACGTCGTGTGAGTGATTCATCTTTTTGCAAGAGAAAAACAAAACGCAAGAGATTATCCAGGGATTTCTTTCGGCGAAAAACGAGCGACGAGTGTGTCGATTGTTTAACAGTATTGAGAAAATACTTGTCGCCTTCGTCGATAATAATTCAAGAGAAAAATATTTGGTGGTGAGCGAACAGTGAAAGGACGTTGTCTTATTGTATCCTCACGTCGAGTTTTGCTTCATCTTTTTATTGCACATTTTTGCATGAATGTTTGCATAAACACTTATCGTGCAACTATATTGGTATGGTGTTGTCTCCTCGTTTATCGCGTGCCAAACCCTCGTGTAGAAAGTTAAATTGCTATTTAAACGACAGCGGCACGATAGCCTGTCGATGCACAGCTATCTAACACGAATTATAGATGTTGCGAAGAACGTAAAACCATAAGAAACAAACACAAGATAAGATCTTAAGAGGAATCTCCACATATTTTTCTGTATTCAATTTTAAGACCTTGTCCACAATGTAAGTGTTTTGCAACTTTTATTTCCGCGGAAGCGACGAAGCAACGTAAACTATCTTGTCTGCTTTATTGTTAGCTTTTAACATTCCAAACTACCATGGGAATTTTTGATTTTCTTCCATTCACATTTTATGACAATGTCATTTTAATTTATCACTTTTGTGTAGCATTATTTATCTCGCGGTTAAATTTCATTCAGAGGTCAATTTTCCAATCTCCGGTTTAGTACATAGACGGTATTTGAAAGAATGAAATAAAGCCGAACTACAATACGTCCACGCTTAAGCGACTTATAATGTACTTCCGGTTTATGATTCATTCACATGCTGAAAAAATTGCAATTTTAAAGTGCTTGAGTTAATTTACAAAAAATTGAGAGAATTCCAAGATTATACAATGTCCTGGAAGGAGCAGAGATATTGTTGCAATTAGGAAGACTGCTGGACAGCCTCTCTTGAAAAAAACGAGGCAAAATTTTATAATGTACTTACATTGTGTACAGTGCAAGGCTTGACACTGAAGCCACTGAAGTAATAAATGTTTTAAATGAATCGGAATTAGTGGAAAGAGGGTCTTAGTGGCGACACCCTCGTCCCGTTCCGGATGAGATTGCGTTGCTATTGCCAGAAAATCATTTATGATAGACTGCAATCTCATCTCGCAAAGAGGAAGCTCTTTAATGAATATTTCTTGAAACCTAATGCTCAATCGCTAAACAAACCTAATAAACCATAGATTTTAGACGAGCAACGGCCATTCACTTTAAACTAAATACTCATTTTCCATAGCTAAAGTTTAACACCATAAACATCACATTGATTAACTGCTTCCTCATAAAAAATTGTTTGACCCTCTTCACAAAAACTCTTCCTAAACTACTATCAACACTGGGTCCTTTATTCACAAACATTCATCCGTGTAACAATTGTTTTAAATTGTTTGTTTATGTCTTTCAATATCGTATCACTCTAGTTAAATAATCTCATATTTTTAGCAAAGTATTAGTTTAAATTATGTTTTCAATACTTATGGTTTTTTTGAACAATAATAATATTTTTATGATAGAAGAAATATTTCGAAAATGATACGAATGAAATTAAAAATTCCAATCTACTAAGTCCTACAAATAATGCATTAGGTTGTTTTCAATTTATTCAAGAGACAATTACTGAACGGGTATGTGACATTGACACGAAAATTTTCGAAAATTGGACTTCTATGATCAGTTTAGCAAAGTAGTATAATTTGAATAATCACCGGTAAAGTAATATACCTCATGCTAGCAAAAGAGGTCCTTGAACTGTTTTCAGAGTAAATGCAATCCTTCAGAATCTATACAAATAGATTAGACCTTCAGTGTGTAAGCTGAAAAGCCACATGGACCCTGCTTTAATTTGCATACTCTATAATACTTTAGCATATAACACGTCCCTAGTGACGGACATGTAATTGATCAATTAGTTTCAAATACATAATTTGATTTCATCAACAGGATCGTAATATCGTAAATGTATATAAGTTCTACGAGAGGCAAATCTCTCTGACAACGCGACGTGTCAACAAGTCTTCTTTCGTTCGAAATAATGACATCCTAAACACATCACTTCAACCTCGATATATATAACGTGCTTTAAAATAATAGGTATTTTAAATGATGGCTCATAAACCGTTTGAGCGAATTAAGGTGTCCTTATTTTTTCATAAGTGTCATAAATCGTATATGGGTATGATCATTTGAGCAATAACGATATTGTGGGAAAAACACTTTTAATACAATTGAATTACTTGAACTGTAAGACCTAAGCATCTTATTATTATGAAGTTAGTATTAACTTTATTTACCAACTTTCATTTATTAATTATTCATCATTAAAGGATCAACAATAGTCTAAATATTAGGCGCCAATAAATGTGCCAAAAAAGGTTACAGTGCAATTTGACAAACATTAGATTCGACATAATCAGAAATCTATATATCACTCAATTTCTCAGACAACACTTTTTTTCTTTATAATTCCAATAAAATTGCCGTTTCCACGTAAAATAATGGGAATCGTTATCAAATTGAAAGGAATGTAGTTCAATGTTTCCTTAAGCTATCAAGTAATCTCTATCTTCATAAAATTCGATAACTATTTCAAAAGATATTGATTCCTTTGATGAGAGATAATAACATTTTATAAATTATGTCTTCCATGGTCGTTTTACTTAAATTTAAAATTGACAAAAATTTCAAAAATTCAAGTTTTTAATGAATTTAATTCGTTGTCTCGTGAAATAAGGAAATGTCAACGGACGCCTGCAAGACTGCTTCATATGCGGGAGCCAGACGAAATGAAGTGGGCCCCAAACAAACATCTCCCGCGACTTATTCAGGGGTCAAGACTCTTCCTCGTGTTCTTACATCTGTGGACCGAGGCAAGGCACGGATTATGCTACTACTTTGCCACTCGAGTGACCGTCTGAGTCTGAACCTCCTCAGGAAACCGTCCATTACGGTGATCAGACCAAGCACTGCGTGTTTAGTGCTCATTTCATGTATTATGTCGAGCCAGAGTGAATCAAGAAAAGCTAAAATGTTGGCTTCTGCTCACGATAATGTTTCTTAGAATAATTTAAAAATAATTACTACATACACCGACACAAAAAGCCCTTAATTATAACACAGGCTAGCTCGTAATCCAGTTTAAATTCAATGAATAATTTCCAATTAATTAACACCAGGTAGCAAGTTGTACAATAACTAATGTCAATTCTTTTATTTTCTGTTGCAGGTGAGTTGGGATCTTATTAATTACAATGAACCCTTGCGTAAGTTATGATTAATTACTTATATATTAAATACTTTTACAAATTTTAACATTATGTTTCTGTAACTTTTAAGATAATCTGTATAGATCAATTTTGTCTATATCGACGCCTCCCTTCAATAAAATTTTGTTTCGAACGTCAATTCAATATAATTCTATGTCAAAACAAATTCAATATGAAGTGAACTCGAAAATTTTTGCAAAATAATTCTTAATCAATCGTCCGCTCAAAATAATGTTATGCCAATTTCAGTGTAATAGAATGAAAAGTGAAATTATTATTCAATATGATTCCTTTAGAATCATATATTTATAATATTTATCTTAAACCGACGATTGATTAAGAATTATTTTGCAAAAAATTTCGAGTTCACTTCATATTGCATTTGTTTTGACATAGAATTATATTGAATTGACGTTCGAAACAAAATTTTATTGAAGGGAGGCGTCGATATGTGGACTTATGGACCCTAAAAATGTTACAAGTAAAAAGTTCTCACCTTTCTTATCAAAAGAATAAATGTACAGATAATCTTAAAACCAATTTTGGGACGATGTCGGTTTTTTCAAGATGAAGATGCCAAAAGAATGTTTTCAAAATTCGAAAGCAATCACCTTAAGAAACCCAAGCGACATTATGAAGATAAGAAAGAGCTCCGTTAGGCGGCATATCGATAAGTTTGTTGTCGTAAAATTAAATATCGAAGGGCTATCCATCATCTAGTCTCGAGGTCTAAGAAATTGCCTCTTTTAATCAAAATTGATTGTTCGGCTATTCGAAAATCACTTTAGATTAAAGAACACTGGTCGAAAAATTAAAAAAGGTATAGAATAACACCTTCGCACAAGAGATGCGAGTGTAAAAAAGAACAACTTTATCTCGAAGCCTCGTCTTTTGAGTCTAAAGGTCCATGTGAATTCAGACTCTGATAAACTAACTTAAAGACTTGTTTCAAAAAGACAAGGATACAGTATCTCGTTACAAAATTCAAAGGAGGTTCTGTGAATGGAATTAGATTTCTCTTTCATTTAGATACTAGATTCACTTTCGACCTACATTCTCCGCATTAACCGTTCAAAAATAGTCGGTTCTTCTGCAACTCCGCAAAAAAGACTTCTTCTTGTGCAGATGTTTTAGACAGCAGGAGGAAAGGAAGTCAAGCCAGAAGACATGGACTAAATGGCGCCTTTTAGAGTCGTCATCCCAACTGAAATTTGACAATATCCTGATTCTCAAGGATTCTTAAATTTATTTAAATTTCAAGTACTCTCCGTATACAGCTACTGTTTTTTTTTTGTTTTGGAACATTTTCAAGTGCTTCAAGCTTTTGTACCCAAAAATTTGGAACACTTGAAAGTTAATTCCAGTGGTTCTCAAATAAAATGATGGTTTATGGACTGCTAAGGAAGATACAAAAGTCGTAAAATAGATAATAAAAATTCCCCGGTTATTTTGTGCCGACCTTGTTATCCGTAAATGTTTCGTTTACGATTTATTTAACAGATCCTCTTGAACTTGAAATACCCGAGTGTCTTCCTATCTTATAGGTCGTGCGTGCGGGAATACCGCAAAGGAAGATAAGTCTTATCTTTCCGTAGGTTTCTTCAAATAGGCCAGTACCTGTAAATCTCGAGTGTTATGCGTTGATAGGGACACGATATCAGTCAACAGAAATAACCAAAATAAAACGAGTGCTATTCAAGTATCAATTCAAATATTAATATATTTGATATCTTCAACTGCTTTATGTAGGTATACCTATAAATTTAAATAACCGTTCAGTTTCAAAACGCAATTCTCTATTTATAAAGTGAAGTATGTAATTATTTATCAATCCGATATTTATAGATTTTATTACTATAGCATCAATTGGTTATATTATGGAGAAAACCATTATGTTTTGAAGAAAACATATTTGCTAAGAAAATTAGTGAGTGAATGATAGTGAAATGCAAATTGAAATCGAAAAGACGAATTACCGGATATCAGAAGTGATCAGTTTCCCATTCCCGGAAAAATTCTTTGTCTTTCTAATAAGAGAACACGTGACTGAAATATTATAAAGAGATAAGTAATAAAATTTATCGACGGGTTCCAAATGTAGGATTCTGAAGGCGACGTCGCTAATTCGAAATCGGCTGTAGAACGATCCACACACTCGGCTCCCATAAATATTCCAACACCGTGCAAGTTGCTTCTCTGCCCTGCGTCCTCCTTCTCTCGCCTTGGGGTCTCGCAGGAAGCATTGCACGTCCCCAAAACGTTCGCTATGCACAGCACGGGATCGCCTATCGTCACTCTCCTTGTTCACGTGACCACCCGACATGCAATGCTATTTTTCTCCCAACTTGGCAAACCGCACAATTTAACCAATTGAAATTGACATGATGCTTTTTAAAAGAATATTATACCATTAATTTCAAACATTGACCTAATATGTTATCAAAATTCAACTAGTATGTTACCAAAATTGAACTATTGAGTTGTCCAAATTGAATTATTATGTTAAGAAAATTGAACTAATATGTTGACAAAACTGAAGTAATGTGTTACAAAAAGTGACCTATTATACTGCCGTAAATTTAAAGAAAGGCACTATCTGCCCTATGTATCATGAGCCTTTCTTTACAATATTTATTAAAAAATATAATTGAAAAAAATCAATTTCTAGTAAAATTTCGTATTATCCGGAATACTGAACACAAAAGTTAATTACTATTATCATTTTCACTTCAATTTAGTAAAAAATTACTTTTCAAATCACATGAAACTTTTTCTAGTTAGTATATAAGAACAGCTAAAACACTCTATTCCAGCGATAACTACGCGTGCGATTATTCGACGTCATCGAATACTTGTATAACTATTCATATATCAAAGACGAATACACTTGGTTAATACAGCGTATCTGCAAATCCTTTAAAGGTTACTTTTCATGCAATTTGCCCTGCAATATAGCCCTTATGGAATTTGCGGATACGCGGTATGAACCAAGTGTAGATTCGTGGTATTGAAGTAGCTCCGACGATATATTTGGTAACATAAATTATGGAAATTTTGAAAACTGAATAATTAATTACATAAAAATAAGAATTCTTCCAATCCCTTTCATAGTAACTTTAACCGATCAATTTATTAGATTTCATTTTCCCAATATTTTTCCAGATTTTAAATTATATAAAATTTTTTGTAAAAAAAGAAGAGGCTTTAGGGATAAAAGATCAGTTAAATTTAGTTAACAATAATTCAACAGTTTTTTAAGCTTCCTGAGAGGAAGTTTTGATGGTCTTTGCTGTTTCTTAGTCACGGGAACTGTATCCTGATTTCACCCCTCTATGTTTATCTAGAATCATGTGGTATGTCACATCACATATTCCATTCGCGACAAATTTTCGCGCCTACACTTTAAATATACTGCCAAGAACTTTATTTTTCTTTGACAACTCTGTTTAGGGAGATAACAGGAAACGAGATATATCCTTAATTTACTGCCTTAATGCAACCATTTAAGAACTACCATCTGTTTCTTTGGCACGAGCCACTCAAGTGAAGGTGCACTGATTAGCGAACAAAAACAGACGAGAAGTAATTTAAAAATAATTACGATTAAATTAACGTTAATCAATAATAATTCTTCTGATTAATATAAAGCAATTTTTATTCTTTTAATTAAAATGAATGACATAAAGTTACAGTTAAAGCAGTGACTAAAATATATGTAGGAAAGAAAAGAAAGTTAAAATTTCTAAGATGATCCTATACATGAATTTCAAATAAATAAATAATTGCTGGTGTTATTTCGAAAAATATTCAAATTACTTAAAATATTGGAACATAATATTGGAAACTGAACATTAAATCTAAAATTCAAAAGAATTTCTTCAGTTTAATGAAAAGAAAAATTTTTCGTATTGGAAGAGTAAATAAATTTAAATATTTTAAATACCGAGATGGACCAAAAAACTACCTCATGACCATGAGAAATTGGTCAAATCATTTTTACGACACGTTTAAAAGCACATACTAAAATATGCATGAAAGTAGGTTGCTTCTAAGCGTGAACTTTTGTGGTTCCGGCATAAAAGGCTTCTAGGCGCCTATAAGGGTACATAAAATTCTTTGTTATCCAAACTAAACTCAATAGCACTTCATTTTCAGATTATGCAAGAGCTAATTTTAGAAATTTAGTCGAAGTATAATCATTTTATTATGATGCATAAATTCAGAAAAAGAACAATGATTATATAAAATTTCTATAATTAAAATCATTCTTCTCTTTACAATAATGCAAATATTTCTCAGCAAGGTAAAAATCAAGAGATATTTTTGGATGATCATGTCACTTGAACTTCTTCGAACAGCTTTTGCAAATGTACATTCACTAGTTGAGTGAAGAAGAAGTTAAATATTGGCAAACTAAACGCATATATTATTTTCCCTGAAAGTGATGATCGAACATAACCAACAAATATGTTTAAAAAAATGAACAAGTCATTGACAATGACCTTTGCCTACCATAATAGATAAAAATTTACTGAAGAAAAAATCCTAAGTAATCCATTTCGATCCATAAAAAATAGAAGAAATGCACATTTGGATAAATTTAAATTTGGTTAAGTTTTAAGTCTAGTTTAATTGGACCTTGGATAAAATTTAGAAGTTTCATGTGTATTTTCATTGAGTGATTTTAACAATTGAAGATAAAATTGCATCAAATGGCAAGTCGAAATTGGTCTTAAATTGTTTGACGCCTTCTGGTGAGGAAGCTTCAAGGTATGTAAAGGCCACCCACGTTTCTGCAATTTAAAAAAAATTTCTTACCCGCCCAAGCGGATATTCCTAATAAGCGTATTACGTGAGCGTTTATTCACACTCTCGTGATGCTCTTCTGGCTCCCGACCTGCTCAACCTGTACACCGTGTCTAATTTATCAAGAGGGATTTCAATTTAATGAGAATCAGTTGACTCTCAATCTTTAGAGGCATCGATGCTTCGAAACGGTTTAATAGTTAAGAAACGTACGCAGACGTTTATAACGAAACCGATCCCATTATTACCCTAGATTCAAACGAGTCCAAGTATGCTTTAAAATAGAATAAGTGAAATGATTAATGATGGACTTCTGAAAGCTCTCAACTCCCAGAAGCAAAACCACATTTATTACATAAAAAATGCGTTGTCGTCAAAGTAAATCTTAATTGTGATTTTTTCAAGACATAATATCCAAAGATAATAGTAAACAAATAAATACAAAAGAAGACATTAAAAAATACCAAGTAATAAAAAAAATAATGATGAAAGAAAATTATGATAATCAATAATGAAATTATCATTTTTTTGAAAAGAAATTCTAGGAAAACTTGTATAGAATAGAAAAATCTATTTTTATATAGGGATTAAAACAGGTTGACGCTTATCCTATAAGTAAAGAAATTATTGGGAATATTCTTCTATTTGAAGTACACAGGATATGCGCAACATTCGAGGAGTAGCACGTGCTTCCGGTTCCTCGGCTTTTACCCCGTTTTTACATCTGTTGTCACCAGATTTATGAGATGGCAACTACAGTTCACAGTTCAAAACTGAACGTGACTTGGCCACAGAAAACTCGAAATCTCGTTTTTCCATTTCAAGTAAAAACCAACAAAATGACCTTTAAAGTGCGAGAGAGAAGGGAAATTGATTTTATCGACGTCATTACGACTGTCCTAATGAAACTGCAATTTAACGCTTTATAGCCTTTTCAGTCGTAAATTGCTTTATACATTAGGCAAATAATTTTTCACTTAAAGTACAAATTCCACTGCAATTATCAGTCATCAGATGCGCTAAATAATTTTTATTATTTTTATAAGCAATTTTTATTTTGACGAATTTCAAAAGATAAAGTAAGTACTTAATATTCTGTGATTAAATTAATATAGATAAATTAAACGTCTATTATAAAAATTTCACTGATGAAATGTAGAAAGGAACTAAATTTCTTAAAACAAAGCTTTTTTAGATTCATTTGTTATACAAAAAGAAATAAAAAATTCGTGGAAAGTATGAAATTAACATTTTTTTAGGAGATCGTAAATCGAAAATTTAAATACCAAAAGATGGGTCCTGCATTATTTCATAGACTTTTCATAAATTCACCTGTTGAAAGGGCCTCTATTACCTGATGTTCCATTAACGGCACCGACCTACCCCTCGACTGCGAGAATACTAATTGAATAGAACGCCAGAATCTGTTTTATGTGTTCTCCGTAGCCTATAACTATCCCTATAATTATTACTACAAGACAGGTCGTTTAAATATTGCAGTTAATATTGAAGGTAATAAACTTCTTCCTACAATCTAACCTGTTGAATCTTCTGATTTGTCTGTGATTGACGAAACAGCAATTTTTGCCTTTTCATCCACACAAAACATCAAAAAATTTTTTTATTTCATAAACTTCGGATAATTTTGAAAGAAGAACCAAAACCAAAAATTGATCAAAAAAGAAACTGAAAATTGTAGAACATTATTGCAAATACATATAAAAATTTCTGTAAATGATTCATTTCCGTGAGAAGTTCCTGCTTCTCATCACGTTTAAAAGGATTCATTAAATTTTAAGAAAACTGTTTTATGAGTGGAGTGATAGGGGGTTTCGAGACTTAAAGTTGTAATTATGAGATTAACTCACGACACGTTCCTCATATGATTCTTTTTATAAAAGCCGACGTTGGTGTTAAGTTTGAAACATCTTTCTCGCCACTGGGTAGAATTATTGCTTCGAATCGGACACATGTTTGGAAACGCAAACATTCCCTTGTCTTCTCAGTTTTCTTAAAGACCCATAGCTTTGACTGCATTTCTTCATATTATAGCATACATCATATACTATGTCCATAAACCTACATTCTAAGCGTCTTTTATGTGTATCTAGTGTTTCAAACTGCATGGGAAATTTCTAAGGGTCCCACGTTTCTTAGAAGGAACGAAAAAAGTTATTTATTGGATTGGAACTACCGGAAAATATAATTTTTACGGACAAGTGTGAAAGTAGTGACAAGATAAACAAAAAACATATCGTTTCTTTTCAATGCACATCAGTAATACAGGAAATCGGTAATTAATGTTAATTACCTTATTAATTCAAACAATCTTTTTTACTTAAATAATGAACTAAATAATCTTTTCCACACAAAATAAAATCCCAAGAGACTGTACTGTTAAAGAGCAATTCCTTACAACTTTCTGTAGATAATTTTTTAAGGATCTAAGCCATAGGGGATTTTTCCAGCTAGGAATGTAAAATAGGTAAAAATTGGATTAAGTCTTTTGAAAGTATATCGTTAGGTGGACGTTTTGTGGTTTGTAAGTAAATCCTAATTACATTTCGCGGAAAGATTATTCTTTTATAGTGGCTAGAAGTGAATTGTGCGAGAGATTCCAGAGGCGCTTCCTCTAGTATAAAACCCACAATCCATTTCTTCTTTCGTAGCAGTTATATAGCCAGTCGAACATGAAGTAATTAACGTGCTCTCTGAGGCATTCCAGTCTCTTTTGCACAACTGCCACTAGTTTGTTTTAGTAGCTTTTGAAATGCTTAAACATCGCTCAAGTCCCAAGTGAATCGGATGCTGAATAGCATCAGATGTGAATCTGATTTCAGGATTTGAGGCATTATTCCAGAGTTCATATTTCAGCAGTGTTATATACCAGCAAATATTTAATCTATCTAATAATAGAGTTGCTCTCAATACCAGACATCCACATATGTATGCAAAATGAGAATAATGTTTGCTCTGATCTAAAATTGATAGAAACTGAGTGAACATCATTTGCAAAGATTTTCTGCATGTGTGCAAAAGTTACGAATGCTACCTATAGAGTAGTGATGCATGTCGAGCAAACGATCTGATCGACTTCACATCTGATCGTCTGCTGTTTGCTCGATTATGATTGAATTGAACAAATTACTTTTTATTAATCTTTTAATGATTAGCATAATTTTTGAAAATATCTTTAAGTAAGAATCATTTCTTTTTGTTGACATTTTTTATCTGTCACGTGGGTAATTTCATTGACTTTCGTCTAAGGGATGTTGCTGCCATAAGTGTTTCAAAAATAAATTTGTTTTATAAGTCATTATTAAACTCCATAGAATTCATTTCTAATAAAGATTTTGATAATATTTTCTTTTTCACCCAAACAGCAACGGATGTTGCTGAAACATCCGGTGCTGTTCGGGCATTTACAAAATGTTAATTAAAGACGTGAAAGTATAGCGTTTTGTGTTTATATTTCAAACTTTTTTAAATTACTAAATATAGGTTTAAATAAAATTCCGCTAAAAAAGAATGTCAATATATATTTTAAAGATTTGTGTGTGGTAATTTATTTTTTATATAAAGCATAATTATAATAAGAAAAATGGATTTAAGATTGATCTATAAAAACTGTCAATTTTTGTGATATTTAGAAGTATATTTTTTATAAAATTATTTAATAAAAAATTTGGATACTTACGAGGTTTGAAATTAATACATTAACTTTTCTTATTCAGAACAATAATTTAAAAAAAAAATTTGTTTATTATAAAATTAAATTTCAAATTCATGAAAAATGACATCTTTCAACACATCGTATCTTTCATCTGTAAGCTTTTAAAAGATTCAAACTTAACACATATTTAAGTTTGTACAAAAAATGTAAAAAATTGTAAAATAAATTCTATATTCAAATTTTACGAGGTTACTTTGCTTAATTTGTAAAATTTTTAAGTTTGCAATTAATCATAAAAGAGGTTACTTTTTTAAAATTTCGGTATGTCAGTATATATCAACAAACAGAAAGGATTCTTACTTAACGATATTCTCAAAAGTTATGCTAATTATTAAAAGGTAAATAAAAAGTAATTTGTTCAATTCAATCATAATCGAGCAAACAGCAGACAATCAGATGTGAAGTCGATCAGATCGTTTGCTCGACATGCATCACTACTATAGAGGAATCTCAAGCGTAAACACGTTTGTAACCTGTGTAACTGTACAATGCGAATCTGTATAAGTACACAATACGCGAAAGCCTAATTTCGTATTTAACCGGAAATTCTCATTTCTTTCGTGCCAACCTACGTACGTCCATGTGTTTGGTTCATTACATAATTCATAATATATGATGCTTGAGCGAATTTTAATGAATCATTCCTTAAACGTCACGAGATGACGGATTTAATAAAGATTAGTCCCTTCAGAATGCAAATGTCAGACAGTTAGGTGCCTTGGCACTTTCTATTGATTCATTTTTTAACGATGAATGCACAAAAAAAATTTACTTTTTTAATCGTGTAGGCACATGACACACAACACAGGAAGAATTGAGTAATTGATAATATTGTGATTTCGATTTATGAGATAATAATATTTTTCAACAATTTTTTATTGCTAGTAAAAAATACAACTATATAGTTTCTTTGCATTTTTAATCCATCTTAAATGATTTGCATTTGCAAATTTTTTTTTACGACAATATAATGAGCATATCTTTCGTAACTACTGTTACATTTTATGGTCTTGACATTTTTGAATCATTATATTACATCAACCATTCTGAATTTTTATTTGTCGGCGATAACAAATTGATGGTAATATCGAATCTCTCCTATCTTATTTAAATTTTAATCCAAATCGCATGAAATTGTCGAAAATCTATTACATTTTTTATCATGCGTTTGCATTAAAAAAATAAATGCTTCTTTTGGAACATTCTAAAAATGTTCTTCTAAACCGAAATATGAATTTCAACCTAGATTTTAACATCATTCTTCCTGAAATCTGTTAGTCACATGTCGTCCACTTTCTACCGAAACATGTTAGTATTGTTTCAATTTTTAGACAGGAAGCTTCAAATTTCATTTTGACCTGTTCTAGGACAAAGATTAATGATGCGAATTTTCGAATTCGAGATTTTATTTTGTTTGCATACATTTGTTCCAAAACTGTCAGTTTCCTAATGAACGCATATGTGATCTTTAACACTACTATTTCTCTCTCTAAGATGCCATCTTATTCTGAGAATGTAAAAATTTAAGAAATGTTAAATAAAAATTTAAAAATAAAAGTTGTCTGCTAAAGAAAACATCGAGTACAAATGAATTTAGCTGTCTTGATCATGAATCTTGTATGCTTAAAAGCATCCACCAATTTAAAAGACATAAAATTTAAAAGGTTTTCAAACTGATTATAGAGTTAAAGGTGTCTTTAGATGTAAAATGTGTGTTGTCTATGAAATAAATATCGAAAAAGTTAAAAATATATGAAAGATCTAAATGTCATTCCTCTCGATTTGGGAACGGAAGAAGCTCTCGTCTCGCTATATTTATCAAATCCAAGATGCGACGTAAACATCAGCTGTGCGCGACGTAAAATTTGCGGATATGCTAACTAAACCACGGGCTACTCGCGATTTTGTCTGGAAGGCCTGCGTCTCTGCGTAGGATTCAATGCCTGCGTATTTCTTGTGCATATTATATGTATAGCAAGAGAAACATGTATATTTTAGGGAAGTATCTAAAATCGTTAGCTGTCCTCGGCGAGTGCGTTTTCGAGTTTGGCAATGGGCCAAAAGATGCGAGCGTAGAAATCCGCCGTGTAAGAAAAGAAGAAAGGAATATGGAATAAAATAAAAAAGAAGATTGCTAAAAAGTGGTAGAAAAAGAAAAAAAACGGGGGGGTTGGGATTGGGATGCGACTAAAGAGACGCATCTTTCAAGCTTCAAAGATTTTGGTTTACTGCTGTCTTGCATTTATTATCATGGAAGATTATCCTTGGAGAAGACTAAATAATATGGTGCTTTGTCTGTTTCAGAAGGGACTCATGTCGCGTCGACATTAGCTATTGTTTTGCCGATTGACAGGATGGACGGGATGAAGGCCAACTGCTATTTTGTCCTAGGAATCTTCGGGATTGTTCTTGTCGGGACGATTCACGGAAAACTGATTCAATTAGGTAAATTAATATGAATTTTCTTTAATAAAGAACTATCGGTACTGATTTCACTAGAAAAAGTAACGGTATTCATATTGAATTCAAGGTAAGATCTGCACTTTAAATCATCAGTTTTTAACTTGAACAACTTTTCTTCAATTAATGAATGCCTCTTTTAATAGAGGATTTAATATCGATATTAAAATTCAGTCATTAATGAGTATTTTAGTCCATTACGAGTCCATTATTATTTTATACAGTCAATAATATATGTTGACAAATTGAATTTTTCTCTGTGTATAGATTTTTAAATGTAACTTTTACAATCTTTGATCTGAAATTTTGAACTAATGAAAAGGAAAAGATAGCCATCAGTTCAAATTAGCAAAAGATTTAATTAAATTGTTATATTTCACTATTTAATGTATATATGTACTTATATGAAGCAATATTTTGACCTCGATCTTGATTCTTGGCAAATATTTCATGTTTAAGAATATTTCATTGACTTTGTTAAAATAGAATACATATAAATATGGTAAAAATTGACCTATTAGTACCGGAAAGGTGTTACACTTCAAAAGTTAACCAAAGCATTAGTTTTCTTTAGAATAGAATATTAAATATATAATAAAAAGTCTTATAAAATCAATTTGAAATAATAATTTTATATTAAAATATGAACATTTACACGAAAAACAGAAAATCTAAACTGAAAATTATCGGAAATGAGTATTAATATTTCTTTACCAATGGATGACTCCGGAAAGATGTTACGCATCTGAAGTTAGCGAAAGCGTTTGTCGTTTTTAAAATAGGATATTAATGAAGAATACTTAATAATTGACAGAATTGTAACTAATTTCTTGACTAATTTAAATCTTAGCAAAAATCACTTTAAAAATCCAGCCTCCATCACTATTGTACCAATTTAACAATCGCGATTAATTTCAGTTCAATTTTAGGATAAACAATGATTTTAAGAATAATTTTTGTTTGTATTAATGAATATTAAATAGTAATCTTTGCAATATATAAAATTAAGTCACCATTTTAAAAATTTAAAAAATAAAAAATATTCCGTGAATTAACTGCTTGAAGAAATATTTAAAAGATTGAATTCTATTTGCTCTCTCCTGCGAGCGAAATGAAGAACAAATTAATACAGAATGTGACAACGATGACATCGTGAATACGCAGATTTGTAAAGAAAACTTGTTCAGTATTTTTGGTAGTAGAAAACGAAGAGATAAAGTAAAAAAAAAGCGGTGCAGACAGACTGGCCAAAAAGAATGAAGAAAAGACAATTTGGAACGTGGAAAGCAAAAATGGAAAGAGAAGAATGTAGAAAAGACCTTGTTAATCTTGCTTCTTTATTATTTAAAATTTACTTTTCGTTTTAGCTAAAACTAAAATTTAAAAATAAAAAACGAAAATATTTTGTTCATTAAAGTAAATTAAAATATAAAAGTAAAATATTAAATAAATAAATAATGAAATTAAACATAAATAAACAAAAAATAATTTAAATCAGTAAAATTTTACTATATTTTAGAGTGTTTCCGTATAATATATTGTTAACCTCACTGACTTTTCCTGATTGATAATTATCTTCTAAATTATGACATTTCACTGGAATATATCTGACCACCGGTATCTTTACGACCTGTTTCTACTTCCGAATACAAAACGATGGCCGACAAATAGAGGATAAAGTTATGTGATCTCGATGCCGATCTGTGTCAGGGGATTGAAGATCTGGCGAAAAAACGATTATATCTTATTCGAGTATTCAGCTTCCTGGTGGTAGGTTACACCGTGTTTTCGTGTTCAAGGTAGTTCTCTTTTCTGAAAAATTCCCTTCCGACAGTTTTTTACGAGCTAAACACGCCCCTAATCTAAAAGATCAACACCTGATTTTCACGATTTCAGAAGGAGAGTGTCGAGCACAATAAAGGGCGTGATATATTTTTTAACACTACATGATGTGTTGATGAAAGCAGCAGTAAGGACAGTTAGATGATCCTGGCATGAAATGCTTTCTCATTTCTTGCAGGTAGGAAAAATCCCATAAAAATGGAAAAGTAGGGGAAACATCGATCTGACAGGAAGAAAAGTGTCATATAAAACACGACAAACTCACAGATCGTAAAAAAAATTTATTTGCTTTTCAGGTTCATCTTTCTTTTATAAAAAGAATGGTAAAATTTGTATGCTATTTTTTTTCTCATAATAAATAACGTTAGAATTAAAATCGCATAAATTGGAAAAACAAATAAAGTTCCCGAGGAAATTTCATGCTAAAGACTTCCAAGTAACAAGTTTTAAGAAGAAGCGGTGAGATGCAAAATAGCTTTGGAAGATCGATAATAATGATTTCCACGAATTTCGAGGGAATCAACGGTAAATCGAACACAGCAAATGAACGTGGGGAGATTTCGAAAATCAAGTCGCGCCACGTGAAATTGAGGATTCTCTGACTTTTCTCTGTCAATGATAATTCTTCAATCCACGTACACTGTTGACGACATGCATCACAATTTAATTAGCACACGAGAGTACGCATAAAAAATGGCCGCAATGACATTTTTGTGCGCTGGCATCCAAACTTGAAAAGGTCTCTGGCAGGCTTTGAGTTATTTTTCTAGGCGAACACATGCCCCACTTTCAATCCTAGCAAACGTGATTAGAAAATGATATAAATTTGGTTTAAAAGAATGTCGAGAAGAATGTGCAATTAAAAAATTAATTGTAACCTTGATATAGTGAGGATTTCTGAAACAGGAACTTATCCAGTTCCTTGTTAGGTTAAAATGTTTATTTTCAAAAAAAGTTAATTGAAACAAAAAATTTCAAAAAATTGTTCAGAATTCATTTTTTGATAATTAGGCTCGAGGCAATTCAAGTGACTAAATCTTTTTAAAATATTGATTTAATGGACCTAATTTAGCAGAGAAAGCATTGACCTTTCTTTTTTTTAAGATACATGTGATACCTTTGAACTTGAGTAATCAAAACACGAGAGAGTATTTTTAACACTAAATGTACTTTTCCCAGACAAAAATAAAAGAAATCTCGCGTAGCTAGACACTTCGTAATAATCCGTCAGATTTGAGAATGGGCCAGAATTGTGACTAAAGCTTGTTATAAATACATCCTCTTTGGGAACAAAAGTTGGTTGATTGATGAATAAGTCCCGCAAAAAATTAAGATTAAAAAGAATACTTTTCAATCATCTTTAAATGTATTTCAAAAAAAATTTATTTTTTTAACTAGGAGAAAAGTTTGATTTAATTGCATTTTGTGCTTTAATTGCCAAAAATTTTCTTATTTACTACAAAAAATAATTAAGGGGTTAATTACATTAATTTATAAATGCAAAGGGTTTTTTTTTGGATGTTATAAAATAATAAAATTTAAGACAATTTTCTCATTACAAATCCAAAAAAGTTCGAACGTTTAATAGTAATAAGTTTTCAATAAAGTTCAGATTTTGAACTCACGCGTTTTCTAACCTTCCATACTGCAAAAAGTAAGTATCTTAATTTAAGATGTATTCGAGGATGTATTTGTAGTCACTTTTAAGATATTTTTCAAAAACTTAGCAAAAGTGTCTTAAAATGCATTGGTTTTCTAAGATGGAAGCTGAAATCTAAGATACTTTAAACGTTTTAAAAGTGACTACAATGCATTTTAAGATGTTTCTTTTTACAGTGCAATCAAAAAGTTATCGACGAAATTTCCATGTTGTTAAAACTTGTCACTGCAAAATTGTTTCGTTATCATTAAAGACATTTTTTACAGAGTTTAAAATTAATTTACTTAGAAATAAAGAATTTATAGAGATAATAGTAAAATGATATTTTTCATAGTAGCATTTCAAAAGAGCGTCAATCGGATCCACCTTTGGCACTACACTACTTATCTATAAGGATGTATTTCTGGTTAAATGAGAAACATTTTGAAAGATAGCAAACTTCTTTAAGTGAAAAAACCTCAATGTTATGGAATTGTAAAGTTAGAATTGCCAAAAAGAATTTAAACTTCGAGTTTAGCATTATGTAATTTAAAAGCTAAACAAAAAATGATTACCTACTTTTTCAATCTGACCAAATTGTTGAAATAAAAAAAAATTTCCAGCATGGTTTCATGTGTAAAAAGGGCGGGAATATACTTAACCCACTAATAGCTATTATCACGCACACGTGCTTCGACCTAATTTACATAATCGGTCAAGATTTAATGCTTTGCAAAATCAAGGCTGACGCCATCTAAGTTTTCTGAGAAAGTATTAGAAAATCGTTATAACCATAGTAATAGGCAATAGTGTCCGAGAGATTTAACAATTCATTTACGAGAGTTTGGTGCCCGACAGCAAAACTCAAAAAGCACATCTGGTTCACAGACCCAGTGACTTTCACGGTCAATGATGCCTACAAAGGACCCTTGGCCCATGGCTGAAACTAGATTTTTCGTCGAAATCGTAAAGTCTGAATCACACGTGCCTGCTGCAAAACTGGAGGAGAAAAAGTTTAATATCGCTCGTGTCGTATTACTCACACAGAGCCGATTTAGACAAAAAGCACCTCGTTAGAGGGCGTACACAATTTTTATTTCAACAGAAGCCAAATCTCAGTGTAACTGACTTCATTAGGAGCTCTAGCTTAAAATAAATATTCATCAGGCGGGAATATTTCATGTTACCGGATTTCACGATGAGCATTCTTTCATATTTATTCTATTTTTTATGATTTAACTCGTTTTTAATTCAAAGACACAGGAAACATCTTTCTCGTTTTTTCACAATGATAATGTTCTTACAACATTGTAAGTGTTACTTTAACGGAACGACTTTTATATATACAATCTTTGGCGCACTTTTGAAATTTTATATACTTGTAAGTTCGAATAAATTTGATTTTCATTTGTTTTAAAGACATCAAAATCTGTTGCTTATTTTGACAAGAAAAGGTTTAAATTTCTAAAAATATACCTGTACTAGATCCTAATAAAGCAAAATTTTAGAAATATGTTTGGATGCACAACAATATGATATTTTGAAAGAGAATAGCGAAAGAATGTTTTAACTCGACATTTCAAAAGTGGATTCTCGAACAGATCGATGCCGTGAACCTGTCATAACACAGAAATTATGTTGACATTTGTGAAATTGACGAATAAGTATTGTTTAAATAACTTCATCAAGGATATGTTAACATTTCAGTAGTATGGTCAATGTTTTTGTTCTTATAATTATACTTTTAAATTTGGAATAAATATTTTATTTATATATTTATATTCTCACTTGAATGTGACAACTAGTAAAAAGGTTTAGTTACTAAAGAGATTTATAGAAGAGCAAAAGTGACAGATGACATGGTCTCTCTTTTTCTTTTTTATAATAGAGCCCAAACAATTGAAAACCATTTTGCACAGAAAATTACGAATTGTAATGAAAATAAATGTCTCTTATAAACAAATGACTAGTGAAAATAAAAACCACTTTAAAATCTTAACGTAACCCAGGCTAAAACTTATTTTTGGACCACGAGGGTTAATAAGCAACTTTTCGAACATTACCAGCTTGTCAAAAAAGCCAAATTTAACTTAAATTTCAATTTAGAAAAAGGAGCAATCCTCGACTACTCATTATTCACGCTCCTTTGAGTTCGTAAATGAGCTTCAAACACGTGGGACGAAAACTAAAGTCATTTCGAATAAAAGGGAGTCATCAAACTTAAAATTTCTTTTCCTTGAACTGAGAATCTCTCGAAAAATCGTGTTTGAAATATGTGAAAAGCATTCTATCATAATTTGAAGCACTCTATTAAAGTGAGTCATTATTATGGCTTCAAGAATCAAGTATTTTACATGGGTATTAATGACGAATAGATGGATCTTTAAAAAGACATTTATTACACTTTTTAATGTTTGTATAGAGAGGAGAGCATAAATCACGATGTCATTTTTTTGCGTGAGTAACACGGAATACGTATAACTGTTACTACGGTGTAAGTTCTATTATGATTGGGCTCAATTGTCCAATTGACCGGTCATTGAATGCCAGCGTGCACTACACCGAGGCTTAGCAATACATACTTTATTGCTGGCAAACGGGTCGAGAATTGTCAACCACCCCGGCAAATTTAAGCCACACAGATAGTCCAAGCACTTCCTTGCTGTCCCACTGAGGCAGAATGAGAGCTCCTGGCAATCTTTTGTCTATTAAATGTATTCAACAGCGTAATAGCGGCTAATATTACCAATTGGAGAACGAAAGAATTGACGGGGCCAGTTTTACTTTGGGGGACTAGATTGTGTGTCCTCGACAAAAGATATATATTCAACTTTCAAAAACTGCCAAATAGTAGATCGTTTATCAAAAATGGCTAACAATGTCAGATATTAAGATTCATGTCAATTCAGACTGAAAAGAAAAATATGGCAGGTATAGCCCTCGGATTAGCAGTAATTGTGTCAGGAACACGTTCAGAATCGTATTCCACATTTTCTTCAGTATATTATTGATGATTTTATATAGTAATATATGCGGAAAAAGCGTTTTTCAAGGTCACACTTTAACTTTATCAATGTTGATTTAATTTTTTAAAAATCTTTTGCTTTTATTTTCTGTCCCATTTGTCAATTTTTTTAATTGCCATTGTCATTATTGACAAATCACAATCACGCTTACTGTCTCATTATAAAAGTCAGCCAGAGACAAAAACAAAATCAAGCACTGAGAGAAATCGATAAGCTCTCACAAAACATCGCACTGTTCTGTCTCCTAATTAAGAAGAAAAGCGAAATCGAGCGTTCATTAAGATAATATCCTCTCGGCTTGTGAGCAATCTTTTAATATACAGGAATGATGATAGATTTGATATGTAATTATGCAGGTGGGTTAGAGTAAAAAAAATAAAGCGTCTGGAGCAACAGGTGAATCCATCTAAAGATTCTAAAGTTAGAACGTTTCAAACTATCTCAAAGAATTCCTTCATCCCTTTCTATCCCTAAAATAACTAAAAGATACAACAAGAAAGAAGGTTAATTAAGAACTGAAATTTTAATTTTAATCGTTTCAGTTTAGAATCTTCTCTATATTTTTTTAAAAATACTTTAATATATTTATTTGTTTATTTTTACGAAAAGAACATATATGAATTAGAATAATATTTTTTTTTGATACATTAGATATTTCGATATTCTTTTGATAGTATAGCTAGTCTAATAATAGTGATTAACCCTTCGGAGAATGAAGATTGCTAAATCCTAAAACTCTTAGAAACTATATATTCTGAAATACAGTTTCTCATATTATCCTATAAATATTTTTGTCCTTAATGCAGGTGCATCTAAAGTAATACATTTATATTTATATATAGTGCAGAACGCATGAAGAAGATAACTTACGATACAAAAAAAAAGTAAAGAAAAAAGACTTAGAAGGAAGGGAATTAAGTTTCTTCTTTTGTGGATTTAATGTCAGCCATTAAATGAAGACTCGAGCGACCAGAATATGGCAATATTGAAATGCTTTCGGATTAAGGGACTTTCTCAGCTAGAAAAAAAATTCCATCAACTTCTAATTAATCTGTCAAAAAAGACATTTTCGAACATTTTATTTCTTAAAAAAAAAATCCCCCTTCTATTCACCACTCTGGAAAATATTGATAAATATTCAAATTATCTTCAATACGTTTACTGCGATCCATGCAGTGCATTTCTTATTATACGAAAATATTTAAATTAAGTTTAATTTGAAAATCGGCTTAGATAATGTATATTACAGTTTAAAATTGATAATATTGAAGATTATACCATATTTAATAAATAATAAAATTCTAAGAATATATACATTCAAAACAATCCTGCAATCATAAAATAAACACGGAAAATCGTATATGCTAACAATAAAATCTAAAATCCCTTTTGACACCAGAGAGTGTGTTTTCCGGCACCTTTATTATCTCTTTTCACTCTTTGCTTGTTTTCCTTTCGACTTAATTTCAACCCTCGTTTCAACCCATTTCTACACCAACTTTGCCACAGTTTGAAAAATTTGGGTAATTAAACCACCATAAATCGCTTTTAGTGATTGTTATCATGTGATTAAATCATTATCAGTACCCTGAGTTTAATTACAAAAAATTTAATTTTATGAGATTAAAAACCATTTCACTAATTCTTCTAAAAATGTTAAAAAGTGTGTTATTCATTCCTGAATAACTATTTAACTATAAAAATTCACATTGATTGCATCAATTCTCAATTTTAATTTGCATAAACGTTGCGTTTTCTTATCAAATAAAATTGTGTAAGACGAGTAAAGAGAAAAGACCGTAAATGCTCTTCGCACATGCATAAGATTTTGTCAAATTTTCCTCGATTTACATTTATGTTTTATTCATGCGGCTCATACTCGAACCACGACTATGTATTTTCATTTTTCATTCGCCATTCACTGCATACTATTTGACAATATTGACGCAGATCTAACAAGATTAATAGCATAAAAAATAAAAATTTATTTGCGACGTATTTAATTTAATTTAATATCAGGAAAAAATAACTAACAGTAAATTAAGAATTGATGATTTGCGAATCTTTTACATTCTCGTTTACATCATTATAGGATATCATTTCTGAGAACATATTACATGGGTATTATATACATTCGATGGATAATTATAGGGGCAATGTGTCTTAGAAAATATCAGTGCAAAATTTAGTTCAGGGTGCATTTAAGTGACACAATATATACTCCTGACAGCTGTCAAAAACTTTCCAATTAATTTATGAGTGACGCGTGCCCCTCCTTGTAAGCTTCACCCTATATATAGCATAGGGGAGTTTGCTTTGAGTGCATGTTCTAAACTTGTATTTTAGGGGCGCTTTTGCCATTTTTAATATTAAAAAAAAGACAAAAAAATTATACGTCTAAATTATCTCTTTCAGTCATTTCAGTAGAGTTTATTAACTTTTTTTCATGAATTGTGAAAAAGCGTAAAGAAGGAAATCCATGTCTAAGGTCTAGATTTAAATTTCAAGGAACAAGAGAGCCAAATACTGAAAAGTTTACGTTACTTGTTTCTACGTTTTTACATAAGGTTACCGTTTATGCAATATCGGTAAATACAAAATCGGTAATTTTGAATTTTCAAAGCTTTTGGCTTTGGATTCGAAGAATTTCAAAGATTGACAGGTTCTACAGGGTGGGCTGCTTGAAAGACGCTCATCAAAACTTGACTTAAAGAAACAAACGATGGTTAGTCGTAATGTCGCCAGAGTTACGCATGTTAGGAATCCAATAAAGGTTTATCTTCCTTATATGAGTTATAACTTTTTAAAAATAATCTGTAGTTTTAAAAAAATAATGACATTATATTTTGACATAGGATCAGTAGCACCAATCCTGATTTAGAAAAATATCATTTTAGTAAAATTAACTAACAATAAAAGAATAATTCTCATTTCTTCAGCTTGATTAATTTATGCATATACATTTAAGCAAAATAATTAAAATACCTGTTCACTACACATTGAGGATTAGAAGCGGTCTTGACAGATGAACTTATATTCACCTCACGAAAAGGCACTAGACTCTTGAAAGACTATTTTTGGCGCCTGGCGTCGGCCAGATGGCTTGTGACGTCATTTAAATTCTATTTGCACGAATATTTTCGCAAATCAATAAAAAATTAACTTTCGCAAAAAGATTCTCGTGTTGACCTAACTTACGAGTACTTGAAGCGAATAAAAAGTTAGAAAAATAACTGACCCCATTGCTTGAACAAATTAGAAATACTTTCCAACTGTATCTTCTTGAGAATTCATTACACACATTCAGGATGAAATAAAAAAAAAAGATTTATTCCCGAGTTGAAAGGCCAGACCCACAAATAGTTTGTGCTCTGCGTAAACTTAGAAAAAAGAGAGAGAAGAAAATAAAGGGTTAACCGGGAAGTCACGTGTACGGCAGATGACGAACGCAGGAAAAGGAACTATGCGAATATTCAGTAGACTTGAACAATTGTAACAATTATCACAACAATACTTGTTTCTATAAAGTAACAAAGTCGAGTACAGGATGTTTAAAGTGGAGACAAAAGAACAGTCTTGTATAAGAAATAAAATGGCACGAGACTGAAATCTGTTCATTGCAAGAAAAGGGGTGTATAAAGTGTTTCTGTTCAGTTCCGCGATTTCCGCACACATGTTTTGCAAACAAACTTTGCTTGAAATTTTCAGTTTCTCACATTGTTTAAATCCTATTGTTTTACAAGAAATAGCAAATCCGTTTAATGGGTCAAGAAATTGTTAAATTTAACCACAACAATAATAATAAATACAGAATATATAATAACTTTGAAGACCGAGTTGACTCAACTAAAGAAACATTAAATGGTGACTGATTTAGATTTTATTTTACCAGGTTTTGTTATCATAAATTGAACCTGTTTTATTATTAGCATTTGCACATAAAAGAATAATATTTTGGTGTAGTTATTATATAGTTTGCAATAATAATATATTATAAGGCCAAACATTATGCTTTGATAAAAATAAAAGTACTCATTACAATGCTACAAGGCTATTCCATTAACTCTCCAAGGGTTAATGGAAATCCTTTCGATTCAAATTCCCGATTTAAATGAACTTGAATTCTAATTGTGAGTTAAGGGTGGTCAAAAGAACGCAACTATTTGCAGAGCTTTCTGAATGGGACAAGGAATTTAAGAGAAGACAATGCAAAAAACTAGAATCTAAAAGATTTAAAGAGTAAAAGAATCAGCGTCTGAGAATTTTACGGCCAAGAACAATTCAATTCAATTGCAGACAAAGTTTATATTTATCCCAATAAAAAACTATTTTGAAATGGTATTGCCAATTAAGAGCATTACTTCAGCAAATAAATATCTAAAATTCCTTGAATATTTCAATCCAATTTGTAAGAAAACAAAAACCGTAATTTCAACGATAATCTTAACTGTACTAAAAGACTCGAAAGTACCAATTAATTAAATAGAAATAAGTAAATTGCAAGTGCTGCAATTAATTGAAATCAGAGCGAAAACAAGCTAATCCGCGAAACATTGACGTCAGAATTAGAGAAGTTCTATTCATAGAGAAAAAGAGCCATTTCCAAGATTAGGCTAATAGTATTAATCACAGTTTCATTAATCTAATCAGTCGGGTAGGCTAATTCAGCGTCGCGAATGTCTCTAGAGTAAGATCTCTCTCTCATTGGCTAGGAAACTCATTCATAAGGCCAGAATTCACAGATTTGCTATTTGCCATTTGGAAAACGTCCAAAGTTGAATCGCAAGCAACATTGTCCCTATTTGCTCCCCTTTTCTCCCCACCTTTTATTTTAGTATCACCATTCGTCCAACGTACCCTTCCCCAGAATGCACTTTGCTAAATATAGATCTGCTAGGTGCCATCTCCATGGATCCCCCTGTGTATTCGGATGCACTATCTCGACTCTATTCATACTGGGAAGGAACTTCCAAGCTCGTTTTTAAGGGACGAAACGCACCTAAAAGTCACACATACCCTACTCTTTAACCTAGCCATGAACTTACTCTCTACTCGCATCTGTTTCATTTTTTTTTAGTCGGGTGATTAACGGATCAACTGCCCATAAAAAAGAAACTTTTCATTTGAAAATAACTTTAATGACACAGACATAGGGGTGGGTGTCAAAAGGGTACATTCATTACGAGAAATATAAGAGAAAAGAGGTATATAATTGGTAAAATTTTAAACTGAATATCCTATTCTACAAAAATTATAGGGGATTAATTCCATTGAAAACTTTACTTTTTTGAAATCAAATGAAACATAATCAGTACAAAATTGATTCTAATAGAGGTTATAGCATTAATGTATCATTTTAACAACAACGCCGATGAGACGTTCCAATATTGGCATCGCACGTGACCATGACCAAAACAGAACAAAATTGAAGCTTCAACCTTTACTCGATTTTTAAAGTTATAACATATCGAAATATAGTATTTCTACGTTTAAGAGGTCATAAAACACAAATTTGCTTATAGAAAAAAATTATTTTTCAAAAACTTTCAGTACTTTGAGAGATGTTCAACAACGTCCCTCTTGAATACGTTTGTATAAACGATCTGATAATCTGATATTTATACTCGATTATTAAAAATCAACAATTTAACAATAAATGACAAAATAACGAAAATGCCAACAAAAACTGAAACCAGGCCAAGTCGGTGAATTCTTTTTGACTTAAAATCTCAGCAATAATCGGAGAAAGTAGTAAATTGAAAATACGTGCGGTTAAATTGAAACACGTTTTGCTTATAGATTAAAATGATTACTTACACTTTGTTACCTTAAATAGTTACTTGAAACTCAAGATGAGAATCGGAATGTCTCTTCGTGACTGTATAAACTCTTAAACTGCATTTGAATGTTGCGAAAGATGCAAATTGGAAAAAAAACGGCGTAAAACGATTTACGCATAACAAAAAGCCTTTCACTGGTATTTGTTTTTAAGGATGATCACTACTGTGTGGTGTAGCGCCTCTTTTGAATTCGTTCGAGATATTATGTCATTATGTCAAGTGATACTACTCTCGACGATTTATCCAAGTCGTATAAATTTTACACAATACGAGTGACTCAAAAAATTTACATTATAAATTTCCTTCAACCCTAAGAAAACACTAGATGGAATTTATTCTTGAATCGAAAATTAGAAACTATATTTAAATGTTTTTAGAGGCTTCTTTTAAACACCTTCGTATTTTCTATTTTCGTTAACGAATTCTATTAAATTGACCCAACTTGATTGCTACTTTTATTTATTTTTCGTTCCATAATTGTGGAGTCGTTCATTTTGGAAAAGAAATCTGTCTTTTGTCTACACGCAAGAAAAACAAACTGAGATTAATTTTAGCTAAATTATAATGAAAGTAATTTAGAAGATTGAAAAGTTTTGCAATAAATTTAAACGAAAAATAGTTTCTTTTAACTAAATTAATTAATAAACTTCAAAACCTAAAAGTGACTCTATTTTATATTTATATTTTCAAATTAATTTTAATCTATTTTTAACACGCTAATTCAATTTTTTATTTTCTTCTTTACAGATGTAAGAAATTCAGAAATCACCTTATCAGTTGATGAAAAATTAAATCTACGATGCTCAAATAACTCCCAATTAGAATCGACGTGGTACAAAGACGGGAAACTTTTAAAGGGAAGGTTGCCTAGGATTCGTGTGATAAAGCAAAGTTTGAAAATTAAATTTGTAGAAGAAAGAGATGCAGGAAATTATAGTTGTCGATTACAAACAGATCATCACATAGAATGGCGCAATATTTCAATTCAAGTATATGAGCCATATCAGAACGACGACTATCAGGACGATAAAGAAACTCTTGGAAATGTTCAGAGTGCCTATACACCTGAAGAAGAAACCAATGAACTCGATATAGAATCCAGAAGTAAGATAAAAAACCACTTTTACAACACATTCTGATCACAAATAAAAAAAATAATTTTTAGTCAAAAATGTAATCATCTGCATGTCTCATTTTTTATTTCATGTACATTAACACATTTTAAAAAAAGTTTATTCCTGAATGTTATTTTTTAAAACAACAACCACAAATACTGAATAGAATTTGTTTTTACAGGATTGCCGGAAGCGCGGTCCCTTTATCTAGAAGAATTCGAGAATTCGGGCGATTTCAATCAAACGGGTCCAGAAAGTGCGCCATCCTTTAATAAAAATGAGGAAATGCAAGACTTGATCGTAAAACCAACGGGAAGTACGTTAAAGCTGAAATGTCCAGCTGTTGGCAATCCTCGACCAAATATCACGTGGTGGAAGAATAACGAAGAATCTACCAAACCTCTAGGAGTTATTAGAAACAGATGGATTCTCAAGTTAGAGGACCTCGTCTTGCAAGATGCTGGAAACTATACCTGCCAAGTCTGTAACCATTTTGGATGCATCAATCACGTCTTCAAAGTTGATGTTATTTGTAAGTTTCAAGTTTAACAATTTTTTAGATTGAACAATTTTCGTCAAACTAATAATTTTTCTATTTCTCTTACTTAAATTCATTGAATGTTAAAATTAAAACCTTTGAAACAAACAACAATTTAAATATGAACTCAAATAGCACACTGAGAAAATAAGATGACTAAATATAACCAATTTGTAATTAAAATTAACCGAGACATGTTGCTGATATAGCACTTGCAAAACACTTTGTTGATTATAACCAGGGTGTCTACTAATTTCGTCCCACAAAATTCTCAGTTATTCCCGGTTTTTGTTCATATTTTTCCCGGTTTTTTCTCTTGTTAACTTGAAATTTATTTTAAGTGTAAATAGACCTACAAATGGCTACAAAAATTGAATATAACAGTTGATAATTGAAGAAAATAATTGAGAATTAAAGAATTAAATATTAAACTTTACAAAAACTATTAATTAAGAATTAAAAGAAACAATGCAGAAAATAATAATGAAAAGAAATAATTGAACAATGACAAAGATATTTGACAATTAGAAACAAAATTAAAAAAGAAAAGTAAATATTAATCTACAATTGAACAATAATTGAAAAAATTGAACAATGGTTATTAAATTCAAAGAATATAATTGAAAATTTGTCAACTAGATAGAAAATCCAAAAAGACAATTTAAAATTTAAGTTAATAATTTAAAATTGAAGAAATAAATTGAAAATTAAATAATCAAATTGAAATCAGAAAAACACAGAATTATTGAATATTAAAAAAAAAAACAATTGAAAATTGAGAAATAAAATTGAAATTCGAATACAATAATTGAGAACTAAAAAAAATTACTGAATAATTAGATTGAAAAAAGAAGAAAATAATTTATAATTAAAAAAAATGGAAAATGACAGAAATTATTTAATATTGAAGAAAACATTAAAAATTGAAGAATAGAATTGTTATTTAAAGAAATTAATTGAGAATTGAAAAACATAATTGAACAATTAAATTGAAAATAGAAGAAAATTATTAAAAATTGAAGGAGGTTTTAAAACATGAAATAAATAACTGATAATTGAAAAAAAAAGTAATTGAAAAAAGTCGAGATTACTGAATATTGAAACAAATAATTGAAAATTGAAGAAGAAAAAAGAAGAAAATAATTTATAATTAAAAAAAAATGGAAAATGACAGGAATTATTTAATATTGAAGAAAACATTAAAAATTGAAGAATAGAATTGTTATTTAAAGAAACTAATTGAGAATTGAAAAAAATAATTGAAAAATTAAATTGAAAATAGAAGAAAATTATTGAAAATTGAAGGAGGTTTTGAAACATGAAATGAATAACTGATAATTGAAAAAAAAATAATTAAAAAAAGTCGAGATTACTGAATATTGAAACAAACAATTGAAAATTGAACAAAATAATTAAAAATTAAAGACAATAATTGAAAATTGAAGAAAATAATTAAAAATTGAAGAAAGTACTTAAAAATTAAATACAATATTTGGAAACAGCAGAAAAACTTAAAAATCGACGGAAATAATTGCGAATTGATGTAAATAATTTAAAAATTCTCAATTTAAATAAAAATTGAAAGAAAAACATAATGTAAAAAAGCTGAGAATTGTTAAATATTGAAGAAAATTGAGAGAAATTGAAAGAAATATGAAAAAATAATTGGAAATTCAAGAAAATGATTGAAATTTAAGAAAAAAATTGGAATTTGAAGAAAATAATTGAGAATTTAAAAAAAATCATTGTAAAAGCCTAGAGTTATTGAATATTATAAAAAAATTGAAAATGAAAGAACGAAATTGAATGTCGAAAATTATAATTGAGAATTAAAGAAAATAATTTAAGAATTGAACAATTGGATTGAAAGTAGAAGATAATAAGTGATAATTAAAGAAAAAAGAAATTGAACAACCCAGGAATTGTAGAATTTAAAGAAAACAATAAGTGATGAAGAATGTAATTGTAATTTGAAGAAATTAATTAAAAATTGTAGAAAATAATTTGAAATTGAAGAAAATGTGATTTTATGAAAATTGTTGAATAATAATTGATGAATTGAATTCAAGTTTCAAAAATATAATTGATAATTGAAAAAAAATATTGAAAAAAGCCGAGAATTATTGATTATAGAAGAAAATAATTGAAAATTGGAGGAATTATTGAGATGTGAAATAAATAAACGATAATTGAAAAAAATAGTTGAAACAAGTCGAGAATTATTGAATATTAAATTAAATAATTAAAAATTGAAGGAAATAGTTGAGATCTGAATAAATTAATTAAAAATTGAAGAAAATAATTGAAAATTGAATCAAATAATTGGCAATTGAAGAAAATAGTAGAAAATCGAAGAAAATAATTGAGAATAGTAGAAAATAATTGGAAATTGAAGAAAATAATTGAAAATTGAAAAGAATTTATTATCCCAGAAAAAAAATTCCCGGTTTGACGGAAAATTCCCGGTTAATTCCCTGTTTTTCCCGGTTAGTAGACACCCTGTTCTAACCGTATAATTCTTCAAAAAGGCTACATTTAACCTTCCAGTTCGATTGTGACAGCAGGTATCTTATTTGTTTTGATCCGAGTCCCTTTAGCTGAGCTATTTCTACAACTTGGTCAGAGGCTTATTTTCTCAGTGCTCAAAACATGGCAGCAACATTATCTTGAAATAATACAACCATGTTCATTGTTATTTGAAAATGAATTATTTATTCCATCAATATAAAAATTCGGATTGATGGAAATTAGGCTCGATTAAAACAAATATTTAGTAACATTGAAATAAAATAAAACCTTTTTTTCAGATGCTTCTGAGAGTTATTCAGAATCAGATTCGGATAGTGAAAAAATGGAAAACGACAAAGATAGCAACAGCAGTCCGGGTGAACACAACAAAACTTTGCCGGAATGTCCGCCAATGTTCAATAAAACTGACGAAATGCATGGAACAGTCGTAAAACCGGCCGGAAGTATGTTACGCCTTAGGTGCCCAGCTGTAGGCAATCCACAACCAAATATCACGTGGTTGAAGAATAATGAAGAGCCCCAGAGGACTCTAGGAACTGCTTACAAAAATAAGTGGAATCTGAGACTTGAGGATCTTGTTATTCAAGACGGAGGAAATTATACCTGTATCGTTTGCAACTACCTTGCTTGCATCAATCACACTTTCAAAGTCGAAGTCATTGGTGAGTTTGCATCTTATGATTGCTCTTGAATTATTTTTAAATCACAAATTCACACGAGATCATTTCCAATTATTATCGGAAGGATTATTTTAAATTTCTTAAAGTGTGATCTCTGGTGTATAATTATTTTTTAAATTGACAAGATTATACGAAATTGAATTATTAATTCACTACCACCATCTGTTTAATAAAAAAAAATGATAACAGGTTGTAATGTCTTTTTAAAGGTGTCATAATTATAGTTTTAAAATCATTTTCTTGGTTTTATAACAAATTTGAGGTGCAGCGTTCCCAATGGAGTCGCGCATTACTTTGATAGAAAACTTGTAAAATTGCGTACTAACTTTTACTCGATTTTTAAAGTCTGTAGTTAGTTCGAGTGTTCAGGAATAAACTATTTCTGTATTTTCAAGGTCAAGAAACACAAATTCGATAATACAAAAACGTTTTAAAAAGGTTCTCTTAAACATAGAAATAATGTTTTGGTTGGTTATAATTTTTTTTATGTTTCGACGCCATTTGGAACGCCTCATCAACGAAGTGGTTAATTGAAATTCAAAACTATAGTCGAAATTCAAAATTTAAAAAGCAAAATACAGTTTCAAAAATGATAAATTTAGAAAATTGGAGCATACAGTGAAAAAGTTCTAATAGTGGGACATTCCCCTTTTCAAAGAAATGATTGCAAAAGATCTTCCAAAACCTGGATATGTAATTATGTATGCTCCAATACTAATTTAAAATAAATTAAACTTCTTGCTTAATGAAAATTCTTCAGCAAGCAAATAGTTATTCTTGCCTGAATCATATTGAAATATAGCGAATAAAATAGAAATTAAAATTAAAACAGAGCGATTTCCACACAAACCCTACATCAACGAGGATTTCCCTAAAAATGTGACGGCGTTGATCCACAGCAATGTAACATTTAAATGTCCAATTGTTTCGGATCTTGAGCCGTACATGGAATGGAGACGATTTCCAAATAAACCTAACGATCAAGAGAAAGCTCCAGAAGGGAAAGAACTTAAGGTACATCCACTACTGAATTCGGTGGAGGTTCCTGAAATCCTGCTTTTTCTATTTCTGTTTATAATATTAATCATATCTAACAATATAAATTTTTCTAATGCAATATTCATTTCAATCAGGGAATTTATCGTGGTGAACGTATTTTCTATAATCTGTCATTTCTATTAAATTTTCATCACAATTATTGTTCATGGTGACTGACACACTTTTCACAGCCTGTTTTGTTAAAAAAGAGGAACATTTTCAGATAGCATCGATGGTTGCAGACTATTCAATATCGTTTTTTTTCAGAATCATTTATGTTTCACCGAGAAATATTTCCAGCATTTTCAAAACTGCTTTTTCCTCACTATGAAAAGTTCTGGTGAAGGTCTTACTTTTTGTATCAGAATCGATTTCTAAACTAGAATCTTTTTAGCCTAATTTCAAAAAAGTTCTTTGTAAAATATTTTGTAAATATTTTCGAAAAATTTTAGAATATTTAAAATTTTTTAGAAGCTTGATCTGATTCATTTTAAATCGATTCTGGTACAATTTGTCTTCTTTAAATCTGTTGTGTCTAATTTTTAAAAATCTGTAAAATACGTCTGTAAAATTTGGTGGTTGGGCCTCTTTTTCTGTAGAAACTGTGAAACATCGACCAATCCTGACAGTAGCGCCAGCAAATACAACCGTCTTAATTGGAGGAAATGCTACTATGAACTGTCAAGTACTTTCGGATGCTCATCGTCATCTCGAGTGGTACCACGGATACCATACCGATCTTGAAAACATCATCAAAACCAACCAAAGCTTACGGGTCGAGGTTAAGGTGGGCTTGCAGTTCTATCTGCATCTGCATGAAACTTGTGTGTTTTTATAGCTTCCTGCCATTCTAATCTTCTTAACAACTCTTTGCATGCTTTTAGCTAACAGAAGCCATCGTTTTCGATTTGGAATTTATGTTTCTTGGTCTCAAAATTACTATTAACAACAGGAAAACCGAAAAAAATCCACTATCTAATTCTTCTTTTATTCGAAATGTGTAAATATGTTTAAAACTTGATTCATTATTTCATGCAAAAGAAATGTAGGTATAAGCATAATTAAAAACGAGTTTTAGTAATTGATGCGGTATTATTTAAAAAAGTTTTGTAAATTTTATTAAAATTACAGAGGATATAAAAATAGTATAGATTTCCTTTTAGTTCCCTTAATAGCAACGATTTCAAGATTCAGACTTTTAGTAATAACTTTTTATAATAAATTTTGGTAAAATTAATTAAGGTTTCATTAAAAATTTAAAAGAAACCTCAATTAACAAAATTGTTCAAATAGTTTTGCAGTCAACTTTTGTTTTTAATAAATTTTTGTGGACATTTAAATAGCTTTAAGTGCATTTGTAAATTGCTAGTTTTAGCTTTTAAATCATATCTTCAAAATCTAATGTTTTGTTGTGCCTTGTCATCTTTTGTATGTATATTGCAATATTGTTTCTTTAACACATAACAATTTATTGAATTTATTTGACAATTCAGTCATCTATTTTGTTGTATAATTTATTTCTTTAATTGAAAAATTTATGTAAGAATTAATAATAATTATGAGTTGTATTTGTTTATCTGCATTGAATAATTACTTAATCCATTAACACTGAAAATATTTAAAATCATAACTGAAAATTTGAAATGTTTTTTTTTTTATTTCAAAAATTGCATTTTTGTCCGTCTTGTTTTAATTTAAAAAAAATCTAATGAACTGATTTGTAATTAGCGACCCCAATAATCCCTAGATACTGAATTACGTAAACATTTAAACTTTTTAGTTTAATACGAATACGTTATCAGATAACATCCATTGCTATTTAACATCAAAACTATGATTTTAAATATTTAAAGTGCCAATGAATTAATATTCGCATGTCCGTTTTTAAATTCACAGAAGAATAAACCAAAAAACACTAAGCAAATAGTAACAAAAATCCGGTTTTGATTCTGAGAATATTTAGAATTTTCTGTGAACTTTAAAAATCTGATGTCTTTTAAAACAAAAATAAAAGGGTTTGTTCTCAAAACAAAAATTGTTTACAGACTGGCATGGACCATAATCCTGAAGTTTTGACTCTCATTAATGTTACCGAGAAGGACGAGGGTTGGTACACTTGTATCGCTCAAAATACTCTTGGCGAAACATTTAGCAGTGCCTATCTTCGTGTGGTAGATTGTAAGTATATTTTACAATTCAAGATTTCATAATGCCAAAAAATCCTAACAATTATCAATTAAAAGTGATTGGCTCTTAATCTTTATCCTGATTTAAAGCAACTGAAATAAATAACACTTTCACGTTTGCCTCATTAGCTCTGGAGGAAGAAATACGAGTTCCCCTAACCGCAAGATCACAATCGTTACTGGTGAACATCCTTGCCGCTGTACTCATTGTTTTCTTCGCATTTGGAGGCATTGTAGTTGGTTACATCTACCACAGACTAAAACGAGAGAAAATGAAAAAGTTGTTGGCAATCGAAACAGCGAGAGCTGCTGTGGTAACACAATGGACCAAAAAAGTCATCGTGGAAAAGCAAAATCTCGTTAATGCTCAGAACGTTCAAGAACCACTTTTGATGCCAGTTGTCAAAATTGAGAAACAAAAATCAACAGTAACGACTGAGGATAGCAATGGAGGAAGCATTTCTGAATACGAACTTCCTTTGGATAGTGCTTGGGAATTACCAAGAGAACATTTAGGTCTGGGAAACACTCTCGGGGAAGGTGCTTTTGGAAAAGTCGTCAAGGCTCATACCAATACAGGAAAACCTGGAATTCCCGTAATTGTTGCTGTCAAAATGCTCAAAGGTAAATGCTGAATCATAATAATTTAATGTTTCAAAATAAAATCTTCTAAAATACTTTATTTTAAATTTTGTGTATTAAATTATATAATATTTAATCTTTCGATAGAGGGTCATACGGATTCGGAAATGATGGATCTGGTTTCGGAGATGGAGATGATGAAGATGATCGGCAAGCATGTAAACATAATAAATTTATTGGGAGCTTGTACCCAAGGAGGACCACTTTTCGTAGTCGTGGAATTTGCTCCTCATGGAAATCTTCGAGACTTCCTCCGAGATCACAGACCGTCTTCAGGCTACGAGCTGACGATCACGGAGGATCAGAAAGAAAAGAAGACTCTAACTCAAAAGGACCTGGTTTCTTTTGCCTACCAAGTAGCTCGTGGAATGGAGTACCTGGCTAGCAGAAGGTGTATTCACAGAGATTTGGCAGCGAGGAACGTTCTTGTCAGTGAGGACTATGTCTTAAAGATCGCTGACTTCGGTCTTGCTAGAGATATTCATTGTCACGACTACTACAGAAAGACGACAGATGGCAGATTGCCAGTCAAATGGATGGCACCAGAAGCTCTCTTTCATCGAATCTATACCACACAGTCCGACGTGTAAGTAGACAAATCACTTATTCAAAATTAGATCTGACGTGCAACGCACTCTCGTAATCTTTTTTTTATTTACTTTCAAGCAGTAAAGAACAACGCTTGGCAAATAGAGTTTATGATAAATCATCAGATGAAAGTTACGTTGTTTAGCTCTATGAAATTTGTAGTTCAAAATAAGATTATTTTTTTGAAGTTGTAGGAAAGCAAAGATGATTACAAAATTTAGATTTTAAAATTACAGGACTTACAGATTTATTCGACAATTTTGAAAAACCTGCGAGTCTTATTTCATAAATGTACACTGAATAATTAACTTTAAAATATTAGGGCCACGGGAACGAATTTTGTCTAAGGATGCAGTTATACACGGAACGAAGAGTTATCGTATATTCTATTCAATGCGTTTAGTAAGCCAAAATATTGTGATAACAAATAAATATTAGATGACGCTCACAATATATAGTAGTAGTATCATTTCATAGATTTTACTAAACATAGGGGCATATTGGACTATCTGTTGAGTAAAAGTAGCTACATATATGGTTTCTTTCCTCTACCTATTGAATTATCCAAAATGGCGGATCATTTACAGAAATTCGATGCGAACGGTTAATTTGCAGCTTAGTTAAACGATTGGAATTGGATTGTAGAAAGTTTTAAATCCATTATGTTATAAAAGTGTATTTTCCAGTCGGAAAAGACCTATAGAATATTTGTAGAATGATTCAACTGACTTTCTGTAGAATAAAAATTTGACATGAGTTTAATTCTTTTTTTACAAACAGTCAATTAAATATTTTGTAGAATTTATGTAGAACTTTTACTTGTATAGATTTCTTATAGAATGATTTCATAGAGATTCTATATAGAATAGTTGTACAAAGATTGCATAGACCTTTTCTGAATAAATATATTAAACTTCACGTGTAGTCACAGTGACATTATATTAACTTGTCAATCTGACAAAACGCCCGTTGTGTAAATTTTACTTCCCGTTTTGTTAGTCGTGTGTTAGTCGTGTGTCTTTTTCAGATGTTCTGGAACTTTTTTAAAAATCCATGACTTCCAAAATTTCCAGATCCTACAGTAATCCTGAAACAGACACAAATGTTAAAAAATCAATTAAAAATAGAGAGAATCCTTGAATTAATTCTTTTTCATATTTATAATTGAAAAATTGTATTAAAATGTTAAATAAAAGTTTTGTTGTTTGTTGTAGCTGGTCGTACGGAATTCTGCTGTGGGAAATCATGACACTAGGAGGTACGCCCTATCCTTCAGTACCGTCAGTAGAAAAATTGTTCCAATTATTGAGGACGGGACACCGAATGGAAAAGCCGCCCTGTTGTTCGATTGAAATGTATGTTTTAATCCAATTTAGCTTAATTCTTAGATAATTTCCATTTTTTTTTTTTTTTATAAACCAAAATGATACTTTTTATCAAAAGAACTTTTTTTCTTCTACGATTTCTAATGAAGAAAATAAATCGATAGAAATGGCTCAAATTATGATTGCATCTAATCGAATTATTTTTAAAAAAAGTAAAACTAAACTCTTTTTTGTTTATTTAGATATATGCTCATGAGGGATTGTTGGAGCTATCAACCGAATGAGAGACCAATGTTTGGAGAACTTGTTGAAGATCTCGATAGGATACTAACGATAACTACGAACGAGGTAATTTGGGGTTAATAAATATCTAGAAATCGGAAATGTTAATAATGAATTATTATCAAGTAAAGTATATTGTATATTTAACTTTATTAATTATATTTTATTTTAGGAATATTTGGACTTGGGTCTTCCACAACTCGATACACCCCCATCCAGTCAAGAATCCAGCGAAGCTGAAGACGAAGACGACGACGATGGTCAAGAAACATTCTCCTATTTGTTGTGAGATTTATAAAAATCGAATTGAGGTAAAATAAAACCTTGGTTCTATCGAGAAGAAAAAAATATTAACAAGGAAGAAAACGAAGAAATGAAAATATCGGCAAACTAACTTCTAATTGGAACGTTAGGAAGTGCTGATTATTAATCGACTGATAAAACGAACACGCCAAATAATACAAATCAGTATTGTCCAGTAGCGCGTATTCTTTATGTAACTTAAGAACACATACAAGTAATAAAAACTCAGTTTAATGAGAAAGAAACTTTTTTTAAAAAAAAAGAAATTCAACATGTTTTGTAAATTCTCTTTTTAACATTGTGCCATGAAAAAAGTGCCTTGGTAGTGAAGAAGGCAAGACCGATGTCTTTTGCAATATTAATCGGCAATTTTCGAATAATTGTATGAACTATTTTTTTATTAGAGTTTTGATAATTTATTAATTTTTTTTCAAATTGAAACGGAGTCAATTAATCGCAGTTACCATTTCATTGTCCCGCGTGCTAATTTATAATCGAAATTTTTGTAAATTAAAATTCAAGTGACGACGAAACACTGCGTTTGCACCTAGTCAATTCATACTCAAGTTTTTGTACATTGATAGATTGTAATGTTTAGAATAAAATTGTGACAATTCTACGTGAGTAGAGATAGTTGTTTATTGTTAATTTTGTGAATTGTTTCCGTTGTTGGAAAATTGGAAAGGAGATGTAATTAAGGAACCGATTGTTAAAGATAGGTATGTACTTCAGTATGTATTTGTAAATATCCCGTCCTACGAATGGAAATATCTCGCTTTGAGACAGCAAACTTGGCCAAAAAGTTGTGGAAACGTATTCAAATATACATGTCTGTGTAACAGTGTTACACATTTTAAGTTTAATGTCATATTTATTATTAAGAAAATGTATTAATTTCGAATGTTTTTAAATTTTAAAATTATATTATCGTCAGTTATGTTAATACAAAGACTGTTGTTAATGAAAAATTTCACTGTTAAACAGACATTTAAATAATTGCATGTAGCAATAATGTTATAAGCATTCTATAAAAAAATGTATAAATAGAAATATAAGAAAAACGCTTAGTGGTAGATATTTATTCTGTGTAAATTAACTATTGATTATTTGTACCATGAATCTTTTTTTACATAATTTAAGCTTTACTGTTACAAGACTGTAGAATTGGAGAACGAATCTTCTTTCATCAGTCTTATATTCGACAAAGAAAATTAATTTTTGTATAAAAGTTTTAAATCTAATGTATTTGACGAAGCGGAAGAAATTAAGAATAGTTTAAAAATTGTAAATAATTATAGTATTCTGTGCATTATTTAAAAGCAAGCCAGGGGTAAACATTCGAAAAATAGCCAGTAAACATTTATATGTACAAGAAAATATTGTCCGTGGAAAATTATTGTAACGTGAGTTCGAACTCAAATAAATCCAATTTATATTCAGTCTTTAATGCATTTTCTTATTATTTCTATAATTTAAAACCCGCAATTAAAAAAAAGATTAAAATGGATAATGGATATTAATAATAACATAATGGACTTTAATAAAAATTACAAATTATTAAGTAATTTCTAGTTTTATTTATTTATTCAACATTCATTTAAGTTCAGAAATATTGAAAAATGTTTTTTTTCTACATTAAACTTGATTTAATTTAGGGTTGACAAAATATCAACTTTTCTTTCATTTTCTATGATTCAAACAATTCAAATTTTTAATGGTCAAATCATTTATTAGTTAAAATTATACCAATTCTAAATATAATAAATTTAATTTTGTAATGTTCTAAATTTCAATTCATTCTAATTTTAATTTAATAGCTCAAATTCATTCCATCAAAACTTCAATTTCTTTATTTCTTAAATGAATATTATATTTAATGAATTTAAACTTCAATCAGATGTAAAATTTTATTTTTAAAATTTCAATCGATTTCAATTTATCAAAATTTTGAAATATTTAAATTAAATTCCAATTGATTCAAAATTTCAATTTACCCGAATTTTAATCCAACCTAAAATTTAATTAGTCCAAATTTCAAAAAATAAGAATAATTACAAATTATCCACGTTTTAATTCATCCAAATTTTAATCCCATTCATATTTCAATTGATTTAAATTCCAATTTACAAAAAAATCAATTTATTCAAATAATGAATAATATAAAATTTAATTAATTTAAAATTCATTATATTTTCAATTTTTAATAATTTAATTTATAATCCTATCTAAAGTTTTATTGTATTAAGTTTTAATTCATAAGAAAACCAATTGATTCAAATTTCAATCTATCCAAAATTTAATTTATTCAAATTTGAAGCTTTTTAACTTTAATTTTATCATTTTTTCTTAATTTCTTTAAAACTTATTAATTTATCCAAATTTCAATCTACCTAAATTTTATTGGATTGAAATCACAAATAACTCTGTAATTAAAATATTTATTAATTTTAAATTATACTTAACTATATTTTCTGATTAAATACATGTTATTGATAATGTTTTTATTATTTATTTCGATCAGATTGAAAGCAATTGTTTATATTTATCAACTGTTTTTAAGGATGATCAAACCTGTGAAGAAAAATGCTCTCACCTGATTTCAATGTTGACGTCTCTCAATTATAAAAGACAAAATAAATTAGTTAATATTGATTCATTAAAAATAATAGAGTGGCACAAGTGAAACTTCTATTTTATTGCTTTAAAAAATAGCTAAATATTATTTTTTAATAATTTTTCGAAATTTCGAAAATACTTTAAAAATAATATTTAATTGTTTTTTATAGCAACAAAATTGAAGTCCCACCACTTGTGCCACTCTATTATGTCTAATATATAAACATTTACTAATTTATTTCATCATTAAAGACCGAGAAACATTAACATTGAAATCAGGTGAGAGCATTTTTCATCACAGGTTTGATCAGCCTAAAAGAAAAAATTGTAAAGTAAATCTACATGGTTTTTAGAAAATTAGTAAAATGGATTAATTTTTATAAATTATATAGAAATCCTATAAATCTATAACAAATTTTATAATATTTATTTGATTTTTTGCAAATTTTTGAGTTATTATTCTATCTAAATCAATTAAATAATACAAACAGAACGATATAATTTGTATATACCTTACTTTTCATCACATTGTGATAAAACTGATAGAATATTATTTATGTTTTATACATTTATTATTCATAAAAACTAAAGGCTGCATGTAGGTATATAATTTCAAGATACATTTACACCGGCTTTAAATAATAAAAGAGCACAATTGAAACAATATTATTTTTATCACTCCAGAGAATTCTTAGTACTAAAAATTTCCAAAAATTAAATTGTTTATGTAAACAATAGCGCCAGCCATTTTTCTTTTTAATAAAAACGCATCAACAATGAGATCGTGAATTGAAAATAAAAATACTATTACCACTATTACGTACAAATTTCATTAAATTGACTGCATGATAAAAATGAAAATATAAATATACTTATCCCGGAACAAAATAACGTAAATTACTTGAATAATTATTTGTTATACCTAAGTAGCGGATTTTTTTTAAAGATATTATCTATAATTAACTTTAGAACCTTGAAAGTTTTGCGATCTGACAGCACTGCTTGACCTTCCAAAATCGACCAACGTGGCGCTGTAATCAGTCCGTTTTGTTGTCATCCTTGTCATTAGCCACATTTACAATAGATTTTTTTTTACAAAGTTTTTGTTAGAATCCTTTTTTTTATTAACTAAACACGACATGTGCCGAAAAAGGAATACAAAATGCTCTTCAAAATTATAAGTAAACTAGTGTGGAACTTATTAGAACAGTGAAAAATTTATTAAAGTGTCGCCACCCCGATTGAGGTTAGAATGCTTTAACCCACTTTATAGAAAAGAATTGTTGCTTTATAATGAAATCAATTAAGTGTATAAATTAGAATATAACTCATTAGTAGTAAATGAAAGCAGTAGTTGTCACAAGATTATCTTACATGGTGAAAATACGATATTTTCTTAACGAACAACACCACCTAAACACGTCAAAATAATTACTGCACATGAAATTAAATGGTTAAATGAAAGTTGAAATTAAATGAATTTGTAGAAATTAATAGCAAAGTTACATTAAATTTAATAATATTTAGTTAATTTGAAAACGCTGAGATCCAAACTACTCTATTTGTCACTGGAATTTAAACTAAATTAGTAACAATTTTTATGCAAAATAATAAGGATGTTTTGGACCAAGAATTATATTCTTACAGGAATATTTTTATGATAAATTTTTAAAAGCTTAATATATCCAAAATTAGAAAGTGTCTAAAATTTATGTTAATTTTATGTTTTTCTGACTTTAAAGTAGTTGGTATAATTAAAGGTTAATTTAAATCGATTGAATGGTTTTTAAATGTAATTGGTGTCTTTTAGGTGGTAACTCCGGCCGTTTAAATGGTGCTCACTGGTGCAATGGAGAGACGGATCAAACTCAAAACGTTAAATAGTCATATTACATGTAAAATATGTCGTGGTTATTTAATCGACGCAACAACTGTGACCGAGTGCCTACACACCTTTTGCAAGAGTTGTTTAGTCAAACATTTGGAAGAAAAACACACTTGCCCAACATGTCAAATAGTTATTCATCAATCTCATCCTTTACAATATATCAGTTTCGACAGAACAATGCAAGATATTGTTTATAAGTTGGTTCCTGATCTTCAAGAAAGTAAGAACATTTTCTGCATTGCAGGGCTGTTATTGATTTAAATCATAATTTAAATCATGATTTTATTAAAAAAAAACTTTACAATTCTCCAGATGTCTAATACTGCATGTAAAACATCGCAAACCATAAACAAAACCCACAAATCTATGGATATCTTTAAGTCATTGTAATTTAAATAAATTCCAAACGTCAATTAACTCATATTCCAATTTGTTCAAACTTATAAATTTCAATTAATTCAAATTTAAATACATATTATTAATTAATGCAAAATAATTAAATATTAATTATTTTCCATATTCGCAATAATCCTTTTTTTAATATTTTTACAAGATTTCTAAGAAATCTCACTTTTTCGAAATTGTTTAATTTTTATCTTATAATCTCCTATTTTTAAAAAATTGTATGATTTTTTCTCCTTTTACTAAAGATCAAGACTGATAAAAATCATGATTTTTCTAAAAAAATCCGATTTATTTGATTTAAATTGGATTTTTTTATTTAAATCAAAAATTGATTTTCTTTAGATATAATCAGTATTTAAAATCTCCAAATGTTTATTTGTAAGTAGTTTATTAAAGAAATGAAGAAAAAATTTAAAAAAAACAACACAAGAATGAAACAGTTAGATAATTATCATATAAAAAATTAGGAACTCTTTTAAAAAAAATTAAACTATTTACGGACATTTTTTTAAATTAAAATAATAAATAAGAAGATAATTAAAAAAAAACGTTAAAATACACTAGGGGCATAAAGTTTCAGTACATTTTGTGGGATTCCTCTTATACCTGCTTGCTTCACTTCAAACTCAAATATTTCTTCAAAAAATGAATTAAGAGCTACCAATCAGAGATCGTTTGAAAGTTTATTAAATTTAGGATAAAATGGACCAAGGTGCAATCATTTTAATGAGGTAAATAAGAAAATATAGTTTTTTAAAGTCAGAGGTATTTTTGTGAAAATTTCGATTTTGAAATCTTGAGTTCAAGTCAATGCGAATTAAAAAATAATTTTTTTTGAGATTTGGCACTTTTACAATATGAAGTACAAATCCTACTCCTTAATTTTAGACCGAATTCACTTAAAAATAATCAATATTTGGTTCAAATTTTATAAAAATATATTCTCATGCTCTCCAAAATTTTCAAAGAAAATAAACTCGAATTCGTCGTTCACATTCATTTGTTTTATCTTTTAATCAGACTTATAAGTATGGTTAAATAATAAAACAAATTAAAAAATATACTTTTGTATCACTATAAAGTAAAAAAGTGTTACCGAGATATGAAATAAATATTTATGATATTGCTACAACTCTAATATTAATTTCTATAACAATCAAGAGGTTACATATTTTTTAAAATGCGGTTAAACGATAAAACAAATGAATGTGAAAAACGAATTTGAGTTTATTTTCTTTGAAAATTTTCGAGAGCATGAGAATTTATTTTTAAAAAATTTGAACCAAATACTGATTATTTTTAAGTGAATTCGGTCTAAAATTAAAGAGTGGGATTTGTACTTCATATTGTAAAAGTGCCAAATCTCAAAAAAAATTATTTTTTAATTCGCATTGACTTGAACTCAAGATTTCGAAATCGCAATTTTCACAAAAATACCTCTAACTTTAAAAAACTATATTTTTTTATTTACTCCATAAAAATGGTTGTACCTTGGTCCATTTTATCTTAAATTTAATAAACTTTCAAATGGTCTCTGATTGATAACTCTAACTTCATTTTTTGCAGAAATATTTGAGTTTGAAGTGAAGCGATCAGGTAAGAGCAATCCAACAAAATGTACTGAAATTTTATGTCCCCATGTATATTACTGAAGAGAACAACATTTTAAAATTAGAAAAATTAGAGAATTATTTTACAAAAAAATAAAAAAAATCAATAAAATTTTGTAAAATTATAAATAATTTAAAAGAAAAGAAATTCTATGAAATACAAGAACGATGTTCAAATGAGAATATTTAGTACAAGATTAAATTCACATAATATAAAATAAAAGAATAAAAGCTTTCAAAAAAGTAGAAAATTGGGAAATTTAAAAAATGTAGATAAAAGCATCAAATAAATGTTTTCCAAAATAGCTAATTATAAGATAAAAACTAAACAATTGAAAAGAAGGAAAAATGCTTCTTAGAAATGGAAAAATGATGACAAAAATTAAGGAATTAATTAAAACGCAAGGAAGAAAATAGAGAAATATTTTTTTCCTTAATCTAACAAACTAAAAAATGTTATAAGTAAAAAAAATAAAATTTAAAAATGTATATAACAAGATAAATAAAAAGAAAGTCCAGAAAAGAAACTTAAAAATCCTTTAAAAATAAAAAAGTTGAAGCAAATTAAACCAAACACATTTTTATAATATTACACTTAAAATAAGTTCAACAATAAATTTAGAAAAATAAAGAAAATCTAAAAAAAAATTTAAAAATTGAATAAACTTACCAAAAAAATTAATAGTATTTATTTTTAATAATATGGAAATAATTATGAAAGTCAACGAAATATTTTTTTGTAAATTTATTCAATTTGTTTTCACATCTTGTCTATTTTTTGCGAGATTTTTTGCAAACTTACTTATTCTTCCATCACATTTTTAGATTTGCTTTATTTTTCTAACTTTATTATTGGACCTGTTTTTACTGTAATATTATAGAAATGTTGTTGGTTTAATTTGCTTAAATTTCTTTATTTTTAAAGGATTTTTAAATTTCTTTTGATGACTTTTTATTATCTTTATATCTATTTTTGTATTTTATTTTTATTAATTCTAATTTTTAAGTACATTCTAACCGAATGTTATTATATTTCGTACTTTTTACATTTTTTGAACAGTTTCTTAGATTTAGGAAAAAAAAAATTTCTCAATTTTGTTCCTATTGATTTAATTTTCTTGATGTTTCACTATTGTTTAGCCCTTCCTTGTATTTTAATTAATTCTTTAATTTTTTGTCATCATTTTTCCATTTCTTAGAAACATTTTTCCTTCTTTTGAATTGTTTAGTTTTTTTATTATAATTACCAATTTTTGAAAACATTTATTCAATGCTTTTATCTACATTTTTTAAATTACTCAATTTTCTATTTTTTTGAAAACTTTTATTCTTTTATTTTATATTATGTAATCTTGCACTAAATATTCTCATTTTAACATCGTTCTTCTATTTCATAAAATTTCTTTTTGAAATTTTACAAAATTTTATTCATTTTTTTTTATTCAATTTGTAAAATAAGTCTTTAATTTTGAAATTTTGTTCTCTTTAGTAACATAACTTATCGTTTTTTTAATTATTTTCTTATTTATTTTTTTAATTTAAAAAAAAATGTCCGTAAATAATTTAATTTTTTGAAATGACTTTCTACTTTTTTATATATTTTTATTTCACTATTTCATTCTTATGTTTTTTTTTTACATTTTTTCTTCATTGCTTTAATAATGTCCATGACATTTTTTATTTAAAAGAATTTCCTTATTTTTTTAATAGACTGTTTTCTTATCTTTTTACGTTCTTGTTCTTGTTTTTTTTTTAATTTTGCGACCATATGAATTTAAATATATTGTTTTGAAATTTTCTCATTTATTCCACATAATTTATTTGATTTTGATTAAATGTTTTGTTCTTCATTCTTTCTTATTAAATGTTCGCAGTTTAAATAATAAACTACTTACAAATAAACATTTGGAAATTTATATACGGATTATATTTTAAAAAAATTAATTTTTGATTTAAATAAAAAAAATCCGATTTGAATCAGAAAAATCAGATTTTTTTGATGTTTTTTAAAAAAATCATGATTGAATACAATCTCTTGTATTCAACGTTTATTTTTTGTAAATGAAATCAAGTGAAAATCATACGAAATATCAACTTTTGCACTTATTTTTTGTAGATGAGATAAAAAAGAAGAATCTAAATATATTCATTTTTAAAATTTTTGCAGATGAGATTAAACGAGAAAGAGAATTTTATAGAGCACGAGGTCTGCCTTGTCCCAAAGACATTTTACCAAATGCTGGTGAAATGGAAGAGGAAAAATCAGCTGCAGATACGCATGCTGAAGCTGATTATCACAGAGCGGATGAACAAGTACGCTATTTGATATTTATTAAAATTGAAGTACTTTTTATCAACGGTTAAAGTATAATGTTGCTGATTTAATCATCTGATTTTACTAATTCTACTTATTTACAGGTCAATGTATGTTTGGAGTGTATGAATGCAAGTCTGAAAACTTTAAGACGAAGATTTATAAGATGTTCCGCACAAGCTACCATTACTCATCTAAAGAAATTTATAGCGAAAAAAGTTTTAAATGGAATAGAAAAGTACCGAGATGTAAGTATTTTCTAAATGACTGCTTATTTCAGATAAAACATTTTTATTGATTCAAATTTTAATCGAATTTAATTTAAAATCAATCTAATTGAATTAACTCTTAAGTGGTAACGATGGGTCACTCGTGCCTCTGTCAAACTTTTCATTCTTGCCATTTGAGGAAAACGATTGTAAATTAATAATTGTATTGTTTAAACAAATGAAAATATTAGCAATATAATGACTTGTCCTTATACTAGGATAGTTAATGTAAAGCTATGGATTTTTCTGGATTTTTTAAAGAGCAAAACACCAATGACCCAACGTTACCATTTAAAAGTGCCGAAAAATACGTTACCATTTAAGGGTTAACCTTCAGTTGAATCAATTTAAAATTTAAATAATCTAAATTTTAATTTATCCAAATTTTACTCTATTTCCCTGAATCCTAATTTAAGAGGGGAAATAGGTGTAAGACGGCGTTTTTTTTTAGTGATTTTTATGAACTTTTTAACACATAAGAAATTTATACAATTTATTGCTATTGTGAGGTTGCTTTATACATATATTTAAAAGTATATTCTGATAATTGTCAAAAATTTTCACCATAAATTAATAATAAAATATGCGCTACACATTGTAGGTCGCGCATTCGTCTATAAAAAATTGGTGTATATTGTAGACATAGCACAATTTTTATCTAAAAGTAATTACACAAAGAATATACTTTTTTATATGTATCTCTTCTATGTTAACCTCATTTCCATAAAAAAAACTAAATTACTAATTTTTGGAGGAGTGTGAATAAAAAACATGATTTTTTATCATTTTTTCATACTATTTTTTATAACAAAAACCAAAATTTAAAATGGTGGATCCAATATGGCGGACGACTTTTTAAGAAATGGTTGAATTCCTCGAAACTTAATTGTTTGTAACTTTTAAACGGCTCGAAATTTTCGTTTGGAATATTCAGAGTTTTTTTTTCAATAGTTTTACAAGCGATTTATGAAAAAAATGGTATTTTTTAAATCTTTACACCTATTTCCCCCCTTAAATCAATCTAAGTTTTATTTATTTTAATCAATTCATACTTCACTCTAGTCGAATATAGGTTCATTAAATTATGTTATATACACTCCCAATTTAAATCTGTCTAAATCTCAATTTCTCAAAATTTAAATAAATATAACTTATTTCGATTAATCAAAATTTAAAACAGTTGGAAATCCATTCGAATTTACCTTTAATTCATTAATTTTTTTTTCATTCATTTAAATTTATTGTAATCGATTAAAATCTTACCTGATTCAAAATTTCCATCAATCTAAATTTTATTTCATCCAAATTTTAATCCATCCAAATTTCAATGAATTCTAATACTTATTCTTAAAAACACATATTGTTAAATATTTTATGTAAGCGGAGCACGTTTTGCTCGGTTTCTTGGAGCGCTTTTGAGACCCAAAGCAGACCGTTACGTCAGCCAGTAGTTTTGCCTGCCGTTGCCTGCAAACCTACTGCCTGACGTAATGATCTGCTTTAGGTCTCAAAAACTCGCCAAAAAACCGAGAAAACCCTACTCCACTTACATAAAACATCGTGTGGACCTCGACTTAACACGGTGCACAATATACTATTGATCCATTCTAAATTATTTAGAAAGAAATATTAAATTAAATTTTAAAATCTCCAAAGCATTATAATTTATTAAAATCCTAAACGTCATTTAACTCATATTTATTTTAATTTCTTCAAACTTTCAAATCCCAATTAATCCAAATTTCAATAATCAATGACTAATTATTTTGCATATTATATTTTCAAGAAATTTCAGTTTATCAAAAATGTTCTATTTTTATCTTCCAAACTATTTGACCTAGTGGTTTGAAATTTAGTATACCTGGGTATTTTTACGTGTAGATTACAGGAAAAATATAGCTCAAACATTGTTGGACTTAGATTTCAAAAGTTATTAATGAAAAATTAAAAAATGACAAAATACCCCTATGCTAGAGCTCAGCCTATTTATCATTCCTGGAAGGTAAGAAATTGTCAGAAATGTGTAATTCTATGCAGAAATTTTTTTAAAACAATAAAAATTGTGGTTTAAATCTATTATCATAGCATTTTTTTAAAAAACTGAAAGTTTACCAAAAAAAAATTTCTGTTCCTAAACAGCTACAATTTTTAAGCTTATAAAAATTCATAATCTTATACTTAAATATTAATAAAAGTAAAAAAATTATGATTAATTATTATAGTATTTTTTTCCAAAAATTGAAAATTTGCCAAAAAAACAATTTTCCCTTTTAATGCATTTTTGAGTTCGTGTACAGAACCCTCGGTGCGCAAGTCCGACTCGAACTTGCTTGGTTTTTTAATTTAATTATGGGACGTTCCACGTCAAACGGACCAGAGCTCTGTCCAAAATTCTAATTAACGAAAATGAACTTATAGCTCAAAATACTCGTCAGCTAATCCCCTCTCAATTAAAAAGTGGCAAATTTGAAAATACAAAATGGCGTCATTCCTGGGCAACGTAATAGACGCTGAAATCGGAAATACGCAAATATATTTATTAATTTCTTTCTACAAACGATGCAGAAATGTTGGGCAACGACATATTTTAATGTTTTCGGACTCGCTGATTACGAATCTGAAGTGCGAATTTCAAAATTCAAAATGGCGGATCCAATATGGCGGACGAATTTGACAAAATTCGTCAAATTCGCTTGAAACTTGTTACTCGGGGGTTTCTGGAGTCGCTGATTACGAATTTAATGTTAGTTTTTCAAAATACAAAATGGCTGTTCCAATATGGCGGACGGAATTTAAAAAAAAAATTAAAAATGCTTAGAACTTGTTACTCGGTTGTTTTTGGGGTCGCCGAATACGAATCTGATGTTAGTTTTACAAAATACAAAATGGCGAATCCAATATGGCGGACGGTAATTATAAAAAATCAAAAAAAATTGCTTGAAATTTGTTACTTGGGGGGTTCTAAGATTTCTGACAACGAATCTGATATTAGTTTTTCAAAATACTAAATGGTGGATCCAATATGGCAGACAATATTAAAAAATCCATTAAAAACTTTTAAAACTCGTTATTCGTGGATTTTGGAAATGTACCTATTAATACAAAAATTCAGAGAGCACACTAGTTTTTTAATGTAACAAGTTTCAAGCAAATATAATGAGTTATAAAATAAGCGTCCGCCATATTGGATCCCCCATTTTGAATTTTAAAAATCAGACTTCAGATTCGTAATCAGCGACCCCGAAAACCTCCGAGTCACAAGTTTCAAGCGAATTCAATGAATTTAAAAATAACCGTCCGCCATACTGGATCCGCCATTTTGAATTTTGATAACAAGACTTCAGATTCTTAATCAGCGACCCCGGAAACCCGAGAGTAACAAATTTCAAGCGGATTCAATGAATTTTAAAATAACCGTCTGCCATGCTGGATCCGCCATCTTGAATTTTGAAAATCAGACTTCAGATTCTTAATCAGCGACGCCGAAAACCCCCGAGTAACAAGTTTCAAGCGGATTCAATGAATTTTAAATTGTCGTCCGCCATATTGGATCCGCCATTTTGTATTTTGTAAAACTAACATCAAATTCGTAATCAGCAACCCCAAAAACCCCCGAGTAACAAGTTTTAAGCATTTTTAATAATTTTTTTTAAATTTCGTCCGCCATATTGGAACCGCCATTTTGTATTTTGAAAAACTAACATCAAATTCGTAATCAGCGAACCCAAAAACCTCCGAGTAACAAGTTTCAAGCGAATTCGACGAATTTTGTCAAATTCGTCCGCCATATTGGATCCGACATTTCGAATTTTGAAATTCGCACTTCAGATTCGTAATCAGCGAGTCCGAAAACATTAAAATATGACGTTACCCAACATTTCTGCATCGTTTGTAGAAAGAAATTAATAAATATATTTGCGTATTTCCGATTTCAGCTTCTATTACGTTGCCCAGGTTTGACGCCATTTTGTATTTTCAAATTTGACACTTTTTAGTTGAAAGGGGATTAGCTTACGAGTATTTTGAGCTATAATAAGTTCATTTTCGTTAATTAGAATTTTGGACAGAGCTCTGGTCCATTTGACGTGGAACGTCCCTTATATATATTTTTATTATTATTATTATTGTTTTTAAGAATTTCTCTTTATTTTCTTCTTTCTACGCAAATTATTTATTGTTATTATTTCATACACATTTTTTTATAATTTTTATAAAATGTTCTTGTCCTTAATTTAGAAAATGTTTTTAATAAAACAAATTCTGTAAATCTTTTCATAACTTTAAAACAACTTACGTTAAAACATAACTTTAAATCTTTTCATATTTTTTAAATAAGTTTTTAAATTTTTCAGAAGTTTTAATGCTTTTTTTTCTTTTTCTTTTTTGAAATAATCATTTTTTGGTAGATTAAAACATGTTTTTTAAAATTCACACGTCATATATAGAATATACCTTAATAAATATAAAAAAATTACAATTTTTGTAACATACATACTACAATTACCTGTTATTTACTCTGTGTTCGGGTAGTGGTACACTGCTATTAAAACTTTTCTATTATTTGCAAATTGTTAATAAACTTATTATGCAGTAGAAAACATTTTAAAATGTTGTAAAGAACCCACTAATTATTGAATAATTCACATTATTATATTCTGACCTTCGGTTGTCATGAAAAAAGGTGAAAAAGCGTTTTCTTTTCCACGCGACAAATACCTTAAATTTGAATTTGGCGACTTAAAATTCTCTTAAGTAAGAATTCGGATTAGTTCACATTCTATTGAAAACAAATTTTGTTAAATGAAAATTCGGCTAAATGAAATTTTCAACTAATGAATTTTAGAATGCGTCTGGTTTACGATCCGGGATTTTGAAAATAATAACCATTTGTTAGTCACCCCTATAAAAGACTCAAGAAATAATCAAATGACCATTTTTAAAAATGTAGCTTTAATTAGTTAAACGCAAATTCATCTAATGTTTGTTTATTTACAGATCGACATTTTGTGCAATGATGAGCTGTTGGGAAAGGACCATACGTTAAAGTTTGTATATGTAACAAGATGGAGGTTCCGGGATCCACCATTAAGATTACAATATCGACCACGCATAGATATTTAGATGAACTCTAACTACGGGCCAAGTGATGGTGGGAAGAATTTCCTGTCGTATTTTATCTTGTCTCTAACTCCATTTGTCTGTCATTTCCTAGTACTTATAATCTGTGGTAATCGTATTTATCACAAACGCAATCAATACTGAAACAGACAACGTTAATTCTGCAAGTTTATAAGGAGGAAATTACTTTGGATCCTGATTTTGAGTTTTGGATACCAAAGGCGAACTGATATTATCACAATATTTTAGTATATTTATACACGTCCAAAGTGTCCTCTACTGCCAACTAATCCGGGTGTCCCTTCTACTTGATACTATTGTCATCATAATCTCTTCTATTATATGGAACAAAGGGATGTTATCGAGCGCCCTGGTTAGAGAAACCGGTCTTTCAATACCATTCATCAACCTGTCATAATCGAGGACACCTGCAGTCTAATTTATCAGCTGTTGCTTATTAGTTGTAGATTATACCCACCTGAACGAGTTTAAGTCGGTTAGAAGGATATCCTTATTTATCCATCGAATGGCTCAATCAGGGTAACTTTGTATTATATCGTTGGGAACATCAGACTTAACTAAACTTTTTTCCAAAAAAGAATGTTCCCATTCTGTTAAAAAAAAAAACTTCCAGCATCTACTTTATTGTAGACTGCACCTCTTGTTCTCGTCAGCTACAATGACGTTATTCCTCCGAAGTTTTCGACATATGTCAGGGCATGAAAAAGGAGTGAATCAAGAGATTGACAGCTCACCAATCTCTTGGAATTTTTACTGAATTCAATATTCTTCAATTAAGATTTTTCAACTTTTTGACATAACCTCAAATTTGAAAATGGTTTTTTTACATGAAATAAAAATATTATTGAAATTACTTTTACGCAATTTTGAAAGAACCAGTTGTATATTTTTCAAAACAAATTAGGCTGAGACTAAGTTTGTTATCAAATAATAATTACACAGTCCCATAAAGAACAAAATTTTTGTCCGAAACAGTATACTAGTATGTTTTTACGTATTTTTCTTCGCTAAAACCGAATTCAAAGTCAGAATTGCTAAATTAGTTTTACTTTTTCAGATACAGTGCCGTCCAGCAGATTTTGCCCACCCTTCAGAATTTTAGGCGTTGCAAAAAGTTGTATATTTCGGTTTCTAGTACATATAGAAAGACAATTAATGAACTTTTTTAACGGTTATATCCTCTATTTTTACAATATCTAAACATTTAACTGTGAAAAAATTTTCTTTATTTCTTAATTGCTGTAAATAATAAACACAAATTTTTTATTTTTTTCATTATTTCGAACTGATACCATTTTAAAACAGGTTGTCACATTTTAATGTCAAGCAATTCATTTTAATGATAATTATATTCCCTTTAAAACGCATTTTTAAAAATTGTTATACGACTTTTTTTTAACAAAGATATGGTCATTTGTTTAAAAAAACAGCTCTTTCTTTCAATTGATAATAACTCGAGAATAGTTGATTTTTTTCAAAAAGTTTTTTTAACTGCAAAAATCTGAAGTATCAACATGGGTTAAAAAAAAAATTTCAAAAAGTTTTCAATTTTTTACATTCTTATTTTTTCTGAATTCTATAAGCCGAAAGGGACATTTTATCTTGTTATAAATTAAACAACAAAAAATCAACCGTTCCTGAGTTATTAACAATTGAAAAAATGCTGCTTTTTTAAAAACAAATAGCCATATCTTCGGTAAAAAAAATCGTATAACAATTTTTCAAAATGCGTTTTAAAGGTGAAAAATTACCTTTAAAATGCATTGCTTTACATTAAACTATAATGATTTGTTTTAAAATGATATCAGTTTAGACATTGTAAAAATAGAGAATATAACCTTTAAAAAAGTCATTGGTTTGTCTTTCTGTATTTACTAGAAACCGAAATATAAAACTTTTTGTAACGCCTAAAATTCTGAAGGATGGGCAAAATCTGCTGGATGGCACTGTAATCTCAAAAAAAATGTTAAACAAATCAGAACCAAAGAATTTTTTTTTTTGTGCACTTCCTTAGTGTATTTTTACATAATTTCCTCTGCTGAATCTGAATACCAAGTCAGAATAACCAGATTGACTGAAATTCTTGAGATAATCTCAGAAAACTGCTTAAAAAAAAAAAGAACTTTTTTTTGTCCGGGACACTACATTGGTATATTTCTATGTATTTTTATCCGCTGAATACGAATTCGAACTCAAAATGATCAGATTAGCTAAATTTTTTTAGATAATCTCAAAAAAGCGATTCTTTCTCGTGGTTTTGAGCAATTTTTTTAATATTATCTCAGAAATTTTAGCCAATATGTTTATTTGGATTCAGTCGAAAAAATACGTTGGAGTACACTAGCATATTGTCCCAGACAAAAAAAAAATTTTTTTCGTGTTTTTAAACAGTTTTTTAGATTATCTCTAAAATTGTAGCCAATCTGGTTATTTTGACTTTGGATTGGATTTTGTTATTTAACAAAATCCAAAGAGCAGATTTGTAGAAAATATTTCAAAGACAAACTTTAAAGAAGATACACTAAATGTTTAATAATTATTATTTCATAACAAATTTTGTATCAACCTAATTTTTTTTTTTTTTTTTTTTTGGAAAATGTACCATGTCTTTCAAAATCGGGTGAAATAAATTTTAATAATATTTTTTTTTATGTGAAATACTATATTTTCTATTATGAGGTTATGTCAATGGGTTGAACATCCTTATGAGGATATACTTGATGTAAAAAAAGATTTGTATATATTTGGACTTGACTTAACAGCAGATTTTACAAAAAAAGTCCAGTTAAATCTGTAAATTTTACTTATCTTCTGATATAATGTACAGATACTGTATTTTTCTGTACCGTTTATTCGAATTTACTTTATTTACTGTAAGTTAAGTAAAATTTACTTAAAATTAGTCGATTTTACTTGACTTTTTTATAAAATCGATCAATTACATTTCTCTCATATTTACCGATCTTTTTGTAAATTTTACGGTTCTATTTTTGTGTATATACAATATTGTATTAAAAGTAAATCTTAGATTGAGAGTAGTTTTTCGGGTTTTAAGAGAAATACACTACTTTCAAAAGAAATATTATAGACTTTATAGAAGATTTAAAAATCTACCAGTTGACTTTGTTTGAAGTAATCCGCATCTAATGTTGCTTTCGGAAAAAACTTGACGAAAATTCAACCGTTTCGATAGTAATCTCCAAAGACTCATTGTTAGATGGTTTGTTTAAATTAGTAATAATGTTCATCGATTTGATGAAATTGAATTTATAAAAATTCAATTTTATTCACTTTTCTTTGATTTTTTTGTTAAAAACGTGAATTTTTTTTTTACATTAATAATAGTTGCAATTTTTGCAAATTAATTTTTTGTTTGTATTTCTAAAATTAATTGAAAGCAATAACTCAGAATTAAATATATTTACATTCGAGTGATTTTTTACTCTCGTCTCAATCTGATTTTTCAAGACTGAGATTGTCAAGAGAAAACTTGGCAGTTTATCCTCATAAACAATTTAGCCATTTTGCTATTTAGTTTCAATAAGGAAAACTATTTTTATCATTTATCTTATTTTATAAAGACATTTTATTATCCAAATACATCGTTTTAATAGATTTTTTTTTAAATAAGAAAGAGTGACATTATTTTCAAGTATTTTTATCAATTTTAATTGAGTCAATTTTCGTAAATTAATCAATTGTATTTTCTTGTGATTTTTAAAGAATATAGTTTCTAAAAGGCAATTAAATTTGTAATTATGGCAAAAGATCTAGAAATTCTAGATCACTTTTTATTTCTAACTGTATTATATTCAATATTTTACAATTTTGATTATATTTTTTATTATTTTAATACGCAGAATCGAATAAACTATATCTTTTTTTTATATTAAAGATTAAGAATTCTTTCACATCATGTGTAAATGTGGCTGGTTCAGGGAAACAGTGAGATATAATTTTTTCATGCATAACGGCAACCTTTTGTACTATGAAAAATATGATAAAGAAAAATAATAGATATAATTTAAAGTAAATTAAGTTTAGTAAACAAAGTGACTTTGCACTGGCATTAGATATTTTCTAAAAGATATGTAAGGTCTAAATACTTTGGTCGGCTTTTATATCAAATTATTTATGAATTGTAAATAACTCCAGCGTTCAAGTGCAAAAAGGAATCTTCCCTTTCTTCCATTAATTAATTAGCGCCAACCCGTACATTTAATATTTACAGTTAAGATGATTAAAGCACAACAAACAACATTCATGCTTATAAAATGGACAATTTAAGTTTCACTTAATTGGTCTTAATAGAATATTTTTGAAAAATTGTAAACAAAATATTTGACTATGTAGTTTAAAAATTAATAATAAGCATGAATGTTATAAGTTGAACATTTTTACATTTATATGTTTAAGAATCGTAAAACTTATGGATCTTTGAAGTAAAAAGTATTTCGTATTGTTAATTTAAGTAAAAAATTATTATTAATATTAAAGTGACTTATTCATGTAATTGATTTCTTCAAATTATAAAACGGTTAATCTTTCGAATTTTTACCAAAAGTCGCTGGCATAATTTTAAAAATGTTGAAATTCATATTATTTTTATTATTAAAGTGTTTTCATTGAATTTTTTAAGTTTTTGTTTTTTTATACATTTTTTATTTTGCCGCCGTAAATTATAAGTAAGTCAATTTTTTTCATTTTTAGAGTGCTTTTTCTAAATCTACTTTAAATAATTAATGAAATTTTCCCGGTATTATTCAATTTTTGAAAAGTTGATCCGTCATTTTGAATTTTTACAGACTGATTAAAAATTCGTATAATCAGCGATACAAAAGAACGTTTGGATACAAAATTTTATAAAATTCCTAAAAGCAATATTCCAATTATATTTCCGAATTACCTTCGATTTAAGGGTTATTTTGCCTTTCAAAAGTTTCAAAAAAAATATCTATAGATTTTTATATAATATTAATTTCAGCATTTTTTATATAATATACCAAAAATCATTTTGGTCGAAAAACAATAGATTGTCGAAAAAGTTCATTTGTGTATGTACACTATGTACACATGGAAATGAGAGCATAAAAATTGATAAAATATTGTTAAATTGAAAGAAGAATATTTTAAACTTAAATAATTAGCATTACTTTGAAGATCCATTTTGTAGGTGACTTGGACTTGATATTTTGCTCATTGTCTGACGATTTTGCGATGTATAGAAAATATTTGTAAAAGTAAATTTGAGAAAAAAAGACAGTTTATAATATTGTTGTAAATGATACTTTGAGCAAATTTCAAGACAAAGCTTGTAGTGAATAATTATCGAAATGTTAAAAAATAAAGTGTGATTGTACATATATAATATTATAGAAATCTGAAGCAATTTGCAAGTAGCAGCATTCGAAAAAAGCTTGTATTATGTACACTGTGTGTAACACTAAATTATTCAATAAATATGTTTTGTACAGTAAAATTGAGGTTATTTTATAAAAAATATTAATTGTCTTTCAATTTCTATTACCCCGGAAAAAACTTATTGAATTAAACCTCTAGTGAATCGGAGTTTTTAAAAAATCAGATTAATGATTGACATTCTGAATAGTTTTGAATCTGGTTTTTTTTTAATAAAGTGATTTCCTATTAATACAAAATTTATTGAATCGGTTTCGACAATTATGAACCGGTATGGATGGGGAGTGACCGTCATCTGACGTCAGGTGACCGATGACTGTCATCGGACCGTCAACATCTGTCATCGTGGACATCATCTTTTTTCGGGAATATGAAGTAAAATTTAGTGCAAATGAAGTCTAATAAAATTGTAAAAATTAATCTAAATTTGTTTTGTTTAAACGATATTTTACAATAATACATCAAACTAGCGTTAAGAATAAATAATATTTATTGTCAGTTAAAGATGCAACCCGACACACAAAGAGGGTCAAGAAATAGGTATTAAACAGGAGCTGATTGACTGATGCATATGAAATTTAAAAAGTGACAATATTTGCACATAAAATGTTGCCAGGATACTTAAATGACAAAATAATAATGATTTATTATTTGCATTTGAGGATTTTTCAAGAATTATCACAAATTTGCGTAATCTTTAACAACGGTTTCGAGGTTAGATTTCTCAATTAATAGTAAGAACTTGGAAAACTGTATTATCTTTTACTTGCAGACCTCGCTAATGTTATAAATGATTCAGGCGTTGTTTTTGTACTATTGTTAATTCTAAACATCAAGTGTAAATTCGTTAAAACTTGATTTATAACATGATTTCCTCGATGACGGTCAGATTACCGATGACGAGTAATCGGACCGATGACGGTCATTTGACAAAGCGGTGCGCTGTCATCTTGGTCAGTGCACATCCCTATGAACCGGTTTGGAAATTTTGAGGTTAGATTGTCATATTTTACACAAAATTTGGAATTTTTAATTAATTGAGCTACTTAAATAAATTATGTGCAGGGCTGTTAGATTTGATAATACTTTTTAAAATTAAACAAATATATAAAATTTTTGTTGAACACATTTCTAAAAAGTAAAAAACACTTCGAAAATTTCCTTTTAAGAAAGCAGAAGCAGATTCACTTGAGCTCAGGGGTTGTTTGAGATTTTCTTTAAATTAGAATAAATTGAATTTCTTATCGAATGAATTTAAGGTTAATAACAACAATGAACTATTTATACTTAATAATTGTTTCGCTGAACAGCTGAAACTTCCCGCGTTTTTCATTTCGATTTTTATATCCGGTCACGTGATAAGTTTTCAGATTTGATTTTTAAAAAATGTTAGGGATGAAAATAAATTTGTGTGCAGGGTCAGAATTTTGAAATTTGACAGTGTGATATTTTATCATTGTTATTTAAACATTTAAAATAACAAACAAATCTTATTAAATTGAAAAAAAAACTTTGAAATTAATCTTGAACATGATCAGTCAGTATTTGGATCAAGCATGCGCACAACAGCCAACTGGATCTGGGATATTTTGGGGATATGTGGGAAATCGCGTTGCGTTACAAATTTGTAGATTTTTTCCATTTTATATTTTAATAGAAAGAAATTTGCTTATTATTTATTTAATTAATCATTACTTATGTAATAAGTGTTTACATAATGGATCCTCGTTTACATAGACGACCCGAGCCAGAAAAAGAACCCTCAGAGTTGGTCAGTGTTATAACCTCCAAATTTACGAATCAAATGAATTCGTCTTTCTTGATTCAGAATTAAAATACAATTTATTGAACTCGCGGGGCAGATTTCTCAGCATTTATATCTTTACGGGCAGTAATTTTCAATTATATATTTTTATTTTAAATAATTTCTTGAGTTCATAACTGAACAGTATTTATTATTGTCTTGGATAAACAGAAGCGTTCAATTTGTTACAACCAGCTCTATTTTCATTACGGTTAAACAAAAAAACTGTAAACTCAATTATGAAAAACATTTTTGTCAATTTTTGTTTGGCATATGATGACATTTGACAATTTCGAACCTAACCTAACAAGTTTTTGAATTCGTTTACGGTCCGTGAAAAGAACTGTCATAATTTTACATATATATTTTGAAACAGTTGATAAAAAGTCAATATTTAATTTTTGACTGTATTATCGAAATGTAATTTTGAAAAAATTAATGTAATTCTTTAAATAATCAGTGATTTAAGTTTTAAATTTATTGATTTCTCAGGTGATTGAATGGATCAATGAGGCATCAATATCTTCAGATGAGGCAACAAAAGTAACAAATCTATGTAAATTACAAGAGGTTGTTATAAATAATAAAGACTCGCAATTGTTACACATTTATTTGGAAGAAATTTTACAATTTTCATTGGACCGGCATGCAGAAGTACGAAAAGCTGTCAGTGGATTTATAGAAGAAGCTGGGTAATTTTGTTATTTAACTCTAACAAATTTAATTAGTTTAGATTTATATATTCAGGCTTCACAGGCATCCCCTATTTTGCGAATGGTCCCTAAAAGTTTCCTATTTAGACAATTTTACCCTAAATTCCCCTATTTTTCACGAAAATATATTTAAAGTCAAGTTATTTACAGATTTTTAATTATTTTTAATCTTTGAATTTTTATTCTTTTTTCAATCTTCAATTATTTCTATCATTCCCTGGCGATTTAGCGAGAATCGGTTGGGAACCGGATTTGATTCCGTTTTGATTCACTTTGATTCCGGGTAGAATTTTGCTATCAATTAATGAAATTTAATGAAATAAACCATTGATAATGAAAAAATAATATCTCCATTGTTTTTTAGAATTTAGCTTTATTAAAGTTCAATTTAAATCAATTCTTCTAAAGCTTAATTCAACTGAATTATTCTAAAAAACAATGGAAATATTAATATTTTTTTATTATCAATGGTTTATTTCATTAAATTTCATTAATTGATAGCAAAATTCTACCCGGAATCAAAGTGAATCAAAACGGAATCAAATCCGCTTCCAAACCGACTTTCGCTAAGTCGCCAGGGTTTTTAAATTTTTTTCTCCAACTTTTAATTTATTAAATTATATTTGAATAGATTTCCTGAATTTTCAGTCCTTCGTCTCAGATTTCAATTATTGTCTTCAATTTACAATTATTTTTATAATTTTTTCCTACAATTCATACTTATTTGTATTATTATTTCATTAATTTCATAATCTGTTAATTATTTTCATCAAATTTTAATTATTCTATTCAAATTAAATTATTTTTTAGACTTTTTAACTATTTTCATTTTTTTTCAATTAATTTCCAAAACTTGCATTTGCTTTTTTACATTCTAATTTTTTTTATTAATTTTTCATTGTGTTTATCGTTTTTCAGTTATTTTATTAAATTTCAAAAATTTTTTGTAATCTTATCACTTATTTTTCATAAATTTTATTTATTTTCTTTAATTTTCATTTATTTCTATAATTTTGATAATATTTTCTCCAATTTTTAGTTTTGAAAAGTATTTTTTCATACTGCACTTTCTACATTTTTAAATTATTTAACTAAAATTTCAGTTATTTGTATTATTTTTCAAATATTTCCATCATTTTTAAAATGATTTCTTTATGTTTTCAATTTTTTTCTCTAAATTATAATTTTTAAAATTGTTTTTTAACTGATTTACTAAACCTTTAATTATTTATTTCAAATTTCGGTATTTTGTAATTAATTTCCTAAATTTTCAATTATTTATCTCAATTTTGCAATTCTTTTTTTCCAAGTTTTAACTTTTAAAATTATTCTCATTATTTTTAAATTAATTTTTTCTGTTTTCAATTATTGTCTTGAACTTTCAGTTGTTACTATAATTTTGGAATTATAAAAACAATTTTTGATTTTTTTAAATTATTTTTAAATTGATTTATTAAATCTTGAATTATTTATCTCAAATTTGAATTCTTTCTTTTAATTTTCATTAGTTTTATAATCTTCTAATTGTTTTTTTTTCCAAATTTTAATTATGTTAATCATTTTTTAAATAATTTCCTAAATTTTCAATTTTTTTTTTAATTTACCATTAATCTTATTTTTTTCAATTATTTTCTCTTAGTTTATATATGTTCCGTACTCTTTCAAATTATTTTTCTCATTTCTCAATTAGGTTCTTCAATTGTCAATTATTTTTATTATTTTTCAGTTATTTTCCTCAATTTTTAATTACTCTTGTCATTTATATTTCAATTATTATCTTGAATTTTCAATTGTTTCTAAAGTTCTGCATTCATTTTCCATAATTTTGAATTATTATTTGTCAGTTTTAAATTACTTTCCAGAATTTGTAGTTATTTTCTTCCTTTTTTTTATTAATTTGAAAATTTTGTACTCATATTTTTTTTATCCTACAATTTTGTAATTTTGTCCTACCCAAATAAAATAATCGAGGTTCTACTGTATATAATAAAAATATAATAATATAAATTAGTTAAATTAAATAACATTAATATGACGTATTAAAATTATTACTTAAATTTAATATTTTTTACTAAATTTTAATTGAAACCAAAAAAAGAGGTAAATTATTGTTAATAATTATAATGATTTTCATTCAAATCCAAGTCATATTTTTTTCTTCTCTTTCTTAACATTTTCTCATTTTTTGGGGTTCCGTACACAAAGTGTCCAAACGGAACCCTTATGTTTTCACTCGTTTGTCCGTCGCACAAAACCATAACCCCTCCCCCCCCCCCCCCTAGCGACCAAACTATTTGAGATAGAGAGTTACAATTTGGTACGCTCATGTATTTTCACGTGTAGATTACAGGAAAAATATAGCAAACATTGTTGGACTTAGATTTCAAAAATTATTAATGAAAAGTTAAAAAATGACAAAATACCCCTGTGCTAGAGCTCAGCGTATTTATCCTGAAAGGTTGGGAATTGGTTAAAAATGTGTAATTTTATACAGAATTTTTTATAAAACCATAATAATTGTGGTTTAAATTTATTATCATAGCATTTTCTTCAAAAAATTGAAATTTTACCGAAAAAAAATTTTTTCTTTCTAAACAGCTACAATATTCCACAGCTTCAGATTATTTTTTGTACAAAATGTTTATTTTTTTGTTTAAATTACTTTAAAAGTTTAAAAATAAAAAAAAATTAAAAAAAAAATTTTTGTCGTTAAAATTCAAAATTATATAAAAAAGCTCAGTCTATTTGATTGGAAATTTTTAATTTTATAAAAATGGTTAAGTTTATACTTAAATTTTAATAAAAGTAAAAGAATTATGATTTTAATTTATTATTATTCAAATAATCCACATAATAAATATCTAATAAATAATTGAAATGAATCGTTAAAAATAAATAATTAAAAAAAAATTTTCAATCCATTTTAAGTTTGTGTACGGAACCCACTGTGCGTGAGTCCGACTCGCACTTGCCCGGTAATTTCTTTATTATAAATAATTTATATAAATTATGAAGTCTAAATTTAATACTAAAATAATTTTTGAAGATCTCTTTTTATTCCTCTTTAAATAAATATCTTTATTTATGAAGTTTTTAAAGTACCCTAAAACTTCTCTTTTTTTTTTGTATATTTAGTCCCCTATTTCACCTAAAATATTCTTCATTGTCACTGTAAAGCCTGTATATTAGAGAAAAAAAAATTAAAATGAAATCCGATTGTATTTTTAATTTTAGAGAAAAACAGCCTGATGTCATTCCACGTTTAGTACAAACACTTTCAAGATTAGTAGCAGATGATGCACCGGCTGTGGCGAAAAGAGCTCTTAGGACAAGCGGGAGAATCCTTCGAGCCACCTTAAAATGGGTGGCAAGTGCTCCGGTTGTTACTTCAGAAATGGAAACAGCTTGGACCCAACTAAGCAAGCTCAAAGTTCAGATTATAAACATGATTGACAGTGATAACGACGGGTATGAAATCAATTTTCAGACAATGAAAATTCTCATCATAAATTTATTTGACGTATGAGTTTAATTGTCTTGTAAAATGTTAATTGATCTATTAAATTTAAATAATGTTAAGTTTGTAATCAATTTCCAACAGGATCCGAACTCAGGCAGTGAAATTTCTCGAAGGAGTCGTTTTAATTCAAACCTATCCAGATCCAGATAGTCCGAAAAAGCCGGATGATTTTTCTCTAGAAGATGTCCCACTTACGTTGAAAATAGCTCGTAGAAGAAAATTAGAGGAGGAAGCAAATCATGTTATGGATTTGTTGATAAAATTTCATGGGTCTCCTCACGTCAGTAGCGTGAATTTAATGACATGCATGGGATCGTTAGCACTTGTTGCTAAAACAAGACCTCAATTTATGCAAAATGTTATTCAAGGTCTGGTGTTGGAAATACTTGAATTTGTGTGATAATCAAATTTGTAATGTTTTTTTGTTTGATAATCGATAAAAATCTAATTCATTCAAAGTAATTGAATGAATATTAACAATTAAAATTGTTTTTGTTAAAATAGAATATTTACTACTTTCTTAAGAGACGCTTAAGAACCGTCTTCTATTCGGAAGAATACTTCCGATTAGTTCGAACTTTCAATTGGCAGAATTTCATTAAACAGCACTTTCATGAAGTTTTTTTTTACAGAACTTGTTTCCAATCGAATGTGAATTAATCCGAATTTTCACTAAGAAGAATTTCCAAGTCACCGAACTCATATTTGACATAAACTTCTTTTTACAAAATTTCTATTTAACCAGCTCCTTATTTAAAAGAACATTAATTTCACCGAATGTTAATTCAGTAGAATTACCAATTAACAGAATGTTAATTTAACCCAAATTTTAACTGATACTATTAGGCCGAATTTTCACTTGTCCGAATTTTGATTTACACGAATTCATATTTGATAGAATCCTTAAAACGGCGAATTTCCATTTGTCCAACACTGTCCGAATAAACATCCGACAGAAAATTTTTGCCACAAATTTCAAAATTAATCAGTCACAATTTTACTGATAATTCCTGATTGGTTAATTTTCAAATTTACGCCAAAACTTTTCTATCGGATGTTTATTCGGACATTTGCAGTGTCAATTAGGCGTTTTTAGAATTCTATCAAATATGAATTCGTGTAAATCAAAATTCGGACAAATGAAAATTCGGCCTAATAGACATTGTATCACTTAAAACTTGGGCTAAATTAACATTCTGTTAATTGGTAATTCTACTGAATTAACATTCGGTGAAATTAATGTTCTTTTAAATAACGAGCTGGTTAAATAGAAATTTTGTAAAAAGAAATTTATGTCAAATATGAGTTCGGTGACTTAGAAATTCTACTTAGTGAAAATTTGGATTAATTCACATTCGGTTGAAAAAAAAAACATTTGACTTCATGGAAGTGCTGTTTAAAAAAATTGTGCCAATTGAACATAGTCATGCGTCTCGTTCATAAGAAGTTTATTCAAAATTACGTCTTTATAACTTTGACGTAAACACAAACAATTTAAATTAAGAAAAATTACATTTATTAGATTTTTTTTGCTTGAAAAACGTTACGAACCTGACTATCATTTATTTGTTTGTATTAAAGAAAAATATAGTAATTTGAATTTTGTAATTTTAGCCTTACAGCGTTTACAACACGATTTGCCACCGACATTATCGGATTCGCAAGTTACAAGTGTACAAAAACAATTAAAATTAACTCTTCTTGGTATATTGAAGCATCCAGCGAGTGTAGAATTTGCTACGACCATAGCAAAGCAATTGACACAACTTGGTGCAAAAGAACAGGAAATTCTCAAGGCTTATCCCAAGCCAGAGGACATTCGAAGAATGAAGAAACGTTTACAAGTAAAGAAAAATTATCGATTTTTTGTTTAATTGAAATTTTCCATAACTTTATTTTATAGTTCAAGATGCTTAAATAGAATTTTTAATTTAAATTATGGGGTTACGCCACCATGAACGCCTGACAAATTCGACGGTTTTTCAAAAATTTATTTTGACAAAACTATTAAAGATACAACTTTTTAATGATTATCTTCTTAAAGTGGAAGTATTAAACTTTATAAAAAATATAGTAAGATTGACAAATATTTTAAATTAGTGGAGATATGGGGATTCCCATGAGAATATGAACAAAGGTTTTTCTCAAACTATATTAAATTACCTATAGTGTCACGAAGCCGTTTTTTAAAGAAAAACAATTGCGCAAAGGGGAGCACTTACAAACAAAAATTGTTTCTGGGGTAAGAAAAAAATCACCTTTAAAAATGCATGAATGTGACACCATAGAGAATTTTGTTGAGAAATTGTGTATCAATTTTTAAGAGAATTGGTTGAGCAGTTTTCAAGAAAAGTTGCACATAGCTTGGAAACATTTGGATTCGAGAAAAACGGGAAAGAAGATAAAAAAGAACTTTAACGTTTTAAAACTCAGAAATGTTTGAACTTATCTTATATCTGAAACTAATCTTTAGAATGTAGACTTTAAAATTAAGCAAAAAAATTGGTATTTAGAAGATTTCAGGGTGGCGTATCCCCTTAGTTTTTATAATACAGTTCTAATTGTATTTTGATGGTCTCTTGTGATTTTTAGGAAAATGCAGCTAATTCGGCAGCAAAACGTGCGAAACTAGACACACCTTCAATTATTTCAGTAGAGGTCCCTGAACCTGTTCCACTTCCAGTTCCACCCCCAAAAATGCCCGATTTAATTGAACTTTCAGAAAGCTTTATCGCCGAAAGACTCAGCGTTGAAATCGCCTCTGACCTTGTAATGGATAGCATGGTAATTTTTAAATTTATTTTTGTTATTTAATAAGTTCTGTATTATTAATAACGACGAGAAATATTAAATATAAAAAATTAACAATTCGTACATTGAACAGGCTTGGGTTCCGGATACTATGACGAAAATTTTCCAACGAGAATATTTACCAACAGCAACGACTGACATTATAATACAGCGACAAACTATAGCAAAACTTTTATCTACCCAAATTAAACAAGCAATTGCTAAAAAGAACAAAAAGGACTCGAAAGATGATGACGCTGTTATGGAGGATTTAATTAAAAACCCTACTATTACCGTTGCTGAAGCCAAGAGAGAACGAAAACGTGAGAAGGACCGAGAAAAAGAGAAAGAGGCGAAAGCCTCATTAGAAGCTCATGAGAAATCTTTGGCTAAAGCGAGAAGTCGATTGAAAGCTTTAAAGTTTTCTGAAGTCACGAAACCACTCAGTCGGAATGTCAAAGAGAATATGTTACTGATGGCGGTGCACAGAATATTAAACGCTGAGAAAGTTGCCGTTCTTGGAGGTGTTTCCGAAGTCAGGTAAATTGAAATTCAATAAATCATTCTGGTTATTATATTTTATTATTGATATTGCCATAAATTCCAATAAAAACCTTATTTCATAAATGTATATTTTTCAGGGTTGATAAAAATCATGATTTTTTTTTAAAAATTGAAAAAATACACTTTTTTTATTTAAATCGAATTTGTTTGATTTAACTGAAAAATTGATTTTTTTTAATTAAACTATTTTCAAATGTTTTTTTGTAAATAGTTTATTTTTTAAACTGAGAAATTTAATAAGAAATAATGAAGATTAAAACATTTAATCAAAATCAAAGTAATTATGTCGAATAAATAAGAGAATTAAAAAAATATATTTTCAAATTCAGATGATCGCAAAATTAAGAAAATTAGGTAAAAAAATGGATCAAAAATCATTTTCTCTAAAACAAAATTATTCTTTTAAATATAAAAAAATCATGGACATTATTAAAGAAATAAAGAAAATTTTCAAAAAAAACAATACAAGAATGAAACAGTGACATAAAAATATATAAAAAAGTAGAAACATTTTTTCAGAAATCGAATTATTTACGGACATTTTTTTAAATTAAAAAATAAATAAGAAGATAATTAAACTAAGTGAGAATTATGTACATTCTGCTTTTTTATAAAGGAAGCCATAGATTAAAAATAATACAAACAAAAAATTTAATTTTGTAAAAAATAAAAATAGTCATTAATTCTATCAATTTCTAGGGAAATATATTTTATCTAGAAGAATAGGTCGTTTTTTAATCTAGAAAATATTTCTAAAGGAACTATGGTCTAACAAAAAAAATTAAAGAAGTTATAGAAGGAAAAAAATTTTTAATGTAAAAAAAAAAACAGAAAAAACATGAATTATTATGCGAATTTTTGCTCAAGTATAAAATCTATATAGGTCAATCGATTCGTTTTGAGAAAAGAAATATAGTTTTTTTCTTTTTTAAATTGTATTTTTAGTGTAAAAAATTTTTTTGGCAAAAAACTATTTTTTTTTGTTAAAAATGGTGCTTAGTGTAGTATTTTACAAATTAAAGGAAAAAAAATTAATAAAAATTTTAAAAAAATTATAAAAAATTCTATGGAATAGAAGAACGATGTTGCAATGAAAATATTTAGAACAAGATTAAATTTACATACTATAAAATAAAAGAATAAAAGTCTTCAAAAATGTAGAAAATTGAGAAATTTAAAAAATGTAGATAAAAGCATCAAATAAATGTTTTAAAATAAAAAATATTGGTAATTACAAGATAAAAACCAAACAATTTATAAGAAGGAAAAATGTTTCTATGAAATTGAAAAATGATGACACAAATTAAAGAATTAATTAAAATGCAAGAAAGGACTTAAAGAATTATGAAACAACAAAAAAATTAAATAAATTGTAAGAAAATGAAGAAATGGCTTTTTTTCTTAATCTAACAAACTGTAAAAAAAAATATGTAAAAAGTATTAAAAATAAAAAAGTTGGTAAGAATCTACTAAAAAAATTATAATTAATAAAAAATAATATTAAAAAATGTATAAAGATAAATAAAAAGTCCACAAAAGAAAATTAAAAATCCTCTAAAATAAAAAATATTAATTACACTTATAATGTTACACTTAAAACAGCGTATTTATTTTTAAAAATATGGAAATAATTAAGGGCATATCTCTGGAACCTTTAACTTTTATGTCCCTCGCATATATTTTGATAATTTCAATCAATTTTTACCTGGCTTTTGTTGGAAATATTAATATTTGATACGATGAATTATTTCCAAAAGATTACACATTGATTTATTAAATAGATAAATAATTATTCCAATTTGAACACCCGATTTTTAACAATATGTTTACTTGTCCCTAACCATACTTTCGAATGGTTTATACGCTGAAACTTTGTAATTAATAAAAATTACTAGTTAGATGACACATGTTTTTAAAGTTAGTTAAACGATGAAGACATTTGTGTTTGAAAATTAATATATTGTTTATTGTGAAGAAAGTTATATGTTTTTAAAAGTTGTCCCTCACTTTTAACCTTTTCGACCGTAATCGTCATATTTATCATTTTTCTTGAATAAGACTATTGGCACACCAAAATAGTTTATGGGAAATAAAAGTTTTAATAATTAGAATTATTTTGAGACATACTAAATTGATGTGCTTCATGTCTTCAAAAAACTATTCTAATTTAAATAACAGAAAACACGTGTGTACAAAATTTGACAACGACCGTAATACAAGTGATACTCCACGAAAATCAAATAAAAGTATTCAGAAAGTACTTACATATATTTTTACGAGTACCATTTAACATTGTGTGAATGTGCTTTGAGAAAAAATACTTTATTGCCATGATAATGTGAAAATATTTATCAATTACGGTCGACCGTAATCGACCGAAATTATTTGAAAGAAATTGTTAAGTCCAAAGTTGCCGATTATAATGTTTTCAACAGAATTTGTCATTAATTAAAACCTGAAGGTTAAGTTTTAATGTTTATTTCGAGATTGATTTTCACACAAAAATGGATATTATTCCTTTATTCCTAGTGTATTATTATTAGTATTTTACTATTCTTATAAATATTGAAAATATTAAACAAACTTATCGTTTTTTAAAAATGATAACCCCTCAAGCAATTCATTTCAACTGTTTTTCATCCTAAAAAGCAACCACCTGTTGAATATTTTTTTGTTGCAGGTTAAAAATTATTTGTAATTTTAAATAATTTATAACTTTTTGAAGACAATTAGATTTATCTGTCCATTTGTATAATTTGAAAGCTTAGCACTTGAAGTTTATGTAGACAAAGTTTCAATACTGTGCTACAAAAAAAATAAAATATTTTTTCTTATTGAAAAGTTAAAGGTTCCAGAGATATGCCCTTAAGAAAATCAACGAAATAAAAAGTTTAGTGAATGTTATAATAATAGAATTGTGTAAAATAATATTAAATGAAAAAGAAGAAAAAATCTTAAACTTTTGTAAAAATAAGAGATGTACTTAAAATCTCTTAGAAATCTTGTTAGAATATTAAAAAAAAAGGATTATTTCGAAATTGGAAAATAATTAATATGCATTTAAATTTGAATTAATTGAAATTTAAAAGTTTAAATAAATTGTAATATTAGCACAATTTTTTGAATTTTATAAAGAATAAAATATTAAAATTGAAATTTTCAAGATTTATCCACCAATTTCTTGGTTTTTTTTTTATTTAAAGCGATTTTTTACATGCATTATTAGACTTCCGAAGAATTGTGAATTTTTTTTTAATTTAAATCATGATTTTAATGCAAATGCCCCATTGATTTAAATCAATTGTAATCCTTATATTTTTTTTGTGTTTTATTTTATAGAGCGAAAATTCTGACGACAGTCGCCGCAACCTTTAATCCTGACATTAGAAGACTAGTTCTTCAATATATAACAGATGATGTAAGATCTCGATTAGATTTGGCCTTAGGTTGGTTGTATGAAGAGTATGCTTTACTTCAAGGATTTCAGAGACGAACTACTTTGTGTTCGAAACCCCAAGAAGCACCTCATCAACCATACAACTCTCTTTTTTGCACTTTAGTGCACGCCATTAACGGCGTTTCGGGAAGAGATCGTGATGTATTACTTTCTAGGTAAGATATCTTAAATTTTATTAAATTCAGACAATTTTATACTAAAAAATTTAACTGCTTTTGTTCAGAGCAAATAAAATAATTAAAATTGGAACATTTTTTATAATCTAAAGGTTATATTTGGAATCTCCTTCCATTACGGATGATGCTATTGAGGCTCTTAAAATGGTGTCATTGGAAGAAAGTAGAGGACTTGCGCCTCTTAATCTTTTGAAAGAACTGAGTATTCGAAGACCAACCAAACATTTTAACTTTTTAAATGTAATTTTGTGCCACACTGGACATGAGAGCAATTTGGTACTTGTATTTAATTTTCATTTGGAAAACTAATAATTCACAAAAACTTAAATGATAATTATTTTGAAAAGTTGACAAAAGAAAACAATTCAATTCTATTTATTTTTTCTCAACTTTCATTCAAAAATAAAAAATACAGAATAAAACTGGTAAATATTAAATTTTTATATGAAATTACTTTTTCTGATTATTTTCCTTCTTTTTAGATTCGTGAGACAGCTATTAAATTAGTAGTTGAGTTACAGAGTCGACCGGAGTTAAAAGTTATGATAGGAGAGTACGCCATGCTTTATTTAGGTTTTCTAAGGTTGCAAAATCCTCCTGAAATTGTTTTTGGAGTAGATCGAGGTAGACCAAATATAAACGAAAAATGGTCAGAATCTACAACAAAAGCTTGTCTTGGGCTTTATCTTGCTCTCTTACCTGAGCAACAAAATTTGATTCATGAGTAAGTTTTTTCTTTTCTTTTTTTCTCCTATCTGTTAAAAATGAAAATTTTTCTAAATTTTAATTAATCTCAATGTAAATCGGTCAAAATACCTATTCACTAATTATAATTTTAATCGACTATACATTTAATTCATTTGCATTTCAAACGATTAAATTTCAATTCATTTTAATTTTAATCAGTTAGAATTTTAAGTGATCCAATTTAAAACAAATTCTTATTTTATTAGTTTAAACTTTTGACAGCAAAAATTTCAATTGATTTAACAAAACTTTTTTAATTTATTCAACTTAAAATCGTTTTTACAATTAATTCATCCAAATTTTAAACAATTTGAATGTTTATTTATTCTAATTTTAAATCAATCGAACCAAACTTCAATTTATCCGAATTTTAATCGATTTATATTTTAATTAATAATTTTAATAATTCCTATTTTAATGGTGGAAATTCCAATTAATTTTAATTTCTTATAAATCGAACGAACGTCAAACTCCATTCATTTTAACTTTAGTTTATAAATTGGAATTAAATTTGAATGTAGTTTTTAATTAAATTCCAATGTTAATTAATCCCAACTTCATTAGGTAAAAAGTATTTGTTATTTTATATGTTAATTCACTTTTTGTAGCATTTTCAAATTTTCAAATTATAACTGATTTATTATTGAATCAAATTTGTATTAAACCGAAATTTCATTGAGAAAATTTCTACTTTGCCAATTTCTAATAGTTTAAAATTACATATTTTTTCTTTGACTTTGTATGAAGCAAATTTGTCTTACAGTATCATAGATTGGAAACTCGAAAGATAAATTTGCTAAAAGCAAAGTAGTGCCAAGGGAAAATTTCGTTAATTGAAAGTTTAAGCAACTGGAAATCGACTATGTAGAAATTCTGGTAAATGAAAATCTGTGGATTAAAAATTCATTTCAATAAAAACTTTGCTGAAAAAACAAATCCGGTTCAATCGAAATTCTGTTAATTAAGAACTCGATTAAATGGAAATGGTAATTAGAAATTCTATTACATAAAAATTCTGTCAACTGAAAATATTGTTAAATAAAAATGTCTATTTATTTAAAAATTCGAAATTAGAAATTTCAGTTAATAGAGAATTCAGCTTATTGGGTTTTAAGGAATATTCAAACCAGGGCTGATAAAAATCATGATTTTTTAAAAATGTTATCAGTATATAAAATCTCCAAATGTTTATTTGTAAATAGTTCATTAAAGAAATTAAGAAAAAATTTAAAAAACAACACAAGAATGGAACAGTGACATAATTATATATAAAAAAAATAGAAAATCTTTTCAAAAATTTGAACTATTTACGGACATTTTTTTAAATTAAAATAATCAATAAGATGATAATTTACAAAACGTTCAAATATATATGAAAAGAACAACATTTTAAACTTAAAAAAAGTAGAGAATTATTCTACAAATTAAATAAAAAAAGAATGAATAAAATTTTGGAAAATTTAAAAAAAATTAAAATTAAAGAAATTTTATGAAATAGAAGAGCGATGTTCAAATGAGAATATTTAGTACAAGATTAAATTCACATAATATAAAATAAAAGAATAAAAGCTTTCAAAAAAGTAGAAAATTGGGAAATTTAAAAAATGTAGATAAAATCATCAAATAAATGTTTTAAAAAATTCGTAATTATAAGATAAAAACTAAATAATTGAAAAAAAGGAAAAGAGTTTCTTAGAAATGGAAAAATGATGGTAAAAATTAAAGAATTAATTAAAACGCAAGGAAGGACTAAAAAAATAGTGAAATATCAAGAAAATTAAATAAATAGAAAGAAAATAGAGAAATTAATTTTTTTTCCTTAATCTAAAAAACTAAAAAAATGTAAAAAAGTACAAAAAATGAAAAAATTTATATATCAAGATAAATAAAAAGTCCACAAAAGAAACTTAAAAATCCTTTAAAAATAAAAAATGTTAAGCAAATTAAACCAAACACATTTTTATAACATGACACTTAAGGAGGAATCGGACAAACAATCGGAACAAAAGTTAGTCCAAATAAATAATTTTGATTTTTGATGTAGAAGACACATAAGTTAATGTAATTTTTTTAGTGGAAGTGTGGACACTTGTATTTTTTACAAAATGAGCTGTTAAAAATTGCAATTTGATGAAAATAAAAAAAATTGACGTTGGAAACGAATATTCAATTTGGGTTAATTTGGACCTCAAATTAAGTATTCGTTTCCAACGTCAATTTATTTTAATTTTCATCAAATTGCAATTTTTAACAGCTCATTTTGTAAAAAATACAAGTGTCCACACTTCCACTAAAAAAATTACATTAACTTATGTGTCTTCTATATCAAAAATCAAAATGATTCATTTGGACTAACTTTTGTTCCGATTGTTTGTCCGATTCCTCCTTAAAATAAGTCCAACAATAAATTTATAAAAATAAAGAAAATCTAAAAATGTTATGGAAAAATAAGTTAGTTTGTAAGAAATCTGGCAAAAAATAGACAAGATGTGAAATTATTATGAAAATCAACGAAATAAAAAGTTTAGTGAATGTTATGATAACAAAATTGTGTAAAATAATATTAAAGAAAATCCTAAAATAAGAAGACAAATACAGAACAAAATATCAAAAATAAAAGGAGAAAAAATGTTACAATTTTGTAAAAATAAGAAAATTATAAGATAAAAATTATACAGTTTTGAAAAATTGAAATCTCTTAGAAATCTTGTAAGAATATGAAAAAAAAGTATTATTGTGAATATGGAAAATAATTAATATTATTTAATTATTTTTTATTAATTAATATGCATTTAAATTTGAATTAATTGAAATTTAAAAGTTGGAACAAATTGGAATATGAGTCAATTGACGTTTGGAATTTACATAATTAAAGATATAAAAATGTAATACTATTTTTTGCTATCTTCATACCAAAAATTTGTAAAACGTAGGTATTTTGATCTTCTGTATTAACACAATTTTTTAAATTTTATAAAGATTAAAATATTAAAATTGAATATTCAATAACAGCCCTGATTTAAACATGTCTTAAATTTATAATTTAAAAATGATCTAAAAGGGATCTTACAAAAAAAATGTTTTTGTCTTTCTTTTAATATTATTAAATGAAATTATATTGTAAAATATTTTTGTGCAGATTGGCCAGAGTTTATACCTCAATGGGAGCAGATGTAAAAAGAATAGTTCTTAGATTGGTAGAAAGTCCCGTGAGATCGTTAGGTATGGGAAGTCCGCAGCTATTAGCCCTTGTCGAAAGTTGTCCAAAGGGATCAGAAACTTTAGTTACAAGAATAATTCACATACTTACAGAGAAAGGTAAAATATTTTCCTCTATTTACTTTACTCTATTTTAACTATTCTTTATTTTAACTGTAAGTACTATTTTTCTAGTTTGTATATCTACTCGTCATATTCTTATTTTAACCAATTTGTTAAAATTGTTAGTTTTCAAAATAAAAAAAAGCAAAAACTTACTTTTTATTATTTACAGCTGCACCGAGTGCTGAATTGGTAGCAAGAGTTCGAGAACTTTACCAAACACGTGTATCAGACGTGAGATTTCTTATTCCAGTTTTGAATGGTTTAACAAAATCAGAAGTTATCGCAGCCTTACCAAAACTTATCAAATTGAATCCTATTGTCGTCAAAGAGGTAATAAAACTTCTTCAACTTTTTTAAAACATTTGTCTCAAAATTGTAATGGATTTTGATTTTAAAAAATGTCAACTTTACAGACTTATGTTATTTTTTGCAGGTTTTTAATAGGCTATTAGACACTCATAATAATGAAAGTGGGATTCCTCATACTTCACCAATTACACCCGCTGAATTATTGATCGCTTTACATACGATTGATCCCAGCAAAACTGAACTAAAGACTGTTATCAAAGGTATCAGTTCTTTCTTTAATATTATTTATTATTAGTATATTCATATTTAATTTGACTTTTTTTTCTTTTAGCTACTTCTTTATGCTTTGCTGAAAAACAAGTATACACGCAGGAAATAGTCGCATTGGTAATCCGAGAACTTGTAGAAATATCGCCTTTGCCCACTTTGTTGATGCGAACAGTTATTCAGAGTCTATCTCTCTATCCCAGATTAAGTGGATTTATTATGAATATTCTTCAACGTTTAATTGTCAAACAAGTGTGGAAGTATCCAAAAGTTTGGGAAGGTTTTATTAAGTGTTGTGAACGAACTCAACCCCAAAGTTTTGCGGTTATTTTACAGCTTACTCATGTTCAGTTAGCGGATGCTTTAAAAATGAGTCCAGCACTAAAAACTCCATTATTGGCCCACATTGATTCGTTTACTGACAATCAGGTAGAAATTTATTTCAATTATTTAATATTTTATAATAATCTTTATTATATCTATAAATTAATGTTTCTATTTTCAGAAATCACATATTCCAGCATTAAAAATGGACGCTATTCGAGGAAATATACGTGAAGACGTGTCACGCGGAAATCCACATGATAACTTTGACATTGTAAGTTGAATTTTCTAAAAAAATAATTTAAATCTAACATTCACATAATGGTCGTTAATTAAAAATTGTTTAAAAACTAGTATTTAACATAAACCTCTATTTAATCAACATTTAGGCCCCGCCCGGAGATTTTCCAATAGAGGAAAGAATGGAGACTGATCCTAACGAACCAGCACCTCCAGGATTAGATTAAGATGATCTTATAAATAAATATATATATATCTTTACACCAATTTTAATATCGAAAAAAGTTTCGATAATTTGTAAACTTGAGTCTATATTCAGCATTTTACTGTTGAAACGTGACTATTCAATCGTTAACTCAAAAATATTTACCTTTCCATTAACAGAAAGTATACTACTTTCAACGAAATCACGATTTAAAAAAAAGCATCAAATATTGTCTGGATTTGATTAAGCATTAAAAAACATTTTTTATAAACTAGACACCAGGTGGAATATTGTATAAAAATATATTTATTATAAAAATGAAATTGAACATTCGATTGTAAACTTATTGAATTGTGTATATCTTTACACACTATAGATATATAATGTTAAATTTTTAACTGCATTCATCCGGTGAAATTATTTTCCCAGACCAGTTATTTATAACAATTGGATTAATGTGCGACGAAGAGTATTAAAAATTGAGCTATTATTTTTAACTTTGCAATGAAAATTCGTCATCCGAAGTCAACTCCGGTGTCGAGCAAATCTCTCAGCATGAAAGATGCCTTCTTTGGCAATATTCTGAAAAGTATGTAAATCTGACTATAATCGAACTATCTTGAAATATAATTTTTGAAAAAATCTTTATCAATTAAATTATTATTAAAGTAATATATATTACCATTATAAATAAGTAAATTGCTTTATCAAACAGCTATTGTTATTTGTTGAAAGAGAATTTGAAAATTCACCTTAAAATGTGACCAAGATAAAGCAAATAGCCAGGAACGCTGAATTCCGCATAATTCCTGCGCACACCATCTAAAATTCTTTTTGCTGCTTCCGTCGCTGGAATAGTGCCAAAGTAACTGGGTATCCTGAGCAAGAGAAAAGATAAATTAATTCACTTTAAAGTAGAAAGGACCTTTTAATTCTCAACTTTTTTAGGATACTAGTGTGCTGTTTTAGATTTTATTTTTTACCTGAGACGAATGTCTTTGGCAACCTCTGCACCGACAATAAATGGATAAACATGTATCAATGTAATGATAATGTTACTGTTCGAGTGCCTTAATTCTGTATGTAATGATTCTGCTAATCCTTGAACGGCAAATTGTGCGGTTGAGAGAGGAATTCCTCCTCCTCGAGTGGCTCCTGAAGATAAGCCAGCTACTGATGAAAGAACTACAATGTGACCTTTTCCAGCTCTTTGCATTCCTGGCAAGATTGAATCTAAAAGCTGAATTTCAATTCTTAAAAAACTATAAATTTTGTAATAACAATTATTCATTACAGGTTGAATTGAAATACGGGAAATTAACGGAAATTTAGTACAAAGAGAAAAAAAATGGGAATTTGTAAATTCGTACAGATGGATGATTCTTCCGAAAGTGCCACTTTTATATTCATGTTTTGAAACAAATTTCCTTCTGTATAGGATTATTTAAAATAATATTCAAAAGCTTAATATACTGGCTCGGAAAATTAATTTCTAAGAATTTAAAGTTTCAATTATATTTATGGGGCATTCTATTTCTAAACGACCCCCTTCAGAAACAATTGCCAATATGAGACAATTTTTAAAAAATTATTTCTTCTACTTACCAAGGCCAAATTATTTTTGTAATTAGCAGTTTTAAAAGAAAAATTCCTAAATTTTACAATAATAAAAAGAATTTTGTTCAAATATATTTAATTTATATACAAAATGTAGTTTGAAAGTTAACCTTTCGAATATCTCAAAACACGTTGTTTCAGATTTATAAAAAATATATCTTAAAAGAAAGGTAAAATATTCTAGTTTTTATTTCTGTAAAGTAAATAATGGACATTTTAGGGGATTTTGAGGAATAAATTAAAATTTACAGTTATTTCAGGGGTTAAAATATGTATATGAATTGAGAAACACTTTTTTGCAGAACGGCATTTGTCTTTTTTTAAATTTTGTATTTTATTAGCTTCTAATTTATGTATATATATAATTTGAAGACTAATAGAATAAAAGATTAACAAGAAATGATATTTAAATAATAAATAAAAATGAAATGATATATAAATAAAATATATATTTATATAATTATATATAAATAAAATTATATATCAATTGAAAGTTAAAAAAATATAAAATTTAAAAGAAAACAAATGCCACTCTATTTAAAAAATGTTTCTCAATTCATACATATTTAAACCTCTGATATGACTGTAGATTTTATTAAATTCCTCAAAATCTCCTGAAATGTCCATTATTCACTTTACGGAAATAACAACTAGAATATTTAAGCTTTCTTTTAATATATATTTTTAATAAGTCTGAAACAACGTGTTTTGAGATATTCCAAAGGTTAACTTTTAAACTACATTTTGTTTATAAAATAAATATATTTGAACAAAATTCTTTTTATTATTATAAAATTCAGGATTTTTTCTTTTAAAACTGCTAATTAAAAAAGTAATTTGGCCTTAGTAGGTAGAAGAAATATTTATTTAAAAAATGTCTCAAATCGGCCAAAATTGGCAATTGTTTCTGAAGGGGGTCGTTTAGAAATAGAATGCCCCTTATACTGAAAAGTCAGTTAACCAAAAACACAATATTTACGATAATATTTCTTTAAATATGTAAATCTTGTTTCTTAAAAACTTATACATATAATACATTTTTTTAATAGAAAAATGGTTAATATTTTAAATATATACCAAAGTTTTCACTTAATTCCAAATCATAAAATAAGGTTAAACTCTTCAAAACATTGAAAATATATGCACATTGGAAACAAAAGAAATCTTAATGGTTTCAAGCTGTTTCAAGAAAACGGCTTCGCAGATAAAATCATGTGCTCTCATTAATTCAATTTAGCCAAATGGCTTAAAACTAAATAAACTTAGTAAACTCTAAATTTTAACTAGGAATGTTGTCAATAATCAATCACCCAGTTAATCTCGAAAATTTCGATTTCATAATTGCATATTCTTTAAAATATGGGGTTACTCGATATTTGGATTGATTGGAATTAAGAATTATTGAAAAGAAAAAAATGAACTAGAGATAGTTAAAATACGATCTAAAATTGTTGGGTAGAAAGAAAGTCAAAACTGATTAAATTTAAAAATTAATTTAAGTCAAAGACTTTATGTAGACAAAATAGTCCATGAATAAAATTATTTAACATTTTTTCAACGGATAAGTCAAAATATAAGGTCATACAACTTACAATACACATCCATAAAAATTTTTTAACATCAACAGTAAAAAAATATTTTTAAATCATTATAATATATTTAAATTATTCAGATTTTAATTAGGTAATGCAAAGTTCAAATTTTTATTATAATTTCTTTTTTTTTCAAAATATTTGTTCAGTATTTTGTATTTTTTGTATAATTACGCGATCAATCGATACTAACTACTTTTTCAAGTATTTAAAAATGCTCAAAAATCGCTTTTTGCGAAATCGTGTAGTTTTTTTAAAGAAAGTTTAAATGTAAATATTTTATTCGTTTCCTTTTTAAAAACGCAATTGATTGACCTATTTCAAAATTCCTAATACAATTTTCATCAAAAGTTAGTAAGCAAATGTGAATGTTTAATTTTTAGGAATTTATTTTTATTTTTTCTAAAATTTATCGAATTTTTAAATTTTTTATGACATAAAGTAATACAATATAAATTAAGAATTCTCTATAAGCTAGCAATGTTTTCATAAAATAAACATATTATAAACTGATTAACTTAAAATGAACACTTAAGCTATACACCTTTTTAACATTTATCTAATTTTTTTCTTTTTACGCAAATATTTATTATTATTTTATGCAATTTAGTTCTTATAACATTCAATGAATTTTTATTTTCGTGGATTACATTATTTATTTTCATATTAAAAAAAAGTTTCAATAAATATTGTCATTTTTTTAAAGATTCTTGCTTTTTAGGTGTTTTATTTTATTTTTCTCCGTTTTTAAAATATATATATTTTTTTTAAACATGTTTTAGGATTTTGTTTATTTTACAGGCCATCGGTTTTTTTCTATTTTTTTTTTTTTTTGATTGGAGAGTGGGGAGGGAAGTCAAATACTTTCTTTAATTTTCTGAGTTTTTTAAATTCGCAGAATTTTTGTGTATTTATTCAAATTATTAATTTTATGTTCTTTTATTTTTACGTTTATTTATTCCCAAACTTACTTACACTTTCATAAAATTATTAGATTTTCTTTATTTTTCTAAACTCATTTTCATAAAAACAAAAAAAAATATTTTTGAAGGGTTTTTTCATTTTTTTTTTTTTTGTAGATCTGTTATTAATAATTTTACGTTTTGTAACATTAAAATTACTATTTCTTATTTTTTATTAGATTTGAACCAAGTATTATGTTTTTTTGTAATTGTTTCATTTATTCATAATTTGTTTCATTTATAAAAACTCCATTACTCAATAACATTTTTATTAGGTACTTTTCACTTTATCTTCCGAATTTTTTTATTGCTTCAAACTTTTTGACTTCTGTCTTAATTTTCTTTCTTTTTCATATTTTTTTTTTGTTTTTCCATAATTTTTTTATCACTTTTTGAACGTTTTATTAATTTTTAAAATTTATCAATATTTTTCTGTTTCTTGAAAACACTTTATCTTTTTAGAAATTTATTTGTTACTTCTAATTTCTAAGAAAAATTTATTCGGTATTTTTTTATATTTCTTCATTTTTTAACCTTTAAATAGTTCCTCAATGTTATCATGTTTTTCAATTTCTTATAAAGTTATTCCTTTTCAAAATTGTTTAACTTTTTTCTTTTAAATTATAATTATTCCAAATTTCAAAAGACTAGTTCATTATTTTTGTTTTTCAATTTTTAAAATTATCTGTGAGCGATGTAATGAAATAATAAAATATAGAATTATTTCATAATTTTTCTTATTGTTTAAATTAATTGATTTTTTTACTTATTTCCTTAAAAAAAAATGTGTCCGTAAAAATTAAAAAAATTTTAATGATTTTTTATTTTATTATAAAGTTTTTGTCATCTTTTTCAATCTTATATAGTTTTTAATTATCTTGTTTTTTTCAATAATATCTACACCTTTTTTAATTTTTAAAACTTTCTCATTTCTTTTGTAAACTGTTTTCTTTTGTAAGATTTTTGCAAATCTGTTTAAAATTTTATACGTTTATGCTTTCACATTTCTTATTTATTCATAATTTCTTTGATTTTTATTAAATATTTTCTCCATTTTTCATTGTTTTTTTATTAAATTTTCTTATTTTCCATGACTTTTTCATTTATTTTTAAACATTTATTTCGCGCTGAATATTTTTAATTAATTAATTTTCTATTTCTGTTCTGAACAATTTCGATTTATGAACTTAAATTGTTTCTACACGAACTGTATCATCTTTTCCAAATTTAAATATCGTATATATATCTTTTTAAACAAAATAATATTTAATTAATCAATTACGTTAATAATTTAATGGTTATTAAAGGAGCATAACTGGGAAAATTGTAGTTTACGATCCGGAAATTGGAAAATAATTATTCGCTAGACATCCTGTTTATTAAAAACAGAAAAAGTACAAAGGACATCAATATTAATGCGGAGGGATGGATTTAGCACTTTGTGGAACTATTGGAGGGATCAAGAGAGAAAAATACGGGGATCAAGCAGAGAAATAAGTAAGAAGGAAAAAGAAAAAGAAAATTTAACGAAGGAGGAAATAAGCACTAAAAGCTTTGAAGAAAAGAGTATGGGGTGGTAAAGGATTCCCTAAAGATTTGGATAATATCGACGATCTATAAAAAGGGCTAATGAGAAAGAAAGGAGAAGGTTTATGAATTATTTATTAATTTCAAAAAGCATTTGATACCGCAGATAGAGAAAAATTGTGGAAGACCATGAAAGATATGAGAATAATTGAGTATATCGAGTCGAAAGATAAAAAATATAACGATTTTACTTTTCTCACTCGCGTGAGAAACGTAAAATTATTATCCAGATTTATCAAGAAATTTGCTCATCTTACCCAAAAGTGACTTAAAACAGTTACATCCATCGTTTTCCTTATTTCTGGAGAATCCTGCAACAATGAACGAGGACTTGGAACACCGCAACAATGTAAAAGCATTGTAACTTCTCCTAATTCGGCCTTAATTTCACCTACTGTTTTGGCAACCTATGGAAAAACAATTTTTAAACGATTAATACAAGTTTAAAAATGTTGAAAAACGAAAGTATTGTTAAATTTTCTTTCGATATTTTTTTTTACTTGTATTTGGTCAGTGACATCACAAAAGTAAGGCCTCGCTACTCCCGATAATTGACAAGCCCGTTGAGCGGTTACTTCGCAATTTTCGGGATTGATATCGACGCATGCCACAATAACTCCCAACTGCGATAGTTGAATAGCTACTTCTCTTCCTATACCGCGACCTGCACCAATAACCTGAAAAAGCTTCATGATATAAATCGTTCAAAACAATAAAGAAAGATCGATTCATCCAGAAAAAGTACAAAATCAATTCAAGTAATTTAATTATACCAAAGTGACGACCTCAAAATCTGGATAAATCAGAGAATTTTCTGAGATACGAAAAAATCAGGAAAAAGTTGAGAAAATTTTTCAAATCATTTCTTTTCAAATATTAATTAAATATGAGATAACATAGAAAAATGATTGTAGATAGTAAAAAATCCTTTTCAAGGAGACATGAGAGTACAGAAAAAAATAACATAATAATAACTGCAATTTACCCGGATTTGTCAGCTTAATAATAAATAACAATACTAGTTAAATATTAAGTGGTTTAAATGAAATGTTAATATTAATTTCAAAAACAAAACAAACAATTTATTTATTAATTTCAAAACATCCGAAATACTATGAAAAGAAAATCAACGAAAGAATAATTAAGAAATTACAGAAAAGGTAAAAAATACTGAATAAATAAAAAAAGTGAGAAAATTTAATGAAATAATGGAAAATAAAAACCTTAAAAAATCTAAGAAATTATGAAAAAACGATAAAATAACAAAAACTATTAATAACAGTATATTATAAACGCAAAAATCATAAAGTTATGAATAACCTACTTATAAATAGGAAAATTAAAAAAATAAAAAGATAATGATTAAAAAGCTCACAATAAATAAATAAGTTTGTTAAAAATAAAAAAGTTAAGAAAATTATTAAGAGAATAGGCGGAAAATTCAGAAATATGATAATATAATGTCTTAAAATATTAGAAATTTTTAGGAAAAAAGGTTAAATTCTTTTTACTTTAAATCAAGACACTGCGCGTTATAATATACGAAAAATAATAAAGTTTAAAAAATCAAGAATTAAAACTACAGAAGAAAAAAATAAAATTTTTTCAAGAAATTTAAATATTTTTGGAAATGTTTTGTCAAATTAAAAAAATAAATAAGAAAATCCATAAAAAACGTTAATATTTTACTATATAATGAGAAAAAACTTTGAACAAATTGTTTTGAAAAATAAGGAAAAATAAATTTCTTTTAAAAATGAAAAAGAAAATAAAATGAAATTAAAAATTGTTAAGAAAAGAAAAAATATTTTTAAAAAATAGAAAAATGATCAAAAAATGAAAAATTAATCATGCGATCTTTACACAAAATACAAAAAAAGAAGAAAAATCTTCAAAAAATTATAAAAATTGATACATTATTTTAAAAAACTACAAAAAAATATAACAAATAAATATTTGAAAAAAAATTTAAGGCTTAGTCAAAAAGTTTTAAGGAAATAGAAAAAACTAAGAACATAAAATAAAAAATAATAGATAAAGCAATATTAAAAAAAAAATATTTTTGTTAACGAAATTTAATAAGCTATGAAAAAATAATGAAAAAATCCAAAAAACGATAAAAATATTAAAATTGTGGAAAGTAAAGTAAAAAAAAAATAAAATAAGAAAATTAAAAAAGAAGTTACAATTTTAGAACAAAAAAAAATTCCTTTAAAAATAACCATTTTTAGCAAATCATTCCCAAAATGAAGACAATTTTAAAATAAAGTGAAAATAATTCTCTCAAAAAAGAGAAATTTGTTTAAAACATTAAATACATTTTTAAAACAATTCTAACAATAAAAATTCTTTTCTAAAATCATATAATCTAAGAATTTTATGGAAGAGTAAATAAATTTGAGAAATAATAAACAAAATATTTTGTTAAAAATACAAAATTGCCATTAATTTTAACAATTTTCTGGAAAGTATATACTTTCCCAGTGGGCACACATGTCCGAAAGACGTCCCTATGTCGGCCTTTATGTCTAAAAGACGTCCTTAAGATGTCTTTTGGAAATTTTTGCCCACTGGGTTGTATAGACCAATTAGTTTGTTTTTTAATCTAGAATATTTTATCCGAAGAAACTATGGCAAAAAACATAAAAATTAGAGAAGTTAAAGAAGAAAAAATAATTTTAAATGTCAAAAAAACTGAACAATCATGAATTATACGAATTTTAGGGGAATTATAAACTTTATGTATGTCAATCGATTTATTTTGAGATAAAGAATATAATTGTTTTATTTGTTAAGTTTCTTTTTTAATGTGAAAATTTTTTTTGGTACAATACGATATTTTTTAGTAAAAAATGGTGCTTAAAAAAATTGGGTTGGGTATTTTAAAAAATCCCTGTGTTCAATTTCAGATATTTATGAGCTTAATTCGCTATCCAAATTTTATTAAAATCTGTTGAAGAGTTTTTAAGATATTTTGACAACAAAAAATCTTACTACACACACACACACACACACACACACACACACACACACACACACACACACACATGCATGCGGACAATTCCTTAGAAATGAAAGTTTATGCTTTTTAGATGAAAATGAAAATACTAAAAATAATCAAATACTGATAAAATATATTGAAAATCTAAGTATAATTGTAAGTTAAAGAAAATAATTGATAAATGACGAAAAAAGATTAGAAAATTGACAATATTTGTAAGACTTGTCAGTTATGAACAGAATTCAGTTATAAACTGAAATTGAAGAAAATAATTGAAAAGGCTGAAAAATATAAAGTTAAAGACAAAATTGATAAACAAAAAAAAATATGTTGTAAAAAGTTATTGATATATTTGAAGGAAATAATTGAAAATTGAGGACTAGCACTGAAATTTGAGAAATCAATTTTAAATTTAAAAATGCAATTGACATTTCAAGAAAATATGGAAATTAAAACTTAATAATATAAATATAACAAAAAAATAAAATTCTGAAATTGAAAAATTTTAAAAAGAATTAAAAACGAAGTAAATATTAATAATTATCATAAAAGAAAAGAATTAAAGTTTTAGAAGAATTAATTAAATTAATACTTTTAATTTTGTATTCTTGAAAATTTGATTTGATTTCTTGTTGATTAATTTTGATGAGTATTTTATCTGTCTCCATGAAAACAAATAGAAATTAATTAGAAAATTATTTATATTTTTTCCAGTTAGAAGATTTCTTGCAAGATTTTGATCTTGCAAAAATTAGTTAAGTTTTGATTTTCTTTTTTGAATGAATTGATTCTTATAAAGAAAAAACTTTTTTATACCATTGCAACTTCACCGTTAACACTTTTCAAAGGAGGTGGTTTGAAAGTTCTGTAACAAGCCACTAAAATTGCAAACCATATTCCCACTAAAAGAGTAATGAGATCTAGGGCTAAAACAATTAGCGAGTAAATCCTGAGTAACATATCGGGTGGTTTAACTCTTTTAAAAATTCCCTGAAAAAAGAAATATGCTTTAGATAATATAGAATTAACTTGTCTAATTTATTTTATTAATCAAATTATTTATTTTATATCTAATTTCTTAAGATTTTAATTGAAGAAATACATCAGTTTTAAATATATTTTAGAGTAAACGTGTTAAATTTTAATAAAGAAATAAATAACTTTGTATATGAAATGTAAAAAAAAATAAAAATTACTCATAAGGAGATATTATTTTACAATAATTTCGAAGAATACGCTTACCATTTTAATAAATGATTAATTTTAATTAGTATTTTACTAATCAATAAAATGATCTATACCACGTGTTTTAAAAGACGATTACTTTTATACACTTTACGTAAGGAGCAAATTTTTAAGATGTGCTCACATGAAGAGCAATTCATTAAAAAACATACTTCTAAATGCTTTTCACTGTTGAATGATAATATATTTGTAAAAATTAAATTCTGTTTACCTTTTATCTATCTGTATCGCAGTGATTAGTGGCTCATACGTCAAGTTTTCATTTTTTTCTTCGGGATTATTCAAATCAGAAATGATAACGGATTAACTGAAGTGCACTTATTTTAGATAACTAACAAAACAGTATATTTTCAGTTTAAAAAATAAAAAAAAAATACAATAACAGAAGTGAATTGTTTCCAAAGGAAATGTATTGGCAATTTAGCGGAAGTTTATTTACGTAGTCAGAGCGGCCTTACGGATGAATTTAAAAAGATTAATCTTTATTAAGGTAAAGCGCAATTATTAAGTCATATTTTCATTAGATTTTCACGTATTAATCAAGTTTAAATTTAAATTTTATAAAAATAAATTAGTGTGTTAGAAACAACATTTTTAATAAACTATCATTTCAATTATAAAGTCTGTGAAATGAGTAAACTTTGAAATTAAATCGAATTCTCTGGAGCATGCGCAGAAACCAACGCACTTGACGTGCATGACAGCACAGCCAAGGAAGGAAATCTGTGTTTTTAGAAAATATAATTTATTTAAAAACATTATATTAATACAAAATGTGGTGGGAAGCAATTCCGTCTATGGCTATAATTACAGTAGGGTTATGGATCCCACATATAGCTACAAAAGGATTACATTTATTGATGTTTGATCACGTAAGTCAATTTTTCTTACATAACCTTTCTGTTCATTATTTTTGTATTTTTCATCTACATAGGTTTTTCAATATATTCTTTATTCTTATTTCTTTTTCATTAAATAAAAAGAAATATCTTTTCTATCTCAACTTTTTAAATTCTCTGTGTAATTATACAATAATTGTAATAGACTGTCATAACTTCTATATATAAACAAATGAATTTAAAAGCAATTAAATGCTTACCAATTATTGTTTTTATTTATTAAATCATTCTAGAGTTCACAGGCTCAACTTTTTCATTTCTTATATGTTAATTTGTTATTTATTTCACCTATTTTCTTAATTTTTAATCCGAAATTCTATAATTTCTAATTTTAATTGGTCTAAATCTAAACTTTTTTTTAGTAACAATATCAACGATTAAAATTATTAATTTTTGTATTGTTTCTTTATTTAATTACCAAATTTTAATTTATTCTAATTTTCATTAATTCTTTTAAAATATTAATACTAATCAATCGTCATATATATTTTAGTTTATTAAATTTTTTACCTATTTATCTTTTAATTAACAGTTATTTCAATAATTTCTAATTATTATTGGCAAAAACTTTGAATTATGAAAATTTCAAACTAATGTATCTAATTCTCAATTGATTTTGATTTCAATTCATTATAAATTGAAGCAATTCTAAACTTAATCCATCCCAACTTCAATTCATTCTAATTTTAATTGGTATACGAACTTTAATTAATATTACTGCCAATCGGTACAAATATATTATTTTAGATATTAATTTATTTTCGTTTACGAAAAACTAAACATAAAATTTTTGTTTAGCAAGTCATTATTCCAGCAATTGTTTATCACATTTTTATAAAATTAGGACGAAATAAAATCACTCTAATTTGTAAATAATTATTTAAAAATTTTACAAGCATCAAAAATTTGGTTTTTTTTTTAGTTTTTGTAAACGAAAAAAAACACTGTTAACTTTGACATTATAACATTTTTCGTTATATTTTGTACTTTATTTTCGAAAAATTATTCACCTTTTCATCTACCTAGGTGAAAAAAAAATACTATGATTCCTGTTATTCTTAAAAGTTTGGTTTATATTAAACGGAAAATGTTGCATAAAATAATAATAAATTTAGCTGAAATTATTATTAAAATTAAATTAAATTAATCAAAATTAATTAATAAATTTTAAATAAAAACTATTATAATTTTATTTATGAAACTTAAAGCTAATTTTATACATCATTCTTATTCTTTTTACTTTAAAAATTAATAGTCTTTTTAACTTGAAATTATAAAGACGCATTTATTATTTTTAAAATAGAAAATTCAATATTTTATTACTTTTATTTACAGCCATTCAAGAGGGATATGACTACAGGTTTCCAAAGACAAATGTACAGTCGTGATGGACGAGTTGGTGGTGCTCCTTATAATGTTGTAGTAAGTCCCTTCACAATAACATTTTTTAAAATTACAGTCCATTTTAAACTCAATTTCAAATTTATAAATTGTTAATGTATCTGAGTATCAGACGTTAAATGTAAAGTATATTTCACTCCATCAAAAATAAATGAAACGATAAATTTGTAAAGAGAAATTTTAAAATCTCAAATTTAAAACTTACTTTTCGAATAATTTATTCCAACAAAAATTAACTTTTTCACTAATTAAGTAATTAAAACTTAACTTCCAAATATGTTTAATTATTGAAGCTTAATATTTAAATTTAAAACAAATTAAATTTTAAAATTGGTTGAATTTTTAAAAGTTTCTTCTAAAATAGATTAAATCTTTAAAATGCAATTTAAAGCTGATAAAGCATTTGCTTAATTTATAGTGGAGTGAATTAATTGAATTCTAAAATTAAAATTTGTTAGTTCGTCTCAATTTATATTAACTTTTTCTTAATTCAATTTCAGGGTCTGGAGGGTCTTTCAGATGAACCGCAAAAATTGTAATAAAATGTAGAAATCAATAATATTATTCCACATAGGAAATTCAATTAATTACTTGAAAATATTCGTGTAAGTGTTAACATTATCGTCGGAATAATTAGTATAATTTCAAAATAAATACATTTATGGATACTTTTCTAGTTCTTGATTCTACCAAACATTTGTTTATTTAGCATTTTGTTTTTTACCTACTGGACAAGTCCTTTCATACAAAGATATTTCTAAAAACAATAATATAATAAATAATACAGTAAAATATTATTTTTTAGTGTAAAAATAAAATAATTTTCAAATTGAAACAAAATGTAAAATTTATTATTAATAGAAAATATATAACTTAAAATAAAGGATAAAAGTTGTAATCGCCTTCTGTGTAAAAACCGAAAAGGATCCTCTTAAGTTATAATAGAATTTCTTTTCTGAAATGAAATCCTCTTAACTGAAATAAGAATCCCTTTAATTGTAAGGCAGCTGTTCTAAAAAAGCGTATATCTTATTACTCTTTCAGAATTTGATCAGTCTGCCATCATATTTATTCAGCTCCTTGAATCGATAGCCAAATTGAAATATCTTATAGGACGATGCCGGAACGAAATGGATTTATGAATTGTATTGAGAGAGGGATTATATTTGACGTTTTTCCTATAATAAAATTCTTATTTTCACAACTTTTTTTTCTACTTCCGTGTTGAGTAAATTTTCAATAAAGCTAAATAGACTTGCTCTCATGAAACAATAAAGAAAGTTATAATTAGCTTTGAAAATGCTAGGGCATTATATTTTAAAAGGCTTAATCATGATCGTGTGATTTTATGTCATTAAGAGTCTTGCTCGTTTCCAGTAAATTATACAGTACAATTGTATACGCCTCTTAGCATATTTAGGGCACATACAGTTCGCAGGTTTCTCTGTCATTTAGTATTCAGCCATACGTTACAAGTTACACTGACGACCAGCTACCTTGTCCAGATCCTCACTCCAAATTCATGCTAATCTTTGATTCAATGGCTTTATTTCAACTATAAATCCCACTATTCATTGCCATCCTCATCCCGTCGTCCACAATCAATTTTTACATTTCTATAACGTGCGCTTTTCAAAGCATTCAGCAAAAGAAGTGCTTTTATTTTTAAAAGAAATTTTTTTTTTTTATTCTAAACCAAATTAAATTTGTGTCTACACTACCATTGGAAATTGACGGTACCACTAAAAATTTGTCGTATTTTCTACAGGGCTACAATTGATTTGAATAAAAAGGCTTCAAAATTTTCCGTGAATTTAGTACGGGTTGAAAAACAATGGCATTTTTAAAAAGGTTCGGGAATTTGTAAAGACTACCAGAAATTAGAAGTTCAATTAACAGGGTGTCTACTAACTGGAAAAACTGGGAAAACCGGGAAATAACCGGGAATTTTCCGTCAAACCGGGAATTTTTTTTCTGGGGTAATAAATTCTTTTCAATTTTCAATTATTTTCTTCAATTTCCAATTATTTTCTACAATTCTCAATTATTTTCTTCCATTTCGAATTATTTTCATTAATTTAAAATTATTTCTTCATTTCTCAATTATTTTCTTCGATTTTCTACTATTTTCTTCAATTTTCAATTATTTTTATCAATTTCTAATTAATTTATTTAATTCTGAAATACCTATTTTCTACGATTTTCAATTATTTTAATCAATTTTTAATTATTTTCTTCAACTGTAAATTATTTTTTTTGAATTGCCAATTATTTGATTCAATTTTCAATTATGTTCTTCAGATCTCAACTATTTCCTTCAATTTTTAATTATTTAATGTAATATTCAATAATTCTCGCCTTTTTAAACTATTTTTTTCAATTATCATTTATTTATTTCACATCTCAATAACTCCTCCATTTTTCAATTATTTTCTTCTATAATCAATAATTCTCGGCTTTTTTCAATATTTTTTTTCAAATATCAATAATGTTTTTGAGGTTTCTTGGGTTGTTCAATTTCTTTTTTTTTCAATTATCACTTATTTTCTTCTACTTTCAATCCCATTGTTCAATTCTTGAATTATTTTATTTATTTCTCAATTATAATTTTCGACATTCAATTCCATTCTTTAATTTTCAATTTTTTTTTAATATTTAATAACTCTAGGCTTTTTACAATGATTTTTTTAAAATTCTCAATTATTTTCTTCAAATTCCAATTTTTTTTCTTAAATTTCAATTATTTTCTTCAATTTCCAGTTATTTTTTCATATTTCTTTCCGTTTCTGAATTTCTTTCAATTTTCAATTTCTTCTCAATTTTCTTCAATATTTAACAATTCTCAGCTTTTTTAAATTATGTTTTTCTTTCAATTTTTATTTATATTAAAGATTTTTAAATTATTTTCATCAATTCGCAATTATTCCCGTCAATTTCTAAATTTTTCTGCTGTTTCCAAATATTGTATTTAATTTTTAAGTACTTTCTTCAATTTTCAATTATTTTCTTTAATTTTCAATTATTTTCTTTAATTTTTAATTATTTTGTTCAATTTTCAATTGTTTGTTTCAATATTCAGTAATCTCGACTTTTTTCAATTATTTTTTTTTCAATTATCAGTTATTTATTTCATGTTTCAAAACCTCCTTCAATTTTCAATAATTTTCTTCTATTTTCAATTTAATTGTTCAATTATTCAATTATTTTTTTCAATTCTCAATTAATTTCTTTAAATAACAATTCTATTCTTCAATTTTTAATGTTTTCTTCAATATTAAATAATTCCTGTCATTTTACATTTTTTTAAATTATGAATTATTTTTTTCTTTTTTCAGTCCAATTTTTCAATAATTTTCTTTAATTCCCAATTATTGTATTCGAATTTCAATTTTATTTCTCAATTTTCAATTGTTTTCTTTTAATATTCAATAATTCTGTATTTTTCTGATTTTAATTTGATTATTTAATTTCCAATTTATTTCTTTAATTTTGAATTATTAACTTAAATTTAAATTATTTTTTTGGATTTTTTATCTAGTTAACCAATTTTCAATTATATTCTTTGAATTTAATAACCATTGTTCAATTTTTTCAATTATTGTTCAATTGTAGATTAATATTCACTTTTTTTTTTAATTTTGTTTCTAATTGTCAAATATCTTTGTCATTGTTATTAATTATTTCTTTTTATTATTAATTGTTTCTTTTAATTCTTAATTATTTTTTTTTTTATAAAGTTTAATATTTAATTCTTCAGTTCTCAATTATTTTCTTTGAATTCCAATTATTTGCTTCAATTATCAACTGTTATCTTAAATTTTTGTAGCCATTTGTAGGTCTATTTGTTTTTAAAATAAATGTTAAGTTAACAAGAGAAAAAACCGGGAAAAATAGGAACAAAAACCGGGAAATGGCCGGGAATTTTGTGGTACGAAATTAGTAGACACCCTGATTAAGTATAATAAAGATAAATAGGGAATTAAATATTAAAATATTGAATGAATTATAAAAAATTAAAAGACTTTTTATTGCATTTAAAATAAAAAAAATTCACAGAATGTCAAATTTAAAAATATTTTGATGATAATAGTCAATAAATTTGAGGAATAAATATTAAATTAGGTGAAAATTATGTTCATACACGAACATTTCGCTTCCACGTAAGCAAAATATTTGAGTCCTCATAGAGGAAGCTAAGTCGTTAGAACATTAAATAAATAAATAATTTAAATAATTAAGATGTATTTTTAGCGTAAAATACAATAAAAGATCAAATAGAATCTTCATGGAAGAAGTGAAGAAATAAAACTGGGAACTAAAGTTAAATTTTTTATAAACAAGAAATATTTTCATAAATTTTATTAATTTATCGGAAAATATATATAAATATCAATCAATTTGTTTTTCATTTTAAAACATTTTTTATAAAGGGACAATTGGAGAAGTTATATTAAAGAAATTAAAATTTCATTAAAAATTAAGAATCTCCATTATTTCTTTAAATTTCGGATAAAATGTATACTGCATAAATTAAATTAATCCCTTTTTCATATAGAATATTTCATCCAAAGGACCTATGATTGTAAAATAAAAATTGAAGAAGTTATAAAAAGAAAAAGAATTTTTAATGTAACAAAAAATGAAAAATCATGAATTATTATGCAAATTTTTGGTCAATTATAGACTTTATGTCTTATGACATTATGACTTTATTTTGGTCGATCGATTCTTTTTGAGATAAGGAATATAATTCTTTTATTTATTAAGTTGTATTTTTTGGTGAAAAATGGTACTTAAAAAAATTTGGTTGGGTATTTTCAAAAATCCCTGTGTCCAAATTTGTTGGTTCAACTTAAAACAAAATGGAAGGATTTACTTCTCTCTCATTTAGATATTTATGATCTTAATTCCCCATCCAAATTTTATTAAAATCCGTAAAGGCGTTCTTGGGATAATTTGCGACAAAAAGTGACCACACACACACACAGAAATAGAGAGAAAATTTAGGCTTTTTAGATGAATATAACTCGATTTAGACTAATTTTGGAAAATCTGAAATCTTAACGATGACAAAACTTCCTCTATGAGGAAGCAAAAGATAAAAATTCTAAATCAATCTTATTTATTATACTCTAGGAGGAAGGTTTGCAATCGTTAAGATTTTCAATTTTCCAAAAATAGTCTAAATTGAGTCATTTTCATTCACAAAGCGTAAATTTTCATTTTTAAGCAAATGTCCAGATGTGTGTGTGTGTGTGTGTGTGTAGCTTTTTTGTCGCCAGGATATCTCGAGAACGCTTCAATGGATTTCATGAAAATTTGGATTGCTTATTAAGTTTATAAATATCGAAATTTTGACACAGAGTTTTTTGAAAATATCTAGTCGAATTTTTTTGAATACCTTCTTTCATAAAAAAAAATATTCTTTTACCAAAATTTGTTTCTGTGCTAAAAATATAACTTAATGAGTGCAAAAATCATATTCCTTATCTCAAAACAAATCGATTGACCTATATGGCTAGTTCCACAGATGAGACAATTTTGAGTATCATAGCTTTTATTTGTAATACCTATTAATTTTTAAAAAAATAATTTTATTTTTGACGAAAAATGTAAATATTAATGGTTTCTTCGACGACCAATAAAAAACAGCTAATTCTCTTTTACATTTCTTAAAGAAAAAACACATGAAAGTGTGAAATTTTCTGTTTTCTGACATGTCCTTCATTGCGAAAAAAAGTTTATAGATTGAAAATAAGTTTTTTCTAAATTATTAAAAAACAAATTCATAGTGCAGTAGTAATTTTGGATAGTTTCACTTTACTAACATGTAAATAACTATAACATGAATCTACTGTTTATTTGAAAAATATACTCTCGAATTTTTTCCCTTGATTTTGCTATCGGATTACTGACACATAAAAAACGCAAAAATTAACGAAAATTTATACTCAAATGAAATTTAGTAATTAATTAAAATTAAATAAATATAACAACGTTAGCGATTTTCATGATTTGAGTTTCTGTCAATTAGCGTCGTGTTCACAATGAACGAGATTATATTGAGTCCAGTCAAATTCTCATTTTCCTGGCACTTAGATTTGGCAAAAAAAGAATTTTTTTACAAAGTTTTCTGTTTCTATTATTTAGAAAATTTGACCGCTATATTGGATCCGCAATTTTGAATTTTAAAAAACTAATTTCCAATTCATAATTAGCGACCCCAAAAAATGTCGATCAGTAAGTTTTATTAAAGTCCAATCACAATTTTTAGTTTTATTGTGATTTTTCTATTTATATTCGAAGTTTCCTGGATATTTTTTTTGTAAATGTCTGTAAAACTCGAAATTTTAAATTTTTTACTAGCCCTTTTCAGATTGTTTAGAAATGATGCTTAACTTGAAGTCCATCTACTTTCCGAAACTAAAACGCTAAAAAATGTTACAAAATTATCATCATTTTCTTCCTTCGTTCGTAGAACTACCCATATAAAGTTTATAATTGATCAAAAATTAGCATAGTAATTCATGATTTTTCAATTTTATTGACGTTTAAAATTTTTTTCGTTCTTTAACTTCTCTAATTTTTATTTTTTAACCATAGGTCTTACGGAAAAAATATTCTAGATTGAAAAGCCAAACTACTGGTCTATATTTAAATACACCTTTTATATTAAATTTTATATAATTAATTATGATTTTATAATAATAATATAATAATTTTTTATTAAAGTCTTAAAACGTCAATTTTTCAATTATAGATTGATTATATTATAAATAAATTTATTGCTTCTCCTATGAGGAAGCAAATTTGTTTGCTTACGTGGAAGCGAAATGTCAATGAAATGGACATAGAAGGTATATTGTATTGTTTATAAAATTTTAAACTTAGTGAAAATTATGTTCATACATGAACCTTTCGCTTCTATGTAAGCAAAATAATTTGCTTCCTCATAGAGGATGCAATAATACAAAAAGAAAAAAATAACAAAATTTAAATTTCGTTAGAAACAAAAATAGCCATTAATTCTATCGATTTCCAGAAAAATATATACTTTATATTTTTATTTATACCAATTAGTTCGTCTTCTAATCTAGAATATTTTATCCAAATGATCTATGATTACAAAATAAAAATTTGAGAAGTTATAAGTAAAAAAAGAATTTTAAATGTAAAAAAATTGAAAAAAACATAAATTATTTTACGAATTTTTTATCAATAAATTATAAACTTTATATAGGTCAATCGATTCGTTTTGAGATAAAGAATATGATTTTTGTATTTTTATCATGAAAAAAATTTTTGTCAAAAAACGATTTTTTTTCGGTGAAACAAAGGTGCTGAAATAAATTTGATTGGGTATTTTCAAAATTCCCTGTGTCCAAATTTAGATATTTACGAGCTTAATAAGCGGTTCAAATTTTATTGAAATCCTTTGAGGCGTTCTCGAGGTATCCTGTCGACAAAAAAACTATATACACACACACATCTGGACATTTGCTTGAAAACGAAGATTTACGTTCTTTAGATGAAATTGAGTCGATTTAGACCATTTTTGGAAAATAGAAAATCTTATCGATTACACAAAGCTTCCTCTATGAAGAAGCAAAATTGTGCTAATTGAATACGATCTAAAAATTTTCGATAGGGAAGAGAGCTTAAATTTTTTTAAAAGATACTTTTCTTGCTTTATTTCATTTTATGTGGATTTTTATACTAAATTTTACCATTTTCCTTTGTGATCGTTAAGATTTTTGATTTTCCAAAAATAGTTTAAATCGGCTCATTTTTATCTAAAAAGCGTAAATTTTCATTTTTAAGCAAATGTCCAGATGTGTGTGTGTGTATGTGTGTGTATGTATGTATGTATGTATGTATTTATGTGTGTGTATAACTTTTTTGTCACTAGAATATTTCGAGAACGCTTCAACGGGTTTCAATAAAACTTGGTTGGCTTATTAAGCTCATAAATATCTAAATTTGGACACAGCAATTTTTGAAAATACCCAATCAAATTTTTTCAAGGATCATTTTCCATCTAAAAATATGGTATTTAGCCAAATAAAAATTTCACAATAAGAATGCAAATTAGATTTTTAAATTTTTTTTCAAAATTTATATAACATTTTTCGATTTGTGTTCTTTTTTTCTTCATGGAAGGAAGCTTTGTATTTTCTTACTTTTTTAGAAAAAAAAATCACTTTTGAAATTATTTTCAAAAATCCAATTTTTTTATAGCTCTGTATACCAATATTCTATATCAATATATATTCGTATATATATACCAATCTTAATTAACCAGTTTTCGTTCTGTTGTTTCTTCCCACAGAGGAAACGTGTTTATTACACTTTTTATTCCATATTTTATTGTTCTTTTTATTACGCTTCTTTATTGGGGCGAACATTTCAAACTGACAAATATTTTTTTGAAATAAGTAAAGTTTTAAACTTTTGCAAAATTTACAAACCTTAAAATAACGTTTTGAGAAGAAATAAAATAAAATCAATTATGCAATACTCGAAAATGATTTTATTCCAGTTTTTAGTTGAATTTTGAATATTTGGGTTTTTTCAATTTTAAACGTTTTAGTCTTCCAAAAACTTGTGTACAAATATTTTAATTAAATTTGATTATATTCCTTCGCTCTTGATACAAAAGCTCAGTCGTATGAGAATTTTTCTTTATTTCTACTCTTCATAATTTCTTCTAATCCCCAGCTGCTACTTTTGCTCGAAGCTCTTAAGGGTCAAATGCTGTACGATAAACTTTTGTTGCACGCAATAAAAAAGCGATAATAATAGAAATATCACTAATAGAATGTCGTAAGATAGCTTCTTAAATAAATAATAGGTACAATTTTTTAATACATATAAAAAATCTGTTAATAATAAATTGTTTTTAAATAAAGACGAATTATAACAATAATGTGATCAATAAGTAAAAAATATTTAAAATATTTGTTATTTTATTTTTAAAATTGTCAATAAAGCTTATTTTTACACAAAAATTTAATCTAATAAGAACATTCTTAGATTAAAGTTCTTAGTGAAAATGAAACTTTAAGAAAAATCATTTTTCTTATCAATAGAAATGTCATTTTTTCTCACGTAACTCATATAACATTCTTATGACTAAAGAATAATGCTACGTAGTTCTAGAGCACGAAGAAGAGATTATTCTAAACCTTTGTATTAATTTAAAAAATATTAAAATCAACTAATTAGTTTAAATTAAAGAAGTAAAAGATAGTAATTGAATACATATTAATACAATTATAAACATAGTTATAATAATATTAGAGAGTAAAAACATGAAATCCAACGTCAAAATAAACATGAAAGTTCAATTAATTATTGAAAATGTTGTCTTTATTGATTCGTTTGTTTTGTAATTTCATATTGCATTAAATTTTAAATTAAAATGGACTCTTGATTTATCTAATATAAATTATTAATTATAATTAAAATTATAATTAATTATCACCTTTACAATATTACTTTCGAGATAAGCATTTGAAATTAATAAATTCTTTACATTCTTGATTCAATGTTTGAAAATGAAATTAATATTTTTTTACATTCTCCAAATAATTTCTCATTATTGATTTCCAGAGCTATATGAAAATAATAATGAAATCCTTGTGTGTTTAAACTCGATAAAATCAGCGACTTGGTGTTCAAGAATTTCAATTATTTACTTTATTTCTAAATTTTTCTAATAAAATCTTCAAGTTCGAAAGTTTTTAGATTGTTCGGCGTCTTTACGGCAGCAATTTATGAGACTTAAACTTTTAATTAAATATAACACTTAATATTACGAAAAATTTAATTAAGGCTGATTTTAAACGAATTTACGCTGAAAACTTTTGCAATTATCCTAAAAGTACCTCAGTTTTTTAAGTTATGGAAATTGCGATTTAAAGATTTAAATTATCTGATTTGACTTGAAATGAGATATTGATTTTATTGTTCTTATAGGATCACGAAATACGCTAGTTATATTCTTTTAATTTTAATCTTTCTAAACAAAAATTCTTTATTCTCACAATTGTCAGGAATAACAGATTCATTTTTTTTTTTATAAAATAAGCATTGTATAGAAAAAAACACTTTTTGTTAGATTGTAAAACTTTCAAATCACAAAACTTTATTATGGATAGACCTTAAATGAAAAATCAACAATGAGGTATTTGAACTGGAATTTTAGCAAAAACTGCTTGTAAATCTTTTTCACTGGGACAGACCTACATTGCATTTAAAACTATTGTTGAAAGAACAACCTGACTCTTCGTTAGGATAAAAAAAATTCTACCACAGAATACCAACGCTACATGACTGAAATGCAGTAGTCAATATTTAGTCACTTATATTTTCCGTAATTTATTTCCGACATGACAAGCAAAATATTCAAAACAATTCAAAAATATGTATTGATAATATTTATATCTGCATTCGATTATTCAATTAAGTTTCATTTAATTATTAAGAATAAAATTACAAAATTTTATTCATACATCACTGGACAAAAATGTGTTTGTTTCGATTGAAATGTACTTTTTAAAAACAGAGTCGCTTATTTTCTACTATTATAATTAGTGTGTTATTTTCTGATTGAAAAATGTTTAAAAGATTCGTTTTGATTTCGATGAGCTTACAAGTTTGGTACCTTTTCCGATTAAACCTTGACAGAATAAATAATAAAAATTAAAATAAATTTTATGTTTATTTCATAAACACTTTGCTTCCAAGTAAGCGGAAAGTTTGCTATTAGAAAAAACAATAAAATTTAAAAATGCAAAAAAAATTTTCAATTTTTGTAAAAACTAAAAAATAAACATTAATTATATTAATTTCCAGAAAAACATATACTTTATATAATTCAATTTACTCGTTTTTTTTCTGTAAAATACTCAGTAAAATATTTTTTTGAGAGCAGTCATCACTAAAGAATGGCAATTGTGGAAACTACATTAAAAAAAGAAATATGAAAAATTAACACAAAATTTTAAATATTCAATATTTCTACAAATTGCAGAAAAAAATATATATATAGTTTATGAGGACTAATTTGTTCGCTTTTAAATTTAGAATTTTTTTTTAAAAGGAACTATGGTTGTAAAATTAAAATTTTAGAAAAGAAAAAGAATTTGAAGAGCGAAAAAAATGAAAGCATTAATTGCACGAATTTTCTATTAATAATTATCTACTTTATAGGTATATAGGTTTTTTATTGGGTATTTTCAAAAATCCTTGTGTAAAAATTTCGATATTCATGAGTTCAATAACCCTACTAAATTTAATTGAAATCCGTTAAAAGGTTTTCGAGATATCATGTCAACAAAATAAGTTACACTCACACCGAATATATACTCGCAAATTAGAGTGTAGGGGAGACCGGGGCTGGAGCCATCTTTCACTTTTCGTTGTTTAACTGCATTAATATCCAATTTATGAAAATCTTATCGTACACGAAACTAGCTCTAACATTTCAGCTTTCATTTAAAAAAGAAAAAGTCCCGTTATTACATTTAGTTTTTTTTTTGGAAACATTGTTTTTAGAGAAATCCAAAGTGACCCAACTCGCCCCGGCCCGGGGCAGATTGAGTTATGATTAAATAATAAACTTAGTTTTTAAGGTTATTTTACAATAAAAGAAATTGAAAAATAAATATATTTAAATTAAAGCAATGAAAGTTTAAGATTATAAAATAAAAAAATTGCTCATATTGAAAAAACGTATTTTTTAATTCCTAATAGTTAAAAAGTATTATCATTAGTGTTAATTGACTAAAATAAATGACTGATAGTTAAATTTTATTAAATTAATGTAGTTTACTTATGTACTATACTCTCTAAATCTGAATTAGTCAAAAATGACTAATTCTCAGTCATTAATGACTAATTCAAATAGGGCGGATTCGTTGACTGTGAATTAGTCAGCAGGTACTAATTCAATCACTAACAAATGTGTAACTAAATGAATTTGTAATTTGTAATTTTTGTAAAATGTACTGAAATTTCAGCACAAGTTACGGAATTCTTTGCAGTAACTGAAATAATTTTGCACTTTGTGCTAAAATTTCAGGATATTTTACAAAACTGTTCTGCATATACCTGAAACTGGGTTTTGTAAATGGCTATATCCAAGAGTACAAAAAAGTTTTGTAAAATTCGAAAAATTATTTTTTTCCGTGTATCCACGCAACGCACGCTGTAGTGTTTCATAAGAAATTTGAAGACATTCTTACTATAGACCACATATAAAGTAACACTGTCAATTATAGATAATTAGTTTACAATGTGTTTTACTAATAAATCGCAATTAGTAAAATAATCCAGTCTTTCATTTTTTAATTTTAAAATCGCTAATTTATTAATTAATGCAAATGCAAGGTTAAAAACAAAAGATACAAATTAGGTAACCTGATATGTTTATACTAAATTATGTGTACATACAAATCAATATGCTGTTATTTACCAAGTTTTAATAAAATAATAGCTAAAAATTATAAGCTGTACAACCAGATGCAATTATGTAAAATAACAAATTTCAATTTCGTAATAAAAAAATATAATATTTTAAATTAAATTCCGAGAGATTTTAAAGAAAGTTAATTTAAAAATTTTATCTTGAATTTATTATTGAGTTTTATTCTCAGAAAAACATTCTTTCATTACTACATTTTGAGTCACAGATAAAACAAGGTTATAATAAACTTTAATTCATAACTGAATAATTAAATTTAATTCATTTATTCTACATGTAATAGATTGTTTTATTTTAAATAATAATTAAATACTTTATTATCACATAAAGAAAAGTATTGTGTTTCAAGATTACTTGAAAAAAGTAATGTCTATTATGTAGGTGAGAGGGCCCCAAGTTGGACACTCTTTCGTCTTATTGCTCTAGAATCCAAATTTGGAAATTTTATTTCACTAGAAATATATTAAAATGTCTTATACCGGATGAAAGTACAATTTATAAGATAACTTATGGACATAGAGATAAAATTTTATTTTGAACATAAACATTTTTAAAGCGTTTTTTCTAATTGTTAAAATTTTTGTTCTAAAAACAAGTGGCCCCAAGATGGACACCTTCTTAAAAGTCTCTGAAAATTGTAGTAAATAAAAAATTAACATCGTGTAACAATTCTTAAACTAATTTTTAATCATTTTACGGAATTTCTCAAAAAATAACATTTCTAAAAACTTCAAGGGCCTTTTCACGTCAGAAATATCAGAGTTTGCAAAGGGTTCATCGATTTTCTTGAAACTTCGTGGTATTATACTGCTATATGAGAAACTTTTTCCCTCCAAATGATTTTTAAAAAAATTCAAAATTTTAGAAGATACGCCATTTTGAAAATCAACATTAATTTAACAAAATTATTAATATCTCAAAATATTATAAAGATATTTTGATGAAACTTACACATGTTTTAGTTAAAAATATGTACTTTTAAATAAAAATAAAGTTAAAAAAAAAAAAAAAAAAATTTCCTGTAAAAAAATTAAAAAACCATTTTTAATTCAATTTTTTATTTACTTACTCCTCTCTGACAGAAATTTTATTTATATTTTTAAATTCCTTATGAATTTACCTTTAATTTTAAAAAAAAATTGATGGAGACTTTATTAGGTCCCGAGATATTAGACTTTTTGTACTACCGCGCGTGGTTGCGACAGCAAAACGCGGCGTGGCGCGCTGCATTGCTAAGCTTCTACGCTGTCGCGTCGCATCGCCTGGCATTGCCACGGCCGCTGCAACTACGCGCGGCTGTACAAAAAGTCTTATATCTCGGGACCTAATCAAGTCTCCATCAATTTTTTTTTTTTAAATTAAAGGTAAATTCATAAGGAATTTAAAAATATTATTAAAATTTCTGTCAGAGAAGAGAAAGTGATACTTTATTTTTGATACCTTACGGTATCAAAAATCGGATTCCTATTTTAGTTTTTTTCCACCGTATATGCACTGGTACACCATTTTACCTCCCTGTAATAAGAGGGTTATTGAGCAAGCGTTTTGGCTAGTTGAGCAAGCCTTCTGCTCAATTGTCCTAACGAAATATGGACAATTGGGCTGGTTGCTCATTCACCCAATGCATTGAGTCCAATAATCCACAAGGTATTTCGAGCTTAAAACTGGAGAAAAAGCGACTTAATATTGATAAAACACTAAGAAACGTTAAATTAAGCATAAATACACGAAATTAGATAATAAAAATACGTATATTAAGAATAAATAACATTTTCGAAAAGACGTGATTTATTGACACTCAGAGAGCAGAACACCTGACTAGCAGAATAGACGTAGCCAATCAAAATCTTTCTACCGCGAGAGACTAAATTGTGATTGGCTACGTCTATTTTGCTAGTCAGGTGTTCTGCTCCCTGTGTATCAATAAATCACGTCTTTTCGAAAATGTTATTTATTCTTAATATACGTATTTTTATTATCTAATTTTGTGTATTTATGCTTAATTTAACGTTTCTTAGTGTTTTATCAATATTAAGTCGCTTTTTCTCCAGTTTTAAGCTCGAAATACCTTGTGGATTATTGGACTCAATGCATTGGGTGAATGAGCAACCAGCCCAATTGTCCATATTTCGTTAGGACAATTGAGCAGAGGGCTTGCTCAACTAGACAAAACGCTTGCTACAGGGCTACTAGTGTATATTTTTTACTTGTTGAAAGTTCATATATTATCCAAAAATATAGAAAAGCTAAAATGTCAACACTCGCAGGTGAAACACCCATGTAACTTTACCGACAATTGCTGCCAGTCAGCTGTGTCCGAAAGTTGCCGAAGAAACACGAGCGTCAGTCGGAGTCAATGAAAACGGTTTTCAATAGATCACATACTTTGCTTGCTATGCGCTATCCAGTTATTATAGAGATCAGTGTATGAATTAGAGAAAAATGAGCCATGAATTTGACTAATTCAGAGTAGAAAACTACTAATTCAGATTTAGAGAGAAACAACTGATAAAAAAAGATTTTATTCATTAAAACCTCGCGTGCACAAAATAGCCCGGACGGTATATTCAATTGACATGTACGTTTCATATAAACTATAATTTTTCACAGATTGAGCCGAATGCGGATAGAGATATGGTTATTAAAAAAATTAACTCTTTGCGGTAATAAAAAATTAACTCATCGTCACTTGACATGATTGCGATGTAGCTTGCTTAAGTCTCAAAAATGAACTGATGCTTGCTTGAAGTTTGCGCAAACTAGTTTGTGCAGTCAAGTCGCTGTCATTTGGACGCGTACAGGTGTTCCGTAAAGTTTGCGCAAACTAGACCGTGCAGGCAAGTCGCTGTCGTCTGGACGGGCCTTAAAACTATCTTTCTTTTGGGGTTACCTGGCTTAACGGCGTTTCTAGACATCGATTTTTTTGCCACTTTTTCGTCTCCTCCAGATTTTTGAGCCTTTGCCTTATTGACAATAGGCTTTTCTTTCTTTTTCTTCTTCTTCATCTTGCTTTCTTTTACTTTCCAAGACTAGGTTTTGCAAAGCCTGTAACTTCTTGCTAATCTTTCTTCTTTCTTACCTAGCTTCGTCGGTGATCCTTAGGCCCTCATAATATTTTAGCTGCGCTTGAGCATCCTCCCCGTGCTTTTCTTTTAGGTTGGAGATCCATCGTCAGAATTTTTTCATCTCCGCAGCAACGTTCTTTCGAACCTTGATGATCTTGTCCAACATTACCCCAAGATTCCACCGAGTGCAGCCTATCGCACTCAACACGATAATTTTCTTCCCACTTCCTCGCCTGGACTTGCATCGTTCTTACACCTGGGCGCCTATTATCTTCATCCTTTTTGTTAATATTCAATTCATCCATTTGAATCCCACGAGCCTTGGTAAAAAATAGTCTGTCCACGCAGAGCTTTGAAATTTGGATAAGGTATTAAATCGATAGAAGGGCGCCCCGTGTCCCAGAACATGTTTACACCCATCTTTACATTCTCCAGTCAACTCCAGTTCTAAGAGCGAGTTAAGCCAGAGTGTGGCTTAAACTCTAAGCCTCCTCACAGGTAGCTAGTATAACAAGCCCCAAAACTACGAGTGTTCGAATCAACGGGATCCATCCCAGTGAAAAGTGCCCAAACTTATCAGACAACTGGAGTCGATGAATTTCGGGAAGAGCCGAACAACTCGTCTATATAGGCAGAGAGGCGACCGCATAAAATGGAGTATATAAGGTAAATGATGTAAATCACTATTTTAGTAAAAAAATATGTGCGACAATTATAAATCGACTTGTGTGCCTCACCCTAATGGGGACATTAATTAAGGGTAGGTCTTTAAAGTGGTAAATTTTTTTGAGTAACTTACCTCAAAAAGTAAATGTGCACCAATGGGACCATTTGATGAATTTTGATGCACTGAATCCAAAAATCATTGTGTGTTACCTTCTCTATGTGCCTGGACAGCCCTAAGCCCCCTCACGACATCAAGATGACACCACGAAGGGGGTATTATAATATATTTGTTGTTATTCCAAGTTAAAATGGATAACCCGTTCTACATGAGAGCGAAACTCACTGTTGCGTTGATTTGTCGCTCCTCCATTATGGGTACCTTATCAGGCTAACTCAAGGAAGAGTTAAGTCATGTTGACTTCGTTTCTGTTTGGTAGCCCTGGCAAAAATATGGGCCATAGCGTGGACTCAATTGAGTCCACGTTAGGTCCACTTTATGGAATTTGCTAGAAAACAAGTGGAAAATCAAAAAAATGATTTCCCAAATGAATTATTATGATAAAACTCATCGTTTTAAAGCGATTTAATAAGATGTGGGAAGGAAAATAATTAATTTGCGGCTAAAAACATTAGAAATCATTCAATGTTCGTTAATCAAGATTTCTAATGTTTTTAGCCGCAAATTAATTATTTTCCTTCCCGTATCTTATTAAATCGCTTTAAAAAGATGAGTTTTATCATAATAATTAATTCGGGAAATCATTTTTTTGATTTTCCACTTGTTTTCTAGCAAATTCCATAAAGTGGACCTAACGTGGACTCAATTGAGTCCACGCTATGGCCCACATTTTTGCCAGGGAGCGCCTAACCAGAAACGGAAGTTCATTAGAAATTAAATGGCTGTTCCATTTTGAAATGCTTTCTAAACAAAATCTTTTAAATTTATCCCGCTCTTTTTAACCAATGATACAACTTACACCATCGTCACTTCCGATTCCTGTTTGGCACCAAGCCAGTAGAAGGGGAAACTTGTTTCAACTCTCCCTTAAGGATTTCTAAGGTGACCAGTTAACGAATTGTCCCTCACGCGCTATCCTCAAAGTCAGGCGACAAGGTACCCATGGTGAGGGAGCGACAAATCGTCGCAAAAGTTTCGCTCCCATGTAGAACGGGCTTAAAGTGGATAAAAACAGATATATTTAAATAGAAGATCAGTGGTATAAAGAAGTTTAAAAAGAAATTTAAAAAAATTAATATATGCACTGAGAAAAATCTATTGCGAATAACGCATGAATACGTACCGTTCGCATTTTGCAACACATACACTTTGCCTTTCTTGCTCAAAAACGTGCTTAAAGCTCATGAAAAGTTTCAGTGCACTAATAGTAAGAAAACATGTGCGGACTCTTCTCACAAGTTTTGCCGAAAACGCTCTCCAGCTTTCAGTGAAAAAATTGTAAAAAATCGGTGAGATTTTGGCATGAGTTTCTAGCAAACATGATTAGAATTTAAATGCGCATGCGCAGCGAATTTCAGTTGTATCGTTGTTCGTTTAAAGGGACCGCGCCTGCGCACATCGTTTTAAGACTAAGTGGCAAAAAAACCATGTAGAAATTACACCGATTCCTTGCAACGCTGGATAGAAAGGTGAGGAGCATTTTTGGCACATTTGTGTTGCATTTGGTGTAAAAACTTGGAGATTAATTAGTAATTTAGAGTTACTATTCTCACACGAAGCATTAATATGCATTAAACTCACGATTTCGTGTAAGAGTGTCTCCAGTTTTGTACGATTTCTGCATTAAATTATACCTTGTAAAAGTAGTAACAGTCCTTGGTGCAATAATAGCAATATATTTTTCTCAGTGTGGGATTTAAAATGATTTGAAGCTCATCGAGCCTATGAACAAAAAGACCAGATAAATTATTAGTAAATATCGATTAATTAGAAATAATAGAGTCCCACACAGAACCAGAAATTTCCTGAATTTATCCTGAATATTGGTACACATTTCCCGAATATTCAAACCTAATATTCAGGAAAGTTTCGTGCAAGCATTAAAATGTCCGCCAAGAAAAATATTAGACGCGAAATTTCGCTGAAAATGTATTTCTAATTTTCAGGGAATTCACGCATCTAATATTCCTAGTATATTTAGAGAAAGTTAAAAAAAATAATAAAATATTTTTGATCTGGTAATTGATCAATAGTATATTACGATACAAGGGAAGAACGTTCCAAATTCCTGTATTGCGTGACAATATGCTCGAGGCGAAGCCAAGGGCATCATTTCGCGCATTTCAGGGTTTTAGAACTTTTTGCCCTTGTAGCGTATACGATTTTTCTTAACATCCGTTTGAAAGCACGTTTCAAAATTCACTTAAACTTATTAAAAACAATTTAACAACGTTCCAGCTGACAAAATTGACAGCCCGATTGCGCAGCCATCTTTAATTGTTGCGCGCCTCTGTCGGAGACTCGTGAAAGTTTGATGCCTGCTGCTATTCGCGGCCAGGCATCAGAAACACACACATATATATAATATACACCTGACTCTCTTTATATGCAACTCTTCGGGCTGGGTCTTTCATATAGCGAATTGTAAACAAACGCTCGAAATGCATTGTCCGTTGCTACCGTTGCAAAATAAGGTTCATGTTTTTTACATTTTAATCTTTTTCTTCGAATTGTAAATTCATTTATCCACATTCTTTTTAAGTGAAAAAAATGTTGTGTTTGTTATTATTCGCAGAATGTCATATTTCGAACCTTCATATAAAGAGAGTGCAGTGTAAAACAAATAAAGCTAAGCAGGCCTCGAATCAAAAAAAGGAACAAAAAAGTTGTTTTAGTCTCATTTTAACACAAAATCAGAGACATATCCACACTTCCTTTAAATAGAAATATTAAATAAATTTAAAGAAATAAATAACCCTGGTCGAAAGTACGAAAGTTCGGCTTCGATTTCGAATAGGAAGACCAAAGATTTGCTCATTGTTGGATGCACAAGGGCGCCACCTAGATCAGCGGGAGTAAAAGCAGTTTGCCGGGAGCGAATGATCTCTGATTTTGTGTTAAAATGCGACTAAAACAACTTTTTTTTGTTCCTTTCTTCGATTCGTGGCCTGCTTAGCTTTATTTGTTTTTATATATGTGTTTTTGATGCCTGTCTCCGACCAGCAGCACTCGCTCCGCTCGTTCCGCCAAATGTCGGGCAGGCATCAAAATTTCACGAGTGTCCCGACAGAGGCTTGCAACAATTAAAGATGGACGCGCAATCAGGCTGTCAATTTTGTCAGCTGGAACGTTGTTAATTTGTTTTTAATAAGTTTAAGTGAATTTTGAAATGTGCTTTCGATCGGATGTTATGAAAAATAGTATACGCTACACGGGCAAAAAGTTCTAAAGCCTGAAATGCGCGACATGACGCCCTCGTCTTCGCCTCGGTCATATTGTCGCGCATTACAGGAATTTGAGACTTTCTTCCCTTGTAACGTAATATACTATTGTTATAATTGACACCCGTAAGATTCTAGAAAATTAAAAACTACTGCGCAGCCGTAAGTGTCACAGAAACCAAATTCAACCAGTGCGCATCATGTACAGTGAATTCACGAACACTATGAACATTGAAGGAATATTAGATGCGGATATTCCCTGAAAATTAGAAATACATTTTCAGGGAAATTTCGCGTCCAATATTTTTCATGGCGGACATTTTATTGCTTCCACGAAACTTCCCTGAATATCAGGTTCGAATATTCGTAGAATATGGACTAATATTTAGAGAAAAGTCAGTGGATTTCCGGTGTTGTGTGGGGTGGAATAAGTGTTGGAACTTCAATTTTGTTTCTATAGAAAGGAGTTAAATGTTATTTTCAAAGTATTTTCAAAATTTGGAAAAAAATTATTAAAAAATAATAGTTAGCTCTTTTTTATAGTAACAAAATTAAAGTTTCACCACTTGTGCCACTCTATTATTTCTAATAATATCAACATTTACTAATTTATTTTGTTTTTAAGAACAAGTAACGTTAACATGGGAATCAGGTAAGTGCATTTCTGGTCAAAGGTTTGATCAGCCTTAAGAGCGATAAATGTCAACATTAAAATCAAGCCAGTCTCGAAACTCAATTGACAGAATATCTAATTCACAGAAGTTTATTTAAGGAGAAATACACGTAGCACATAAACGAGAAGAGGTTATGTTTGAATATTTTATTTTTTGAAATAGAAAAACTAACTTTATACTGTAATTTTTTTAGATGAAAGGTGTCAAATTTAGTGTAACATGCGGCGTGGCGGGCATAGTTATTTTTATCACGTTAGTACTTGAAATACATTAACAATTTCAAAAAAGTGAATATACATAGGCATTTTTATTTAAAAAATAATTTTCTTATAGTGAAAGTAATTAGATAAGAATTAAATACAGAAATATGAAGGGAAGCTTTTGGTCTGTTTTGTCCCAGGGCTGGGGCGATATTCTCTAACTTCTCTATAAAATGTTTTTGAGTCATAAAAATCTTACATTTTTATCTACATACTTATGAGTTCTGTTAATTTATTTTGTTTTAAATTAAATTGAATTTCCACATTTTGCTAAAAAAAATTACATTAAAATCCTCTATTTAAAGAAGCAAAATAATTAGGTACTTCAAAAATAACCTCTTCTCGAGTATGTGTTCAATTCCTCGTTAACTACAAATTTTGACAAAAAACAATTTGAGAATTTCGATTGTAAATCTTTCAAAATTCTCACGGCAAAATAGTCTTGAAAAGAAAAGAATTTAATTCATGACATTTACTTAAAATCACAATGATTTCTTTTGTATTAAATACACTGTAAAAACAAGTGTCTTATTTTAAGACATTTTTGTCCTCACTTTTAAGACGTTTTAAGGTGTCTTAATTTTAAATCAATGAGAAAGCATCTTTCAAAATTATTAACGAATGAAATAGCTTGAAATAACCGTAAGACGCTTTCTTAATGTCTTGTGTTTTAAAATAAGACACTTAGAAGACAGGAGTTTTTGCAGTGTACCTACTGGATTTCCCTCTAATATTTACTTCAAAAAATAGAAAAGAATACATTTGAAATTCATTCTGCTTTATTCTAAAATATTTTATAAGTTTCAAAGCAAAATATGTTTTGAAAAATTTTAATTCCAAAAATTTTCGTCAAAGTAAGTTGCAGTGGCGGATCCAGACTTGGTTCTAGGAGGGGGTTATACATGAGAGAGAAAGAGACAACACTATAGTGTTGTCTCTCTCTCTCTCTCATGCAAATCTAAGTTAGCTCCAGGGGGGGGGGGTCGTGACCCCCATGACCCCCCCGTGGATCTGCCACTGGTAAGTTGTGTTTTTTTTATAGTGGGAATTTATCTTCAATTTTTCTGATTCAATATAATTTCTAGTAAAACATATGTCTTAAAACTTTCCCAAAAAAAAGATTATTGATGAATTTCTTTGTGAATCGGAGATCGGAATTGGAATTGGAAGCGGATTGAAGAATTGACTTTCTGAAAAAAATGACTCAAATTAGAGATTTCTTTTCAAGAAATTTCATAACCCATTCAAGAGTTCAAATGAATCTTTTAAAGAATGTTCAATTGCAGATTCAGTCGAGCTCCTGAATCGGTTATAAAATTTCTTATAAATAATTCTTCGATTCAAGTCATTTCATTTTTATTACAAGCTTAAATTTTTTCGATATTATCTGAAGAAAAAAGATGCGCCAGAGAATTTCCTACAAGATAGTAATTACAAAATTTTGTTTCTTAAAAATCAATTTCAAGGTGGTGGAGAAAAAGCTGACACCGCTGTTGAAAATGTATGTGCCCTTATTGAATCCGGAGGCTCAATTGTCAAAACTGATTTAGTAAAATTCTCATCAATGGGCAGTTACACATTGAAGACCATTCCTATTGAAGACTACTCGGATCGTCAATTCTTCAATCCACTTTTTTCAAATCTCCGATTCACAAAGAAATTCATCAATAAGTTTTTATTTCCGAGGAAACTTGAAAATCATTAATTTCCACTCGCTAGTTATGTCAGAAAAACAAAAAATGTAAGCAATTTTATTGAGAATAAGCCAATCTCCATAGAACTACGTGTTAATTTTAAACATGTTTTAAACAATAAAATGCTTTATAAGGCATCATGTAACTTTGAGAGGTAATTTATTTTCAACTTCAATGTTGATATTTACAAAATTTGAACAAAATCCAATCATTTTGATTTATGGAGGCGCATGAATATTCCCTAAATCCCAATGTGCATAATTCTCAATGTGCATAATTCCAATGTGCATAATTCCCAATGTGCATAATTCTCAATGTGCATAATTCTTAATGTGCATAATTCTCAATGTGCATAATTCCCAATGTGCATAATTCTCAATGTGCATAATTCTCAATGTGCATAATTCCCAATGGGCATAATTCCCAATGTGCATAATTCCCATTTGACATAAAAATTTTATTGGGGTAAAGAAAATTTTCTTTAAGATAGGGAAAATTTTATGTCATTTGGGAATTATGCACATTGAGAATTATGCACATTGAGAATTATGCACATTGAGAATTATGCACATTGGGAATTATGCACATTGGAATTATGCACATTGAGAATTATGCACATTGAGATTTAGGGAATATTCATGCGCCTCTTTTTTTAGAAGGTATAACGGTATCTATACTCGATCAGTATCTATAGTCGATCTGTGATGATTTAATTGGATGAAATTAATTAATAGTTGAATAATATTGATGCCAAATACTACTTCGAATATTACAAGATTTATTTTTACCAATGTAATAAAACTATGAATTAGTTTTGGCTAATTAAATCATCACTGATCGACTATAGGTACTGATCGAGTATTGGTACAGTTACCTTATTTCAATTTTTTGATAGAAAATGAATAGAAAACGACTGAAAACTTGCTTTTAAACCCTGGAAAAAAACTCTTTGAATAAAACCTCTAGTGAATCGGAGTTTTTAAGAAAGCAGATTAATGATTGACATTCTGAATAGTTTTGAATCGGAGTTATTTTTAATAAGTGATTTCTTATTAGTACAAAATTTATTGAATCGGTTTTGACAATTATGAATTGGTTTGGAAATTTTGAGGTTAGATTATCATATTTTACACAAAATTTGGAATTTTTAATTAATTGAGCTACTTAAATAAATTATGTGCAGGGCTGTTAGATTTGATAATACTTTTTAAAATTGAACAATGAACAAATAGGGTAACTGCCCCAGTCGTTGGCACCTTAAGGGAAATTCCAACTTTAAGAATTAAAATCGCACATAAAATTTTAGTTAATGGTATTCTCTTAGTAATATATGTTTTTACAATTTAATAAAGAATATGATGACATATTGAATTTTCATTAAAACTTTATGAGAATTTAGAAATTAATAAAACTTTCGAAAAAGTCGAAATGCTTTAGTCGTTGGCACCCTAACCCCAGTCATTGGCACGTCAGGCCCAGTCGTTGGCACTCCACTTTTAAACACGTCATAATTTTCTAAAACATCCACATAATTTATTTAAAATCACGAAAGATTGATAAACAATGTTTAAATAATGTCAAAATTAAAAATTACTTTAATATTTTACGTACTAACGATGTAAACGTAAAGCATAAACGAAATTTCCAAACCTCACAACTTTTCAAACTGTTAAAGTGCCAACGACTGGGACACTGCCTTAACCTCTTTTGCCCAATCGTTGGCACCTTAATGAAATCTTTTCAATTATTTCCCACGACACAAGTAATTACTTTTAAAATATTATATATTTATTAAAATGAAATATCGCGGCAGAATTTAATAAGCCAATGCAAGACCAATTAAACATTACGTGATTCTTATAATTTAGAGAAAACTAAGAAAGGTGCCAACGACTGACGCAGTACCAACGACTGGGGCAGTTACCCTATATATATTAAATTTTTGTTGAACATTTTTCTAAAAAATAAAAAACACTTGGAAAATTAAAATGATTTGAATCGGAGGTAATCGGAAATTTCCTTTTAAGAAAGCAGATTCACTTGAGCTCATGACCGAATCAGAAAAAAGTGAATAGGTTTTTTTTTTCTAGGAATTTATAAAAAAATAATCTATTGGGTGCAGTTCCGAAAAGTGACGACCTCCAATTTGATTGAAACTACGTATACTTACGTATTTTGATGCGCTGATTACGAAAATCATAGTGACAATACCCGCAAATTTGAATTGCATGGTAAAAAATAGGTATAAAAAATGATTAAAATTTCGGTTTTTTGCATTTATCTCTTTAAATATTGCAAATATAAAAAAAAATTAATACAAAAATTGTAGATCTCATTAAAATACACATTTTATGCATGATGCATTTTTTACTGAAACCAATTAGTTTACGAAATAAATGCAAAAAACGTAAATTACCATAAATGTGACCAAATACCCACATTATATCAATCTTAAGTTACCTACAGCCGTAATTACGTTATTGCATTACGTTACATTACGTATCATTATATTCATACGTACTATTACGTAATAACGTAAAATTGCGTATTTACGTATAATTACGTACACTTATGTAATAACGTAAATTACGTAATTTGCGTAATTTCAGACACTACTTACAGTTTTTCGCATTTTTCTCGAAAATTATTCATTTTTTTGAAAAAAAGTAAGAAACGTAAAATGTGTATTTTAATCAGATTAACAACTTTTGTTGGAACTGTTTTTCGAAATCTTGCGTATTTCTTGAGATATATGTCAAAAACCATTATTTTTTTAGGTTTTTTATGCTTTTTACCATGAAATTCAAATTTTCGGGTATTTTCACTATGATTTTCGTAATCAGCGCATCGAATTACGTAAGTATACGTAGTTTCAAAAAAATCCAAGGTTGTCACTTTTCGGAACTTTATCCCTCATTTTTTAGGGACTTTCTATCGACAGGGAGTCTCACTATTTATTTTGAGGTTATGTCAAGGGGTTAAGCGTCGTTAAGCTTTAAAAAGTTACAAATATTGCGGTGGAAAATGCTTTTATAAATTATGTAAATATAGAAACTGAACTTGTATGAAATCTGGCATCTGCGCCTTCTCTCTATTCCTTTTTATATTTTCGACCTGCGTAAAAGGAATTGCGACCCTTCAGTCCTTAAATCCTGCCTCGTCATACCTGGACTTTCATTTTGTGAATGTGTGGAACAAGACGCTTTAGACAGTGTAAGGCAGTAAGGGGGAGGATTCCTCCTCTTCTCCAGGACTCCATTGTAACTTCGACCCCGACACTCGATTTCTGGATCGCAGATGATTTTGTATTCAGCAGCTTTAGTCAATTTCAAATATAGTGCTTGGTTTACATATTATAATTATGACACGAAAACTTGAAAATTAATTGAAAACATCGTTTCGGCCACGCTTCCCTCGTTCTGTTAGATTACTGTTTGGACTTGGCAAACCGCGCTTCCGTAGCCCAGTTTAATGCGAGACGTCGAGAGAGTGACATCGCGCGGCATCGTATATCGCTCAAATTTCACTCGTAATCATTCATCACGTAAAACTCGAGTCATAAATTATTATTAATTAATCACAAGCCGCCACAAAGTGTCAGTTATCCTTGAAAAAAAGTGTGTTAAAAACAATATATTTCCTGTCAATTGAAAAAGGATTTCAAGAACTTTATATTTGATTACCAGCGCAAAAGGGATTAAAATTATATACGAATTTGCCCGCACGTGTTTGTGAAATAATTTCATATTTTGAAATTTCAAATTAAAGTGAAAATCGACAGTTGTGTGAAGTGGTGAGATTTGGGGTTATTGTTGAGTTGCAAGATTTCTGTCATTTTCAAGTTTCAGAGAGCGATTTTCGTCAAACTGTATTTTTCTGGAAAATACTTCTCAAGCGTTTTTTAAAAACGCTTTTCTTCGTTCCAAGAAAAGGAGAAAAGAATGAATGCAACGACCTGTTGAAGTTTGAGAGTGATGTTTCGTCTTGGTGCATCTTTGGGGAGAAACTTTTGAAGAAGACGCTAAAGTCGGTCGTAAACAAGATAAAGGTAATTCCTATAGTTATCTTGCATGCTATTGTGACTTTTAAAAGGCTTGTAAATTACATTTTAGATTACAATCGCTTTATCATTGATTCATTGAAAATTTTGGAACTTCTCGGAATGAGTTTTTGTTCTCAATTATTTCTGCAAACTGTACATTTATTAACTGACTTTTTTATATTTAAAGAGCTCGATATTAAATGTTTCACCGAATATTGAATTAAAAATCCGCGTTTAATTTTTATATTCAAGAAAGAAAGGTACTTATTTAAAGCTTTTTTAAATAAAATAATGTGAATTTAAATTTCATTTTAAATGTTTTATATAAATGTTGAATTTTTATTTCAATCTTTTGTCATGAATATCTTCTTAATTATTTTTAAAAAATTGTCAATTTATTAACAGATTTCATTGTTATTTAATAGGCTTAGTGTAAAATATTTTAATATTAAATTTATGAAATTCTATAATGTTTTTAATTAAAAAAAAAAAAACAATAGTAATTTAAAACTTTTTTGAGCAAATCTATAAAGTAATCTGAATTTTAAATTTATTTAAAACTTTTTCTGTATTTTTATTACATACCTATTATTTCAAATTTTTGCTATGTTTGTCTCATTTTTCTCTCTCTTTTTATCCATCACATTTCTATAACAAGTGAAATTGAACAAAATAAATATTAAAAATATTTTGTCATTTATAAAAATCGGTCATTTTTGCCTTGATGTTACTGAACAATCAAATATGTAAAATGGAATATTGTTTATTTTGTGTGGACATAAATTTCATTATATTTCAAAAAGGACGACATTCAAATATATAAAACAATGAATTAATAATACCTCAAAAAGCTTTACATATTAATATTGCACTTCTGTTTTCAGCATTTAAAACTGTGAATGCAATTTCAAGTTGAAAATTCCATTTAGGAGTTGAATGTGCATTTTATAGTTTATGAGAAGTATATTTTACTTTATTAATATTCAACGTTTTAATTGCTCTTACAATCTTTGTACGTTTGAATTTAATTCACTATCTATTATTGTTTTAAAGCATATTGTACTGCAGTTTAAAAAAATCACTTTCATTGCACTGTTATTATTTGTGTTAAACGATTTCTTATTTTCTTCACTGATATAATTCATCGCATAAAAGTTATTGGCATTAGAAAAACACGATTGTCTGGAAAAAGGATTTTCCCGGCAACTTTTTCCATTTAATCGAAAACTTTTATGATGTAAACATAACGTACAACAATTCTCAAGGTGCAATATTGGAAGCAATTTCCAACTCTATTCCAGTTCTACGCGTAATTATTATCCGGTCCCATTTTATGAGTCACTTTCACAGAAGCTGATTGGCGGACGCGTTCATATCGACGAATTCAACCCCTCTTGGTAGATTCGGAAATACGAAAGAGCATTAAAGCGGGGGTCGTAAAAAATACGCTTAGAATAGAGGAAAACATTGAGAGAAAAATATGGCTGGATCTACCACGTTAATGGTGACTTTTCTCCTTAAACCTTTGAGTTATTTTTATTTGAATTCTGAATTACAGGTGAGGTTTGCTCAAATTCTTCAAGATCCATCAAACATTTTATCCGCCTCGATAAATCATAGTTTCTCCGATCTAAATCAAACTTATAATCTGAAATAGAATCTTGGAAGAGTCAAATTTTCAGGCTTTTATAAAGAAGCATTTTAATGTTAATCAATCTTAAAATTTTTTAATATACCTGTTTTGTATTAAAGAACATTCATTTAGAGATCTAATCATTCGGATAAACGAAATATGTATTTATTATTAAATATTTATATATTACTTTCTTATTCAAAATTTGAAAATATTGGATTAAAGTTTGAATAAATAACTTCAACTGTTAGGAGAATACGATTTTCCACTGAGAAGGAAATAAACCAGACAATCTTTTATATTTTACTTAGTGTCTTTTTAACCTATTTTTAAAAATCTGATACTTTGAGGTAATAATTTTGTTCTCTGATAATATTCAATTTCGTGATTTCTTTTATTAGTTCTTCGCACAAGAAAATAGTTTTAAAAACAATTACTTCTAAAATTATTTAAAAATTGCTTGATACCTATTTGTTAAAAAAGGCTTGAATAATGTTTTTTATTCATTAAAATAAAAAATAAGAAATAATTTATTTTTCAATAAAACGTCAAAGGAATTTAATCAGTTTTTTTCACGGTATTTTAATTTAAGTAAATTTAACTTTTCATATTATAATAATAAGTATTTAATTAGCATTTAATTAGTATTTCTCATTTAAAAACTTTTTAAGTAATATCAACCAATTAGCATTTTCGAATATTTTTAGAAGTATAATTATTTGCTTTCAAAATATTTTTGGTTGACTGTCACTCTGACATTTTTCACTGTCTAATCTAATTTAAAAGTATTTTTTCATTGGAACTAATTTTTTCAAGAATTCATAAAATATGCTATTTAAAAACATAAAATTATTATTACAATTTTCTTTCAGAGTAAATAGGTTAAAATGAAGCTGATAGAAATATAATGGATTAACAATTAATTATCGAAATTATTTTTTTTTTTAATTAAAATTTTCCGAAAATATGGTTTCACAAACTAAATTCCCTTCGTTATTTCTCGTTACAAAACTAATTTGTAGAAACATTTCAATATTCAATTCGAACTTGTAAAACATGAATTCAATTTATCTTTCATTTGTAGTTAATAAAAATGTCGAAAGGTTCAAATTAACAGAATAAATTTAATCATTTTCAAATTTTCAAATCATCAAAATGTCAGAACCTCTGAATCGTATCGTGTAAAAAGCGAAATATTTTTACAAATTAATTTATTGCAACTCTCACAGGAACCTATTGTACTTTTTTAAATACAATATCGATTCATCACATATTTGTGTTTAACTATACAAAGTTTGATCACTATCTGGTCATTTAATAATTTATAGTACGAAAATATATGTGACAGAATAATGAATTCTTATAAGAATCAATGTTAAACAGTGAAAAAATAAATCGATCATAACTTTTTTCCCAAGAACCTACACGTCTCAAAAATTAAACTACAAAATTTTATAAACTTTATTTAGTAGTACACTAAGTTTTATCAAAATCTGTTTGATTATTCGATTTACAGTAGAACTTCCTTAATTTTAAAAATTAGAAATTTTATGAATTTTTGAAATTTTTTTATGTTTGGCTACCGAATTTGATCTGTATTTTTGGTCACTTAAGGATTTCAACCCATTGACATAACCTCAAACTAGAAAATGGTTTTTCACGTAAAATAAAAATATTTTTTAAATTATTTTCACCCAATTTTGAAAGACATAATTGTACATTTTTTAAAAAACTCTAGGTTGATACAAAATTTGTTAACAAATAATAATTATTTAATATTTTGTGGTTTTTCTTTAAAGTTTGTGAACATTTGTAATTTTCATCCAATTTTGACGAATAACAGGTTATTTTGATCTTTGAAACACTCTCTACAAATCTGTTTATTGGATTTTAATAATAATATTTTGTTAAAAAGTTATTAAACGAATAAAATTTTTCTATCATATATTTTTTAAATAAAAAATATTTTAACAAAATCCAATGAACAGATTTGTAGAGAGGGTTTCAGAGATCAAAATAAGCTATTATTTGTCAAAATTAGAAGAAAATTACGATTGTTCACAAACTTAAAAGAAAAAGCCCAAAATGTTTAATAATTATTATTTTATAACAAATTTTATATCAACCTAATTGTTTTTAAAAAATGTACAACTAGGTCTTTCAAAAGTGGGTCAAATTAATTTTAATATTTTTATTTTACGTGAAAAACCATTTTCCAGTTTGAGGTTATGTCAGTGGGTTGAACATCCTTTAAAACTATACCAAAGACAAAGTTGATACATGAATTTTTACTCAAGTTACCCGAATCCGATCCCGAAGTTTTGTCTACAGACAGACAAACAGACAGACAGTTTTGTAAAACTCATTTCTTCGGAATCAAGAGGTCTCAAATTAATCGAGAATCCTGAAAAGTTTTTATTATTTAATCATAAGTTGTAACAAAAAGTTGTCATTTTGATAATATGCGATTTTTAACTTTTAAATGAAAAAATTGTCGAAGGAATTTTTATTCTGTGAAAACTTGGCGCGATTTAGTTTTTCCTTTACGATTAAGGAAGTATATTTCACAAAGTTTGGAATTAATCTGCTACAAGATAAAGAATTTATTGGGAAAATAGTAAAATATTTTTTATCAGCTGCAACAACCGTATCACGTGTGGCTTTAAGAGATGCTTCAAAATACTACAATGTTGAAGGTATAAATCGCTCGTTGCCGCTGACAGAAAATAATGATGATAATAATAATAATAATAATAATAATAATTTAATAATAAATAATTATTATCAATTTATACATTAATGTGCATTCTTACATTCTACGATTTGGTAACATGAATTTTTGGATTGCGCACCTTTTTTTTCCATGTCAACAAGCACTATTTCCTTTTTTAATCTTTAAGATAAATTGGATAAGACTATTTTATCATTATTTTGAATCGTTCAATTTAGATTGCCTCTGCTCAAAATTTTTTCTATTGGATCTATATATATGAAAAAATCTGGAGTACATATTTTGATTAATTACAGGGATCACAGTTTCTCCCCTTTTCCCCTTATTTTCCCCTTTTTTTAGAAAAATCACCTAAAACACCTAAAATCAACATTTTTCTCTTCTTTGACCTTCTTTTTTTCAAAAAGTTTCTATTTTCCACTTTTGGAAATGCAAAAATTTATCCTTTTTTAAGGTGTCTGTACAATGATGAGAAATTAGTTATTGAATTTAAATGTTTAAAAATAATTTTTAACTTAAAATGGTTTTTTATTATTATTTATTGAATTTATTTAGATTTTAAACAGGAAACATGAAAAAACATAATTAAAATAAAATTATTCTAAAAAGTTATATAATTTTCTTATTACCATGTATTCTTAATTAATTAAAGCAAATTAATTTATTGGATAAAAAAATTTTTATTAAATATTTTTTACTCGTTTTAAACAAATATTACTACTTTTGCATCATAAAATAGAACCATGTATTCTTGCTGAAATACATCAAATTTATTTTATTGGATGAAAAAAAATTCTTTATGAAATATATTTACTTATTTTAAACAAAAATTAATTGTTTTGAATTAGAAAATATAAAAACACAATAAAAGAGATTAATAAAAATAATTTCAATTGATTTTGTCATATTTCGCTGAAAGATTTTTAATTTAATTTCTTTAATATTATATCAGAACATTTTACATCACAGATTTTTATGTTTCCTGTTTAAAATCTAATTATTAAATAGATAAATTAAAAAACCATTTGAAGGAAAAAATTATTTTTAAAAATATTTAATTGCAACAACCATCTTCTCGTCATTGAACAGACAACCTAGTAAAAGATGAATTTTTGTATTTCCGAAAGTACTCTTTCTTCTGAAATTTTCATAAACAAATTGAACAAAAAAAGACTAAATTAATTAATAAAACTGTTTTGAAAAAAAGAAACAATAAAATTTTGTAAAAGGAAACTTGAATTATTAATATAACTCTTTTTTCTTAATTTTCAAAATCCCCATTTTATTAAAGAAAATCCCGTTTTTTGAAAATCGAAATCCCCTTTTTCACCTAAAATTGAATGAAGTAACCACTGTGATCCCTGTAATTATGCATTATTTAATAAATCTTTTAATTTTAAAATTATAACAAAATGATATAAAAGAAACATATTTCTTACTTTTTTCTTAACACTAAAAGAGAAGAAGATGCAAGTAATAAATATTTGATCTAATATTTGTGTCAAACATTAGTCTTACTTCAATAAAACAAAATTCTAAAGTTATATTGCTGGCTAGCTAGTTACACCTGCTTCGAAATAACTGAAATTCCCTGTGGAGTCTCGCACAATAGGCTTCGAAAGGATCTCCTAACAGTAAGTCACGTAATATTATGGCTGCTGGTGCCTAAAAATTCTTTGCTTTTTAGCCGACTAATTTCAAACTTTAAGAAAAAATTCGTTAATGGTAAAGAAAAGACTTTGTCACGAGAAGTTTTCACGGGATGAAAATTTCCTCGGTAACTTTTTGATCTGAAGGTTGGAGAATATATGATGAAAATTATAACTTTGTTGTGATTTATTATTTAACTATATCAACTTTTTGGATTTTTCGCACTTACCGGCTTTTCTAGGACAAATTGCACAGACACATCAAGTCTTTTTTTTTTTAAGACAACTTTCTCTACAAAAATTAAACGAGCATTTTGAATTTCTCTTTAGTAAAAGTAAACTGAAAATATCTGCAGAGAGACAAGAAATAAACACAATTTAATTAATCAAACAACCGCTAGCGGATGCAAATGGTCTTCATTTCGAGGTAATGTTCCTTATTTCTTCAGCGATATTAAAAATGCATTTATTTCGAGCTAAAAGGGTAACATTTGCCGCTAACGAGACCACATAACAATCCTCTCGTATACGAGATATCTATATTTTTGTCATTTTTGTGAAAATATATTTGGCATCTAGGTTGAAGTTCTCCTCTGTAATTAAATCAGAAGCTGAGTACACCGAAAAGCTCTATACGATTCTTCGATTTTTCTTGTTCGTTTTTCAAGCCACGGTAAACTTTTTGTATTTTGTTTTTAGTTTCCATTCTTCTCTTGGCTAACTTTATTGAAATTGGGTGTTTCGGTGAGCTAAAGGATAAAAGGAAAATCCGCAAGTTTCACCAACAATAGGTACCTTTCTTCTTCAAGTTAGACTTGGGGCGTTAATGAGCGTTAACGCGAAGAGCTGTTTGTCGATAAAGAATCAACGTCCGAGAGACTTGAAAAGTATGTTCTTTCCAAGCTTGTTGCTATAATTCCATCTGACAGTTTTCCTTGCTGACTTTATGTTACTTTAACTAATTGCTCCCAATATTCATTCACTGTAAATTTCTCATTCTTCGCGATTAATCGATTCAAATCAGATTATCTCCACTGACGGATTGTGGAGAGAAACAATGCTTTTATTATACAATTTATTCTTCTGTAACATTTACTTTTTTTATAAAGTATTTTGCCATTTTTGCAATTTAAAAAACAATGTAATATTCAATTAATATTAACATTTTATTAACGTTCTCATTATTGTTTTATATATTCGAATTAACGACCAGCTTAGCAATTTCAAACAAGGTGAAAATTATGGTCATTTCATGAACATTTTGCTTCAACGTCAGCAAAAAGATTTGCTGCCTCGTATGAAGGAAGCAATGAATTTAATTTAGAAGTTGGAAAATAAATTAGTATATTAACATTGTAAAGAAATTGTACCTCATGAGACTAATTTATAATAAAATTTGATAAATAGTATAATTAATAACATTAAAGATATTCAGTTTAAAGGATAGCTTAAGTATTATTTCGTCAAAGAGATATCTCTCTAAATTTCTTGAAGTGAGTTTTCAGGGTGCGTATCATTTTGACACAAAATTTTTCGTAGTAGGATTGTTCAATCTATGAAAATGTTATATTGCACTGCAAAAACAGGTGTCTTATTTTAAGACATTTTTGGGTGTCTTAATTTCAACCAATGAGAGTGCGTCTTTCAAAATTATTAACCAATAATATAACTTGAAATTAATGTAAGACCCTTTCTAAATGTCTTTGAAATTAATGTAAGACCCTTTCTAAATGTCTTATGTCCTAAAATAAGACACCCATAGATTAATTGAGTCTTTTAATGTTAATTTAATGTATTGAAATAAATTATTTAATATACCGCATATCTGCGAATCCCTTAAAGTCAACTTTTAGTGCAATTTGCCATGCAACGTAGCCCTTATTAAGGAATTTGCAGATACGCGGTATTAACCAATTCTCTGAATCATTTTTTCACAAATTCAGATTTAGAGAGAAGTGTGGTATTGAAGTATCTCCGTCGATTTGTTTCAATTTACAATTTGGTATGTAAACTATTTGAAACAATGGATTTAACTGTTAACAATAGTTTTAAAATATTTGATTTATTTATTTGAAAGGAATTTTTATTGAAACATCGAAAGGTTTTCATAATAAACTTGCTGCCACAATTCATAAGAAACAAAATGGTGGACCAAATAAAAAAAAATTAATGCTCTCTAAATCTGAATTAGTAAAAAATAACTAATAATTAGTAAAATCGTGGCTGAGTTTTTATTTCAGCAATTAGTTAAAAATAACTAATTATTAGTAAAAAAAAATGACTAATTATTAGTAAAAGCATAACTAAAAAATAGTTCAAATTTGACTAATTGAATCAGTAGGGGAAGGTGGGGCAAAACCGCTAGGTTTAAGTTTACTGATGCACAAATTTTTAACTATACATTCAATTGGAGTCATTTTTGTTTGTGACACGACTAAAACTAACCAGTAACAGATTTCAATAGTCGTTATTACATTTATCATAATCATAATTACATTATTTAATTGTATTTAAAAAGATTCAAATTAGCGGCTTTACCCCAACTGTTGGGGCAGAGACGTTTTTGCTAATATTATTATTGCCAAATATAATAAATGATCTAAAATATACTTTAAATAACATTTATTGGTGCAATAATTATAAAACATAAATATTTTACAGATTTTTTAAGAGATTTAATCGATTTTATTGAAAAATAATGACGACTTGTATTTTTAACCTCATATTTTCAATTTAATTGTTTTTTATTTTGTTTCAAAATCTACTTTATCGACTTTTCAAAAATAGAATGTTTTTTAAATAACCATGCGAAAATATGATTAAATAATAATGCTTATTTAATATTCAAAATTCATAATTTTTTTCAAAATAGTAGTAAACGCTAATAAATAATTTAATGATTAAATAATAATAATAATAAAAATAAATTAAACAGACAAAAATACTTATTTGTTTTGATGAAAAAATGCAGGTTAACAGTTGATTAGCATGAAGTTTTCATCATTTAAAATTACATGCTAATGCAGTTTTTAATATTCAATTGTTTTTTATGAAATATTCTCCAAGCGTCTTTGCCCCAAACGACAAACCTTTTTTTAATTTAAAATTGTATATATTTAGATTGAAAATTAAACCTGGATTCCACAGAGATTGTGTAGATAAATGATTACTCTATTAGAACGTGACATTTAAAAATGTTTAGAATTCACATTTAGATTTAAAATTTACTAGTTTTGATCAATAAAATTTTCATCTCATACTTGTAAAAACGATTTTTTTGGTATATTTGCTAAAGCATTTTATATTTTCAAGATTTTTTTTAATAAAACAATGGCTCCAGTTACAATTATGATAAACTTTAAACATAAGTTGAAACGGTCTAGAAATAAGGGAGATATTTTGAAAAACGTCTTTGCCCCGCTTAGCGGTTTTGCCCCACTTTCCCCTAAACAGAATTTTACTAAAATATTAGTTACCTTGACATAACCTAAAAATGAATTTGACTAATAATTAGTTATTCTCTACTAAATGATTAGTAGAAATATAACTATTTGAATTAGTGACTGAGTTTTTGCTTTCAAATTAGTTATTTTTAACTAATTCAGATTTATAGAGTGCATTTGTCTTAAACTTGTTACTCGGAGGTTTTTGAGGTCGCTGAATCAGAATTTTGTATTAAATTCGTTTTTAGTAGCTTAAAAATCCTCGAGTAATAAGTATAAAGCAAATTTTATGAATTTTGAATTTTTGTTTGATCCGCCATTTTATTTATTATGGATTATGGCAAAAAGTTTAAAGATCAATCATTATCAATTATGAAAACATTTTAATGTGCAAACCTTCAAATGAATCTGACTATATTTTTTAAAGATAAACTGATTTAGCATTTGTTAATGATTTTGAAGTATTACACTGAGAAAAATGGATGTTTAGAATTAGATGTTTAAAACAAGATAGATATTAAAGTTTAATATCCAGATGTTAACCCTGAACATCTAGATAGCTGTCCCTATGTTAAGTGATAAATATGTTAAGCGTTAACATCCAGATGTTAAGGGTAAACATCCATTTTTCTCAGTGTACTAATGCAATGCAATGCTTTTTCTAAAAGAATATTTTAATATAAAATAATTATATATTGCAGTTTTTTACTTGTTATAGCAATTTAGAAAATATTACAAATACCTCTTAAACTATATTCTTTTTCGCAAGCTTAATAAAGAAGTTAAATTTTTTTTATTTTTTAATAATTTTATAAGAACAAAAAAATACGAACGTTCTAAATTTGAAGTAAATGGTTGCATTTTTTGGACCACCTCTCGCCCCCTAAAAGTGGAACATTCTTTATGGATGGTAGCTGTATGATTTTATATTAATTTTTAAAACTGGACAAAATTGGTGTAAAAAGGGAACCAAAACTGAAATATATATATCTGGCCAAAATTCACCTGTCTGTGCGAGTCCAGGGAGATTTTGACACTATTTCGGAGCACATTTACAGATTGAAATGAAAGTTTGTAGTTTTATTTTTAATTGTAAGAAGTTTCAAAAAAGTTAAGTTTTAAGTAAAAAGAATCATTTGAAAATTTGTTTACATTTTTTGAAATGACTATATCTTGTGAATCGTTAAAGATATACGAGTTTTCTTTGCAGCAAAAACTTCCAAAAAAAAGACGCTTAAAATATGTTGTAAACATTTTTAACGTATTTTTTAAGGACATTCATCCGCTCAATCTGTAAACGTCCTCCGAATTAGTGTCATAATCTCCAGGTCTCGCACATCTGTTAAATGTTAAAGTTAAAAAAGAATTTTGATTATTCGCAACGAGTATAATTTCGTATATCAAAGGCAATCGTTACATTAATATTATATTAACAGTAAAAAACATTTTTGAAGTAATGATTTAATAACATAGTCTGATAGTAAATTACATGTATAAACATTTTTTGCATTTTTTATAACAAAAAAGTGTATGCAAGATGTTTTGTTCTGTTTATAATTTTAGCAAATTAAATTCATCTTGTATTCAGTGTTTAAAGATCTAGAAGTGATGACCAATGCAAAAGTATATAATAAATATAATAATGATCATAAACTAGTAATCTTTTAGCTTTATTTAATCAACTAAATTTTTTATTACTAATTTTAAAAGATCATATGATTTAAAGTTTGAATTGATTAGGTTAACATTTTGTTTTTTATCAGGATAATAAAACAAAGTCGTTGGGAATTGTCACAAATTTCATCTTTTATGTAATAAAGATTATTTAATAGTTGCTGTAGTAACTAGTATATTAAATTATAATATGTTAATTGATAACATTTTAAATTTTGTATATACATATACCAAATAATTGATTATTACATTTATAATAATTGAATTCGTCTTTTTATTTTTGGTTGGAAAAGTAATTTATGAACGTATTACATTCAAAAGTAAAAATAATTTCGTTTAAAAACGCTCAGAAGTTCAAGAATTGCTGCAGGTTTTGAATACTCATATATGAACTTTCTTATTTCAATTTTTAAGGAAATATTTTCTTATAAAAAGAAAGTCCAAAGAACACGATACATACAAGGACAAAGTTTGCTAACTTGAATGTTCAAACTCCCTATGGAAATTACATTTATTTTGAATTGCGGAAAACATTATTTCAAATTTAAACATTGATTGAGGCTTCCTACTTTCAATATTTACTTTTCGTTTGAAATTTCAAATAAGCGGATGTGTCGTTAAATATTTACAAATTATGTTAATTAAGAATTATTTCTATAGTTAATAACTTGTGAGTATAGGTACAGTAGTTCCAGTTAAATTTATTTATTATTTGGTAAATAATTAATGGTATATTAATTTTGCTTACTGAACTGATGAAACAGTTTCCAAACTTTGAAGTTACCTTACAAATTAATTTCAATTCAGTAATAATAATAATAATAAAAAATTAATTATTCTAATTTTGTAATTCAAAAATATTTTTTTAATAGCTATTTGTCAGAAAATATTGACTATTTGATCAGAAGTACAAATTGTTCAACAATGCTTCCAGTCTTTGCTGTAGTGTAGTTTTTAATTAAGTTTCTTTAACCAGCGTCATTTGTTTTTAATTCTGAAAATACTTTCTCATTCAAATCAAGTTTTTGCTTTGTTTAAGCTTGTAATTATACTCCATTTGCTGAGAGGCGAATTATGCAATTTAATATTGACATCTGATATTGTATTCCACAGTCTTCAAAAACGTCTAGATTGTGGATCAGACGTTTCAAGGATAAGATTAGCAGTGAAGCGATGCAGGATTACGTGAATTAATTTGTTGGAAAGTAAAGACTTAAAAGGTAGAATATTCATTCTTCTTTTTATTACCTTGTGCTCATCTTTTCATTTTCCTTGCTAGCTTTCTATCATTTTCTCAAATCCTTCTCTTTCAGGTTTAAATTTTTTCAGATTGAAATTTGTTTTCGTCAATTACATGTGTAACTGTAAATTAGATCTAGAATTTTTGTGGCTGAATTTTCATTTTTCAAATTTGTTTTTAATAGAGTTTGAATATTTAATTTAGAATTTTTATGTAGATTATTTATCATTATAAATAAGTTTATCGACAAATCCATTCCATTTAGAATTTTTAAGTTACAGAATTTATATTTAACAGAATTTTTCATTTTACAGAATTTTTTAACGGAATTTTCATTTTAAAAGCACGATTTTTACCCTGCTTTGATTTAGCAAAATTCTTATTTAACAGAATTTTAAGCCAGTGTGTCTGAATTTATATTTTCAGAAATTGATAATTGATAGAAAATTGAATTCTTAAAACGGTGAATGTTCATTTGCCCCTAAAGTTGAATTATTTTAAAAAACCTTCTGTGACTTAATTTCAGTTATTTTTACTAATAATAATTAGTTATTTTTAACTTATTCAGATTTTCGTTAATGGCCTTTCGATGAAAACAGGTGCTCAAAAATTTGAGTGAGTATTTTAAAAAATCCCTGTGTCCAAATTTAGATGTTCATGAGCTTAATAAGTCATTGATTGTCATTGATTGAAATTTTAAATAAAAATGAGTGGATTTAGATTATTTTTGGAAAATCGAAAATCTTGACAATCACAAGGCTTTCTCTACAAGGAAGCAAAATTAGTAGAAATTTTTACTAATTTAATTAGTGACCAATATCCCATTAATACAGAATAAAAGAGAAAATTTCGTTCACTATAGAACGCTTAAAAGCTCAAAGTGCATGTAATAAAGATTACAGTATACCTTTTATCTTCGAAATAGATGAAAAAGTGAATTATTTTCCAAAAATAAATGACAAAAATGTGTCAAAAAATTGTATGTATTTTACAATTTAATATGCAACATAATTAATTTGATGATCTTCAGGGCATTTGATTTTTAAGAGTTAACATTTTTTTAAACTGAGATTTGTATTATAATCGGAGTATTAATCATTGAAGCCTGAATCGTTTAAAATTTGGCAAAGATTTATATTTGGACAGGATTAAAATTTGGATCGATTGAAATTTAAATGGTTTTATAATCGGATCGAATGTTAATAAGTTTTTAATTTATATTAAAACATGTTCATCAATTAGATTTAGTATCGAAGCAAATTTTAATTCATAAATTTTGCGAAATAAAAATTAGGATTCATTAAAAGTTATATTGAATCCCTTCACAGAAAAAAAAATTAATTATAAATTTTAATGAAATGTTTTACAATTTAGAAAAAAAGTGTCAAAAGGAGAAAATTTCATATAAACAATTTCAAAATTTATAAAAATTATATTAAATTTGCTACAAACTATATTAAAGTTTATAATTACTTATCTGAAGAATTAAAAAAAGACTAACTTGGACAAAGTTAACCGCGTTTGTCAGCGTTTGTCTCAAAAGACAAATTTAAATTGAAAGATATAAAAAATGTAGAAATTGATCTCAGAATTAATTAATTAAGGCATAATAAAAGTTTTTATGATGTCACTTACATTTAAAAAAACAATAATAATAATAATAATAATTTTCGTGATCTGAATGTTTTTTCTAAGGCTTAAAATTTCTTGTACGTAATTTTCCCTTTATATATCCATTTTCTCACTATAAATTGTAAGAAATTTTAGAAAAATTCATAAGTTACTTTCTAATTCTGAAATGTAGAAATCTTATTAATTTAATTATACATGAAAACAAAATTTACTATAATTTTTATAAAATAGTTTTACAATTTAAGGAAAAAGGATGAAAAAGAGAAAATTTCAGATTAATAATTTTAAACTTAAAAAAAATGTATACGGAATTCGCTACAGACTATATTAAAGTTTAAAATTACTTAGCAATATGATTCAAATGGTTTTTCTAAAGCTTGAAATTCCTTGTATGAAAATTTCGCTTGCTGGCACTTTTTCCCTAAATTATAAAGCATTTTAATAAAGTTTATAATTAATTTTCTTTGCGTGTAGCAGTACAGCATTTAACTAAATGAATTGCTAGTTTATCCCATTTTAACTACTTAAAATATTAGTTATTTTAAAATGACTAATTTAATTAGTAAAACAATAATGGTAAATTCCTATTTTTTGCTATATAAAAAGATAATTCATCTCTTATATTTAAATAAACAATATATAATTATATTATATATATTTCTATATATCTATTTTATATTAGATATTTATATTATATAAATGTGCTTCGAATGTGGAATTTTAGAAAATTGTTAACAACAAATCGATAAAGTGCTCCTATAACCTAAAATAGACTTTTAATATTTATTTAGTTTTTAACTGTTGGCTCGATTTTAAGGAAAATTAGTGCATTAGGCAGATGGAGATTCTGATAAGTTTAATCCCAAAAATAGATTACTTTGCTTTTTGAAGTAACATAATTTGTTCAATTGAAATGGAAATTTCCTCATTTAGAGAATTCTTGTTACTCAGAGTTACTAATTCCATTAGTAGGTTATCACTACTTGAGGGTAAACGAGTTTTGAGGTGTTAAACTATTTCCCAAATTACAAGTGCCATAATTCTCATTTGACCGAAATTCATTCGGCCTAAATTTTATTTGACCAAAATCTTATTTGACATCATTCTTATTAGGCCTAGTTCTTATTTGACCTGAAGCTTATTTGGCCTAATTCTTATTTAACATAATTCATATTTGGCTGAATTCTCAATTAGCCGAATTCTTATTTAACATAAATCTTATTTGGACGAATTCTTAATTAGTCTAATTCTTAACTATCTTATTCTTATGTACCCTAATTCTTATTTAGCTTAATTCTTATTTGGCCTAAATCTTATTTGGCTTAATTCTTAGTTAGCCTAAATCTTATTTTGACTAATTTTTATTTGACCCAATTTTTATGAAGCCTAATTTTTATTTAACCTAATTCTTATTTGGCTTAATTCTTATTCGACCTAAATATTATTTGGATTAATTCTTATTTGTCCGAATTCTTATTTGACATAATTTTTTATTGAATTTTCTTTTACCATAGTTAAATTAGACTAAATAAGAATTGCTCCAATTAAGATTTAGGCTAAATAAGAATTAGGTTAACTAATATTTAGGCCAAATGAATTTCGGTCAAATACTTTATAAATCTGAATTTGTTAAAAAAAACTAATTTGAAAGCAAAAACTCAGTCACTAATTGAAATACATGAGGTAAATTTTATGGCCTTTGGTCATTAATTTGAAAAAATTTATTTAATTTAGGTCAAAAAACTTTATTCTAAATTAAATAAATTTTTTTCAAATTAATGACCAAAGGCCATAAAATTTACCTCATGAATTTCTATAAAAAAAGGTCTACAACATATCCAATATAATTTACTAATTGAAATAGTTATATTTCTACTAACCATTTAGTAAAAAATGACTAATTATTAGTCAAATTCATTTTTCGGTTATGTCAAAATTACCAATATTTTAGTAAAATTCTGTTTACTAATTCAATCAGTCAAATTTTAACTAATTTTTAGTTATATTTGTACTAATTCAAATTTAGAGAGATTTAGGCCAAATTAGTGCTGCCCACGAGACGAGAAGAGACGAGATTTCATACAGTCTCGTCTCGGTCTCTTTGAGTATTAAAATTTCAGGTCTCGGTCTCGACAAATATAGCCTCCATCTCGGTCTCGGTCTCGCAGTCTCGATCAATCTACTAGTTGCTTTAATGCGAGTAATTTAGAATTAAGTTAAAGAAAGTGATACACAAAATATAAGAAGTTAACTACAGCTTTAAATAAAAGTTGAAAATTAAGTGCAAGTTTTATTAAATTTTATTTTTTACTTGTAGTACTTGTAGTACCTTAGAAATATTTTGTTACCAAGTTTAAGATAAATCCCTTAATATTTCTTCAAATTATTTAATTTTTTAAATTGCTACGAAAGGCATGGTTGATTTTTGAACTTATATATGATACATTATCATTCAACTAATTGAAGTATCATATACCTACTACGAATTTTTTTCAAGCTATTTCATCCCTTTACAGTAATATACTTTAAACAACTTTCTTTCTTCTTAGACTTTCTTAAAAAAAATTCTGTTCGCTTAAAAATAATAAATAAATTCTAGTAATAATATTTTATTTTTTGTTTTAAATTTTCGTCGAGAGTCTCGGTCTCTAGAAACTTTGTATCGGTCTCGTCTCGTTTTATCCTAGATGAGTCTCGTCTCGGTCTCGTCTCGGAAAACCGAGACGAGATGAGACGAGACCGAGACTAGTCTCGGTCTCGTGGGCAGCACTAGGCCATATGAATTTCGGTTAAATGAGAATTATGTCACCTAGAATTTGGGGAATATTCATTTATTCATTCAGAAGGTGCTTTCCGTGTAGAAGTTTGAATCGATTAAAATTTGAAAAAATTGCAAAATGAATCGAATAAAATTTGAGAATAATTGAAGTTTAGATCAATTTGAATTTGGTATAAAAAATGAATTTATTGCGTTAAATTTTATTTGATTTTATTTAACAGAAGGTTAGAGTTGGAATGAATTTAAATTTAGATGTGTAAAACAGAGATGAATAGGTGACAACCTGTGATGCCTGAATTATAATTTCACTAATGAAATGAATCATCACAAAAATAACATGCACTGCTAAAATAAAATTGATCCTCGCGTATTATTTTTGAAATTTGGCTCAAGGACAATGGTTATTACTTTTCTGAAAGCTATACAATTTTCTTCGTGAATTTTTTTCTTGCGAAAAGAGTGTAAATCCAGGGGATGAGTCTCACTGGAGTTTTTTTCCTTCCAATTTCGTTATCCCATCTTATTATAAGTACGGTCGAGCGAGTTTCAATTTATCACAGTCATATTATACTCCTACACAAAAGTTTTTTCCACTATTCTAAATTGACTGTTTGATTTTACAAACGAGAAATGGATTTCAACCGAAACCGAAACAGAGCCAGTGTACTTTTAATTTATAATGTCGCAGGGATGAGAAATGATAACTCCGCAACTAAAATATTTGACTTTTATCTTGAAACGATCTGTAGAATTGGAAATAGATTTTAAAATAGATGTTTCGCTAGTGTCGACATGAAACCTTTTTTATGGCGCCTGTCATATCCGAGTCTTTAAACTTAAGCCCTTTCCCCTCACAGAAACAGATAACATACTGATCTCGTTGTCTAAAAGTGTCACGTAAGCAGTCCACCTCCTTTGCCAGGCTCATATCACTTTATCATTTTCCGGAATTTTCTTGGGAAATTGAGAAATTCGATTTTAATTCACGGCTGACCTGCTTTTCCAAGTTTAGTATTCCAGAAATCGTCCCTCAAAGACTTTTAATTTTTTTTTTTTTCATTTATTTTTCCTTCGAGGAAAATTCTGAATTCAGTTTTCCCAATTCCCATTTCTGTTAAAGACATTTTTACATGAAGTTTTGAGAGGGCTGCTTGCTGGGAACCTTTCGACAAGGGACAAATCCGATTTTAAATTGGATATTTAACTTTGCTTTTTTACTTGATTGTACACGGTAGTTTTAGTGTTTCGTCGTAATTTACCTTAATCAGGATTCTTAATTAAATGTCATTTGTTTTATACCGCACGCTGAGTAATTTGAGAGTTTCAAACTTTTTTCAATATGCATTTCAAGCTCTGAAGGTTTAAATGAATAACATTTTTGTTTTGTCGCTTTCTATTCCAAATTTGATTTAATATTGATTTATAAAGAAATAATTCAACTTTTGGAGGGAAATGGATTTATTTTCCTATCTTTTATTGGTTTTGGAAATATATTTGGATGTAAACAAAAAGTTTCGTTAAAATAAACATTCAGAACTTCAGGAACATTGTTTCCTTAGATATTAATTAAGACATCACAATGTAAATCATGTTATAAATTGGTTATGCATAAAGCAATCGAAATGGCTAATATAAGTTTTCAAGAAAGTCAAACTAGCTTTTCAACCAAAGAGGAAAAACTGCAATAAAAGCGATGAAGTATAGTCATGTTTACATCTTTAATTTAAGTGTTTTCTTCCTGGATCAGATTTTAGGGTTTATTGATTATTCAAAAGAGAGTCAGATTAATTGAACGGAACCAATTAAGAATAAAGAAGAAAATTATTTAACGATAGTTTTAAGGACGCTTATACCCTCAAGCGGTTCTCATTCTCTCGGACCATGATAGTCAATATTTTTTTAATTTCATTTCTTCTTATAATTTGGTTTCTAAATAGTATTTTATAGTTAAAATCATTAAATAAACAAATTTTATTGAAAAAAAATTTTCCGTTGAAAATTTCAAGCTATTAAAATTTTTTCTTCCAGATTATTTCAAAAAAGTGAAGAATTTCTACTCTTAAATAACATTTTCTTAACAACGGAACGGTAAATTAATTAAATATTGTTGTAAAAGTCCTATTCTATTACAGTTTAAAATATATTAGTTTTTTTTAAAAAATTTGTAGAACCGTGTTTTTTTAATTAATTAAAATCTAGTCATATTGCGCGTTTTGTTACTGTTTCCATGTAAAAGTCCAAACTTTATAAATTTATATCTTAAAAACAGAACGGTAAAAATCAATAAAATTTTAACAGTACATGTAAAGTAATGCATTTAATATGTCATAAAAATTTTATAAGAATCTGTAGAAATTGGTTTTTTGGATAAACATCCTTAAATGATAGAAACTATCACACAAATTTAGAAGGTGACGGTTAAGTTAAAGAAAATCTTTTTCTTCAATAAAAGATGCCGTTATTAATATATTAATTCAAATTTCATCACCCTTTTGAAAAAATTTTAAGCTTATAACAAAAAAAATATAAAAACACTGCAAAAACTGCTATCTTTTAAGTGTCTTATTTTAAGACACAAGACATTAAGAAAGCGTCTTACGGTTATTTCAAGCTATTTCATTGGTTAATAATTTTGAAAGATGCTTTCTCATTGGTTTAAAATTAAGACACTTTAAAACGTCTTAAAAGTGAGGACAAAAATGTCTTAAAATAAGACACTTGTTTTTACAGTGAAGGACAAAGTAGTAAGATAAACTGAATGATTTCTTAATAATTTACTGATCACTTAACGACCACTTTGTGACCATTCGATGACTTTTTTGTGACCACTCGATACAGCGGAAATATCTAAGCTAATTAATAATTCAAAAGTTGTAGAAAATTTATTTGAAATAATATAGTGATATATTTTTTTTACTCTTAGTTCGAGTGAAATATAAATTTAAATGACAATAATTATTATAATAATTTAATTAAAATGTCAAAGTGATTCTAACAAGTTTTCGACATGCTCCACTTTAATGCAGAATTTATTTATTGGAAACAGAAATTATTGTCTATATAAATCATTTTTGAAATGAAATGGAATTAAAGTTTTTTACTGATAAAAGAATAATTGTTACTAATATTTTTATTTAATTAATTTGTAATTATGTATTGACAATGACAAATTGTCTTTTATACAAGACAGTTTTATTAGCATAATACCTAATTAATAATAACTTCTATTTTGTCCTAATTTCCATTTATCATAAACTTTTGTCATTCGAAATTTTAAATGACATTTGTTATCATAACAAATATCACTTATCATAATTAGTAATTGACATAAATTATATCGAGTAACTATCATTTTGACACAAAACTTATTATAAAGATTATTATATTGTACAAACATAAGTAAATGTTATTTTGTACATCACCTAACACTGTTATATTTTAATATATTCTAAAAGCCAGTTACTTGATTTGAAAATAAAAAATAATTAAAAAAAAATAATGTCTTGTCAAATATTCAATCCGGATTTTTCGTTTATTTGAAAATGTAGATTATTGCACGAGCAGTCTGAAATATACCGAATGACAAAACTTAATTGGTTTTTTGTTCCTGCCCGAGTCGAAATTTTGAGGCTACTTTAACGCTACATAGTCCAAAATTTTTAGGAAATAGAGGTTTAAAGTAGAAGCAAATTCAATACAATTTAGCTTCTACTTTGGTGCTATTATTGGAAGAAATTTCCTGTTTCCGCGATGAGAGCGTTAAAGTAGAAGCTAATATTCAACTATATTAAGGCCTCTTTTAACGCTCAAGACCCCCTTTTTATTGATCTTCTAAAGTCTAAACAAAGAAAGAATCTGTTTTTGCGAACAAAACTGAAATTAATATGAATGAAATTATAAAAAAAAATACTAAATAAATATACAAAATTCATGCGCTTTTAGAATTCGTTACACTTAATACACACAAGCTGGAAATAGTCTAAACTTACTAAATAAATTATTATAACGCAAGTGGGGATTCGAACCCACGACATAACGACCTACGCACTTATAATCTAACGCACTAACCACTACGCTACCGACGCTTATGAACTTTATATTTAATTTTCTCAGTGTCCTTATGATACAAATTACGAATAGTTTTTTTAGGACTTTTCAACAAAATTGTTACATATCGCCAATTTCTGAATGTTTACGGAGATTTTTATGTATTTTTCATTTGTTTAAACAATTTATTATTGTCAAGTTACAGGCTGATATTGATTTAAATCATTGAAGCATTTGCATTAAAATCATGATTTAAATAAAAAAAAAACTTTACAATTCTCCGGATGTCTAATACTGCATGTAAAAAATCACAAACCATAAAAAAAGACCACAAATTTGTGGATAAATCTTAAAAATTTTAATTTTAATATTTTAATCTTTATAAAATTTAAATAATTGGGCTAATATAGATAATCAAAATACCTACGATTTACAAATTTTTGGTATGAAGATAACAAAAAATAATATCAAATTTTTATATCTTTATAGGTCATTAAAATTTAAATAAATTCCAAACGTCAATAAACTCATATTCCAATTTTTTCAAACTTTTAAATGTCAATTAATTCAAATTTAAAGACACATTAGTTAATGCAAAATAATTAAATAATATTAATTATTTTTCATATTCACAATAATCCTTTTTTTAAGTCTTACAATATTTGTAATTCTTCTTTAGTTTCTAATTCAGTTTCTTTTTCGAAACTGTTTAAATTTTATCTTATAATTTCTTATTTTTACAAAATTTAAAGATTTTTTCTCCTTTTACTAATGATATTTTTTGTTGTTGTATTTGTCATTTTATTTTATTGATAAATAAATTATAAATAATAAATAATAATTATTATTTATTATTATTTCGTTGAGTTTCATAAGTTTTTTCATATTTTTAAAAATAAATACGCTTATTTTTTTATTAATGCACCTATTCAATTTGTTTTTAAATCTTGAATAGTTTTTGCGAGGTTTTTTGCAAACTTAGTACTTATTCTTTTATAGAATTTTTAGATTTTCTTTATTTTTCTAAATTTATTGTTGGACTTACTTTCAGTGTAATATTATAAAAATGTTTTTGGTTTAATTTGCCCAAACTTTTTTTTTCTGAAGGATTTTTACTTTTCTTTTCTGGACTTTTTATATACATTTTTTTAATTTTATTTTCATTAATTTTAATTTTTTAAACAAATTATTGCTAGTAATTACTAATTCTTTACAAATACACCTAGGAAGATACAAATTTTTCCTAATTTTACAAATAAATTACTGGGCTCTGGTTAGAAAAATAAAAATTATTGACCATAAATTATTATTTTTATATTTTAAAACAATTTATTATTGTTAATTTATAACATTTAAAAACACCTAGCAAGTAGTAGTTTTTTAATTTGTTTACTTTTTATATTGAAAAAATAAGATATTTATTAAAATTAACAACAATTACCACTCAAAATTGTTTAAACAAATTATTGTTAATAACTGTTATTTTTTTACAAGTGCATCTAGAAAGATACACATTTTCCCTAATTTTACAAATTATTGGGTTTTGGTTATAGATTAAAATTTGTTCCTCTTAAGGGCTAATCAGAGGAACAATAATTGAAGAAAAAGTTAGTTTTTCTTATATGTTAAATAAAAAAGTATATTTTAATGGAAAAAATGACTGAGTTTCACTTGCAGGTTTAAAGTAGAATCAAAATTTTCATTTCTTTATAACTGGGAATGTGGAGCTGTAAAAGAGCTGCTAATTTTAATGATTGGAAAATTGAAACATGTGTATAGACGTAAAGTAGAAGGAAATATTATTATTAGAAGTAAAGAAGAGGCTAAAAATTAAGAAGTCGTTAAGTAGAAGCTAAAGTTCCTCATGAGCTTCAAAGTAGCTTCAAAATTTCGACTCGGGTGGGTAAAAACTAGTTCTAAAAAACAATTTATTATTTTATGACTCTAGAACTGTCTCTTGAATTCTGATTTTTCATTTAAAAGGAGAATATGTTTTCAATTTCATATTGATGTTAAAAGAAATAAAAACAAAGCGTATTTCTTGAAATATAGGAGTAAATTGACGAAAGGATATGTCTGATATGGCGCTGTTCGTGAATATTATGACTTTCGAAGCATTGCACAAAGTACGAGCAGAAAGAAAAGGAAAACAAATTTGTAGCTCACAGCATATTGCTTTGAATTTGCAAAAGAAGCTGGGATTTAGTTTTTTTTTATTTTTTTGAATTTTATTCCATTAAAAATGGCTACTGTACACATACTTAAAATTAAATGAAAATGATCATGCTTGGAATGCTTTCTCACATTATTCACAGAGATTTTGCTTGTAGAATATACTTTTTCCTACTACTTGAAATTTCAATATTTGCTGAAGAGAAATTTTCCTCAAATATATTACACATAAATTTGTTCCTTTGCTTTATATAGTTCATAACACACTGAAGATTATAATTTAGGTTAGTATAAAGCTTGAAGCTTTTTTCTACATAAATCAAAGAGCTTTTTAATTCAATTTTTCAAGAAGATGGAGAAATAGTTTTTTATGTAATTATTCCATTTCTGATTACATTTGCATTTAATATTTGTTTCTTTGGCTTGAACTTTTATCAAGTTTGAGAGACTTTCGTAGAAAAATAATTATTTCCATTTCAAGATGAATTATTCATTTAGATAGAAATGTTTCTTCAATTAGAAAACTTTCTGTTAAAAATATTTTTTAAATTAGGTAATTTTGTATTTTACTGCATTGACGTTCTATCATAAAAGAAATATTTGATTTTGTTTCTATTTATTTTTATTAGTGAAATATTTTAGATAATTGCACTGCTCAAATTCAAATTTGTAAAGAGAAAAGTAGCAGTAGCATTTAATTTTATCTTGTTTCTTTTGCAAACGTATTTTAATCATTATATGCCAATGTTGTTCATAGATTGTTTTCTCATTTAGATGTGCATATTTGAAGCTCTAAACTTTCATTTGCTCGAAATTTTTATTCATGTATTTTCATAAATTACATTTGTAAATGAAATTAAAGGAGAAAAATGGACCAGGCGTTCCGAACGCCCAAGCGGGCAAAATTAAAAGAGGTTTTAATTATTTTCAACGGATATCAACCTCAAATGCCTTAAAAATATATTTCCTGCAAAAAAAATTGTTCATTTATTCCTTGTTTTCCTTGCGGTTATAATAGAAAACATTTTATACTCTCATAATTTTGTCAACTTTAATTATACCATACTGAAGTGGGAAATGTTTCTGAGTAACGAATGAAAAATTTTCTTTTTTTTCTTTCTTTTTTCACATTCTTTTTGTTACAAAGTCACAATTCAGTTCAAAAATGCTTAAAAAAACATTCAATAGTACATTTAATGGTCGCAACCCCTAAAAAAAATTGTTTAAAAAAATAAATTTTCATTCGTTACTCAGAAACGTTTCCCACTTCAGTCTGGTTTAATTATTTGATATGTGAATAGCATTTCAAAAAGTATTTTAGAATTTCAGATTCGAAGAAAAATTAATTGAATCAATTTTGGTGATTCGTAATTCAGGTGGTAATGTAATGTTGTTGGTCAGAATAAAGAGAAGTAAATGAGATTGAAAAAAGTCTCAAGAGAATTAATATTTATTAGTTAGAATTTTCATATTATAGAATTTGTTTTAACCAAGTTTATATTTCAAAAAATTTTACTGTAACAGGATTTTCTTTCAATAGAATTTTTTATATTTAATCTTTAAAATAAATTTTTAAATGCCGAAATTTACCCAAATATTCATTTTTTTTTACAAATTGGTATTTAATAATATTTTTAAGGGCATATGATGGAAAATGACGTCACTGGTATAGTCAAAATTTGGCCGTAAACTTTTTCCTAAAATATTAAATATTTTGACACTAAACTTTGTAGAATTAGTTAAAATATCATGAAGGATGTTTCTCTGACCCAAGTTTCATTGAATTTTGCTATAAAATGAACATTTTAGCATTTCCAAATATTATCAAACTTTTTTAAAAATTAATTTTATGGCAAAATTGAAATAAACTTTGGTCAGAGAGACCTTCCTAATGGTATTTTAAGTAATTTCACAAAGTTTGGAGTCAAAATATTTATTATTTTAGAAGAATCATGTCCTTATAACGTCGAATTTTCGTTTGCCGAAATTGCAAATGCGGCAAAACAAAGATCCGAAAGAAAGATTTGTTGCTGATTTTAAAATTGACTAATCAATTATTATAAAAAAAAATTGTCAATTTTAAAATTCGTATCGGTTTTTCTGTCGGGTGCTTGCTTCAACTCGTTTAAATTTAAATTTTGCTAAATTAGAATTCTATTTAAATAAAATGTTGGCTGAATCAATAGTTTGACAAGAAAAAATAGAGTGTATAGAACCAATAAAGAATTAAAAGAAAAAATAGAAAATCAAAATTACCACATCCAGAGAAATAATATATTTGTCTCACAGCCAAGTAACTTTTTATTTGTTTCAAATAAATTTTTATTTGTGTCAAATAAAATTTTATTTGAAACAAATAAAAAAGTTACTAGGCTGTGAGCCAAATATATTTTTATTTGGCACAAATAACATATCTTTGAGTCAAATATCTTTGCACTTCTCTGGGTGCAATCAAAAGGAACCAATAAAGAATCAAAAGAAACAACAAATGTCCTAAAAAGAGGCTTAGTTCTCAGAATAGAAGTTTAATATTTTTGCATTAAGAGAAAATTTAGTAATTGTTTATTACTGATATAATTACGCATGCGTTTAGTAATTTAATTCAAACTTGATGAGTTAAAGATTAATATCTTGTCAGGTTAAAGATAAGCACATTGTAGTCACAGATACAAACGAAGATAAACTACTCTTTTTTCAAAACTCGGAAAGATAAGGTGGTCTCATTTTTTTCTTTTAAAAAAGTCAAATCTATAAGAAATATGTAGATAGAAAAATTTTCTTTTCACATGAATCATTGAATCTGAAACGTGCCATGTGATAATTGATTAGAACATTCAGAAAACATCATTCATGTTTTAACAAAAGGTTAAAGTTCATCAACTTTGTGATTAAAATGCGTCAGAGATTTGCTCTATTCTGTTTTCTCAAATGTATTTTATATTTCTGTATGCATGTCCATATTCTATTTTTTACTACTTTCGTCACTTTTAAACAGTACTAAAAAGTTTATGTTTACTTAGAAACATACTTAATTAGAATAAATTAATAATCAATTACCTTCTGTTTGAATTTTTATAAAGCGTTTACACTTTAAAAATATTATTAGATAAATTCTAGTATACATAATGATGGTAATTGTAACGACCCGAGTCGAAATTTTGAAGCTACTTTGAAGCTCATGAGGAACTTTAGCTTCTACTTAACGACTTCTTAATTTTTAGCCTCTTCTTTACTTCTAATAATAATATTTCCTTCTACTTTACGTCTATACACATGTTTCAATTTTCCAATCATTAAAATTAGCAGCTCTTTTACAGCTCCACATTCCCAGTTATAAAGAAATGAAAATTTTGATTCTACTTTAAACCTGCAAGTGAAACTCAGTCATTTTTTCCATTAAAATATACTTTTTTATTTAACATATAAGAAAAACTAACTTTTTCTTCAATTATTGTTCCTCTGATTAGCCCTTAAGAGGAACAAATTTTAATCTATAACCAAAACCCAATAATTTGTAAAATTAGGGAAAATGTGTATCTTTCTAGATGCACTTGTAAAAAAATAACAGTTATTAACAATAATTTGTTTAAACAATTTTGAGTGGTAATTGTTGTTAATTTTAATAAATATCTTATTTTTTCAATATAAAAAGTAAACAAATTAAAAAACTACTACTTGCTAGGTGTTTTTAAATGTTATAAATTAACAATAATAAATTGTTTTAAAATATAAAAATAATAATTTATGGTCAATAATTTTTATTTTTCTAACCAGAGCCCAGTAATTTATTTGTAAAATTAGGAAAAATTTGTATCTTCCTAGGTGTATTTGTAAAGAATTAGTAATTACTAGCAATAATTTGTTTAAAAAATTAAAATTAATGAAAATAAAATTAAAAAAATGTATATAAAAAGTCCAGAAAAGAAAAGTAAAAATCCTTCAGAAAAAAAAAGTTTGGGCAAATTAAACCAAAAACATTTTTATAATATTACACTGAAAGTAAGTCCAACAATAAATTTAGAAAAATAAAGAAAATCTAAAAATTCTATAAAAGAATAAGTACTAAGTTTGCAAAAAACCTCGCAAAAACTATTCAAGATTTAAAAACAAATTGAATAGGTGCATTAATAAAAAAATAAGCGTATTTATTTTTAAAAATATGAAAAAACTTATGAAACTCAACGAAATAATAATAAATAATAATTATTATTTATTATTTATAATTTATTTATCAATAAAATAAAATGACAAATACAACAACAAAAAATATCATTAGTAAAAGGAGAAAAAATCTTTAAATTTTGTAAAAATAAGAAATTATAAGATAAAATTTAAACAGTTTCGAAAAAGAAACTGAATTAGAAACTAAAGAAGAATTACAAATATTGTAAGACTTAAAAAAAGGATTATTGTGAATATGAAAAATAATTAATATTATTTAATTATTTTGCATTAACTAATGTGTCTTTAAATTTGAATTAATTGACATTTAAAAGTTTGAAAAAATTGGAATATGAGTTTATTGACGTTTGGAATTTATTTAAATTTTAATGACCTATAAAGATATAAAAATTTGATATTATTTTTTGTTATCTTCATACCAAAAATTTGTAAATCGTAGGTATTTTGATTATCTATATTAGCCCAATTATTTAAATTTTATAAAGATTAAAATATTAAAATTAAAATTTTTAAGATTTATCCACAAATTTGTGGTCTTTTTTTATGGTTTGTGATTTTTTACATGCAGTATTAGACATCCGGAGAATTGTAAAGTTTTTTTTTTATTTAAATCATGATTTTAATGCAAATGCTTCAATGATTTAAATCAATATCAGCCTGTAACTTGACAATAATAAATTGTTTAAACAAATGAAAAATACATAAAAATCTCCGTAAACATTCAGAAATTGGCGATATGTAACAATTTTGTTGAAAAGTCCTAAAAAAACTATTCGTAATTTGTATCATAAGGACACTGAGAAAATTAAATATAAAGTTCATAAGCGTCGGTAGCGTAGTGGTTAGTGCGTTAGATTATAAGTGCGTAGGTCGTTATGTCGTGGGTTCGAATCCCCACTTGCGTTATAATAATTTATTTAGTAAGTTTAGACTATTTCCAGCTTGTGTGTATTAAGTGTAACGAATTCTAAAAGCGCATGAATTTTGTATATTTATTTAGTATTTTTTTTTATAATTTCATTCATATTAATTTCAGTTTTGTTCGCAAAAACAGATTCTTTCTTTGTTTAGACTTTAGAAGATCAATAAAAAGGGGGTCTTGAGCGTTAAAAGAGGCCTTAATATAGTTGAATATTAGCTTCTACTTTAACGCTCTCATCGCGGAAACAGGAAATTTCTTCCAATAATAGCACCAAAGTAGAAGCTAAATTGTATTGAATTTGCTTCTACTTTAAACCTCTATTTCCTAAAAATTTTGGACTATGTAGCGTTAAAGTAGCCTCAAAATTTCGACTCGGGGAAATAGCTTCTATAAATGCACTCCACATTTTAGTTCAAGTGTTTTCTTTTTACTTATGTATATATATCTCTCGCGTAGCATTTGAAATTACTATAGAAATGAGAAAAACGCTCTAGTTGAAGAAAGTGCTTTTTAAAAGTAATATTTATCACTAATGGAATTTCATACTTTTTTGTAAATATGTACTAACTGTCCTTTCCAGTAAATAAATAAACGATGAGCATTTGCGCTTTGAGCTTTTGAAAAGTTTTAACTTGTACGAGAAATAGTCAGGAAGCAGTTTGTAACTCTGAATTATTTAACTGTTATATTTCAAGCAAATTCCAAGCTTGAATTTTATCCTCAATTCGTTGAAAACAAATACCTCTCATAAATTCGTGAAAATTCAAAGTTGAACTGGGTAATATTGGAAAGATTTATTTAGATTCGCAGAATCTTCGAGTCCATATATGTATATAATAGAACTTTAAGAAATTGTTAAATTTCTTCAATAAGTTATGAGAGAAAATATAAATTTTCATTGATAGACGTGTCTCGATTCTATTCAGTTTTCATATAATTAGAGCTTGTTTGGCAGATAATTAAATTTTATTAATTTAACGAGGAAACCCACAATAATTAAGTGACACTGCATTGCTGTGAGGAATACTCAGCTGCAAAATATACTTGGAGTTTTCGAGGGTTAAAAATGGAACCTCATTACAGACTGACAAAGAGCAATGCATTTTGTTGTTGTCAACGTGAACTCCATTATGTGCATAGCATTCGTGTATCTCGATTATATAGGTATTGTCTTGTCAGAAACTACAAAAAGTATAAATGTAGAATTTTCTGTCTTTAGATAAATTGAGTTTATTTAAAAATGGAACTTTTTTCCGATACGACTTCATTATTAATAGATTTTTAATTGTATTTTTATGCTGCAAGTTATTCTTATGATCTTTTTGTTACATTTTTTTATTATTTTTCATCTTGTCGTTATATGTAAAAGATTGTTTTAACGAGTGAACCACTTTTTTATATAAATATAAAACTAAATTCTTCAAAATAAGAGCTTAACAGACTGCGCTGCATCGTTGGATAGGTATTGACAATAGCTACAAAATTTACACGGATTTAGAATTTTTTTTATGTTTCAGATCAATTTTGTGAACGTTCTTCGAAAAAATGTTTTTTTTTTTTTTTTTTTTTGTTATAGTACCTAAAACGAGTGAACCTCTTGTAAAAATCCTCTAAAAATGTTTAAAAACCAGACTTGAGGGTTTATTTAATAATTATTTATTGTATATTCGACTGTATAAAAAATTTCCCCTTGGTTTATTGTACTTAAATCTTTAAAAAAAGTTATATACTTATATAAAGAATTTGCTTCGTCAAAAATTGGACTGTTTTATGCTTTTTGTGACATTTTTCAATTCGATCAAAATCATGGAGAAATATATAAATTACGTAGAAATAATTAGCTTTAAATCAACTGTAGTGTCGATTGTTATCTATACAATTGTCGAATAAGTTATTACAATGAAAAAATTGGGTGGTCCACTTATAGATTCTATCGGACCATGATATTCAATATTTTTTTAATTTAATTTCTTCTTAGAAATTTGGTTTCTAAATAGTATTTTTGAGTTAAAATCATTACACAAACGAATTTTGTTGAAAAAAATGTTTTCCGATGAGAATTTCAAGCTATTAAAATTTCTCCTTCCTGGATATTCAAAAAAAGTGGAAAATTACTAACCCTGAATAACATGCATTTTCTTAACAACCGTACGGTAAATTGATTTAATATTGTTGTGAAAGTTGTATGTTATTATAGTTTAACGCATTTTGTTACTATTTTCATGTAAAAGTTCAACTTTATAAATTTATATCTTAAAAACAGAATGGTAAATTTCAATAAAATTACAACTATAAATGTAAAATAATGCATTTAATATGTCATTAACATTTTATAAGAATCTCTAATCGATTTTTGGATAAACCTCCTTAATAGTAGCTCATTTTTGTCTAACTCATTAATAGAAAATCATTAATTCATTAGTAAAAATGATACTAATTTTTAGTAAAAAATTACTAATTTGAGAATGCAACATCTACTAATTGAAAAAGTAAACTTTCGCTTTTTAATTAATAGATATTTTACTTTCAAATAAGTAATTTTCTACTCAAAATTAGTAACATTCTTAACTATTTAATAGTAGCTTATTTTTCTTTAATTCATGTTGAAAGAAAGTCACTGAATTAGATTTAGAGAGTAAATTTTTTGTATTTTAATCAAATAATAGTCATAACATTTGGATTTATTTTATCACTTTTATAAAATGATAATGTGCGATTTCATGACACTTTTCACTTTTCGGAGTCAAAATTATTATATTTTTTTATTTATCTGTATTTATAGAAGTTTCAGAACATCTAAGTATTTTTATTCATAGGGAAGGGTGGTCCCAAACCGACCCCCTAAAAAGCAAAAGTTTTAAAGGTGCCAAAAACTTGTTTCATTGCTGAGGTCAAATTTTTTTCAGTAAAGGAATCATTTTTTCATGTTTCCACTGGTTGCCGAGGCTCTGGATCTCATGAAGTGGGTGATACAGAGAGAAAATCGAAAATTGACGTTTTCGACAATCTCAAAAAGGGTGGCCTGAAACCGACCCCCTATTTTTATTGCAGGAAATAGCGAAAACAAACAAAATTTTGAACTTGTATTGTAATTTGAAATAAAAAATGAAGACCTTCTCATTTAGGATGAGAATGTAAAACAAACTAGAATAAACTTAAATTACTTTTACTTTATTTAAATACACTATTTAAGTCCGTTTTCAGAATAGGAGTAAAAGAATTATCATTACAATAAAAAATGAGTGTTTTTAGTCTGATCTTAATTACAAGCTATATTATCTTAGCTTAATTATTTTTATTTTATTAAAATACATTTGTAGGTATTATTTGGTAATTACAAATAATTTAGTTACTATTACAATGCAAGAAAAGGGGGGGGGGGTCGGTTTCGGACCACCCCCACTATTTTCACATAATGTCTTGCCGATCATTCATGTCAATGAAAGCGTTTGAATTTGAATATTGTGTATTAAAGTTGAGGCCATAAGCAACCAAAAAACTTATCAATGTTTAGGGCTCTGTTTGTATAATTTTATAATAGTTATTATATTCAAATAAAAGTCAAAACTTTCGTCTAAAAGAAGGTTGAAAAAAACGTTCAAATTGTTTTTAAATAAGAAATTCTGTTGAGTTTATAGAAAACTATTTGTTTTTGAAATGGTCCAAAAATGGTTTTTCTAATTTGATTTAAATTTTCATTCTTATATGAAAATTCACAGAACATCTGTAATTTATTCATATAGTTTTAAATAACATATATGTAAGCAGGCTTTAATATGATTAAAATTATAATACGTTTGCTTGAAGAATAATTTCTGAAATCATATTAAATCTTCTGGAATCAAGAAAATTTCATCTATATAGAAAATTACAATTCAATTTATTAGGAGACATTTTATTTCATAATTTAACAATTCAATTATTATAAAGTTCAGTATATTTAAGTTTGTTATGAAGTCTGATTATTAGACAAGATTTATTTAAAAAAAAATACGGTGACTTTCACACTGTTTAATCGAAAAAATAGAATATTTAATATAATAATATTAAAATTTTCAAATTTTATAGATATAATTAATGTACAGTTGTTTTTTTTTCTTCTATAATAACAGTTTAAAAATTCTTTCTACCAAATCTCGACTATTCCGACTTTTGACAAACTTTTATATTTAACTTTATAAATTGACTTGTAAATTTGAAAACTAAAATGTCTTCCCAAATAATGCGTTTTTCACAGCATTGTAAACTTTTATGTATTAAAATAATCTGAAGCGCAATTGTTTTAAGCCAATTTCAGATTATTTAAATTCCATTTGGTATAAATAAAAGAGTGTGGCAGATTAATTTAATCCAAAACAATTTTCTGTGAGAGTAAAAAAATATATAAAAAACCATTCCTTTCTTGCCAGTATAATTTAAGAACAATCTTTTAATCATTAAATAAGTAATTGTCTCTGAAACTGGAAATGTATTTGTTCTGTATTAAAAAGAATAATTTAATAAATTAGAGTTTCCCGGAATCTGAGGAATTGAATATGACATTATTCTAATTTAAAAAGTCAAGTTTCTCGTATTCCGGAGGAGCAGTTCGTAGCTGGGATTTTGAATATTTTAATCTCCTCAGGGGATCCAATAAGAAGGAGAAAAAAAGTTGAAAAAAAGAAGGAACTGAGAATCACGATAGCGTGATCACAGACATGAGTTTTATTATTAAAGAAAACTGGAGTCTTCTTCTACTCAGAGGCCAAATTTAATCGAAGCTGTGTGTTATTCTCTTGAGTCTTTGGGTAATAAAACAACTAGGTGATCACAAAAGGAGAGCTTCTGAAATTCCTGCAGGCGAGAATATTCCTCCAGAGTTCAGAATAGCTTGTCCGTAAATGGGGTTAAAAATACCATACAAACTCTGGGCAGTATCGTTAGCAGTATATATATTTGAGACGGTATCTGGACATTGACCGAGTTTATAATCGACTGCAGTTTGCACTCGTGTTTGATTTTTGAGTCTCGTCTTACACGCCTTGCGTATTTTGACTAAAAGCAACCTTTCCGTTTGGTTTACTTTTCAAGAAACAAAAATTGCAAGCACAGTATCCTATGTGTAAGTCGGATATATGTTTCTCCAGTATTTTCGTAAAATTAATAACCTGTTTAATGGTATTTTATATAAAAATTATTATCAACTATTAATCAATGTAAATTATTATAGATTTTAGGAAAATACTTTACAGACAACTAAAAAAAAAACAAAAGGTTACGTGCAATTTAATTAACCGAAACTTTATTTATCAGAGTATTAAACTTCCCATATACAAAAATTCTAGAATGTGCAATTGTGCATTTGCCCGACACACGGAATGTAGAGTTCCTAAAGGAGCTATCTGATTGGCTAGTAATCTTTTCGGAAATATTACTACCGGCTATTCAGCGAGCTCTTTTAGAAATTCTGCATTACGTGTGTCGGGCAAATGCACATTCTGGAATTTTTGTATTCGGAAACTTTAAAACTCTGATGAATGAAGTTTCGGTTAGTAAAATGTTCGGAAAATAATGAATCTGATAAATACAATGTTTGAGAAACATAAATTCGAGAATTTAAATATTCTGACAAATGAAAATTCAGGAGCTTAATTATTCTGAGAAATGGAGTATTGAGAGGTTAAATATTTGGAAAAATGGTGAATCTGATAAATAAAGTTTCTAAAAAATGCAAAATCGAAAAATTAAGTATTCTGAGAAATGGCTTTTCGAGAAATTAAATAATCGGACCAAAAGTAAGTCTGATAAATACAATTTCTGGAAAATGCATATTCAGAAAGGTTAATATTCCGATAAATAAAGTTTCGGGAAGTTAAATATTCTGATAAATGAAATTTAGGGAATCTGAATATTCGCATAAATAAATCTCGGTCTATTGCACATTCTGTCAATTGAGTTTTGGTCAAAATGTCGGCTTCCCCATTTTTCTCTATTTTATTAGTAGAAAATCACTAATTCAGATTTAACGAGTATATATTTTATTCTTTTTTATGATCAATAATGTAGATTATTATCTTTTAAACGAGTTTTTGAAATTGATTAACATAGTCAAATGTAATGGTTCGGATAAGTTTATCTTTGAGAAAAGAAAATTTGATGCATTATATTATACTTATACCTACACTCAACGTTGGAGACAAACGTTCCTCAAATATTTCCATAAAATTCATATTTGCCAAGCGCTTGAGATTCTTTTCTCAATTTAAAACTAAGTTTTTAAAAAGTTTATACTGCTTCCAATATAAATTAAAACTGAAATATTACTTTAAACAAATATTTTTCTTTTCGTGTATTTGTATTTCGAAAAAGTCATATTATATTTTTTAAAGATAATAAATACTATAAATCATATCATGATAATGATTTATTAGACTGTTCAGATAAATATTTGAATCAAATAGAAGATATAATGCTGTGTATATTGTATTTTTTTAAAAAATGTCATTCTTTTATAAAGTTTACAAGTGATACAATTTTCTAAACGATATTTCCTCAGAAAAAGTTGCACCGCAATAATTGACCGTTCGAATTCTCAATTATAAGTTTTAGTTTAAGTTTTAATTACAATTTAACTGAGTTTATTAAAGTTTTAAAAATTTTCCTTCTCTACAAAGTAAGTTATAATTTTTTTAAGACAAACAACCATGTTTAAAACAAGTTAAAAAATATATTTATTTTGTGAACATACACTGAAAAAAATGTTTAGTCATATCAACAAAAATTTGGTTGAGTCAACCAAATTTTTGTTGCTATGACTAAAAATTTGGTTGAGCCAACAAAATTTTTATTGATATGACTAAACATTTTTTTAGTGTAATTTGTCTGAATTTTCATAAAGCAAATTCATGATTTTTTTTTTCTTTTGGCATTTAACTCTAAATCTGAATTAGTGATTTTCTACTAATAAATTAGAGAAAAATCGGTTACTATTAAACAGAGAATAGTGGAAACCGCACTAATTCAACTTTAGAGAGCGGACAATTTAAAATTCGTGCTGATGAGTTTTATGATAAATGGTCATTCAGTTTAATAAACTCAAATTGAGGTTTGGGGAATTTGCAGGCGAACCTTAATTATGTCCTTTTTCTCTAAATTTTTACAATTTTGGACTTACTTTTAACAAATATTGATACAGAATAATTACCCCCGAAAAATTGGAAAAAAAATTAACGAACCTGGATTTTGCATATTTTCCATTTGTCATTTTTTAAAACTTCTTTTGCAGTATCACTGCTGTTAAGATACACAAAACAATAACTTTTTCACAACATTTTTCTTTAGAAGAAACGTTTTCCAAGTCATAAACCTTTTTCATCAACTTTTTAGCGTTACGACAATGAAACTTTTGCTCGCCTTCCTAAGTTCTATAACAACATTTCTGGAGAAAGGCGTTGTTATGGACACCGGTGTAAAAAATTGCAATTTTATTAATATAATAACACAGGACCACAAAAAAATCGACCTTTTTCTAAGGTGAACCGCAATATGATTTTCTGACTTATTTCGATGCGCTGAACACGAATCTGAAGTTCGATTTGATCCATCAAGCCAGGATTTTTTTCTAACCTCAAAAAACAAGTTCAATCATACAAGTTACTCAAAATTTTTGTGGGCTTGCTGTTGGAGCGCTGATTACGAATGCCATGTCAGATTTTCAAAATTCGAAACGGCGGATGCAATATGTCGGACTAATTTTTTAAAAAGTTAAAAAATAATTAACAAATTATTTTTTTTTGTGGTCCAGTGTAATTAGTTAAAATTTAATACCGTTATTTTAATTTGATACATAAATATTGTAAACATAATTTACAGTATGCAACACTTCTTTAATTTATTTGAAAGGATTACAATTTTTTAAAAATTCAGCATTTGAATCTATACGTGCGTTTTGCAGAAGAGAAAAAATTGCAGAACTTTGGTTTAGTGAATCCAGTAACTAGTAAAGTAAATAAATAATCAAAAGCGAGTAAAGGAAGTAAATGAGGGTAATGGGGAATGGAAAAAAAATTTTTTTTTTAATACGCAAAGGAAAGCAGGAGATGTGAACTTTAATTTAAATGTAATTATTGTGTGAATCTGAGTACGTTTCTTTAAATGCGCTAAAAATGAGCTACTTTAAATTAAAAGGTAAAATGAGTATGATAGCATCTTGTATACTAATTAGTCTCCGCGAAGCTTGGCGGTGGTGTCAAACGTGGGCTCTAGGTTCATAATTAAGCATGATGCATGAACAGTCACGTGCTCTGTCGCTCGTCATTAGTGGGCACGTGCAAAAGGTTATCGTCTTTACATCGCTACCGTTGCAATAAGGGTTGAAAAGGTGGATAAAAATTATGTCACTCTTTCCTCGTCAATTACTACACGATTTCGGTTTAGTTTTTCCTAAAATAGCTCACTTGGAAACATCTTAACATCACCAAAACAATAGTAAATTTCTAATAAAAAATAAGTTACTATAAAATATCAATAAATGTGATGTCCAAGATGTTGAAAGGGCCATTTTGTTTTTTTGCAAAAACAAAAGTTGTGCCAAATTATGCTAGATTTGTGCTCTATTGTGACGCAATTTTTTTTTAATAAAATTAAAATTTGACCCAAAAAACTTAAAAACAAATTTTTTTACCCACAAACGCCATATTATTAAAACCACAAAATGAAATCTGTGTTGGGTACTTCCAACCCTCAGAACTTTGAAATGCCATTTTCAAATCACAAAAAACAGAATATTGTGATAACTTGTGTTTTTAAAAAAAAATTTAAATTCAAAGAAAATTTGGAAAAAACATAGTAATTTGTTTAGGCAGGAAATTTTCAAAAGTCAAAATTTCGAAAAACAAAAGTTGTGCTAATTTGTGCTAGTCTAACAGAATTAAAAAGTTTTATAGCATTTTTCGATAAAGTCAATATTTTTCGCGAAAAACTGAAAATAAAGTTTAAGATGTACACTTTTTTGGGCAATTTCCAGCATAACTTTGGTTTTTTCCAAATTTTGACTTTTAAAAATTCACAACATCGTAAAATGCCATAAGACTTTTTAATTGTGCTAGGCTAGTGCAAATCAGTACAGATTTCATTTTGTGGTTTTAACAAAATTGCGTTTGTGGGTTAAATAAATTTTTTTTTAATTTTTTGGATCAAATTTTGATTTTATTAAAAAAAAATTGCGTCACAATAGAGCACAAATCTAGCATAATTTGGCACAACTTTTGTTTTTGCGAAAAAACAAAATGTCGTTTTCAACATCTTGGACATAAAAATGTGTTGGAATTATTCATTTTGTTTTTATTTATTAAACGAGAATAAAAATAGTGAAAATTTGCAGTAAAAATTATGATTTATATATAGAAGAAAGTGATTGATTATTTTTAAAAATAGTAATGTACAGTTATAATACTCGTGTTTATTTCTATAATTACTTGGGATTTAATAAGAATTTTTATTAAAAATACGAAAATTGTATATCGAGGTGATTAAACTTGTATAAAAATATTTAAATTGCAGTATGAATAAACAAAAGAAGTGAATAATTTTTTCAAAAATTTGGAAGGCCTATTCCTCGATCTATATTAAATTTCGTAAATGACAAAATTAGAATACAAATGTATTCGTTATTTAAAATCCTGAATAAAATAAGAACCCGTCGAAGTTCCACAAGTTCTAACTTTAGTGCAGTTTAGACTTGGTAAATCCCTAAATTTATTTCCCTAGCCTGCGTCTAACGATATGCAAATTCAAAACGCAAGTGTTGGGTCACGCAGCCTCTGGAAAAGATTAATTTTTTTATCAGGTCTAAGAATGTGTCACGAGTAGAACTTTATTATTTTTAGTTTTAATAATATTGCTTTATATATGAAAAAAAAGAAAGAAAAAAAAGAGGAAAATGTGAAATAGCTCAATTTTGCAGTAAAAGTATTAAAAGAGATTTCGATTACAGTTTTATTAACAAAATATAATAAATTATGGGTTTTTATTAAAGTAATACATTATATTGTATCAATTTGTACTCTCGTATATTATGACAAGTGATGATTTTCTTAATCTGTTAAAGAGGGTGATTCGGTGAAAGTTTATATCTTTCCTCTATTTTAATATTAAAGTAGGATCATAAAACAAATTCAAATTAATCGAATATACCAAAGTTGAAATTAAAAATGTATGTATACCATTCTTATATGTTTATTTTTATTTTATTTTGTGCATTTAAATGCAATTGAACACAAATTGGTTATTTAGTATTTTCGACAAGTAAATCATTAATTTCGTCACCGGTGGAAAAATGATGTTTTTAGCTAGTGGAATAACAACACTGAAAAAAATGGATGTTTACCCTTAACATCTGGATGTTAACGCATAACATATTTATCACTTAACATAGGGACAGCTATCTAGATGTTCAGGGTTAACATCTAGATATTATACTTTAATATCTAGATGTTAAAATTTAATATCTTAGATGTTAACCTTTAATATTTAGAGGTTAAGCGTTACTATCTTGTTTTAAACATCTAATTCTAAATAACCATTTTTCTCAGTGAAGTGGAAAAAATTACCGTTTTCATTATTATGTGGGAAAAATTACCATATTCATCAACAGTAAAGAAAATGGCTATTTATAATCTATTGTAAAGAAAATTATCATTTTCCTCATTTGTATATTGTTTCCGTCAATGATATAAGAAATGATCAAATTTAGCCACTAATGGGAAACATTATTTTAGACAGTGGGAAAAATAAAAATTTTAGTCTCTAGTGGTGAAAATGACAATTTCCTTCACTTCCTTCCTTCCTATTCCCTGAAAAGTTAATTTTTAAAAGAATTACATGCATCTCGATCTTCCGCTTAGTTTGAATTCAACTTCTTCTATACATTTTTCGTGTCACGAATAATAAACTCTATAAACCTAAATGAATGAAACTAAAATAAAGAGTTCTACCTTATCGCCCATATTTAATTTATTAACAATATAACTGTTTTTCAAAATTATTAATAAAACAAAGATTCATGACACACATGTCTTTCTGAAATAATTCCCAAAATTCCAAATTGATATCTTCATTGGTTTAGGATTAAGTAAATATAAAAAGCCAATTCTGGAACATGCGGCCTTAAGGGCATGTGATCAAGAATGATGTCACTGGTATAGGAAAAATTTGCCCATAGTCTTTTTCTTAAATACTTAATATTTTGACCCGGAATTTTGTAGAGTTACTTAAAATATCATTAGGAAAGACTGTCTGGTACAAAGTTCGGTGTCAAAATATTGAGTATTTTAAGAGACGGGTTGCGGACAAATTTTGCCTATATCAGTGACGTCACTCTCTTTCTATCACATGCTTTTAAATCAGAAATATAAATTTTTGGATGGTTGGAGAAGGTACAGCACTATGCAGGTCAATTTTTTAAAAATTCAGTTCAAGAATTCATTTTGTTTTTAAAGATGCATGCATTTTCTTAAGTGAAAAATTGTTGTTAAAATTTGCAAGAAATTGGAAATGGTGAAGAAATGAGGAAATCGGTAGTTCATACGTTAAGTGCAGAAAAGCCATTAGTCTGGTTGACTGGCTGCTGTTTCCGTATTTCAAGAAAATGACTAGCATTAGCAACAATACATGTCCAAGTGAGCTTTTTTACACCCACGCTTAAGCTCAGTTCATCCATTTTATGTTTATACTGCTGAATAACATGGTTGGGCAAACAATGCTTGTTCTACGTCAAGCTGACAGCCGCGCTCTATAAATCGGCTCCATAGTAATAATATTTACCTCATTTCTTATTATTTCTGTCCTTCTGAAAAAGTACGAAACGAAAAAAGAACCTGGTATAATCCACTTGATTTGAAAAATACATGTGCAGTTTTCGTTTTGTAGACTTAAATTTCACCTAGTCAAATATTCCTCGAATTCAGATAATATTTACTTATTTACTTTTTTTTTTGTCTCAAAGTAATGAAATGGTTTCAATAAATTGTTTCAGAACAGATTGAAAACACGTGCATAATAAAGAAGAAATTCACTTGGATAATAATCATTATCATAATAAAGCTCAAAAATGAAACTGGAGAGGAAAGTTTCCCTCCTCGAGTTTGAAATTGTTTTGGTAACAATAAACTTGGATGCAAATTTTAAATGATTTGCTTGTATAATTAAAATTCTGTTCATGCTGCGAAGAAAGTTAATAAGAATAATGAAATTCCTCGTTAATGGTTAACCCTTTGCGGTACAATGGTTACCCACTCTTATTTTATTAAAATATTTAATATTTTTTTTACTTTTTTTCAATAAATTTACGATTTTAAATAGACTATTTTTTAAAAAACAAGCTATACTGTTATTATTGTTCAGACATAAAAATGTTGTCAAAGTTCAGAACTCGTTCATATGAACAGAATTATTTTGGTTTTCGTTAACATATTTTGCAACAGAAAACGAAAACTTGAATTAAATTCTTTTTAATACTTAAGGTATTAGTCGCGTAAAATGATTTTCGTCAGATTTTTTTAAAACTTTGTATCTGTATTCATGAGGTATTTATCTATGAAATCAGATCTATCCTATTAATTTTGACCACTTCTGAGCTTCAAAATGTTAATTCAAAGTTTATACCTTTTACATGCAATAGCACAAAATGCATGTAAAAAAAGTCTTTTATATTCAATTATAAAAAAACAAGTCGTCAGTTTTTCAAATAAAACTACTAAGTTACACATTGAGATAAAATAAATCCTTTAAAAAAAAATTAACTTTATTGACCACGCCGTATAAAAAATACAATAATTTAAAAATTCATAATTTTTCATTTTCACGTGGTTTCATTGAAAAATGTCGAAAACGTGTAAGCAATACATCACGATAACTTATAGTACCTGACTCAAAATCGTGAAAATTACATATATTATATTAGAAGAGGTCACAAGGAAGCAAGTAAGTTGATATAAAAGTTTATTTTTTGTTCTTTTTATTTTGCGGGAGTTTTGCGGGAGCATTTACGCGACTAATACCTTAATTTAATTTTTTCGCATGCAAAACAAAATTTTTAATTAAACTTGAATTAAAAAAGTACACTGTAAAAACAAGTGTCTTATTTTAAGACATTTTTGTCCTCACTTTTAAGACGTTTTAGGGTGTCTTAATTTTAAACCAATAAGAAAGCGTCTTTCAAAATTATTGACCAATGAAATTGCTTGAAATAACCATAAGACGCTTTCTTAATGTCTTGTGTCTAAAAATAAGACACTTAGAAGACAGCAGTTTTTGCAGTGTATATGTAAAATATAAATTTCGTTCGTTTTATATTTTTAACTTTAATATTTATAAAATATTTTACTCGCTTTAATATTTATAACTTAAAGTGCATTTTATATAAATCGAAAAATTATAAAAAAATACGCAAGGGTTAAAAAGCACTATTTCTACGGATTTATTCGTTATTAAATATTTATTTGAGGGCTAGGGACAAATATTGTGTTGATGATACCAGGCGTGTGTGTTTCCTATACACTAAAATTTTTACACCAATTTTGATGAAGAAATTTTTAAAATTAATAATGCTATGTACAGTAAGTATATCTAGATGAAATAATAAAAAATTCCTCTCTGACGATGGGATTAATTTTTTTTAATCATTATATATGATGATTAAAAAAAATAAGCTCGTAACTGTAAATAAATACCATTACGAAAAAATTGTTTACATATTTATAAATAGATTCCTTAATTGAGAATATGGAATAAAAGTCCACTGAGTAATAGGTACACTGAATACAACATCGATAGGTACGAAGAGATAAAAGAACAAATTTTCTCATTTAATGCTCCTGTTTTCTGGTTATAAAAAACATTTTAAGTTTTTTATGTTTGGCAAAATTATTCAAAGGTAGCTTGTGTATTTAAAACTAAAAGTATTCTCTGCTTTAATTTCAGCTTCTCACATTTTTAGCCGGAAGCTTTTTATTTTCATAACATATAGAAACATGAATTTACAGTGAATGAAAATGTGCTATTTTGAAAGTCTGCAGAATATAAAACACGATATTAATTTTCCAAAAAATTGCATTATATCGAGCATTATAATTATAGTTCTCTTAACAAGTTGTACAAAAATTGTTTGAAGTTTAAACGTTTCCATTTCTCGGCATTTATATTGGAGGCTTTATTATTTTTCTTCTGTCTTATGTAAACTTTATAATATAACTATACAGACGATATCGTCTTTTATTGTATGTCTAAAAAATTATTTTTATGAAGATTGATGAATGATGAAAAGAAGGGGATCGTTTGTCTGATAAAGTTAAGAAAATCATCCTCGGAATATCAGATATGTTTCTTATGTTATCAGCCAGGTTTTAGTATTCCTTTTAATATTCAACCGAGCTCTACGACATTTTTAAAAAAAAATTTTTATGAGAAAATTGGATATATGAATTCCAATCTGCAGTCTACAAATCGCGTGTAGAGATTGATAAATTTTCGCCCCAGGCTTTCTGGATTCTGTACCTATTCATCAGATCCATTGTAATCGTTTTATCTTTGGAAATTCGATATTCGATAGCTAACCAGTATTATATACACGACATTAAGTTCTGGATATGAGCTCAACTATGCGCCCCGTTATGAAATATCTTGCGGCGATTCTATATTGAAATAAATATGATACGCACTTCCTAATATAATAATCTTTAAGAAGAAATATCCTTGCATGATATTCTATTGTGATACCAAGAACTTTGATGAAATTCAAGACGATATGTTTTATTTTTGAATTATTTGATTAAATAAATGTTTCCTTTCATAAATCATAATTAATACCTGTAACTTTTAGAATTTCAAATTCTAATTTTTATAAACTTCCTTTTCTACACTGCAAAAACATGGTGTCTTAAATTGGACAAAAATGTCTTAAAGACACGAAAAATGTCTTAATTTAAGACATTTTTGAACAATTTAAGACACCTGTTTTTGCAGTGTAAACGTAATTTCCAAATTTTTAAAACACCTACAGTTTTTTTTACTTGATTTTTAATAATTTTATTATTAATCAACAACATAGTGATGCATTCGAGAATATGTCTTTTCATAAAAGAAAAAAAGACACAAATTATGCATTCAGTTGTTTTCAATGTATTTTTCACGAGATACTCGTTTTTTTTTTTGGGTAATTTTTTTAAGCGATTTTTTGCACGTATGCACTGCAAAAACAGATGTCTTAAATTGTTTAAAAATGTCTTAAAATAAGACATTTTTCGTGTCTTAGACACCATTATGCAAAAAAAAAACATTTTTTACTAAAATTTTTGAGATAATCTCAAAAAACTTCCCAAAAAAATACATTTTTTCGACGGGACAGTACAGTAGTCTATTTTATTGTAGATTTGTCTGCTGAATCCGAAATCAAAGTCTACTGAATTCCCTTTTTTTCTATAATTTTCTAGATAATCTCAAAAAGCTTGTCAAAAACGTTGTTTAAACGTTAAACGTTAAACGTTGTTTAAAATTTTTTTAAAAAAACTTTTTTTCGCCCGACAGTATAGTAGTCTATTTCTTCGCAGATTTTTCTACTGAATCCAAATCTGAAGTCAGAATTACCTTTTTTCAAAAATTTTCGAAATAATCTCAAAATGCTTCTCAAAAACGCCTAAAAAACCAAGAAACCATTTTTTTTTCGTCAAGACAAGATACTAGTCTATTTCTTTGAAGATTTATCTGCTAAATCTCAATCCAAAGTCAGAATTACTTCATTCTAAAATTTTCGAGATAATCTCAAAAAGCTCCTAAAAAACTAAAAAGAAAAGCAAAATGATAATTTTTTTCGCCGGCACACCATACTAGTTTTTTTATCGTATTTTTATCTGCTGAATCCGAATTTAAATTCAAAATGCCGAGATGGTCTAAATTTTTTCAGATATTTCCTATTAAAATAATAATAATAATAATAATAATGATTACACTTGTTTTCTGCGTGTATTCTTAACTGCAAATTTTAATTTAGCAGTGAAAAATACTGAGAAGTATTGGGTAAAAGTACCAATTACTGCGATGTGAAATCGAAGTCCGATAAAATATTGGAAAAGAAGATAAATATAAATAAAAGATAAATATTTGACTGATTTTAAAAACACTCTTGTTATTTATTGAAGTAGAAACCACTAATTAAAATATTAAAAGAAATGATGTATTCTTAAAAATAACAAATTTATAAATAATACTCTGTGCTGGTACTACTACGAGTCTGCACCAATTACTGCGACGAGAATAACGTGTATTTGAAGGTTAGGTTGTTCGCATTAATAGAAACACGTGCAAGTTACAATTACTGCGATAGGTTGTAATTTAAACTTGAATAATTAAATAATTAATGATTTAAATTTACATCTTAATTGGCAATTGTGTTGAGTATGGTTTTAAATAATTTTTTCTATATTAATTTAAAACTCTTAAAAAGTACATAATAACGTTTTTCAAAAGAATTGCAGTAATTGGTGCATTTACAGTAATAGGTACATCTACCCTACATTAGCGTAGTGTCTTTTTTTTAAATTCATTTTTTTTTTAATAAACTCCAAAAATTTAGCCAATCTAGCAATTTTGATTTTGAATCTGGATGCATCGAAAAAACATTTGCAGAAATACATTAGGATAGAGTCTCTGCCAGAATCTTTTTTTTTTTTTTTGTATATGTGTGTAATTAGTTATTTTTTAATAATTAGAATTTATAGAGAAAACTCGTTTGCGGGTGTACTATTAAATTAGTAATTTTTTACCAATTCAGATTGAAAGAACACGTCCAAAAATGTCAAAATAAATTTTTTTCCTATTGTTATCAGATTTTTCCAAAATGCTTCTGCAACAACTTTGAGTTAAAAATAATCAAATGACCGAAATATATATTTATTTTAATTTCTATTTTTTGTTGTATTAAAAAAAACTTTCATCATTCTTTTACAATGTAAACAAATGAAATAAATAAACGAACACATTTTTCTCCAGTCTCTATATCAGAATATTTTCAATCACAAAAAAAGCACGTTTCTTGTTTTTCCATATGTCAGTTTACGTTAAATTTGCAATTTTGCAATATAATAAAATCGACATTTCAGTTGGAAATTTTCAACACTTTGTCAATATGTAAACAATACACGTGGAAAATATTTTTCCGAGAAGAGGAATATTAAAATAACAGGTAACATACGTTGAGGTTTAATAACTGTCCAAAAAAAAAACCAAAAAAAAGAGAGACGCGTTAAAAAAGATTCTAATTAATATACCTCACACCAAGCTGTGATTGATTAACGTTCCAGATTTTGAGAACGAAACCCAATCGACACCACGCTTGACCTGTTTTCAAGAAACATTTTTCACAATTCAATAACCATCCCGAAGCGAATTTTTCTCTCTTTCTCTTTTTCTGGTTCTCATTAATTCATCTATCTGGCTCTCTTGGTCTCTCCCTTTTTTTCTCTCCTGTTTCTCTCTTTCTACCAATCCCACTGTCTGATGTCTGGACGTTCTTCAGTATTCCCTCAGGCTTACGAAATGACAGCTCGGAAACTGTCTCGTTGGAAAAACGTAAAATCAGAAAAAGCATTCTTCTCTTTCGTTTCCTTTCCCGCCCTCACTCTCTCTCTATCTCTCTCCGTTCTTTGACATCTTCGTCAATTTTTCTATCTATATCTTCCTTTTTTTTTTCATTCGACACCCACTCCCCTTTTTCTCGTGTCTATCGTCACCACTAACCATCAACAATCCCTCGAGCAATCTACTCCATACTCCATACTCCATGAGTCTATAAATTTTCATCGATGCAATCGAACAGTGTAAACATTTCACAGTGAAACTCTACATTTCTACATAAAACGGATTCCAGCAGTATATAAATAAGAGTGCTGAGTTATCCTTTCTTATTTATATTCTTTAGCTAATTCCAATGGATCGTTTGGTAGACATATACCTACTGAATTTATCCACAAGAACGAGCCAGTTTATCCTTCTATTCAAGAAGAGCTTCCAACTATCTCTAATTTATTGTGAATACACGAGGGGAATTGTTAAAAATAAGGAGATCGAGTTCAGTTTTAAATTGATTCTGATTGTATTGAAATTTGTTCTTTGGATGCAGGAGCTCAAAAGTACCTATAGTAAATTAAATAGTTTCAAAAGGAAGAGAAAAAAGAAACTGTGGAGAGAAAAAAAAAATAATGAAACTTGCTCTGAATTATTCTGAATGGTCGAATCAGCTTTAAAGGAATTGTTAAGATTTCATTTCTACTGGGACGTTAATTTCAACTTACTTTCTTGAAATTTAAAAATTTTTCTTCCAGATTAAAACGTGAATTCTCAAAGTAATTGGCAATTCGTAAAAGTTTCTTTATTCCCGTAACTTTTAAAACAAAAGATGTATAAAGCACTTTATATCAATTAATAGTTTTTCTCTCCGGTTACAATTCTTTGTGGAAAAGAGCAGAGGGCAAATTGATCCAGTAAAAGTTTTAAGTAAAAAGAAAACATTATTATTTAATGATAATTGTTTTTTATCATACACACTGTCTCTTTTTTCCACCTGGACGTTTTTACTTTAAATTAAACCATATGAAAGTTAGGATGAAATCAGGATTGAACCAAAGTTAAATGAGCTTAGAAAACTAGTTGAATTCAAAAGGAAATCATTATTTTACCACTTTTTAATAAAGGCATATACCCTTTCGGAAACAGATCGTGCAAGTTTCAAGCGACAAGAGTCTGTTTAAGAGTTACGAAATCTACGATAAAAATTTCAATTTATACGCAAAGAGTTCACGAAACTTAGATGAAGAAAGTTCATAACTACCCATTAACTTAGCGAACATAGCCCTGGAGAAAATCGGGTTAGCTTACTTTAAGTCAAGATGGGAAGTGGAAATTGTCCAGTTTCCTTATTCGCTTTCTCTTTATCTTTCATCCTCTGCAATCCTCGGTATATCCAAATGATTTCCTCGCTATTCCCTTAACCTAAGAAGATAACTCACTTTTCCATAACTGTTCTGAGGCTTAAGTACACTTGCCTTCATAGTGGATTAAAGTTTGCTTTTCAACAAGCGAAAAGAAAACCTCTCTGAGAAAATTTTAGAATTTCACCACATTGGGAAAAAATGTTTTTACGCTTTAATACTTTAATTGTATACTTTACTTTATACTTATACATTTTTTATTCATAACAATTTACATAAATCGTTTTAATCGATGGATGATGAAACGCGTGTCTCTGCAACCGGAAAGGTTAAGCAACATTTGGTGCGGTTAGTACTTAGATGGGTGAGCTAAAGCGATCACTGCGGTTGAGGCGTTTCAAGCGGGATATTTGACCCCAAAGACTGTTTTAATTTCGTCTAATCTGATTAGAAAGCGTTTAGGCCAATGCAAGTAATAAAGTGTCGGCTTATTTGGCACAAAATCTTTAATTTATTTTTCTGTCAAACAAATTTTATCTCAACCTTTCTGAAATAAGTGCAAATAATCTGTAGAACCTAATTAGCAAAAAATTGGTCACTTATTCAAATTAGAACAAATTTTTACTAATTTTCATTCACTTATCACTAAACCTTTAGTCAAAAGTTTAAAAAATACTAATCAAGCTATGAAATTTATGTATGTGAAGTTAGCCCCATATTATCAACTAATTGGATTTTTTTACGGAGTTCTGGCTTCCTTTCGAATAGTTAAGTTCTTCATACATTTTAGAAATAGTTTTGACGATTGAATACCAAAAAAATCGATTCAACTTAATAGGGGCCAATTTCACGTGCCCTCCCCCCCCCCACTTTTGCAAAAATCGATATATTTTTTAAGTTCTGAGTCATTTTTGATGAGTTCTAGAGTTCCCTGTACTTTTTATTAAGAGTTTTGCCAATTTAGGGTTAAAAAAAAATTTGAAAAAAGTAGTCAGCCCCCATTTTTTTCAAAGTTACATTATTCTAATAAAAAAAGAATGACAACAAAGAATTCTAGAGTTAACAATACATGGAATATTAAAAAACCCAATTTAAACTCCTCCAAAGAGTTCTACAAAAAACTCGGAAAAAATGTTTTTCAAACTCAAAATCCAAAAAATTATACAGCTTTGAAATTTCAACTTTTTTTTTTTGAATTTTTGAAAACTTAGAGCTTTAAGAGTTCTGATAAGAGTTAAGTTTGCCCTGCAAAGAGATCTACAAAAAAACTCTGATAAACTGTTTTCTAAACTCAAAATCCAAAAAACCAATCAAATTTGAAACTTCAAAAATTTTTTGAGTTCTTTAAACTTTAGAGTTCTAAAAGTTGGTCAGAGTTCTGTTTTCCCCCCGAAGAGTTCTACAAAAAACTCTTATAAAGTTTTGTTGTTATCTCAAAATCCAAAAAACTACAAAATTTCAAATTTTTTTTGAATTTTCGAAAATTTAGAGTTTTAAGAGTTCTGCTTGGAATTCTGTTGGACCCTCAAAGAGTTATACAAGAAATTCTAATAAAGTTTTTTTCTAAAGTCAAAATCCAAAAGACTAAACTTTAATGTTTCAAAATTTTTTGGAATTTTCAAAGTTGTGTAGTTTTTTTTTGATTTTGACTTTAGAAAAAAACTGTATGAGAGTTTTTTGTTGAACTCTTTGAAGGGCTAACAGAATTCTGATCAGAACTTTCAAAATTCTGAATTTTAAAGAACTTAACATTTTTTTGAAATTTTAAAGCTCTAAAGTTTTTTGGATTTTAAGTTTGAAAAAAAAATTTCGTGTTTTTTGTAGAACTCTTTGGTGAAGTAAAATGAACTCTGATCAGAACTCTTAAAACTATAAATTTCGAGAATTCCAAAAAAAAATTTGAATTTTGACGTTTTTTTTTCTTGATAAACAGTAGGGGGAACTCTAAAACTATCATCGAAAACGACTCAGAACTTTAAAAATTTATCGATTTTTGCAAAAGTGGAGAGCCATGTGAAGTTGTCCCCTTATAGTATTGAATCGATTTTTTTAATTTAATTGACAGAAGCCAAAACTCCGAGAAAAGGCCAATTGATTGATAGTGGGGGGCTAACTTCACATACATGTGAAATTCTACTAAAAACAGTGAACTTTTATTAAAAAATATTGAAAATTTTTATTAGTGTGTGACTGATTTTCATTAATTTAGATTTAGAGATCAGCTCTTTTAAAAATTGTTGATTTTATTTTTGTTGGGTTAAAAAGAATTTTATAGTTTGAGGTTATATTAAGATCACCGCTCTCTTTAAAAAGTGATATGTATAAATATAATAATATAAAAATTGTGACGATTAATTATTCAGTTTAGTTTAAATTTATATTCGGCCAAGTGAAAAATTATTTAAATAAAATTTGGGACGAATAAAAATTTGCACTGATGTATTGATAAACCAGTTACATTTCTGCCCAATATTAATTCGAGTTTTCAAAATTTATAGTTAATGTTCATTAATTTAAGTAATGACAATTGGGTCATATTCATTTCTATTAAAGTGTTTATAAAATTTTTTTTGTATTAACATAAAATCATCAAAAGATTGAATTTTCAAAAATCTAGTACATTGTAAAAAGTAAAATTAATAATTTAATAAAAGTAATGAATAAATTTAAATTTCAATACAAAGCATAAAGTTAAAATGAGAAAAAATTTTTTCGAGTGTGAAATAACTCTTTCACATGAACTCGAACAGTTTACATTCAAAATACTTGTGCAGGAAAAAAATTGTTATCCAATTTAATATAACATTAATATTTATCCTTTTTTTCAAAAGTTCGTTTAAAAGGGAAAAGTCAATAACTCTATTTTTGACTTTTTAATTATAAAAACTTAGGACATTTCAAATAATAAAGTATTAAAAAACCCTTAAACTATTTGAATTATACTTTGTTAGTATTTTAACATAAATATTATGAAGTAATTAAATACCTCGTTTCATTAATGAAGTTACACATGTTTTTTTAGCGTAATTGAGGCACTTGATTAGCATATAAGTGTACATCAACAAAATTTGATAATTGCTCTAAACTTATGAAATTGTAATTCCACTTTATATTCAGAAAATATTTTAATTTTAAATATTTTTAAGCAGCTTGAAAATAGTTAACTTTCTAGGTGTGCTATTAAACAACCAAACATGTGTTTTGGATTAGTTGAATAACTAATTAAATGATCTTCTAATGATCTTTTAAATCATCTTTAATCTTAAGTCAATTTTTTTAAAGGTGACTGTTGAAGAAGAAAGACATTTTCTCGATGATTGATGTCAATCGATTTTTCCATTAGGTTTTAGTACATATATAGTGCAAGTTTGAAAAGGTTTTGAAAGTATTCCACCTTTTTTGCAAGTGGTCGTTGAACCATTGCAAAATGAGTTTTTATAACAAAAGTTAGTGGGGTATGACTGCAGGAAGTTACGATGAATTAAAATAAGTATTTGAGAGAGACAGACCTTGACATTCGACTCGACAAAAAAGTGAAACCATAGGTATAAAATTGACAAAGGATCCAACATCTGCTTGGGAGATAGAATTTCTCTAGACGCATTCTTTTCCGGTCATTATGCAAATGAGTTTCAGGTTTTTCAAGTTCAGCTTTCATGATTACTCCACTTTGATAAATTTTTTTCTTTTTGAAACGACTTTTGTTTATAGAAGATTTTGAAATATATAAAAAAAAAATTGTGCGAATTAGTATAAAAAATAAGAAACATTTTTTAATTGGTTTATAATTATGTATATCAATTTACAGTTTTATAAAGAATCATTTTAGTGTTTCCATTTCCAGTTGCAAAAGATTGTAATACAATTTTTTATTTCTTTTGTCAATAAACGAGATACATTTTAGAAGCTGACATTTTTTTTCTCCAGCAAATCTAATGTGCAAGATATAAACAAAAATCAATAAAGACAATTTTATCAGTCCTGGAGAGAAATGCTCGGTCGGTCTCAATATTAGAGAAAAATAAGCTAAATATGATAAAATTCTCTTTTCCTCCTTCAGCAGAAATCCGATTTTATTTCATTACACGTTCGTTGCTCTAAATTTACTTCATTTAAGGAAACTGTCTTTTAAAAGAGGATATTGTATTAATTTGGAAATACTGAAAAATTATTGCAACAACAAATTTTGTTAAATAAAACAGGATTTTTGTTCTAATACAAAAATTTTTAATTTTAAGATTAAGCAGTTTTTAGATAAAAATACACAAAATTTGCAGATAGAAGTATATAAAATATTGCTATTATGTAAATTATTTTCAGTCTGTTTATTTGTTCGCGGTCAAGAGAACAAGATAGAAGTTAATGTTTAGACGTAGAGAAGTTGATGTGAAATTAATAAAACACACAATAAAATTTATTATCAATGTGTCACACCTCACATTGAATTTATTTTCTTTGGCCATAGGAACTACTCAATCGTGAGTGGTGCGGTCTTCTGTTTATTTGAAAAATATTTTCTTGATCTTCTTAACACAGTGGGAAGCTACTCGCTGTGGAAATAGAAAAAAAACTGTAAAAAGGGGAAAAGTTAGTGTCACATCCAAGATCCATCTGCTTTTGTGATAAATGTGCATTTTATAAATGGAATGCAGCTTTTCAATATTCTTTAAGATCATGAAAATTCCTTCTTTAAAAACATCTCAAGAAAAGATTATATAATTTTGCCAAAATCTCCTGTTTATAAATATTAATAAATTTTTCTAAACATTTTAATGCAACACATTAATAGTCCTTTAATAATGTGTCATTATAAATTATTGAAAATGTGTGTTTTATGTAGATTAGGTTTACATATTAATTAATTAATTTTCAATTAAATTTCCGAAATTAGGTTAATTTAATATATCACCGAATATTATCGCTTAATTCTAAATGGATTAAAATTCTGATTGAGATGGTGCTATGTTAAAAATTTTAAAAAAAAATTATAACTATTCTAGGCAATGTTTTTTATCAATAAAAAAAGAGAACAAAATATTTTATTTAACAATTCCAAATATTTTTATTCAACGTGCCTTTGCAAGAATTTGATTTTGGTAAAATGTTCAAATGGAAAAAATGTGCTTTTTTGTTTATAAAGACACGAACTTCTATATTATTGTAATTTTAAGTTATTCGAAAAATGTGTGTTATTTATTGAAATATTAATTTTTAATTAAATGTTTTAGCAAATATTTAATGAAAGGTTTTAGAATTTCTATTATTTTTTCATACTGAGCGTTTCTAGAACATTTCAAGTACTCAATTAAATTATCTGTTCAGTGTGTTTTTATGAAGTTCATGAATAATTCTATACGTATAACGATTTACTCGCTAATTATCAGTCAGTAGAAAACGAGGTAAAAAACTATACTAATTCATAACTAAAATGGCGCCACTAATTTCAATTAGTTACATTGAAATTGAACTGATTTTATACTTTATAGCTGTTCCTTCCTAAAATCTCAACTGTGTAAACAGACTCTATATATGTTAAAAAGTATGATATCTTATAATGCTAAAAACTTACTAATTTCAAACGAAATATATTCAAATTAAAAAGAAAACTTATATTTCATATTAAAGATTTAAAAGATAAAACTAAATTTACAAAAGTGGATTTTTTAAAAATTGCCCTTAAAAAATAAACGAACTTTAACTCTAAAATTTCATGTTAGAGAAGTTTTTTTTTTTTTTTTGGACAGAATGCATATTTTGTTTATTCTGTTATATTGAAATAATTTGTTTTCCGCTTGCATTCAAAGCAGTAACAGAGCACGTATTATTTTTATCTTTTTTTCATCTTTTTTGCATACACGGGTTTTGTAAATTCAAATTCGTCTAATTAGTTTTTAAAACCTATTTTTAGAAATTCATTTTATAAAATTCTTATAATTCCTTTTTTTTTTCTTTTGCAGATACATTGAAAAGGATAAAGAGGTCAGTATAAACTTGCATCTGATGCGTGGAAAAATTTGTGACGGGATTAAGATTAAAAATACTGTAAGTGAAGTTGAAAAATTTTTCTTTTGAAAGCATAACTCCATGCTGGAATTGAGTTTTGGCAGGTACTTTTCCTCCTCTTGATGTTAGAGCGTCTGAGGGTTGTTATTTTTGGAAGTTTCCACTTGAAATTGTTTTATTTTAACTACCTACATACATTTCCAATAGCTTCCAGAGGTAGTCAAACATTCACGTCATTTGAGAACACATACTGGGAATAAAATAACATGCTAAAAGAAGAGTAATAACGAATCTATCGAATACTCTTTATTACTCATACAGAAATTTTTAAGCTGATGATTTTCAAATCGTAAAACTTTTACTCTATACTGTTTTCTATCTCAATACAATTTTTATTGAACTCTTATCTTGAATTGGAAATTTCAAATTAAATTAACAATAATAGAATCGGTTAATATATCGAGAAATTTTATGTATAAAAATTTTAATTGAAACTAAATCATAATACCTAATCCTACTTATATAAATAGGTAGAAAATTTACCAATCTCATCGAATTCAATAAAATATTTGGTTCGTTTGACGTTTCGATTGTTATATAATGCCCTCTTCAGAAACTAAAGTTTGATTAATAATCATTGAGTTAAAATACAAAATTGGATAATTAAAATATTTACCAATGAAGAATATAATAATTTAATAATATAAAGAATATTGTAAAGAATTTTCTAAAAAATAGTTGGCACAACAAATTCTTTTACAAATAATCTAGACATTCTTTTTACTTCAGTGGACAAAGTCCACTGTTTTTTTTTTCTTACTGTTTGCATTAAAAAATCTGACTACAATGAAAAAATGTGAAATTTACTTTCTGACAATTCAACTTATAAACTTATTCCTAGAAATCCTTTGAAAAAATTACGAAAGAATTCTTAAAAAATTCTTAGACATCTGAATGATGAAGAATTTCTATATAAGAATTTCATAAAGACCATTTTACTTGCACAGAATTAGCAAAGGGAATTAGTTTGCTTAAAAACCATAAGTTTGCTTAAAATTTATAAAGAAAACGTTCCTATATAAAATCTAATATAGTCTCCATTATTAACTCTCTGACTTGTTTTTTCGTTCAAATTATTTGTAATGAACTAAAAAAATATGCATTCAAATTCCCGAATCTCACATCAATAACAGTTTTTAATTAAAAGAAAAACCAAAAAAATTTAATATAGTTTTTCTCTCTTTGGACGTTAGTATTTACAAATATATAATCTTATGATCTGATGGTTAGACAAAGTTTAGATCGTCGTTACCAACGAATCAATAATAAATGTATAAAACACGACTTTTAATGAAATTAATGACTGCTCTAAATTTTTATATGACAATATCTTTTTTGTTTTCAATAACAAATTTTATCAACAAATTAGAAGATTATTCTATTTTATATACGATGATGATAATACAATTTTTTAAAATAACCAAGACGCATGATAAACATTGTTATTGACATTTTCAACTCTTATGATGAAGATTTAAAATTCACTTATGGATTAGAAAAAAAAATAACCGGAATAATTTGCTTGATTTAACTTTGATTGAAAAAAGATAATTGTATTAATTCTAATTGGTACCAAGAACCTTTTTCTTCTATTAGACGTATCAATTTTTTCTCAAATCATCCAATTCAGCAGGAGTAAAATATTTAAAATCTAGTGCGGTATAAACCTGTGAAGCGACACTTTCCGAAATTGACTTTTTTACATTTTTTCGATACTTTGTAAATATGCTGTAAATATCCCGCAGAAAAAACTAGAAAATACCGTTTAGTTTTTTTATGGATTTTTTAAAATGACGTTTCGCTATGAGCGGCATAGGAAAATGACGACGTTTTTTACCCGTCCTGTAGAAACCATACTGAAGTGGCAAACGTTTCTGAGTAACGAATGAAAAATTTTCGTTTTTTTTCTTTCTTTTTTCGCATTCTTTTTGTTACAAAGACACAATTCAGATTAAAAACGCTTAAAAAAACATTCAATAGCACATTTAATGGTCGTAGACCGTAGACTCTTTTATTTATCTTTCGGATAAACCTTTCCATTTTGACAATTTAAAGACAATAAAGAAGATTCTTACAAATAATGATTACCCGTTAGATTTCATTAAGCTACACATTAAAATCCGCATTCAAAAAATTAAATATTTAAAAATAAACAAAAAATTAAATAACGACCGATCTGATATTTATAAACGAATTCCCAAAGTTTGCATTCCATATAATTTTCTATATTTTTTTAAGTTGGCAAATATTCTTAAGGAATTCAACATTATAACCATCCCAATTAAAAATAAGTCATTGAATTCTATTGTAAAATCAAGGAAAGACCAAACTAAAAAATGTGCATACAAGATTAGTATTTAATCTCTAGCCACCTCTGTAAGAAAAATTAAAGGTTCTTTAAAAACACGATGAGGCGAATACCAAAAACAAAAGGAAAAAAACGCCGAATCTGTGTTCTATCAATATCGAAAAAATCTAATCATAAATTTTATTGGGAAAATAACCAACTTTTGGACCAAGATTCTATCTTTTTTAAACGTAATATGCATCACCGAAATAATACATATTATAAATCTAATAATTTTACTTTAAATAGAAAAGAAGACATTTATTTATTTACAAATAAAAATTTTTTCTCTTTAATTAACAAGATACTTAAAAAGAAAAAATAATTGGCGAAATCAAACATACAAAATTTAGGTTTTCAGTTCGAAAGTAGCATTTTTATTATCTCTGAAGGTTTTAATTTAATTCGGAGATTTCACATCCTGAATAGTAGGGAATGAACTTACTTTTTAATAACTTTTACGAACATTCCTAATGAATGCTCATGGAAAGTTAATATGTCCAAAAAAAATACACACGTTCTTGTGAAATGGACAAATTTTCTCTTTGATTTTATACTTTAAATATTATTTTAATGTATCTACTTTTTTCGACTAGAAATAAGGTTAAGCTTTTAATAATTAATATGGAAATTTTTACCTTATAAAGAGGTATAAGCTGATATTTTTGTAAACTTGTATATATGTAAGTAATAAAACTTTGTTAACATCGTATTACACGTATTTTAAATGTATATCTACATGCAAATATTATAAGTTCATTAAAATTAACTTCATAATAATTAGAGAATCTATAATTATGAATATTTCCCTAGGAAATAATATTTTTCCTTCTTCTCATTTTCACTTTTTACTTTGAAAATACTCGAAGAAGATAATTAACGTTTTCACGATACGTTCTTATTATTTTGTGTAAATTTACTTCTAAAATTAACCTCAGCTCATTAAACCAATATAGATACTATTTTAAGGAAATATAATTGGCATTTAAGAACTTGTTGGATTTTTTTTTAATTTAAAAAAAATATAATCGGAAGATTTTTATTTACTGAACACATAGAATATTCTTAAATTTGTTCATAAATTAAATTACACTCTGTTGTCTATAAATACAAATATATTCAGTCAGATTGTCTTTCAGCTTTAGACAGAATTTAAAATTTATAGATCGATTTTCCATACGGTTGATTTTTTTTATAATATAAAACAGATTTGTATAATAGCTATGAGTGGACCACCTATATAAAATACTCTCTAAACGTGACTAAAATTCAAATAAATACTGTAATAAGAGTTTAGTCTTTATAGAATATTTATTTGTTATTAAAAACACTATAGATGTGTTAAATAAAACATACCTATTCACATCAGTAACAGAGTTCACTGCCACCAATCTTGCTTTTACGATTTGTTTCAACGCTATTTTTTACGTGCGGCTAACAGTGGATTTTGTAAAATTTTGTATATCAAAATCGAAGAATTCAAAACAGAAAAAAAAGGAAAAATAAAGAGAAGTTGTAAAAAATGTGATTACCTCAAAAAAACTTGCATTTAAGTCACCATTTTCAGTAAAAAACAAGTTCTGTTATCGATCGCTATAGGCACACATTAACGAATCTTTTACAAAGATTTTAATTTAAAAAAATAAAATAAAAATAATAATAAATGTATTAAATTTTATTCAAGCAATAATTAATGAGTATCTTAAAGTTGACAACAAAAGTAACCTACGATTAAAAAATACAAACTGGAGATATCATAGAAAATAATGTAAAATATCTAGTCTTGGGTAAATGAGGTTATCTAAATATCTTATTTTAACCCTTTCCTTCCAGGCAAAACTGACAACAGATATATAAATAACTGCAGTAGTTTAAAGAATTTTTGGAGCACTCATTGCAAATAGGAAGTAAAATTCTAAAACTCAAAATGTTCGATTCAAAATGACAGAAGATTTTTTAAATATTGGTTGGAATTGCTTCAAACTTGTCACTTGAAAGTTTGTCGGTACGCCACTTATATATCAGAATGATTCTTTCAAAATTCAAAATGGTAAAACCACTGTGATTAAAAATTTAATAAAAAGTTGTCTAACAGAGCTGAAATTTAATTTACCTCGAAACTTTCGGGGTCGCTCATTATTTTAAGTAACAAAGTAACACATTATGAGCAAGAAGAATAAATCTTTATTTCATCTTCGTAATTGAATCTATACTATTTTGAGTTTTTCATGCAAAAAAAGATTTTATTCAAAAAAAAAAAAGTTTAAAAAATATGGCTGAAGTATTAACTGATGTTGTAGTGCAATACATATAGTTATTTCAGTGATATATTTGCCTGTTTCAGTTTTTTATAACTGGGACCATAAGACAATGGAAGTACCTTTGACAACTATTCTTATCCTGTTTAGTACTACTTTAAACGACATATATGTTAATTAATGCATATTTGCATTAATATTTCCAAAATTTAGGCAAAATAAGAATTAAATTGAATAAAAATTAGTTTGAATAAGATTTAGACTAAATAACAATTAGGTCAAATAAAAATTAGGCTAAATAAGAATTAGGCCGTATAAGATAGGCCTGATGTGCGGCATTAAAAATATCGCACAAATGAAGTCGGTTTTCGATTTTAAAACCGAAAACGATAAATTAAAAAAAACGCGTATATAAAAAAATACCGTTGTGTAAAAAAACTGGTATGTAAAGAAAATCCGATTTACTCAAAATGACGTTTACTTTAGAAAGAAAACCAGTTTCAAAAAATCTGGTTTATTACAGAAATCCAATTAACAAAAATCTGTTCTTTAAGCAACAGATCTGTTACAAAAAATATTAAATATTGAATTCTTTATGATTTTAATTAAAAATTGTAATATAAATTAAATTTTTAGATCAAAATTTTTTTAAAAACTATAGTTAAATCCTTAATATTAATTAAAAACGAAAAAGGAACTATCTCTCTAAATTTCTTAGAGTGAAACCTCACTCTTAAAGAGTGAGATTTCACTCCAGGCAAGAGTGAAAATTGAGCCACTCCATATGGAGTGAATGTTCACTCATTGAAAGAGCGAATTTATTCACTCTATAGATAGAGTGACGAGTTTACTCTAATTAGAGTGAATTTTTCAGCTGATTTAAAATGGCGGCTCATTCCTCTTAGATCAAATTTCCCACTCCAATTTTAGATTGGGTAAATTAAAGCTTTTGGAAATTTGCATAACATAACTTTAAAGGAATAATATCTTATTTTTGAAAAATAAAAATAATAAATAAAAATAAATATTGAATCTCTTGAATAACTTTCTGTCAGTACTGTGGTATTTTCGTATTTATTTAGTCTCAAGGATATTTGTTATTTATATTATTTTATAACATTTTATTATATTATATTTACAAATAAAACATACAACTTAATACTAACGCTAAACTTATATAATTAAAATATTTGACGCTGAGGGGTCTCGAACGTGCGACCCCCAGGCCTAAAGCCCAACGCTCTAACCACTATGCTATACGCTCGTTGGTACAAAACTTACGAACTGCCGTTATAAGTTATACGTGCTTACGTTCACTCAAAACAGAGTGAAAATTTCACTCTAAGTCTTGGAGTGAATATTCACTCCAACCACTGGAGTGAATTTCTGCACTCTTTCCATTAGAGTGAGCGATTTCACTCTTTTAGAGTGAACTTTCACTCTATCTGGAGTGAATGTACATCTCACTCCTAAATTAGAGTGAAATATTCACTCTAAGAAATTTAGAGAGTAAATATGTGAAATAAATAGTTTTCCAAGGAATAATTTATTTTTGCGCAGACGTGTAAACAAGTTAGATTTGGTACGGTGTTTGAATAGCCGGTATTTCTTGAAAAACCGGTTTATAAAAAAAGACTGGTGTTAAAAAAAAAACCTTAAACCGGGAGTTCATAACCGGAAACCGGTTTTCACAAATACCGGGATAAAACCGGTATACCGTTTTACCGCACAGGCCTAATATAAGATTTAGGCTAAGTGAGACTTAAGATAATAAGAATTAGTCCAAATAAGAATTAGATCAAATAAAAATTAGGTTAAATAAAAATTATGTTAAATAAGAATTAGGCTAATTAAGTATTAGGTCAAATAAGATTTGGACCAAATAAAAATTAGGTTAAATAAGATTTGCACCAAATAAAAATTAGGTCAAATAAGATTTGGGACAAATAAAAATTAGGTAAAATAAGATTTAGGCAAAAAAAGAATTAGACCAAATGAATTTCGGTCAAATAAATTACTTCGAAACATTTTTGTTATATTTTGAGTACTAACGTACTAAAGGGTCTTTTTATACACTGTATATTGCCCGTTTTGTATTTGAATAAATAAATAAATAAATAAGAATTATGTCACTTGAGATTTGGAAAATATTCATGCATTTCGTTTAGAATTAATTAAAACTATTTAGAACTATTTAGAACTACTTAAAACAGTTTAGAACAATTTAAGAATTGCTTAGAACCATTTAGAGTTACTTAAAACAATTTAAAACTAGTTTCAAAATATTTAAAAGCATTTAGAACTTCTTAAAACTACTTAGGACTAGTTTAAAGCTGTTTTTAAAATGTTTAAATCTCTTTAGAACAACTTAAATTTGTTTAGAAGCGACTAAAAACTGTTTATGACTAGCTCGAAATTATTCAGTTCTTTTAAGGACAATTGAAAAATGTTTGTTTAGAACTATTTTTAAACCTTTTAGATCTTGGTTAGAACTATTCAGAACTGTTTCAAATTGTTTTTAACTAGTTCAAAGTTGTTTAGATTAGAACAACTTAAGACTGTTGAGAACTTGTTGAAAACTGTCCAATAATGGTTTAAAACTGTTTCAATTATTAAAAACTACATGAAACTATCCAAAACCTAACAATGGTTAGAATAATATTTGAAAACTGTCAAGAGGTTGGTTTAAACTGTTCGCTGAAAGTTATGTTTATAACTAGTACAAAACTGTTAGATTTATTTAAAACTACTTTTAATTGGTTTAAAACAGTTTATAAAACTACTGAGAATTACTTCTAACTATTTATAACGTATGTTTAAATTAGTTTTATAGAGCATTATACAATTGTTTCAAAACTTATTTTAAGACATCTTTAATAAATTGTTTAGACCACAAATGTAAAGTTTTTTTTAATATTTTTTACTCAGAAGTTTTAATATATAATGAAGTGAAAGTTTTTAAATATTTTTAATTATTTTAATAAGTATTGAAAAATAAAATTGCGGTCTTGAAAAAAATGTTGTCATACTCTCTCCACAGAGGGCACAACTTAATACTGATTTAAAAAATGCCAGGCATCATAACTCAAGAACCGTTTGACCAATTTTAAAATTTTTAATTTTTTTTAATTTTTCATTATTATGGTTTTTGTAAATGATTTTTTTTCTTCAGTTTTTGGTATTAAAAAGATTATTTCTTTCTCTTTTGGAAATTTTAAAATGTTAGCAGTTCAGTACCTGGAAAAACTTTCAAAGAATCGAATGCAACCAGAATTTTTAAAATTGGACAAACGGTTTTTGAGTTATGATGTGTACCATTTTTTAAACCAGTATTAAATTGCGCCCTCTATGGAAAGAATATGACAACATTTTTTCTAGACCGCAATTTTATTTTTGAATAGTTATTAAAATACTTAAAAGCCAAGTAGTTTAAATTGTTTATAACTATGTAGTTCCAAATAGATGTACACCAGTTGGTCGGCACTGCACGGAAAAAAATGAATTAGCTGCTGCAACTAAAAAATTTAGCAGATCATTTTTTTTTTAGTGATAGTAGCTAAATATTAGCTGCGACAGCTAAAACATTTGCTAAGACAGCTGAAAGTTTGCTGTGGTAGCTAAATGTTGTAGATCCCATAGCTAAAAACAGTTATTTGATTTACGGACAGCCTGTGGACAGCTAAATATTTCAGCTGTTGGTAGCTAACTGTTTAGCCACCACAGCAAACTTTTAGCTGTTCTTGCAAATGTGTTAGCTGTATTAGCAAATATTTAGGTGGGTTGACTAGAAATTTTCAGCTAACTTTTATTGGCTGCATCAGCTAACTCATTTTTTCCATGTGATAGAATTAAAAGTGTTCAGCAGTTGACTTTGGACATCAGTACAAACTGACGTATGAACTGACGGACACCTAAGTTTCATTACAAGAGTTTCGCCAATTGGACACAAATCATTAAAAAATACCCCTATACAATAGTTTATGTTTTGTTACTCGTTAGCTCGTTACCTATATACCGTCAAGTGGGGCTATTTTGTGCACGCGAGAGTTTTAATGAATAAAATCTTTATATTCAGTTGCTTAAGTTTGCTACTTGGTATAAATATTTTCTGATATCTAGACTACAGAGAGTACTAAATGAATTTACTCAATTCTTTATCAGAAATCAGAAAAAAAATCGTAAAATCATGAAAATCAAGCAGAAAAATTTTAAAGTTCTCAAAATTCTGTTCAGATCAACGGATGTTTAACAGTGTTTCTGAAGGTATTAATAATACTTGAAGTGTGGCATAGGCTTCTTGAAGTGACATAGGCTACTTGAAGTGACATAGGCTACTTAAAGTGACATAGGCTTCTTGAAGTGACATAGGCCACTTGAAGTGACATGGGCTACTTGAAATGTGACATAGGCTACTTGAAGTGTGACATAGGCTATTTGAAGTGACATAGGCTACTTAAAGTAACATAGGCTATTTGAAGTGTGACATAGGCTACTTGAAGTGTGACATAGGCTACTTGAAGTGACATAAGCTACTTGAAGTGTGATATAGGCTACTTGAAGTAACATAGGCTACTTGCAGTGTGACATGGTCTACTTAAAGTGAAATAGGCTTCTTGAAGTGACATAGGCTACTTGAAGTGTGACATAGGCTACTTGAAGTGACATGGGCTACTTGAAGTGTGACATAGGCTACTTGAAGTGACAGGCTACTTGAAGTGACATAGGCTACTTGAAGTGTGATATAGGCTACTTGAAGTGTGACATAGGCTACTTAAAGTGACATAGGCTTCTTGAAGTGACATAGGCTACTTGAAGTGACATAGGCTACTTGAAGTGACGTGGGCTACTTGAAGTGACATAGGCTACTTGAAGTGTGACATAGGCTACTTGAAGTGACATGGGCTACTTGAAGTGTGACATAGGCTTCTTGAAGTGACATAGGCTACTTGAAGTGACATAGGCTACTTGAAGTGACGTGGGCTACTTGAAGTGACATAGGCTACTTGAAATGTGACATAGGCTACTTGAAGTAACATAGGCTACTGTGTACGACGGACGGACGGACGGACGACAAAGTCTCACTATAAGGGTTTCGGTCCCGAACCACGAAACCCTAAAAATTAGCAGCCAAAGCTAAGACTTAGCTACCTTAGCTAACTTTAATTGCTATTATATGGATAGCTAATTTTTTAGCTAACACAACTATTAATTAGCTTTCACAGCTAATTTTGTTTGCTGAAACAGCTAAAAATTAGCTATCCATATAGTAGCTAACTCATTTTTCTCAGTGTGGGTTATTTTGTGCATTCTTTAAAATCAAGTTTTCTTTAATAATTTGTTTTGTAGTTAGTAAACATTACTTTAGAATTTCGTTTTGAACTATTTTTGTCTTATTTTTGTTATAAAAGACAAGAAATAAGCTTAAAATTTCAGTTTTACATATGGTGCCTTAAAAACGTCAAAAAAGTAACATTAATAATTACATGCTTTTCAAGTTAATTTTGAAACTTTTTCTCTTAAAATAACTCAAGAAGTGTAATAGAAGTTATTTTAAGTAAAATTTCCTTAAAGAAATAACTTTTTTTGTAAATCTATTTTTTTGTGAAATTTTAGTGTTTTACTTTCAAATTAGTTATACAATTCCTAAGAAAAAAATATTACTGGCTTTGTTTTCTTTATTGTACTCTAGAATATCTAGAAATAATACTTCATGCAGCAAAAACGTTCAAACAAATTTTTTACACAACTTTATAAATAAGTAAACTTTGATGCACAAAATAGCCTCAACATGGGGTTTATTTTGTGCACAACTTTGAGTTTCTATAACTCAGACAAAAAATTTTTTCTTGTCGGCTAACTCATAGGACACCTTTAGAAGGATGTCTACAACATAACTGAATAGATAAATTCTTTATTTTTTCAGATTCTGAATTTTAATAAAGCATAGAGTGGAAAAAGAGCGGTTTTGTGCACAAAATAGCCCCACTTGACGGTAGTGCAAAGACAATAATTGAAAATCTATAATAAATAATGCAATTATATAATCAAGCCTTTAATAAAGTTGGTGTATAGACCATGTAAATTGTCGAGAAATTTTCGTCGTACAGTGACAAAAAGTTGTTAAATTATGCATCTAATTACATTGTTTAATAGACGAAAACATATATGTGCCTATTCATTTCACTGTGTAATGAAGTTGAAGATAAAGAATTGAATTGTAAAATTAGCTATCGTAAAGTAGGTAGAGGACAAAACCTTAGCAGACAGAACATCTAATTAGTTTCACGACTGATGAGAGCGGTATATATCTATTCTTATATCCTGCGCATTGTATAGAGCATGTTTTTTCACAACAAATTAAAATCGATTTTGTCCTCCTCATCCCCAATATTATTATTATCAATGTGATTCTTGACTGTCATGTTAATAATAGTAGTTGAAGCGGAATGAATCTCTTTAAGATAAAGTAACGAAAGTAACGCTTATGTTTGGCATAGATATGAGCTTGTCTATGATTTAAAATGCACTGTAATAATATTATTATACATATAGTTGGGTAAAGGTGATACGAAATTCATGTTTGGTGTTACATGCAACCCAACCTAACTCTTATTCTATACGCAAACTCATTTGCATCCTGTATGGTCTCAATTTTCGTCCATGGTGCGATGCCGCGTATAGAGCCTACATGAATCGGATTACTTTGATCGGGTTTCAAAGGATATTGGGCTCTACATATTGGAAGTGATATCGAAACTGGCGATCGATTAGAAAAAGGTGTGAATTTCCTATACTAAAGGCTACTGAGCGGCGCAAAAACTACAATATAAAAAGGCATTTATATAGCTTTGGCGCTTTATTTTTCCTACAAAGGGACTTTCACAATTCTGATAAATTAAAATTTTTTTCTCCCTCTTTGATAATGCACTGAAGTATTGGAAATGTTTCGAAATTTTAAAGATTAAAAATTGCTTCCATAAAAGAAGTATTATAGACATTTGTCAACGAGGAAAAATTGGTTTATGAATAAAAAATTGGAAAATATTAGTGTTTTAAAATTAAAATGTATTTGAAATTTAATTTAAATTTACATTTAATAGTTTAATTAATTTTTTATTGCATACGATCGATAGTTTCGAAATATTCATAGTCTTTCGGATAAGATATGAATTTCGACGCGGTGAGAATAAAATTTTTAAATTAATTTAAAACAAATATCAATTATGTATAATCAATATAAATAGGTAAAAAAAGTAGCATTGAATAATAAGAAATACATGAACTTGTTTAATTGTATTATTTTGATACAAGAAAATTCACATCAAAATAATAAAGTTTGTTTAGATCAAATAGAAACAGTTTTTTTGCTTCGATATTTTTTTCTTTAAGGTATGGGGTTAAAACAGTACATATATTGTTCAATAAAGGAGGAAAGTGAGTGATTGAAGTCAGGGTGAGATTGCACAAACTTTTCAACTTGTTTCAGCATTAAAACATTCGATGTTTTGCTTTTAAAGCCATTGAATTGCCGTTTTAAAAAAGCACAATTTGTTAACTTTGATTGATTGGGGAAGCAAGAAATTCACTGAATGAAATCAATAAAAGTTTTAACTATAGTATTGTTTATTTCACTATGTTCTCTCTAAATTTAAATAAGTGAATATTCACTTATCTAGATGTCAAAAGTCTTCTACTTTTTTAATAAGTGCATAAAGATTTACAAATAAGTGCCATTTCACTCTACACAGTTAAAAATTTTGTGTTAAATTTAACATAAATTACGTGTTCGGGGCCATCCATAAAGAACGTTTCTCCAAGTTTCGGGGTTTTAGACCCCTACCCCCCCTTTTGTTCCACTTGGTTACAAATGACAACTCCCCCCCCCCCCTAAATGGAACGTTAAAAAATTATTTATATCCTCCCTCAAAAATCAAATTTTTTTTCATATATTAATTAAATCAAATTGTTTTTTGTCATAATTATAGGCTCTTATGATAATACATGTGTTTAAAAAAAATTACCTCCATTTTTTTATTTTCAAATCGGATAATATTTAAAGGTTGCTCAAAGCCCATGAAGTTTCCCATCTATTTTGCATATGGGCAAACACACTTTTTCGTAAATTTGTAATAAAATTGTAAAAAATGACTTAAATCATTAATGCACCAAGTCAATTCTTGAAAAGTGTTGAAAAAACAGTATTCTATTATTTATATATTAATTTATCGGAACTGACTATTTCTTTGAGCCACCTCTAAATATTGTCCGATTTCCAAATAAAAAAATAATGTAATTTTTTAATTAATTAATTAATTTTTTTCAATTTAGAAGAAATTTGAGGGTAGCAGCATAACATATCTGACTTTTGTTTTTTTTTAACCAACCTAATATATCTAACTTATCGGCCACGCTTTCTGCTGTGGCATATATTGCTGACTTTTTAAATTAAAGGCTCCAAAACGAAAAAAAAAATAGAATAAGTCAGAATAAAAAAATAAAAATTCGAACGTTCCAAATTTCAACTACCCCCCCCCCTCCCCCTTGTTACAAATGGTGACATTTTTCGACCCCCCTCCCCCCAACAGTGGAACGTTCTTTATGGATGACCCCTTCCAAACGGTCCACTCAAAATTTGTGTTAATTTTTAACACAGGGATTTGTGTTGTTTCTTTATCGTCTGCTTGAGTGAAGTAAAATATATAATCGCGTCGAGTAATGGAGTCAGTATTATTCAATTGAAGAGTTTTATAGAAAATTAAAGAATGTATTTGAAATAGTTAGAAGAAATTAAATGAGAACTGAAGAAAATAATTGAAAATGTTAAAAAACACAATTGATATTTCTGAAAGAAAGTTAAAATTTAACCAAATAGTTGAAACAAAAATAAATAAATAAAAGTACTGAAAAAAGTAATTGAAATTTGAAGAAAAAAACTAAACATGAGAGAACTTAATTTAAAAAGGAAGAAATAAAAAAATATTTTTAATTAAAATAAAACCATTAACAATTGAAAAAATCAATTAAAGTTAAAAGAATAGTATATTATGCATCAAGGGAAGGATGGCCGTGTTTATTTGCCGAGCATTAGAGGTAAAAGAACTTCCGGACAGAGAAAAAACTCACACTGCAAAAACATGGTGTCTTAAATTGGCCAAAAATGTCTTAAATTAAGATACTTTTGGTGTCTAAGACACGAAAAATGTCTTATTTTAAGACATTTTTGAACAATTTAAGACACCTGTTTTTGCAGTGCACGCGCATCCGCATCATACCTTATCTTTATCTTCTAATTATCTTCGTCTAAAAGTTAATTTATAAATTTAGACAATATTACTTTTCAATAAGTAATGAACAATTCTAAGTTGAAATGTTGTTATTAACTTATAAATGTCTTGGTTACAGTTTTAGTTAACTTAACCTCTAAGAGAAAATAGTTCTTTTAAGGAGGAATTGGACACATTCTCAAGAAGAGGTTATGTTTGAAAACTTTATTTTACTTTTTGAAATAGAAAAACTAATTTTTAATAAAATTTTGTATTGATAAACTTAAACTGTGCCAAATTCAATTTAAAACAAAATAAATCATTCAAACTCGTAATTGAATAACAATTAAAGATTTTTGACATTCAGAAACGTTTTAGAGAAACTACATAAATTATAGATTTGTTTCTGAATGTCAAAAATCTTTAATTTTGATCCAATTATCAGTTATAATGGTTTATTTTGTTATGAATTGAATTTGACACGTTTTGTCTAAGCAAAATTATATTTAAAATTAGTTTTTCTATTTCAAAAAAACAAATAATGACTTCAAATGTTACCTCTTCTCAAGTATGTGTCCAATTTCTCTTTAATAGAATATTCAAACAGTGTCAGATAGGGGGTCGGGGGGAGGGGGAGAGATGAGAGAGAAGGAGATAACACTAAAGACAATATAGCTAGACTATATTGTCTATCTCTTTCCACATATCTCATATACATATAACTCACTCCAAAAACCTTATCTAGATCCACTGCTGTATTCGAATTCGAGAAAATGTATTAGGTTTAATTGATTCAACACCGAGAGAAAATTTTCTTTCGGCAAGAAAAAATATGTCGCCATTGATTTGTCCTGAAAGAAGATTCAGCTGACATATTTGACAAGATAGCTAAGTAGTTTGCTATAACACACCGAAAAAAATATACTTGGATTAAGAGAAATCCTCTCATTTTGATGCGAATTTTCCTCTACAATATTGCCTCTATAGAGGATCCTCTCATTTTGAGAGGATACTCTCGTTTTGATGCGAATTTTTCTCTTAAAAGTAGAGAATACTCTCAAAACAATGTAAAAACGTGAGAGGATTTCACAATTTTTTTTTCGGTGCATCAATTTTGTAGATGACATTACTATAAATCCTACCTGTTCCAATTTGAACAAATTCAGTTTTCTGTGGCAATTGAAAATTTTCTGTCACCCTCAGCTTTTTCCATCTTAGTGTAATTTAATTTTTCACCAATCTTGAGATAAATTTTTCTACGTTCTCAATAAGGACTTTTATCCTTTATTTGAAGTCATTGACCTTTTAATGAACTTTCATTATTGATTTGACAAAAATTGTATAGAAGTATGTTTTTTTCTAAATTGTAGGATCCAAACTCAAATCAAATGTATTGCTTTCTGCTTTTCGTGGTTCTTTAAATGGGAAAGTTTGTAATTAAAAAAAAAGGAAGAATTCATGGTTTATTTCGAGTGCATCAGAAGTTTCAGGTTTTAGCAGCTGACCCGTGAGAAGGTGAACATTTTAATTCCCACTTGGATCGATACCTACATAAACTCTAAGGGGACTGTTCACTGCTTAGTTGTAGAGGAAATCCAGTAGGCGACAAGCAAAGGGTGCAAAACTCCCTTTAGCGGGGTTGGTGGAAACAGAACGATCTCATAGTAAAAGCGAGGCGATAATTTATTTATATCACTATTTATATACAAGTTATTTAAAACAAAAGTGTTACAATCTCTTAGCTCTATTTTGTAAAAAAATAGAATTTATTATCAGTAATAAGTTATAAATAACTAGAAATTCTCAACTTTTATTTATTTTAAGGACGCTTATACCCTCAAGTGGTTCTTATTCTATCGGACCATGATATTCAATATCTTTTTAATTTCATCTCTTTCTATAATAGTTTGGTTTCTACTTTCTAAATAGAAGTTTGTTGTTAAAATCATTACACAAACGAATTTTGTTGAACAAATTTTTTTCTGTTGAGAACTGTAAACTGTTAAAATTTCTTCTTCCTGGTTATTTAAAAAAAGAGAAGAATTATTAGCCTTGAATAACCTTATGTTAACAACCGTACGGTAAATTAATTAAATATTATTGTAAAATAATGTAGTCGTATTATATTATACACTGTAAAAAATTTTTCGGAAATTTTTCCGAAAAAATTCGGACAGCACGGAACCCCAGACGGTGGAAATTTTTCCGAAAAAAAAATTGGTTTTATTTCCAACTTTTTCGGAAACTTTTCCTACTGATGAAGAGGAATTTTTTCCGAAATTATCGGAAATTTTTCCGCATATGAAGTTGGACATTTTTCCGAATACGTCGGATATTTGTCCTGACATTAAGTTGGAATTTTTTCCAAAATTACCGGAAATTATTCAAATTTTGTACACGGAAAAAAAGGGTTGGGTTTAATAAACAAACGAAAATTCGTTTCTAACCAAAGTGGGTGGTTGACTATTATATGGCCTGACCCAACTCATATATGAAACATTACATGTACAGTTGTAATAAAGAAATATGTTTATCCTGATACAAAAAATCCCATTGATTATTCAATAATAAAAATCAAATCAACAGATTTAAAACATTAAGGAAATTTATATTTTACAGTATGGGATTTGGGTTTGTTTTTACATACTTATTTAATTCAATTGTTGTGTTGTGCTGAAATTACATTTGATTATTAATTAACATTTTATTTATACCTTAAACGCAACTAAACGCATACATACGAAATTTTTGAAAAATCCTAGCGACACTGAGATTCGAACGCACTAACCCTAACGCTAAACGCAAATACGCATATTACGATACGAGCACCTAACCATTGAGCCATCTTGGCTATGAAATTCTCTTTTCAAAGAACTTGGTGATCTCAAGTTTCGTTTTGTCGCCACGTGCAGATGAACCCCCGCAATGGCATCGCCCGTCAACAATAGACTCTCATAAATTTTGGTCCTATGGTTTAGTTAGCATTACTGGCATGTGACACTCACACATATTTTCACCAAAAGGAGAATGGCAATAAATTCCTTTCGACAAATTTTTTGTTTATCCATTATTTTAAAGATTAAGACATTTTTTTGGAGAAGATTTTTAAGAATCTTATCCAAATAAAATTTAAAAATATTTATTTGAAATAAAATAATTTATATTCGGAGAAATTTTCATTTTTTGTATAATCTGTATATCTGTTTATATTATTAAGAAACATTCAAAGATAGAAAACATTTCTAATATTAAAATTTAAAATTTTATTACAATCATTACTAACAATGTTTACTTTTTTTCTGATTGAAATTAACATAAGATTAAATTTATTTGGTAAAAAAATTATTTATCGTTACTAAATTACCAATAAATTAAATAAGTAAACATTCTTAACAATATTAACTGGTTCAAACAAAATAGTTTAAAATTAAATTATATGTATTAGGAAAAATAATTGAGAACAATAATTAATCGATATTTAAAAATGATAAAAGAATACAGGCTCGGATACAGATTATCAATAAAATGAAAACAAACAAATTGATTAACTTCAATAAAATGAATACAAATAAATTGATTAACGTTTTAAACAATTTCATTTATTTATATTAATAAAAGTAATATTTTTAAAATGCAAACATTGCCCAAAACAATTTTTTTTTTATAAATTAAACAGAAGAATTAAATATTAAAATATAATAGTAATAAATATGTAAAACAAAATTTTTATAACAAAAACATGTTAGATCTATTAGTTCTGTATCAACAATCTTTTAGTAAAATTTTTGTTCTTCACATAAATAAATTTTTCATAATTATAATAAATAAAATAATTAGAAGAAACTAATTAAGTCATTTGTATTTTTTAAAAAATGATACTAGGAGTTCCTTTTAGTAGGAGTACAAAATAACATTTGTTCTTCACATAAATAAATTTTTCATAATTATAATAAATAAAATAATTATGAGAAACTAATTGAGTGATTTTTATTTTTAAAAAAATAAACCTAGGAGTTTCTTTTAGTAGGAGTACAAAATAAAATTTTCTTAGATTGAGCAATATAATATGCACAAGTTAAAAATCCGTTTAGTTTGGAATTTTTCTGAAGTTTGAGAAATAATTTCCGGTTTTTTGTGGAAAATGTATTTTTCCGACTGCATTCGGAAATATTTCCTTTTACTATAGGTTAAAAATCCGTTTTGTTTGGAAATTTTTCCGAAGTTTGAGGAATAATTTCCGGTTTTTTGTGGAAAATGTATTTTTCCGACTGCATTAGGAAATATTTCCTTTTACTATAGGTTAAAAACCCGTTTTGTTTGGAAATTTTTCCGAAGTTTGAGGAATAATTTCCGGTTTTTTGTGGAAAATGTATTTTTCCGACTGCATTCGGAAATATTTCCTTTTACTATAGGTTAAAAATCCGTTTTGTTTAGAAATTTTTCCGAAGTTTGTGGAATAATTTCCGGTTTTATGTGAGAAAAGTATTATTCCGACTCCATTCGGAAATATTTCCTACTACCATAGGATAAAAATCCCATTTTATTGGAAATTTTCCCGAAGTATAAGGAATAAATTCCGGTTTTTTGTGGAAAATGTATTTTTCCCATTCCATTCGGAAATATTTCCTACTACTGTAGGTTAAAAATCCGTTTTGCTTGGAAATTTTTCCAAAGTTTGTGGAATAATTTCCGGTTGTATAGGAAAAAAGTATTTTTCCGACTCTATCCGGAAATATTTCCTACTACTATAGGCTAAAAATCCGTTTTGATTGGAAATTTTTCCGAAGTTTGTGGAATAATTTCCGGTTTTCTGTGGATAAAGTTTTTTTCCTCCTCTTTTCGGAAATTTTTCCTACAAAATATTCGGAAACATGTGTTACCTACCAGTTTCGGAATAATTTCCTACTAATTCATCGGAGAAAATTCCGAAATTTTTTACAGTGTAGTTTAAAATATATATATTTTTTTAAATTAATTAAAATATAGTCATTTTGCTCGTTTTGTTATATGTAAAAGTCCCAACTTTATAAATTTATATTTTAAAAACAGAACGGTAAATGTCAATAAAATTGAGACCATACATGTAAAATAATGCATTTAATAATCATGTCATTAAAATTTTATAAGAATCTGTAGAAAATCGATTTTTGGATAAACCTCCTTTAATTTTAAATTGTAATATATAATAATTATTACATGCGTATTATGAATATATTTAGATAAGGTATTATCGTCATGTGAGTACTATTAATAAACAATAGGTCATAACGAATCCTTTCATGATTTTTCACAATTTAAAATATCGGATCCAAGCTGGGGGACAAAAGAGAAAAATTTATTACTAATTGATTTAATTTAATATTTAGGGATTTTTGAGATCGCTGATAACGAATTTGTTCAGGATTTTTCAAAACTAAAATAGCAGATCCAATATGTCGGACAAAAATGAAAAATTGTTACAAAATATAATAAAATTTACGCTTAGAGATACTTTTTCAGGTTAGGTTCAACATTTTAAAGATTATAAAATGAATTATTTTTTCTAATTTTGTATAATGGTTATTTGAAAAATCATGAACGGATTTGTTATCAGCGATCCTGAAACCCTCGATATTGTATTCCTTTTTATTCGCCCTTATAGTATATACATATATAGTTTTATTAATTTTGCTCAAAAGAATAAAGTTTTTACTCAAGGTGCCTTAATTTTTCTAATTTTTTCACAATGTGCGCCTTTTTGTTACCGCTTTTTTAAACTTTTATGTATTAAGTAAAACATGTTTTTAAAGTTCAAACAATCTGTGACAATTTTTGTTAAAACATATCAATTTGTAAGTAGTTTATCGTTTTATTCCCGTTACAAAAGGGCCTTATTTTTCATTTTTAGTTTGCCCTTCATTTGCAAGTATAAAACAATTGGCATTAGAGAAGAACTGAAAGTGAAGTTAGATTCTTTTGTAACGAAAATAAAACAATAGACTACTACTATTCGTAGAACCTATCGATTTAATTCTGACAAAATACAATTTTTGCTTGTTTTAAATACACTATATTTTAACCCTTATTTCATTAGCCTATTAAATTTTTTATTTTCAAAGAATAATTATTTAAACTACCAAAATATTTATTTCCTCTAAATTTTAATTGCCGTAAAGTTAATTAATTAAATTTTAAATAATTGAACGAGCAATATATGATGTTTGCAGTTCAATGGTTTGAAAATGCAGAACATGAATGCAGTGTATCTTCACTTCAAATACACTGCACTTTATTCAAAAGCAATTTTTTGTTCGAGTTATTCCAATTATTTATCAATCAAATGATATCCGTCTAAACGATTTTTTATTTTTCTCTTTTTTTATGCTCAATCTAGATATTTGACGAAACATATTTCATTATTTGAATTTTTTCATTTTATGTTCACTATTATAAAAAAACTATTTTCTTTAGGAAAAATTCAATAATATAACAATTTAAAACTTTTTCGTTTTTTAAACGAAGAAATAGGTCTTCGAATAAGAGAAATTCTACGGTTAAACGGACTCATTGAAAGAAGCGAATCGTCTCAAAAAGTACCTGATTAAATTGAGTGAAATTCCTTTGGTATGGATAAATTGAAAGGAATGAATCCGTTGTGCAGTTCTATGAATTTTTTAATTTAAGGAAGAAATGATTCAATAATTTTAAGGTCTCTCTCTCTTTCCCTCTCTTGCTCTGTCTTTATGAGGGTAAATAGAGAATGTATAGTGGTGCACCTTTACATGTTTACCATACACATTATACTGATGAATAGAATTTATCTCCGCGCGTATATATCAAAGCAAACCAGTCGGTTCATAATACGTCAAAAGAAGAAGCAAACTATATAGAACATCACACTCAAAACGCGTGGATCAAACGTGTTTATGTTTTATCGCTTTTGAACTTCCCAACACCACGACAGGAATGCAAAATATCTCATCAGTGAACTTGCCAAAAATAAACTTTTCCCTTGGAGCAGAATGGAGAAGACGATTAAAATCTTTCAGCTGCCAAACCTTAACTTCATGATTGCTAGTCGCTGCTGCTGGAAAGCGTGAATTTTTATTTAAAAGGATCCTCATATACTTTCAAAGTCTCAATGCGTTTTATTGAACGCGTGCCAAGTTTGAATGAACTTTTGAAAAATGACTTTCTAGAAATTTATCTCGCTTCATGCAAAATCCGCGTAAAAGGTGTGAAAACATGCTCCTGAAATTAAAACAAAGTTATTCTAACAAAAAAAAAAAAGATAAAAAACATTAATCGCGTGAAAAATTACTTTTAAGGGCATGTGATGGAGAATGACGTCACTGGTATAAGCAAAATTTGTCCGTAAATTTTCTTCTAAAATAATAAATATTTTGACATCGAACTTTGTGCAATTACATCAAATATGTCATTAGTAAGGTCTCTCTGACCAAAGTTTGTTTCAATTTTGACATAAAATTAATTTTTAAAAAAGTTCGCTGACTTTTGGAAATGCTAAAACATTCATTTTAAAGCAAAATTCAATCAAACTTGGGTCAAAGAAACCTTCTTCATCTATTTTAACTAATTCTACATAGTTAAGTATCAAAATATTTACTATTTTAGGAGAAAGTTTACGGACAAATTTTGCTTATACTAGTGACGTCATTCTCCATCACCTGCCCTTAATAATGAAAAAAGTCGGATGAATTATTCAGAATTTTATTTTTTTCTTGTGATTCAGGATTGAAAAAGGTTTTTTTTTTAAATTTTAGACAATATAATGATGGTGTAATTTTGTAAACTAGATAGGGTAAATGTACCTATTACTGCGAATCCGCGATTCGTAATTGTAATTGGAACATGCATGTGATTCTATTACTGCTGACACAGAAGCAACCTAACCTCCAAATACACGTTATTCTCGCCGCAGTAATTACACTCTAAAAACAAGTGTCTTATTTTGTCCTCACTTTTAAGACATTTTGAGGTGTCTTAATTTTAAACCATTGAGATATATAGTGTCTTAAAAATGCCTGTAAGACGCTTTCTAAGCGTCTTATGTCTTAAAATTAGACACTTGTATGACACCTGTTTTTACAGTGTAAGGCACAACAATTCAGACAGGCTCGTATAGTAATACCAGAACAGAGTACTTTTTTTATAAATTCGTTATTGTTAAGAATGCATAATTTCATTTTATATTTTAGTTAATGGTTTCTGCTTTAATAGGTAACAAAAATCCTTTTAAAATCAGCCAAATATTTATCTTTCATTTACATCTATCTTTTTTCAATCTTTTTCTCGGATTTCGATTTCACACCGCAGTAATTGGTACATTTATCCTAAATTATATAAGTTATATACAAAGTATATAAAAGATAAATATTTATAATCGCAAATGTGTCCATCATAAAAAAATATATATTTTTGAAAACATTAATTATAAAGCTAGTTTATTACTGCGATAAATTTGTAGGTAATATTTTTATGTTTGCACTTGACGTTTAGTAGTTTTATTGTAGAACTTTAAACATTATGCATTATATTTTCAACATACATTTTTTAAAGACCAAGCGGGAAAGGCGACTAGTGTATTTAACGTATGCAAACCGTAAGAAACAAAACGGTTTTTATTCCACGTAAAGTAAAAAGAGTTATTTTCTAAGAGGTACGACGAGAAAAATGCAAGAACGAAGGACACAGAAGTCACTGAAGCGAACCTAATATGATGTTTTCATATGGTGTGCATACCGAAATTATATGCGTTAAGTTCTAACATTTATGTCTAAAGAAGCTCAAATTTATCGCCTCAAAACGATTAATATTTAATAAAACAAAAATATTTCTCTTCCTGCTTCTGTTTATGAATTTGACAGTACTAAAAATTATTATAAAAATATATTCCATTCAAAACTTTATTTTGAATTAAAATTTAACAATTTTTAAATTTTAATAGAAGAAAAAATAACCAATTTTTGAATTCTGACTTTAGATTTAAATTCAGTGATCCAAAAATGACTAGTAAAATTTTTTGGGACTGTGTTATTAATTTTCTGTTGCGCAAAAATTGTGTCAAAATAATACAGAAATGAAGGAATCGAAACAATAGAGTCGGATTTTTTGTTATATTTATAAATTTTGTTATACATACAAAATTTTATAGAAAGAGATTTTTTACAACCCGAGATCAGAGAAAGTTTGTGGTTGAGGGGGTAGGTGCTCGACTTGCAAGAGTTAAGTTCGTGCGTGTTCAATCCCCAGCGCTTTAATTTGGATTTTTTTCACGCACAGCAGCTCATTAAAAAGAGTGGTGACCATAACGTAACTTCAAACTAAGAAATGGTTATTGAAATAAGCAAAAAAATAATAATAATTAATATCAAATTAATTGACAGATCTGCGGTTGTACAATTTTAAAAAAAAAATAGGTTGAGACAAAAATTTTTTTAAAATTCTAAAGTATTTATTTTTTGTTAAGTATTTTAAAAAGTAGATGTAATATTATTTTAAATTTAAACTTCTACCTTAAATTTAAAATGCTACTTTAATTTAAATTGTCCAACATACAATCTCAAGGGTTGTAAAGCGAAAAAAGTATTTCGCAAATTCAACCAATTTTCGTAACAACTATTTTTTTAATTACAATTAAAACCCGAGTATGCTCTGCAATTGTTTTAAATTACTGAGATTTTACTGAGACAGTAAACTCGAAACGGTTTTTGACAAATGAAAAACAGAAACTATTTTGTTCTGTCTATTTTAGATTCTAATCTACTGATTCAAAAGATTTCAACTTAACATGAAATTGCAAAAATTTGTTGAATGTTATTTTATAACATTAATTATAAACATTATCTATTCGAAAATTAAAAATATTTTGAATATACTTATTGTTTATTATAGTTTAAACAGATATATAAAATGTAGATTAAAAATATGTTTTCTATTTGAATTTTCTTTTTAGTTATAGTTAAAAATCAACTTGGTCTTATCATAAGAAAAGGAATACAATGTTTTGTACATTTTTCTTGAAGGTGAAAAGGTCAAATGGAATTTGTTGTGTATCACTATATCGGTAGGCTGGAACTTGAAGTTTTGTCTTTCGCCTTTAACATATCCCACCCTCACCCTTATAGTTTCTTATACAGTCCCATGCTCCCATCCTTGGTTTTCAGCAACGTCAATATTTTTGCCAACCCTCAACTGCGTACATTGCGTAATAATAGGAAATCGAGCCCAGGATGCGCAGTCTGTTTTTTTAGTTGAAAAACAAAACGTAAGCTTCTTTTTTATAAAATTCTCTTCGTATCGATGGCAGTATCAGTTTAATAATAAAAAGAGGCTTTGAAAGAACAGATGTCAAAGGTAAATTGATTCCTGCATTGACATTTCCCAGTATTGAAATAAAATTTCTTTTATTTTCAGAAATACTAAGTCTTCTGGTAGAAACGAGGCGGAAGTATATATATATATTTTTTTTTTATAAAGTCAGAATTACTAATTGGTGGTAATTTTTTAGGAACGGAAATATTAACTACATTAGTGAAAAAGTACTAATTGAATTAGAGAAAATAAGTGACCTTTTTGATTATATAGTTACTTAGTCACAGTTTCGATTAGTGATCTAATACAATTTCGTCACTTGTTACTATTTGAAACAGTGACTACTAGAACAATTAAAAACGTTAAAGTTAATAAAGTTTTATAAAATCCAACATTTCAGCATATAATTTATTTAAGTAAATCACTTATTAACGATTTTTGATTTAGGTATCTTTGAAATATGATAATCGAATCTTAAAATTTGCAATCTCATTCATAACTGTCAAAACAGATACAATAAATTGTTCACTAATTGGAAATCACTCATTAAAGACGAACACCTATTTGAAACGGGCGATTATCGGAATATTCCCGAGAGGAGAAGTGCCTACCCCCACCACCGGGCACTACCGAGCATCCCAGCGCTCGGTCTGCCATTGTCTGCTAATGCGTTTTTCTATAACCTCATTAAAGACCATTAGGTCGGTAATGAGGTTTTACAAAAAATTTTTTTTTTTTAAATTTTGATATAAAATTACTTTTAGCGTTAGATTCGTAATCTGTGTTCCTTGACGATTACGAGCATATAAAATTTTTTTCAAAATTTCCAATTTTTAATGTTTTTTACTTTATAAACAAATAGTTTTCAGCCATAAAAAATTTGTTAATTTCCGTAATTTTTTAATATTTTTTTTAGGTATTTCAAATGTAAATACAGTAGGAACTCGGTTATCCGGATACATGCCTGCATCCATTAGTCCGGATAATCGAATCTCTACTGTATTTTATTTGTTGTACCACCTTTCGTGTCCGACCTTTCCATGTCAGTAAATGTCCACTTTTTTCCCTACTAATTTGAATTTTCCCTTCACACTTTTTCCAGGCTTAGGACTGGCAGCACGGTACTTCATTATGCTGGCGTGTTTAAAAAATTTGTTTTTTCGAAAAACACAAATGTTGAAATGTTTAAAATTATAACCTTTTACAAGGTCTGAAAATATTTTAAACCGTGCCGCTCATTTCAACCAAAGACTTGACTTGCACAGACATACTAATTAAACAATAAAACATGTGTTATTTTCAGACCTAGTAAAAGGTTAGAAAACGTCTGTGATACAATTAATTTTCAGACCTTGTAAAAGGTTAGAAAACGTCTGTGATACAATTAATTTTCAGACCTAGTAAAAGGTTAGAAAACGTCTGTGATACAATTAATTTTCAGACCTTGTAAAAGGTTAGAAAACGTCTGTGATACAATTAATTTTCAGACCTTGTAAAAGGTTATAATTTTAAACATTTCAACATTTGTGTTTTTCGAAAAAACAAATTTTTTAAACACGCCAGCATAATGAAGTACCGTGCTGCCAGTCCTAAGCCTGGAAAAAGTGTGAAGGGAAAATTCAAATTAGTAGGGAAAAAAGTGGACATTTACTGACATGGAAAGGTCGGACACGAAAGGTGGTACAACAAATAAAATACAGTAGAGATTCGATTATCCGGACTAATGGATGCAGGCATGTATCCGGATAACCGAGTTCCTACTGTATTTACATTTGAAATACCTAAAAAAAATATTAAAAAATTACGGAAATTAACAAATTTTTTATGGCTGAAAACTATTTGTTTATAAAGTAAAAAACATTAAAAATTGGAAATTTTGAAAAAAATTTTATATGCTCGTAATCGTCAAGGAACACAGATTACGAATCTAACGCTAAAAGTAATTTTATATCAAAATTTAAAAAAAAAAAAATTTTTGTAAAACCTCATTACCGACCTAATGGTCTTTAATGAGGTTATAGAAAAACGCATTAGCAGACAATGGCAGACCGAGCGCTGGGATGCTCGGTAGTGCCCGGTGGTGGGGGTAGGCACTTCTCCTCTCGGGAATATTCCGATATGTGCCCTTTGAAACCGCGCGTGCAAGAGGGAACCAACCAGTAAAATGTAAATTTTGAAAAACAGGGAAAAAGTGAAATCACAGTTTTTAAAACAAAGAATATAGTTTAAATCGTTTTACAATGAGATGTAAAATATAATTTTAATACATTAATTTCGCTAATATTTTAGTTGGTTTGTGTTAAAAAAATTGTAGTGCTATCATTTCTTATAGTGGATGAAGGATCTAACTGAGATATTATTTAGATCCTTATATTAATAAGAATCTAACCAACGTTTTACTTAGATCCCTCTTCCATGAGTTATTTAAAAAATGTCCATCGCTCATCTTAGAGATAATTATTATTGATAACTATTGTCACGTGTAAGTTTTTTTTAATTACTTAAAGCTCCTTTTCAAGAAACGCAACCCTAATTTAATAAAGGATTTTGAAAGTTCCCCAGTAGCATTTTTTTTAATGGGATATTAGTTTAAAGGTTCAAAATCATATTAATCTCATTTTTACTAACTCGAATTTTAAAAGTAGAACTTTCATTTGAAATTAAATTAAATTGTAAAGTAAAATTTTAATTAAATTTAGCGTTACCAGCATAAAATTTAAATTTAATCTGAAATAAAAAAATTCTCTATACTTCAATTTAATTTAATAAGTTAGCTTTTTGTATATTCTAAAAAAGAAATTGTTATTATTATTTTATAATTGGATTGTAATTATAAAACAAAATATGTTGACGTTCAATGAAATATTGCTTTTTATAATAACGCCTTGCGAGTAAATTATTAAACTGAAATTTCCGTTGTTAAAATATAAAAAGAATAACAAAATATTAAATTACATTTTTTTTATACTGGAAAACGCAGCCATGTTAATAATTTTCAAAAGACTCTCTCGGTTTCTGTAAAAGTAATTAAAGAACGTGCAGATATATAATACATCAATTAATTAATAATCTTTATGACAAATTCTGTAATTAAATAGTTAATAATAATAAATTAACTTGGAAATTTGTAATAAACGTAACAGGAATAATTCAATGTACAATATTTACGTTTGTAATATAATATAATATAATAGGTATATATATATTTGACGTTGGAATATTGAGAATATTGTTAATTAATTATTTAAATTCGATTTCTTAATTAACGATCACTAAAATTAAATAGATTTTGGAAAACATTTTATTTTAAAAAAATGGAAGGTGGATGAAAAGCAATCACATTAATGTATTTATTTAGAAACATATAACACTAAATTATAAAAATAATCCAGTACATTGCGTCTTTTACAAACATTAAATAAAATTTTGAAAAATGTTATTGGTCGACGACGCAATAAATGAAATAAGTGGAAATTTATATTTTTAATGGGCTTCATACAACGTTTTGTTCTTGTTTTTGAATTATAGGGTGAAGCGTAAATTAAAATCTTACGAACGATCTGACTACGTTTATAAGAAAATTTATAGCGTGAATATGGGAAATGAAATTACCATTTTGCATAAAACATTTTACCATTTTACAGGGAATTGAAACCAGAGGAGGTATCTTAGCAAGCCAGTATTTATGTGTCCTATAGGTACCCAAGAACTTATATTTTCACTATTTTTTTGTTTTGTCTTTTTTTTCCTTACATAACTCTTTGAATAAAACAGAATATTGCCTGTCTCTTAGGACATTTCGTAAAAGAAGAACTACCCTGCAAAATTTAGAGTTAAAATCGATATAAATTCATGAAACTTTTTGATTTAAACATTAAAAATTGTGACCGTAAACTGAACTTACGTAAAGCTTTTTTTTCTATATTAAATATTTACGCACGTAATACAGGAAGTATTATTTTTAAATTTAACCAAAAGTTCAATAATTTTGTTAAATTTTTTAAATTTTAAATAGTATATTACGTTACAAGGGAAGAAAGTTCCAAATTCCTCTATGGGGCCATCCATAAATTATGTGGTCTGTTAGGGGGGAGGGGTTCGGGTCCGAGCAATGTAACGTTGAATTTTAATTTCACAGATATTTTTATTTAAATATCGCGGGCAACCTCGCGGGAAACTCAAAAGTAAATTCGAGAGAATTGAATTGAATCGAGTCTACGCTTATCAAAAACTCTTGAAGTTGTTAAAAAAAAGAATTATGGGGAGACTGCGACATTTTCAGCTGTGTGAAAGAATTAACGAGGAATTCAACGGTCATAAAAAAGATTAGTCAAAAAATTTGTTGACAATATTCGAATTTTTATTTATCGTCAAAATTAAAAGATTTTAAAAACCATGCGTATTTTTTTGATAATATGTTTTTTTAATAGACAAAAAAATTGGGGACCTAAAAAATTAAATTTTACAATTTTTGAAGCATTTTTTCTGTAAAAAATTAATTTTTTTCTATAGAAAAGGGTTATATCTAACAATCTTAATGAAAAATAAGATTGAAAACAAATCTTAAGCCATTTTTGTTTTATTTGATTTATATTTTACAACTCCCCAAATTTGGATAGTGAAAAGTGGACCACTAATTTTTTGTAATATTTAACTACTTAATTTAGTAGTTTTAACCTCTTCAACTCAAATTTTAGTGAAAAGTCAATACAAATTAGGGGTCGTCCACAAATAACGTGATATCTTTTTTCCTTTTTTCTACTCCCCCTCCCCCCGCTCGCCACTTGTCGCAACTTATCACACATTTGTCAATCCCCCTTTTAAAGCTACGTCAAAATTTCTTGATCCCACCACCCCTCTCTATTTTATATCGATTAAAAATTTACTATTAAAATTATTTTATTGTCTTGAAGTTTTCGTATTTTGAACTCCAAAAAATTACTAAATTTTCAAAAAACATAAAAAAACACTTTGGGATATAAGATCTACATAAGCATTTAACATATAAAAATCAAATAATAGTTATTAAAACTGAATTAGTTAAAAATAACTAATTATTAGTAAAATATGATCAATTACACAGCCCCACAAAAAAATAGAAGTGTCGTGCGCGGCGAACAATAGGGAATAACTACTAGTCTATATAGACTTATATTTTGACGCGCTGAACACGAATCCGTCATCAGAATTGGCCTAGCACGTCTAGGTTTGGCCCTAACCTCAAAATCAATAAAATGACACTTTTTGTTAATTAGAATCTGAACCAGATTTAACTTTAATACATGCCTAAAGCCAATAGAAAACTTGATTTATGATCTTTAAAACGCTTTTTTAGAAATTGTTCTACGATGATTTTTAACGAAGTTATGATGTTTTACTTAAAATATGACTTTTTTTCAAATGTTAAAAATACATCAATTATTGATGTGTTATGGTGTAATGGAAAAAAATTATTTTAAGTAAAACATCATAACTTGGTTAAAACTTATCGTAGAACAATTTTTAAAAAAGCATTTTAAAGGTCATAAATAAAGCTTTCTATTGGCTATAGGCATGTATTAAAGTTGAGTTGGGTTCAGATTTTAATTAACGAAAAGTGTAATTTTATTGATTTTGAGGTTAGGGTCAAACCTAGACGTGCTAGGTCAATTCTGATGACGGATTCGTGTTCAGTGCGTCAAAATACATAGGGAATGACTAGTCTAATCCGCCACGCACGACACTTTTATTTTTTTGTTGGGCTCTGTTATTTTTAAATTTTGTGCTTTAAAGATCTTACGAAGATTCTGTCGCTTTGGGGACGAGTTTGTCAGTCGAGTTCCCCATTAATCGCAATTTTTAATTTATTTTAAATTAACTTATTGATGATGAAGTAAATCTTTTTGCTGACGTAAGAGCAAACTGTTATGAAATGAACATAATTTTTGTATTGTTTATTATTGTATTGCTACTACAAAATTAGTTGTTTTCTACTATTAATTAGTTATTTTTTACTAATTTGAATAGAGAAAACTCGTTTACTGTTTTACTACTAAATTAGTGGTTTTATACATTCCTGCGGATCAAGGATAATTATTCTCGATATTATAATTATTCTTAATTCAAAAATAAATTTAATTGGTCTAAATACTCTCTAAATCTGAATTAGTAGTTTTCTACTAAAAATCAGTAGTTTTCTACTATGAATTAGTCAAATTCATGGCTGATTTTTCTCTAATTCATATAGTAGAAAACTACTAATTCTTAGTAGAAAATTACTAATTCTTAGTAGAAAACTACTAATTGAAATAGTGAAACTTTACTTTTCAAAAAAGTAGATTTTTTTACTAATTTAATTAGTAGTTTTCTACTACAAGATTAGTAGTTTCTACTACAAGATTAGTAGTTTTCTACTAAAAATTAGTAAAATTCTTACTATTTTAATAGTAGCTCACTTTTCGCTAATTCATTAGTAGAAAACCACTAATTCAGATTTAGAGAGTATATTATTATTTTTGATGCAAAAAATTTTTATTATCTAATCATATTTTTATTGTTGCTACACTGTAAAAACAGGTGTCTTACAAGTGTCTTATTTTAAAACAGAAAGCGTCTTACAGGAATTTTTAAGACACTTTCTCAATGGTTTAAAATTAAGACACCCTAAAATGTCTTAAAAGTGAGGACAAAATAAAACGCTTGTTTTTAGAGTGTAAAATAAATCTATTTTTGAAGTGATTTAAAATTAACTACTTATATATAACTACAATTAACAGGGTTGCCACGGTCTTGGAAAACCTGGAATTGTCATGGAATTTTTTTCCAGTCATGGAAAACCTGGAAATGTCATGGAATTTCATGAAATATCTTTTTGAAAATGTACTTTCCCAATTTCAATTGCGTAAATTAAATGAATCCAAAATTTGGCAGATATTTTATTCTTAATATAATTTACCTAATATTAAAATTTGACGAGGGTATTTTGCTTTGTTTATGAAATATTAAATTTGAATATGTTTTAGTCAAGAAGGTTAATTCGATGATTTAAAAATTTTTACATCTCTCTCCTTTCTCGTAAGTAAACGCAGAGATGTGAAATTGTTTTACTAACTTCAAGTCCTCGAATTAACCTTTTTGAGTAAAAAATTTTCAAATTTAATATTTCCGCAACAAAGCAAAACACCCTCGTCAAATTTTAAGAGCAGGTAAGTTATATTGAGAATAAAATAGTTTCAACATTTTTTGAGCTATCAAAAACAAAATTATATAAGTATTTTAAAAAATTATAAAATTTTGTAAACAAAAAAAATGGCACTTTTAATTATCATCAAAAAATAAAATAATTTTTTAATAATATCATAATTTCTTTTGGCAGAATAAAGTAATTTATGATTCTCGAAAACAATAATATATATATAGTTTTTGAATAATAGCGGTTTTAAAAAAGTTCAAAATTTGAGGTAACGAAATCATGTAGTGAACATTCTATTTTTGATTAATTATATCATCGTATAAAATAAAACTTATTTTATAATATTATCGTTATGAATTTAGAAATTCACTGAGTTTCACATAATTATATTGAAACAAAATTTTTTAAAAATATGGAATTCAATTCATAGTAACTTATAAATAGTCCAAAATTGCATTGATCCAAATTAATGTATGATTAACTTTTCAAATTATTCTAATTTTAATTTATCTCATTTTTCATTGATTTAGGTTTCAATTAATTTAAAATTCAATTTACTCAAATTTCATTCTACTTAAAATTTTATTTACTTAAATTTTATTTTATGTAAATTTTAATCAGTATGTATCAATATCCTATCCTAATTTTAATCGACTCGTTGAGCAATCAATCCTGATTTTTTTTTATTAAAGTGTTTATAAATTAAAATTTTGATTGATGCTAATTTTAAGTCGAAATTTTAAATTTATTGAGGAAGAAATTCAAACTTTTTCTTTCCTATTAAAGTAAAAGTCTTTATTTTGAGAGTAATAATTAATAAAAAAAAATATTTATTGATTTTTCTTTTTAAATGTTTTATAACAAATGTTTATTACTTACTCTAGGATAAGTAGACTTTATTTTTGTTAGAAAAGTTGAACTTTTTCTTATTAAAGTATACTAGCTTTAATTCACAAGGACTGACTAAATTTAAAAGAAAATAATAGTTTTCGTATTGATATGTTCATTTGCTTTAAGAAAAAACATAAAAAACGTTCCTTAAAAATAAAAACAAGCTGTACTTACATTATTAGAATTACCGTTTGTTAATTGCAAAAATTTTAAATCAAATAAATTTTTGAATCCTTTTGACTTTCTCTATTTTTCTCGTCTAATTTGAAAAAATCTATTAACTATTTAATTTAATAAATTTACATAAATTCCCCCCAAAAAAACCGTGAATTATGAAGATGTTTAGTGGCCAGGGAAATCGGGCAACTTTTAAGTACTTGTAAAAATATTTATTTTTTTTAAAGAAATTTTCATGTTTAGTCCAATAAATTTTATAATGATTAAATTATAATAAATTAAATTATAATTATAATCAAATTTTTATTATTTACTTGATCTTTAATGCATCATTTGACGTTAATATTCAGTAGTTCTTATTGTTAACTGTTATTTTTTTAAAAAATGCAAGAAATAAGTCAAGGAATTCCCTTTTTTTACAGACTAGTTGGACACTCTGCTTATCTGGCTTTTGAAAACTATGTATATATTATTTTCTTTTGCGTTTTTAGTACGAAATTGTTGATCAACTTAATCTCAAAATTAAAAATATTACATCAAAAGTAAAATTAAAAAAATTATTTTTGATCTTGAAACCTTTTTAAAATGTCTTCAATTTTCTTCAAAAGTCACTCGATACCCTGATTGATATTTTATTATTCATTTAATTGGAATATTTTTTTTTTCGTTGTAACTACCAAAAGAAGTTATTAACATAATTTTATATTTGGACCTGGAATTTTTGTGAAAATGGTCTGGAAAACTTGGAAAAGTCATGGAATTTTCAAATCATGTTTTTGTGGCAACCCTGATTAAACAATTATATTAAATTAAAATTTTGTGAATTATATTGGCTTGAAGGTCTAAATAAATGGACAAGTTGATTTAAGTGTTAGACGTTTCGGGACCCATAAAATTTTACTTTTTAACAACAAAGGTCGAAGAAAAAGTAGAATTCAGTATTTTAAATTATATTAAATTACAATTTAATTAAAATGAAAATTTTATTGTAGCTTGTAATTCAATTGAAAACTGAAATTTAATTTTGATTTCTTGGCCTTAATTTTTTCAATTGAGAACTTATAGAAGTCAGATATTGAAAAGTGCTTGAGAGTAATGCTTCAATGTAATAAATCTCACGTATCTCGACTCTTATGTCTGAACTCCATTTGCAATTGGACAAATTTTCATCCTTGAATAGATTCGATTCCGGTTTGAATAAAAACAGATTTGTCGGGAAGCAAATGTTTTACCATGAATTCCTTTCTTCCTGCCGACTAATTTTGACATAACATTTTACAGACTGCACAGACATCTCAATTGGCTTACTAGCCAGTCGATAATAATATTCGGTAGTATTTTCGTACAAGTTTGAGTTAAGACTTGATCTTATAATTATTCTTAGAAATATGCTGCTTGATGCAAATTATAATTCTCTAAATTGGTTCGTACGATATTTTAGCTTAAAATTACTCATACCTATATAGTCAGCTTAAACAGACTTCAGATATAAATCTCCTGGACTATTATTGCTAATGAGTTTCAGCTTGAACTAATCTGTTAAAGTCATAATTAATATTCCATTTTTTACCTATTATTATTCCTCTTAGCAGATAATTTTAGATAATGGAGAAATCTTATCGTCAATTAATTTTATCTAAAAAATGTCAAGTATTTAAAAAATTTCCTGAAAATTCTTAAAAATTGTTTCCGAGTTTTAAAAAAGATGCTAAAGTTTCAAACGAAACTTTTCAATAGTTTCAGAATTTGAGACTATAATTGAAAAGTATAAGTTCATGTTTAAAAGAGTTTTTTTTTTCAATTTGTTAATTTGTTTTTCAAGTGAGTTTATTTTGAAAAGAATTGGCTTTAGAGTTTTTAATGTAAGGTTTTTCGTTAAGTTTATGTTAAAAGAATCGAAGCTTAAATCAGTCATTTAACTAATTTTCTTCCTTTATTTTGCAGACATGAAGCTGTTTATTTTTCTCGGTCTCATGCTGCTGGGATTCAGCATGATAGTAATGCCTGCAGTATTCGCAGTTGAAAAGAATAATTGGTCTGAATCAATGTTGATGATCGAACCAGAAAATACACTAAAGAAATGTCGATACTTTAGGGAAAAAAGTATGCTAACTTGTAACTGCCATAACCTTAATTTCGAATATATACCTTCAACTCTCAGATCGGAAATTGAGGTAAGCATCATTGTAATTCATAAACCTATAGATATTTTTTTTTTTTTTTTTTTTTTTTTTTTTTTGTAAATGTTTTTAATATCTTTTTTTTTTAAAGAGAGTTATCTGATTTGAAAATTCATGCTATTTGTGAAGAATCTTCTGGAAAAATTAAAATATTATTCAGTATACGCCTGGATCATTATTTTAAAAACAAATTCCATAAGAAATTTTTAAAAAATTAATTAAATTCTTATGATCTTAATTTTGCTTCTTTTTATGTAGATTTAATATTATTTTTTTAATACCGAAATTAAATTACTTAATTCAGAAGCTACCTGTTTATTATTTATTTAGATCCAATAAAATGTTTAGTAGAGAATATGTCTCTTAATTTACTTTCAGATAATTGTTCAATTCTACTTTTATCTCTCTAGAAATTGCTGTTATTTTTTATTATGTTCATTATTTAGTAGATCGTCGATTTATTTGTTAAATAATTTAATATAAGGTTTCTCAGGTTACTGATAATTCAATTTTGACGTAGATTGTCTGTAAAATAAAAAATAGCTCTGGTCTAACATTTGAGAAATTAATTCTTACTTAGTCGAAAATAAATTTAAAAATGTTCTTAGATTTATTTATTCATAAATCTGGATTAAATTTGTCCTTATTTAGAATCAATAATTTTAAAATTTATATCCAATTTAAAACAATGTAAAATATAGTTTACTTTTTATACTTCTAAAATAGTCAATATTTTGAGTATTTTAAATTATTTCAAATTTTAAATTTATTTCAAAGTAAATTTGTCACATTTTGTCTAAATTAAATTAAATTAAAAGTAAGTTTTCCTTTGTCAAAAAGTAAAAAATAATTATTTCAAACATAACCTTTTCTTGAGTAAGTGTTCAATCCTTCAGTAAGACCACATTTTAGCAAATTAACCGTATTTTATATAGACCCAAAACAATTTTTTAACATATTATTATTTCTGAGTCCCCTCGGTTTTCTGATTTCGCCCTTGCTGGAATCACCTACTTTGCAACCTTGATACGAAAATAACTATTAAATTTCCATTCATTTATTTTTTAATTAGCTTTTTTGTTAACAACAAAATTTCAAAAATTTTCATTCTTTGATTTTTAAGTTTAAAATATATTATCGACTATAAATCATTACTCAATTTAAAATCAAATATATCAACTTAAAAATGTCGGTTGAGGCATTATAAACTTTTGAGTTTTACAATAACTTTTTAGAAAACTTTAATTAGTTCTCAAAGTTTTTAAAAACATTTCCAGAAGTTTTCGTGGATTTCTAGTTCCAAATTTGGTAATAAAAATCAATTTTCAAATTTTTAGATAAAAAATTAATTGAAATTTTACTATAAAATTTTAAATATTGTAAGATCTGAATAATCAATTTAAAACACTAGACGATGGAGTGATTTTGATGTCTTTTATCACTACTCTTGTGTCAAATTTCAAAATTATTTAAATTTTCAAAATTTCGTAAATGAAATTTTGAATTTAAAAATTATTGAGTATTTTCTCCTTACAATTTTTCACAATTCTTTAACTTCCCTCATTCTTCCAAAATTTCTCTTAATTTGCTTTTTATTTTTATTTTTTCGTTTTTCGGTATTCGGTTTTTTAATTCTTTTAAAATTTTCTCACTTATTTACCTAGGTACATATAAATTATAGTTATATTTTTTTTCTTGTTGATGTAACTTTACCTTTTTTCCGGAAATTAGTGTAATTTTTGTTTAGATTGTTCTTCTTTTTTGGGAGGTGGATAGGAGGATATTAATTTTTTGTTTCTCTTAATTTTGTTATCTTTGTTTAGATTCGCCCTTGTTTTTATAGATTTTGTCCAACAATTTTTATTTTTTTTTTATATATATATTTTCGCGAATTTTTTTATCATTTTTATTAAATTTCTAGCATTTGTTTATTTTTTGGTAAAATAAAGTTGTAAATTTTCCAATATTTTAAGATTTTCTTGGGTTTTAAAGGTTCTTTTTTAATTTTTAAAATTGATCTCATTTTTGGAATAATTTTTTCAAATCATTTATTCTTAAAAATTTTCGCATAAGTTTTTCATTTCTTGCATGTTTAGAGAAAGGGGAGAGGCGATTAATTTTTTATTGCATCCCATTTTCTTTAAATTAATCTTTTTTATAGATTTTTTTTCAAATTTTTCGCAAATTAACTTTTTTTTGTAAAATGTTTTGGTTTTCTTTTACAATCTCTTTTTCTTTCTTGTAATATTCTGTATAATTCTCGTTGTTTTTTTTTGTAGATTCTTTATACTTTTATTTTTACATGTTCTTATTTTTCTTTTACATTTTTTTATGTTTATACTTTTTTTCGGGATTTTCTCATTTCTTTTAAATTTGTCAAATTTTTACAAATTATCTTGTGTTTTATGTGTGGGTTCTTTACTTTTGTCTTTATTTTTGTCACTCTTGCGTATTAAGGCCGTATCCAGAAAAAAATTTCGGGGGGGGGGGGGTTAAACACCCCTATCACCCCCCTGGCTACGGCCCTGTTACGTATTTTTAAAATATATTATTATTATTATTTTATAAATAATTTTAATAATTTTATTTTCTTTCCTTTTTTTTACTAGAAGAGAGATTTCAATTTCCTTTTTGATTTTCTGATTTTTCTTTAGACTTGCACGAGTAAATTTGTATTACACCCTTTTTATTGTCCACTTTTAAAAAGTTGTTTTATTTTTTACCAAGTCTTAAAAGTTTTTTTTTAGCTTTTTCGCAATTTTAATTATTTATTCATAAAATGACTAGTTTTTTTTTATTAAAATAAAAGATATTAATAAGTTTTTATCAGTTGTTTTGGTAAATTTTCCTCAATTTTCATCCTTCTTCCTGCATTTATAAAGTTATAAATATTTTTTACAACTTTCTCATTTTTTCCAGATATTGTAAGGATTATCTTAACAATTTTCTCTATTTTTGAATTTTCTTTATTTTAACTTTTTTTATTTATTGAGACTTTTGGATTTCTTAAAATTTTGAACTTTTCCTTATATTTTTTTATAATTTCACATTAATTAATTTTTTAAATAGATTTTCCAGTTTTTTGCTGTTTCTTTATTTTAATATTTTGTCTCAGAATTGTAAACTTTCAAATTTTCTTACTGATTTTATAACATTTTATAATTATAATTAGTTTATTTTAAAGTTATGTACGTTCAACAAAAATTTTGTTCCCATTTAAATATTTTGATAAATTAACTTTTATAATATAAATTAAAGAAGTTAATTAAATGTCTTTTAAACATTAAATTAATGACTTGGTACGTGCGAAACAATTTTGAATTTAATAAAATATAAAATAAAAATTTCGTTTATCTTTTAGTAAATTTTTTCGTTTTTTTGCCTAGATTTTTCTGTTTAGAATCAAGTTATTTTTTAAAAATCTCTTTTTGATTAAAAATTTAGCAGTAATAACTCTGTGATCACTGAAGCTTTGGAGTCATTTACTTTAATTCTTTGAATGCGGAAGCTGTTTTGAACTCACTTTTCTTTTTTTTCAGGTACTGGACTTTTCAGTCAACAGAATGGTCTCCATAAAAAAAGACACCCTCTCGAGGTTTACAAATCTCAAATATTTGGACTTGCACGACAATTTTCTACGATTTATTGAGGAGGGAGCATTTGAGCCTTTGAAGGATTTAATAGTTTTGGACTTAACTAAAACTTTAACTGACTATCTTCCAAAGGAATTATTTACCCTTCCACATTTGGAACGGCTCTTTCTCGAGAATAATCTGCTGACTGATTCAATTTTTAAAAATGAAGTATCTTCACCACTGACAATCATTCAAGCTGCCAACAATAAATTAGAACATTTTCCCCGACTCGGACCTTTTCCAACTTTAACATATCTAAATGTATCTGAGAATAAAATTTCAAAAATTAGCGTTGACAATATCGCTCCTTTGTGCAGATTAATGACTCTAGACTTAACCAAGAATCCAATCTCGTTCGATTCCCCGAACTGTGATTGTCAGAATTTCACTGCTTGGATTAAACAACATAATATCACAGTTCGACCAATTTTCAACTGCCGCAGTAATTCTAACTTGGATTGCACCGGAGAGTTCAGCAACAGAACGATGTCACTTTATCAGGAGTGCGAGGAAATCATCAAGGAGAAAATTGAGATTGAGAGAGCAAGATCTACTTGGATTCTAATTGTCAGTTGTATCTGTGGATCCTTGATCTTTATTTTCTTCGTTCTCTACTGCATTCACAGAAAAAATCAAAAGAGACACAAGAAACTGAAAAAAGCGCAACAGTTAGCTGCAAATAACGCTAATACGGAACTTTTAAATAGCAATACGCATGAACAATCGTGAATAATTTCTGGTGAAAGTTTTGGAAACGGATAGTGACGAGAAGTAGATGGATAAAATGGATAAAGTCTCCTTTTATCCAATTTAGTTTGAAATCTAGTCACTGCGTCTGTTTTCATTCAGTTTCAATCTAACTTCTAAGCAGGGAAACGAACTCATCTGTAAAGTGTATTCAGTAAATGTTACTATTAAGCACTGTCGTGAAACTGCGCAACAGCTGTAAATAACTTTCTGTGATTTGATTTGAGATGTAAATTCCCTAGTTTACTTTCCTTTCCCAGATTATTTATTGGATACTTTAATGTTCTTTTTTAATGCATATACACCTTTTGATTAAACCAGATGGTTTTTTTATTCCTCTTTGTTTTTTTTTGTTTTTTTTGTTCCAACTTAACTGAAACGTTTTTATTCAAATCAAGTATCAAACGACTTGTGAAAGAAATTTTTATTTTTTATTTGAGATTCAAGTGTCTGAATGCGTTGCAATTTTTGTACTTATTTTTGGTTTGTGAGAGAAAAGCCGCACGTACTTTTAGTTTCAAAGAAACTTTCTCGATCAAAGTTTGTAGATTGGTATTTTGTATGATTATTATGCAGAGGCTGAAGAGTTAAGGCTTTGTTTTAGTCAGAGGTCTTATTTTTTTATGCCAAATACGCCATGTTTTAGTAGTAAGAATTATTTATAAGTAAGAGTAATTATTGTCAAATAACAATCGTAATTATTATTTATAATAATTATTATTTTTAGAATCCGCGGTTCTGTTTATGCATAAATTGTTTAGATCGACGATTCAACTAGGCAAGCGTCAGATTTTCAATAATTCTTCATACTTTGTGTATGAAACTCGACTGATAATTAAATACTTTGTAGTAACATATACAAATCTTTTTTAATCGTCGTAATACGATTATTATTTATACTACAAATTTATATTGGGATTTGTGCAGAAAATTTATAAAACTTGTTGTGGAGCTAAAATCTTTGGAGTTCTTTAGAATGTTTATATTTTTCTTACTGCAAACATTGTCTACGATTTATAATGTTGCATTCCTAGCAGTTCAAAGTTATTCATTAAATAATTATAGAAAAACTAGAAATATGAGGCGATAACTCGAACATTTTACAAACACATTTCGATATGTACCATGATCCGTGTTTCGATGAGATTTATCCAAGATTCTATCGATTATTGATTAACGTATAAAAATTCAGATTTATAATATATTATTCACCAAAGTGTAATCGACGTTTTTCAAACACATGTTCAAGCCTCTCCATATTTTATAACGTTCGTGTCTATGCACTCATTGTCATTTGTAAATATTAAGGTGTGAAAAATCGACGTTTTAAAATATACCTACTGTTACCATTAAATAAATATTTATAATGAACACAAATTGTGAGTTTTATTTATTTTGTATGCTGTACTGATTGACTAATTAATATAATCAAATTTTGTTTCTTGGATCTTCTAAGTGGTCTTTTTATCTTCAAAGTGCTATTTGACATTTCTAAAAAGCTTTAAAATTAACAAAATTATAGATGATTTTCCAAAAATAAATTATGTCTATCTTCTCACAAACCCCACCATTTTTTTCTTTAAAATTTTGACCATAAATTCTTATCAACATAAGCAAATATTCCTATAAGTTTCAAGCGTGCTAAACCATACTGGCAGGCAGAAGCATTTTTTCAATAATAATTTTTTTTAAATTTGAGTATTGTTGGTATACAAGTTTAAAAACAAATTAAATGCAATTAATTCAACTGAAGTAAGTCCTTTTATAAAATCAATAATTAATGCACACTAACACACTCAAATTTTTGTGTTAAAAAGAATATTTCGAAAAAAACTTGAAACTTGTAGGAATATTTGCTTATGTTGATGAGAACCTATGGTCAAAATTTTAAAGACAAAAATGTTAGAAGAAAAGACCACCTACAAGATCCAAGAAACAAAATTTGTTTTTATTAATAGGTCAAAAAATTACAAGCGAAACAATTTGTTTTAACTGTTATTTTCTGTTTTACCATTCAAAATTCAAGTGCTCGTAACTTCGTTAAAAATAACTTTTATCGAAAAAAATACGTGTAATTTTATTCTTCATATGGGGCATTCTTCGCATTATTTATATTCAAAAATTAGATTTGCCTGGAATAATTTTTTTTGGAGTCTATACTGAAAAATAATACATACGTATTTTCTGTATTTCGTGATTTGATAAATATTACAGAAGTTCTAAATTATTGAAATTTGGTGTTTTCAACAAAAGGGTATTTTTTGAACGCGTTTTTCTCCCTTATTAACGAAAAATTGAAAATAATGTGTTGCATGAAATTTGCTGGAAATTTCATGAATTTTTCAGATATGCAATAAAAACTCATGTATTTGCCATAAAAGTAGCCCTAAAATTAAAATTAAAGTCAAAAAACGTTTTTTCTCAAAGAAAGACGTTATCGATTTTTAAATTTTTTGTGTCAACATAAACTTTGCAAAATAAGAAATTTTTTCCAATTTATGCGAATATGGAGATATTTTTCATTTAATTGATATTTGCAATTTTGTAGCTCAATGCACAGAGATTAGAGCTGTATTATATAAGAATATAACTTAGTTTTGTTTTATATGTGTTGAAAGTAATATGTTTTGAAATAAAACAAAAATAAGTTATATTGTTATACAATACAGCTCTATTCTCTGTGTATTGAGCTACAAAATTGCAAATATGAAATAAATGAAAAAGATCTCCATATTCGCATAAATGGGAAAACATTTCATATTTTGCAAAGTTTATGTTGACACGAAAAATTTAAAAATCAATAACGTCTTTCTTTGAGAAAAAACGTTTTTTGACTTTAATTTTAATTTTAGGGCTACTTTTATGGCAAATACATGAGTTTTTATTGCATATCTGAAAAATTCATGAAATTTCCAGCAAATTTCATGCAACACATTATTTTCAATTTTTCGTTAATAAGGGAGAAAAACGCGTTCAAAAAATACCCTTTTGTTGAAAACACCAAATTTCAATAATTTAGAACTTCTGTAATATTTATCAAATCATGAAATACAGAAAATACGTATGTATTATTTTTCAGTATAGACTCCAAAAAAAATTATTCCAGGCAAATCTAATTTTTGAATGTAAATAATACGAAGAATGCCCCATATAGAATAACATATTTTAGCGGCAGTTAAATCTACAACTTGAAGTTAGTAGACCTGCATGATTTGAAATTGATTAAACCAGATACAGAATTGTGATCAAAATTTTAGAAAATTATTCCCATATTTCTAGTATTTTCGCTCTAAATTGCTATAAATATTGGAATAATTTTCTATAACTAGAAAATAATTCTATATAATTTGGGATTTTCTCAGTTATAAGATAAAATAAAGGATTTTTTAACATTTTAAAATTATCTTTTATTTATTATTCTAATCTGCATATGCTCATAAAATAAAATATATAGTTTCTTTAAAATTATATATAGACTGACTGTATAAAACCTTTAAGGTGTAATTTCTATACGTTCTCTGTAAGATCAGAGAATTATCAAAGAATAACATCCAATAATTTGTTTATAAATTATTTGTTATTAACTATTTTTTACATGCGGCGTAAAAACTCCCCTAAAATTGTAAACTTATAGAAAAATTGTTAATGTTTAATGTTTTGGTCAATGATATGTAGTCAAAAAACAAAAATTTTATGTAGGTTCTTAAGTCTGTGTAATGCGTGGTTGCCATGTTATCAGGGGCCCAATTTTATTGCAGCGTAATTTTCAACTGCCAATAACTTTTAACCGGATGAATGGATTTAAAAATCTTATGGGTGTTTTTTGTGCAGAATTTCCTAAACTTTCAAATAAAATTACTCATTATTTTTATAATTTTATATTTGACAAGAAAAATGCAAAAAAATGTTTGTTTTTTAATTTTTGACCAACACTGCCCCCTAGGAACTTGTTTAGGTGAATGTGTGCTACAGTAAACAATGTTATACTATTTTTTCACTTTTTTGTTCAAGTGTAGAAAGTTGGTAATATTAAAATCATTTAAGACTATATAGAAGAAAACTGGATGCAAATTTGTAAGGTGTACTATAGCACACATTCTCCTAATATAGCTTCTACGAATTTTGCGATAAAAAGCTTATAAAATAAGGATCATTTTTAGGTAGGTTTCAAAAAGTTCCTAAGGGGCAGTGTTGGTCAAAAATTAAAAAACAAACATTTTTTTGCATTTTCCTTATCAAAAATAAAATTATAAAAATAATGAGCAATTTTATTTGAAAGTTTAGGAAATTCTGCACAAAAAACACCCATAAGATTTTTAAATCCATTCATCCGGTTAAAAGTTATTGGCAGTTGAAAATTACGTTACAATAAAATTGAGCCCCTGATAACATGGCAACCACGCATTACACAGACTTAAGAACCTACTTAAAATTTTTGTTTTTTGACTACATATCATTGACCAAAACATCAGACAACTTTTTTTAGGGTGTTTTTTGCTCAGAGAATGCCTCATTTATAATAAATAATAATAGTTTTAGGTTAGATTGTCATATTTTACACAAAATTTGAATTTTTTCAATATAGTTGAGCTACTTAAATAAATTGTATGCAAATATATATAGTTAGGTGTTAGTTTTGAATTTTGATAATACTTTTTCAAATTGAACAAATAACATATATAAAATTTTTGTTAAGCATATTTCTAAAAAGTAAATAACACTCGAAAAATTAAAATCATTTGAATCGGATTTAGTCGGAAATTCCTTTATGAATGCGGATTAACATGTGTCCTTAGATTACATAATTCAAGATTCAAATTCACAATTTTAAAAAAAACAGTTTCTACGTAAAAACCCCGAGTTACGCGTAATGTTACGCTCACACCTTTGGGGCTGCCTGCCTGTCTGTCGGAGTTACCATGGTAACGTGTGAGAGTGAAGAGTTCAGACAATGAAAATTTGAATTGTCTGAACCCTTCACTCCCACAGCAGACAAGAGCTGTGCGAGCACCTTAACTTCACATCCCTGCCTACAAACTATACTAGCGCCGCGTACCGCGTACCGCGTACATACTGTAATTCTGTAATAACTGTACACTACTTACGCTATCATCTGCACGTGTTTATCCGGCTTTTCTGGATAGATTTTTGAAATTTCGACCGTTTATTTTTGTCTGATAATGTCTAATTTTTTGCTTATACACGATTTACAGAATTTTTGTTGCAGTAAGAAAAACATTCAGTGAGTAAGTAATTACAAGTTTACAATATTTACTGCAAAAATGTTTAATTTAGGTTAGAATAAAATCCATTAACAAAACTTATTGTTATCACGCGGTTATAACTGTAAAAGAAGTTGATGTGTGTTATGTTTACATCGTGTCACGTTGGAAATAAATCGAATCGCATGTAACGTAGTGAAATTTCACGTTTAAAGTAAAAGAAAGATTTCAAAATATGAAATATAACATCGTTTAACCCAGTAAATCTAGCAAAATCTTCGAATCATTCGGAAATTTTTAATATTACGATCTGCTGATTTACTGTGTTTATACACGTGAATCAATTTATTTCCACCGTGATAGGATGTACTACAAGCACAACAGTTTTTTTACACAGCAAATATCTTTGTTGTTAGTAATAATGAAAGGTATAAAATCTCAATAACAATAATCGACGTTTTCTTTTATTTATTTTACAAAATCTGAATTTATAGTGTTTTGTTATTGGTTTTTAAATTATTTTGACAATAATTAACAAATTTACTTAATTATTTTACAATTTAAGAAGTCCGTAAGTACTAAAAAGCAAAATTTTACTATAATAAACTTTAAACTTTAGAAAACTATAATAAATAAATAAATCAATTATTTGTCATTTTTCAATTACTTTTCCCAGTTTTTGATTATTTCAATTTCTTTATTCTAAATTATTAGTTTTTTATCAAACATTTAAATTGTTTTTTCAATTCACCATTATTTGTAACACTCTTCTTTTATTTCAAATATATTTTGTAATTGTTTAGGGAAGCATATTATGAATCTTCCACATATCTTATTTGACATAATACACAATTTATTTGAACATATTACATCGAAGCAACAGTTGTCATAATTTTAATTTACTTGAATTAATATTTAAAAAGAATTTCTTTATATAGAACTTCTTTTCAACCGACTTTTTATTTAAAAGAAAAATAAATTAACCCAATTTTAATTGAGCAGAATTCTTACAATTTATCAAATTTTCATTTGTCCGAATTTGTATCTGCACGAATTGATATTTGATATAATTCTTAAAACACAAATTTTGCAATTTCGAAGAAATGGAAATTCTGTGTTTTAAGAATTCTATCAAATATCAATTTTATGCAATTATTACAAATTCGGATAAATAAAGATTTGATAAACTGGATATTCTGTCATTTGAAAATTTGACTTACATAAAAAAATTGAGATGTCTACTTATGCTAAACAAATTTCTGTAAAACAACATTTCTGCAATAGGAAAATTAGAGCTAATTGATAAACAATAGAATGAAAATTAGACTAAATAATAATCCTAGTAAAAATAAAAACTACCATTTTTTTTAAATTTATTCAATTTTTTGACATGTTGTCTATCTTTTGCGAGATTTTTCGCAAATTTGCTTATTCTTCCATAAAGTTTTTAGGTTTTCTTTATTTTTCTAAATTTATTGCTAGACTTATTTTAAGTGTAATATTATAAACTAGGTGAGAATTCTGTCCATTTCATGGACACTTCGCTTCCAAGGAAGCAATACATTTATTTATTTATAATATAAAAAATAATAATTTAATTTTAAATTAATTATTATTTATTTTTATGCAATTGTATTTAAAATTTATGATTTTGTAATTCGTTTGGTTGAATTTTTAGCATGAAATTTTTTTTTTTTTTTAATTTCGAAAAACGAGATTTTTTGCTGAAAAAAACTGAAAAATCATGAATTATTACGTGAGTTTTTGGTCAATTATATACTTTATATAGGTCAATCGATTCGTTTTGAAACAAGAAATATGATTTTTTCATTCATTTGTCTGAATTTTTAGTATGAAAAAAATTTTTGACAAAAAACGATATTTTTCGATGAAAAAAGGTGCTCAAAAAAATTTGATTGGGTATTTTCAAAAATCCCTGTGTCCAAATTTAGATATTTGTGAGCTTCATATGTCATCCAAATTTTATTAAAATCCGTTGAAGCGTTCTCGAGATATCCTGGCGACAAAAAATTTACCACATACATACACACACACACACACATCCGGACATTTTTTCAGGAATGAAAATTTGATCTTTTCAGATGAAACTGAGTCGATTTACACTATTTTTGGAAAATCGAAAATCTTAACGATCACAACGCTTTCTCTATGAGGAAGCAAAATAGGTTTAGTTTTTATCTTATGTGAATTTAATTTTTAATCTCATTTAAACATCGTTCTTGTACTTCATAGAATTTCTTTTCTTTAAGTTTTTTTTAAATTTCACAAAATTTAATTGATTCTTTTTTTTATTCAATTTATAAAATAATTCTCTAATTTTTTTAATTTTTAAATTTTGTTCTCTTTAGTAATATATTTTAACGTTATTTTTTATTATCTTTTTATTTATTATTTTAATTAAAAAAAATGTTCAGAAATAGTTCAATTTTTTTAAAAGAATTTCTACTTTTTTATGTATAATTATGCCACTGTTTCATTCTTGTGTTTTTTTTTTAATTTTTTCTTTATTTCTTTAATAAACTACTTACAAATAAACATTTTGAGATTTTAAATACTGGTTATATTTTTAAAAAAATCAATTCTTTTATCAGCCCTGATTTAAAACCATCTGATTCCGAAAAATTGGTTTTATGAAAGTGTCTGTATGTCCATCCTGCCTGTCTGACAGTTTGTAGGTAAAAATTTGTCGTCGGATAACTTGAGTAAAAATTCTTGGATCTAATTCATCTCTGATACACTTTTTCAAGGTCAAAAAATAAAGATCAAACTCGTTAGTCAGCCATTTCGGACAAAAAATGCCAAAAATAGAACATTTTCAATAATCTAAAAAGGTCTAGTTTTTACAGTTTATTAAAAATTGTATTCCTCTAATTTGTTTCTTAAAATATGTATATGTAAAATCAGACAAAGTTTGTGTAGAAAACTTTTGATATAAAGTGAACCTAAGAATATATGAATTTTTCAAGTTTTACATCGTTTCTTGAATTAATTTCATGTATGTTCTATTATTTTCTGAACTACTTATCTCAAATTTTAATTATATTTGTCAATTTTCCATTATTCTTATCCTTCTTTAACTATTTACCCTATAATTTTGTATTATTTTAACTTTTTTCAATCAAATTTTAAGAGTTCTAAGTAAATTTGTTTAATTTTCAATTATTTTTTTGAATTTAAAAATATTTCTATGATTCTATGTTATTAATCCATTTTTAAAACCATTTGTAAACGAAAAACCAGTTATTTATTTAAAAGAAATGACTTGAAAATGGAAATTGTCATTTAACATGATTAAACAAAACCAATTTTCCCTGTTTAACATCTTTTTTTTTTTATTTTGTTTTCATGGCAAATGTCCAAATGCATGTATGCGTGTGTGTATAGTTTTTTTGTCGCCACGATATCTCGAGAACGCTTTAACGGATTTCAATAAAATTTGGTTGATTTATTAAGCTCATAAATATCTAAATTTGGACACATTTTTAATGAATGCAAAAATCATACTCCTTATCTTAAAACCAATCGATTGACCAATATAAAGTTTATAATTGGGGCCCGTATCATTTTGACACAAATTTTTTCGGGCAACTTGTTATATTGTACTCCCAAAGATGAATGTTATATTTTACTCCTACTAAAATTAAAGATTTTTAAGTTTTAATTATTTAATAATTGAACTTACTGGATTAATTAAGTCTTTTAATATTAATTTAATGTATTAAAATCAATTATTTAATAAATAAGACTTAAAAATCTTTGATTTCAGCTGGAGTAAAATATAACATTTATCTTCAGGAGTACAATATAACAAGTTGCCCGAAAAAATTTGTGTTAAAATGATACGGGCCCTATAATTGATCAAAAATTTATAAAATAATTAATGTTTTTTCATTTTTTTCTCATTTAAAATTCTTTTTTTTAATAACTTTTCCAATTAACTTCTTTTTTTTTGCTTACGTGAACATATTTTTACCTAGTTTTTTTGCAGTGACAACAATAAGATGGATCCAAAACTAAAATTAACAGAGAAAATGAAGGCTTAGTATGCAGCTTAGGTACAATCGAAGCCAAAAGAAAAGGATCACATACAAGATACTTTATTAAAAAATGAGCAAGAATTAAATTCAAAAATAATTTTCGAAACTCCACAAAGGGATTGAAGAAAATCTTCAAGAAAATATGAAAAAAATGACTGAAACGATTTCAAACGATTTTATACCTGATAATCAAAAGAAAAATATTTCTCTCAGTTCTATTAATGATCTTTTCACACCATCTAAATTAAGTAATGATCTTGTTGATTCAATGCATGTAGATGAATTTGAAGCTGTTGAAATGCTGCATGACACGGATATTATCTTAAATTTCAACAATCTTCAACTTCCGCAAGATTCAAATTCAAAAAATTCTTCTCTAAATGAATGTCTCCATAATCAAGAGCCAGTTGCAAATTTCTCATCGGATGATAGAATGAACCACAAAACGAAAAAAAAATCTGGTACTAAAACAAAAGAATCAAATAGTAGCAAATCATGCTTAACTACAAATACTTCAAAAATCGTATTAAGTGAAAAGAGTTCTAAAAAATGTACAACTCGTAATTCTACAAGTGAAAATTGTTCCTCTTATCCAGAACATACTGAAGATGAGTCTGAAGATATTTTGGGTGAACATAATGATGTTGACAGTAAAGAAATTTTATCCTCCAAGATCATTGAAGTAAGCTGTTTAAAATTAATTGAATTTTATGGAAATTTATTATGAAATAAGTTTGAAAACTTATATTATTAAAAGGTACTTCATTTTACCATTTTAATTCTTTCTTTTTACTTTTTGTCTAGGAATTAGAAAAACTAGAAATAAAATTAATTCACGACGTTCCTCCGCAACATAAAGTAGAACATACGGCCGGAACTACTGCTATAACTTTAGAAGAAATGAATAAATTCGAAATGTTCATTAAAAGAAAAAAGGGTAATTTTACAGAGGAAGAGGATAATATTATAAAAAGAAATTGGAGAACGTTTTGTGAGGTAAATAATCCTTTAAATTGGATGTATATTTGTTCTGGAATTTCAGGATTTCTAGCGATCAGCATAATCCTGGAAATTGCCGGGAATTTGTATAAAGACCCGGAAATTTTCTAAACTTAAGAATTTGCAAGTTGTACTTCTTAAAATTTTTAGATAATTCACGAAACTTTCAAATTTCAAATTAGTCCAAATTACAATAAGTCAAAAATTAATTATTTTGCATGTCAACAATAATCTCCTTTCTATTTTTTAGAAATTTCTAAGAAATTTCACTTTTTTCCGTAAAATTTCTCATTTTGTCAAAACATTTATTCAATATTTTGTATTTTTCGAATAAACAACTACATTATTCTTATTTTAAAAGATTTTTTTCTTCTATTGCTTTCAATATTTTCTGTTCTGTTTTTTAAATATTTTTTCTAAGTTTCTCCTTTTTAAGCTAATTATTAATTATTATTTCATACAGTTTTATTCTTATAATATATTCAATAAAACATAGCTTTTTCAATGTTTCTCTTTTTTATTTGGGAATGAGAGGAGTAAAATATTTTCTTCAATTTTCTGATTTTTTAAAATTTGCTTATCTTTTTGTTTTATTCCAGTTGTTTTTTCTATTTTCTGTGTTTTTTTCGCAAATATCGCTTAACTCTACCATACTGAAGTGGGAAACGTTTCTGAGTAACGAATGCAAATTTTTCTTTTTTTCTTTCTTTCTTTTTTCACATTATTTTTGTTACAAAGACCCAATTCAGTTCAAAAACACTTAAAAAACATTCAATAGTACATTTAAGGGTCGCAACCCCTAAAAAAATTGTTTAAAAAAATAAATTTTCATTCGTTACTCAGAAACGTTTCCCACTTCAGTCTGGTTTAACTCTTTATAATGTTTTTTAATTTTCTTGATTTTTCGAAAGTTTTTGCTCTTAGGAGTATTTAAAAATTAATTTTTTAATTATAGAAGAATTTTATTGTTTAATTTTATTTTGACTAGGTACCTATTACTTAGTTTTTAGTAGATATCTACCATATTTAATATTTTCTGTCATCTCTTTTTTTTCATAGTTCGTTAGATTAAAAAACAAATATTCCCCAATTCTTAGATATTTATTTAAATATTTTTTTGAGTGTTTTTAATTTTTTATTCTTTTAAATTTCTTGTTTTTTCAAATTTTACTTATAAATTTTTGTTTTGTTTTTTTCATTATTTGTTTATTATTATTTAAACTTGTAATTAATTTTTAAAGTTATCATCATTTTTCTATCTTTTAGAAATGTATTCCCTCGTTTGAAATCGTTTCATTTTTAATCACATAATTGCTAATTTATTAATAAAATTTATTCGGTTTTTAATAATAATTTGTTTCTTTTAAATTATTATTATTATTTGCAAGTTTTCAGAAAATTTATTCATTGTTTTTGTTCTTAATTAAAAAATTTTTTTTAATAATTTTATTTTTTTTAAGTTTTTTTAAAACTAAGCTTATAATTTTTTCTAAAAAAATGTGATGTATAGATTTTAAAATTGGGTTTTCTTTATCGTAAAATTTCTTTTTATTTAAAGTTATTGAACAATATTAACAAATATTAAATTTTTTATCAGACTCATGGCTGGAGTGATGATAATGTACAACCCTTTCTACGCATGAAACATCAAGGAATAATTATTATGTCCAAATTTACAGAGAGACAAAAATTCGTTCAATTTTTATCCAATGGCTTACCTTCTCGATCTTTGTATTCTGTTTACTCAAGATTTAAATATTTATTTACTACATTCTCTTCGTAAGTTGATATTATTATTTGTTTATTTTTGAAAAAAATGTGTATTAGTATTTTGTATATATATGTGTATGTCCGCATGAAAAGGGACCACTCTGTCGATTTAATTTTTTGAGATATTCACATTTTTCTAAAGGAGGTTCAGATTTTCGAATTTTCTTTTATTGCTGTAAAACAAACTACGTAATGTACACAAAATAATCTTACTTTTAATTTTTAAAATGCATGGCCGCTAATAGTAATCTTGAACTTTAGACTCGTTTTCCTCAAAAGGGTTTTGACAATTTGAAGTTTGAATACTTGTAATTTTGTAAATTTTGCATTTCTTAAAAGGGTCCAAGACCTCTTAAAATGTTCGAAATTTAATTTAATTTATCATATAGATAAGTCCAATAATGCCAAAATGGGCCTTTTTCATGCTGACTCGAATAATCAAAGTTAGTAAATAACTTGCATTTTGTTTTATGTTTCATAGAAAAGGTCGTTACAGTTCGCAAGAAGATAACAAAATAAACTCATTTGTAAGTGTCTCAAAAAAATCGTGTGGACAATTTGCTAGGCTTGCAAAAATTTTAGGTAGAACTCGTCATTCAGTTCATAAAAGGCATACGATACTTAAACGAAGTTATGCTTTCAAGTTTAAAAAAGTACAAAAACGAAAATGTAAGTATATTCCTTTCAAAATTAATTTTATTATATAATGACATTAAAATATCGGGAATAGTATATGTGTATAATTAACTTGAAATTTAACAACAGATAAAAATAATTTCGTTTGGTCCTTGGATTTAATGGAAAAGTTTCTGAACATATTGTTAAAAGTTACTTTAAGTCAAGATATCATGGAACTGAAAAATGCAATAATCCCTCGTGTTGTTTGGAATGAAGTAGCAAGAATTATGAAAATTCCAAGAAATGTTTTAGACAATTTTTGGTTCCAGAGAATGCACTTGCAGCTTTTTTCATCAGATCAGATTTTTTTGAATGATGTGAAAATTAAATTGATTGAATAGTGAGTTTTATTTTCTATAGATATACATTAATTGCTAAAATTGAAAAAGGTTTAATTTCTTATATATAGTTTCTGAAAAAATTTTGTATTGAACTGTTTTTTTTTTTAAATCCAGATAATAATTTAATTATGTTGATTTTATGTAGGCATTTAACTCATTTCTTAAGTTTAATTTTACAAATCTAGTGATACAATTATTATTTATGTTTCAAGGAAAATTAGTAAATATGTGTATTTTTTAGTTTATATACTTGCGGAATATCAAATCTGAAAGAAATTAATTGGACCGAAGCAACTGATATTTTTGATGGTATGACTACTCCTTTTATTTGCCGAGTAGTATTTCAACTTCTTGCTCAGACTAAGCAAAAAAATATCTGTAAAAATTTTGAAGGTAGGTAAATTAAACAAGTTTTCCTGATTAGTATAATATTTGTAAATATGGGATTACAATTTTCTGTGTATATACACATATATTATTTAATTATTATAATCATTCCTTCAATTCGACAGAAATGTTGTGTTACCTGTATGAGGAGATGATACCTTATTTTAAAACACAACCTACTGATAAATATCTGCCTAGATTTTCTTACAAGAACAAGAAGCTGAAAATACTGGATGAAATCGAAGGATTGCAATCAAACAAACCATTGTCAAATGAATTGGAATCATCGAAAAGAAAGAGTGTAAATTTGACCGATTCCAAAAAGAAGAAAGTTGAACATGAAGAAAATTGTGATTGGACATTATTGAAACGAGAAAAATTCTTAAAAGCCTTGATTGATTTTATGATTTGCGAGAATGTTTATGAATTAAAAGATGCTGATATTCCTGTTGTTGTTTGGAAAAAAATAGAAAAACAACTTAAAGTAGATCAAAACACGCTTCAGAATTTGTGGTACAAAGAATTACACCTGCAACTTTTTTGTTCCAATCGGATTTACATAAATGATGTGAAAATAAAATTAATAGAGCTGTGAGTAAAAATAATTTAATTTTGTTATTTTATCTGTTTGATGAATATTAGGGACAGAAACTTGATGCTTTTTATTAACATTATTTATGATTTAAAAAAACTTGCACTTATACTTAAATTTTGCATTTATCCTTTGATTATTTTTTAAATAATTAATTATGCTAATAATTTAAACACCTATTACTTTGCCTTTGTTAACTTTCCACATTTTCTAAATTTAAGAATGAATTTATCAAAATATTTAAATCGAATTTAAATTTAATTTTTCTAATTATTAAGTAATCTACATTTCAATCTATTCTAATTTCATTTAGTCTTAAACACAAATCATTTAATCTTTGATTTGTGCAAATTTCAATCAATTTTAATTAGAATTATTAATTAAAACATTTGTTAATAAAAATTGTAATCAATTCTAAATTTATTCATTAAATTTGAAGTCAAACATTATTTAATTTGAATCCAATTTTTATTTAAAATTTAAAATTTTTCAAATTCTTAATCACATTATACATTGATCCAAATAACAATCGATCAAAACTTTAATTTATAAAAATGATACTAATCCATTAAAATTTTCAGGAATTTAAAATTCAATTAAACCGAATTTTAATTGATACAATTTTCTATTTATTCAATTTTTTAATTAGTTCAAATTCTAATCTATTCAACTAATAATTAATTTAAATTCAATTTTTTTTAATATTAAAACTATTTTTCATTCTTAAATTATTTTCTTGTATTTACAATTTTTTTCGTAAATTTAAAATTATTTTCCCCAAAATACAATTAGATTTATTCTAAAAATTTTCAATTCATTTTTTCAATTTTAAACTATTTTCAATTTTTAGTTAGATATATTTTTCAATGCTTTTAATTATTATTTTTACAGAGAGAAATTATTGTTATCTAAATACATTAAAAAAAAATTGTTAATACTAAACTTGTATTGTTCTAAATTATTTTATTAAATTTTTATTTATATTCTTAAAATGTCAATTGTAACCTTCAATGTTTTCAATTATTTTTCCCAGTTTTAAATAATTTGCTTTAATTTTGTATAGCTTCTGTCAATTTTCAATTGTATTCTTCAATTTTAAATTAATTTCTAAAATTTCAGTTATATTCTTTAAATTTTAAATATATCCTTAAAATTTTTAATTTCACTTACTAGTCATTTTCATCAATTTTCTATTTTCGTAGGTCATTTTCCAGTTATTTTTTTCAATATTAAATCTATCTTGATTTATTAAAAAATGTCTCTAATTGACATTTTATTCGTCGCTTTTCAATTATATTCTCAAATTTTTCAATTAACTTCATCAATGCATCATTATTTTTTTTTTTTAATTAGCTTTGTCATTTTTTAATTATTTTCCGCTTTCTTCAATTAATGTTTCAATTATTTGCGTTCTTGCTCAATTATTATCTTCATTTTAAAAATATTTTCTTTAGATTTCCAATATATTTTCCATTCTTTTTACTTCTTTCTATCCTTTATATCTTTTATTTTTATATCCTGAAATTTTCTTTTTTTCTTCTAATTTAATTATTTTATTTAAACTTTAATCTACTCAACTTTTAAAAACATTCTAATTTTTATATTTATCAAAACATTTTTTAAAATTTGGTTCCATTCTAAATCTAACGTATCTAAATATTTCATAATCTAAATTACAATTTAGTTATAATAATTTGAACCAATTCATCTTATTCTATCGAATATTAAACTTTTTAAAATGTTAATCGATTTCAAATTAATAGAGTTAAATTTATGCACTTTTATTCTATTCAAATTTAAATCGATCCAAACTTTAATTTATCAAATTTGAATCCACTAAAATTTCAATTTGATTGAAAAAAATATTAATAAGTAGGTACATAGTTTTTAAATATTTTCAATAAAACACTCTTTTCAATAAATTTTACTCTTTTTTTCGTAGATTAACGCATTTTTTCTTCATTCCCTTTTCTAAATATAATTTTTACGATTTTTATGAAATTTTTTTAACTTTGAGAGGAATTTCTTTTTTTTTTTTAAAGTTCTTTTCATATTTTTTTTTGTTTACTAATTTTTTGAAATAAGTTCCTTGACATTTTTATTTTTAATTCCCTAATTTCCTTTGTAAGTTTTTTACTTAACTACCTATTCATATTTTCTTATTCGATTTTACATTTTTTCAGTTTTTAGAAGATTTTAATCCAATTTTTTTTTATATTGATCCATAAAGTTTTAAATTTGTTTTTTTTTTTCATTTATATAATAATAATTATTATGACATAAAATCTTTTTTTCTCTTTTCCAGCTTCTGATGAGGGTACTGGGTGAGTGCCGAAACGTCGATTTTTTATATTTTGTAACTAATTCTGTTTCTTTTCAGCTAAGGGAGATTAGAGGTAGTAGGTAGTGGGCTTGTGGATTGAGGAGGTTTCTACTTACCTTTCATCTCCCTTTCCAGTTTTGATGCAGGGTTTTTCTAATTTTTCGTCCGCGAATTGGTCGTAAATTGTTTCTTTAATATTTGTATCGGACGTTAAGGTTATTTTTAATAATTATTATTATTTTTCAAATTTTTTAAAAAGATTTTCTGCTTTTCTCTATTTTGTTATTTTTTGTCATTCTTGAGTAGTTAGTTTTTCCTTTTTTTTTTTAATTTCTATGTAAATTGGGTATCAATGATTTTCTTAATTTAAATTTAGTTTTTAGAATTTTTTTCTTTAATTTTCTAATATTTTAAGATTTTCTCGTTCTCCCAAATTTCTTTCTTACAGATATTTTTTTTGTTATTTTAAATTTTTTTAGTTTATTTTAGCAGATTTTCTCTGATTTTTTTATTCATGAAGTTTTTAATGTTTTGAAATTTGCTTAATTTTTTTATATTTTATGAGACTAACTGAAGTTAATTCCTTTATATTTTAGTTAAGAATAGTACTAATATTTATAGTTGTTATCATTAACAGTAGATTTATTAAACCATATCATTATTGTTTCAACGAAATGTTTCTTACACTTTAGCAGGTGTTTATATTTATTATATATTATTACAATTATCTTTATGTAACCAAAAATATACTTTTTTCAGAATCTATTGGAAAGAGTTTAAACTTCAGGAGCAAATAAATTGGGACAAAATATGTACTTATTTCGATGGAATGACAACTGATTTTCTTTCTGAAATTTTTGACGATCTTGTCAAATTTGCATCAAAAGAGATAAATTCAACAGATTTTTGCGGTATTTCATTATTACTACATTTACAGGGTGGCCACGTGTCAGTAAAGTCAGGAAAATGACAGGGAAAATTTTTTTGTCAGTAAAGTCAGGGATATGACAGGGAAAATTTTTTTGTCAGTAAAGTCAGTGATATGACAGGGAAAAAAGTTTTTTGTCAGGGAAATTAAAGAAATTGAAACGGACCATAGTGCGGTCAAACTATTTTTTTGAAAATACTCATAAATGTTTGTACAATAATGCTTAACTACTAAAAAATTAAGACTTTTATTAGTGACTAAACAAACGTTAATAACTTTTAAAAATGTAAAAAATTATTTTTTGAGTAAGCAATTTTAAGATTTTTCGATATCAAAAACTATTTACATCAAAATAAATTATATATTTCATACACAAAACTTATCTAAACTATTTTTAAATAGTTCTAGTCACTAACCAACAATTTTGATTTGTTTAAACAATCTTAGTTAAATAAATTCATAACTTCAAAAGCTTTCCTTACTTAGATTTCGTTTCTTTGTTTAAATTAATTAATTAATTACTATAATAATTAAGAAATCTTTTAAGGTTATTTATTTATTAACTGAAACTGTTTAAACGATTTAAAAATAGTTGGTAAGTATTCAAAACTACCATGAAACTCTATGCCAATAATAATCAAATAATGTAAATAAATGAAGGCCATTTTAGTGGTTTTTTGTTGTTTTATTTAATTTTTTATCTTATCGACAACATGTTTCGACCCAAGCTTGGGTCCTTCTCAAGTCTATAAATATATAATTTAGTTACATTAATTTCAATGAAATATTACAGGTTTTTTTTTTTTTAACTATTTTTATATAAATACCTTAAATATGATAAATAAAATGGTTATCCATTATATATTGAATAAAAATGTGTAACACATGTGGTAGACATGTGTTCACATATTTGAGACTAGGTTATGTTAATTAATTAATCGAAAATCAATCGAAAAAGGTTCAGATATAGTAGGTAAAGTAATTTAAAAAAAAAAAAAAAAACTATAATATTCCATTGAAATTAATGTAACTAAATTATATATTTATAGACTTGAGAAGGACCCAAGCTTGGGTCGAAACATGTTGTCGGTAAGATAAAAAATTAAATAAAACAACAAAAAACCACTAAAATGTCCTTCATTTCTTTACATAATTAAAAAAGTGGTAACAAAACTATACAAATAATAATCAAATAATTTTACAAAAGAAAGAAATCTAAGTAATAAACATTTTCGAAGTTATTTATTTGTTAATTAAGATTGTTTAGACAATCTAAAAATTGTTTATAAACATTCTAAATTGTATTAGGATTCTAGGCCAATAGTGACAAATTAATTTTACAATAGAAACGAATTCTAAGTATGTAATGATTAATGAAAACTTTTGAAGTGATTATATCGAAATACCTTAAAATCACTCTAAAAAATGATTTTTTATATTTTTTAAAGTTATTAATATTCTTTTTAGTTAATATTAAAAGTCTTGATTTTTGAGTACCAACTTAAGCGTTATAGTACAAATATTTATGAGTATTTTAAAAAAATAACATTAAAATTGGTTCATTTTTGAGTTGTTGACAGATTTTTAATTAAAAAATTTTTGTCAGGGAATTTGGTTGTAAAGTCAGTAAAATGTCAGGAAAATTGATAAGCTGAATCTTGTGGCCACCCTGATTTATTTTATTTCCGTATCTTTAATTTACGATTTATTTATTTTCTGATTTGTCGTAAATTATAATTATAAATTATAAGAAACAATTTTTTATTATTATTTGAATAAATTTATTTTATTGCAGTAATTCTTTTAATTTCATTTTAGATGCTTTGAGTTATCTGTATGAAAAAATGATTCCTTACTTGGAAAAAAGTTCTACCGATAAATATCTGCCACGACTTTCTTACAACAATAAAAAACTAAGAGTAGTGGATGAAACCAAAGAAGAAAAATCAAAAGTATCATTAAAAAGAGAATTAAAATTACCTAAAAGACATAGTGTACAATTTGTTGACGAGATGAAGACTGAACACGAAAAAGATCGTGATACAGTTTGGACATTAGCGAAACGAGAAGAGTTTTTAAAAATTTTACTGAAAGTTACGATTTGCGAAAATGTTTGTGAACTAAAAGATGCTGTGATTCCTGATGTTGTTTGGAAAAAAATGGAAGAGCTACTCAATGTAAATGAACATGTACTTCAGAATTTGTGGTACAAAGAATTTCACCTGCAACTTTTTTCTCCTTGTCCGATTTACATAAATGATTTAAAAATAAAGTTAATAGAACTGTGAGTAAAAATACTTAAATTTTTAATATTGTCAGTGAAATTATTTATTAATGCTTGTATAAATAATTAAAATACATTTTTTCAGAATCTATTGGAAAAACTTGAAAATGAATGAGGAAATTGATTTTAAAAAAATATGTTGTTATTTGAATGGAGTAACAGAAGTTTTTATTTCTGAAATTTTTTATGATCTTGTAGAAAGCGTGTCGAAAGAGATTAAGTCAACAGAGTTTTGTGGTATAATGAATGACATTAATAAACATATTTTACTTAATTTGAATAATAATGATAATAATTGTTTAAATTTATTTTTAGAAACTTTAAAATACCTTTATGAGACCACGATTTCGAACTTAAAAAGTAATCCTACAGATAAATGTTTACCTCGACTTTCTTTTGACAATAATAAATTAAAGGTAATTGAAGAAATGGAGGAAGTCGAATCAAAAGGATTTTTGGAAAAGGAATTTAAATTACCGAGAAACAAAAGTGAAAAGTGTATTAATTTAAATGAGAAAAACATTGAGAAAAAAGAAAAATCTGAAATAGTTTGGACATTAGCGAAACGAGAAGAATTTTTAAAAATTTTACTGAAAGTTACGATTTGCGAAAATGTTTATGAACTAAAAGATGCTGTGATTCCTGATGTTGTTTGGAAAAAAATGGAAGAGCTACTCAATGTAAATGAACATGTACTTCAGAATTTGTGGTACAAAGAATTTCACCTGCAACTTTTTTCTCCTTGTCCGATTTACATAAATGATTTAAAAATAAAGTTAATAGAACTGTGAGTAAAAAGACTTAAATTTTTAATATTGTCAGTGAAATTATTTATTAATGCTTGTATAAATAATTAAAATACATTTTTTCAGAATCTATAGGAGAAACTTAAAAATGAATGAGGAAATTGATTTTGAAAAAATATGTGGTTATTTGAATGGAGTAACAGAAGTTTTTATTTCTGAAATTTTTTATGATCTTGTAGAAAGCGTTTCGAAAGAGATTAAGTCAACAGAATTTTGTGGTATAGGGAACGTTCACAAATTACGTAACGTTTTTTTCGGAAAATTTTGACCCCCCCCACCCCCATGTAACACGTCGTTACATACATTAGCGCCATTTTTTCTGCTGGTCGTAACAAACTGCTTGACCCCCCCCCCTAAAAAACGTTACGTAACTTGTGAACGCTCCCATAATAAATAACATTATGAAACATATTATACTCAATTTGAATAATAATGATAATAATTGTTTACATTTGTTTTTAGAAACTTTAAAATACCTTTATGAGACCACGATTCCGAACTTAAAAAGTAATCCTACAGATAAATGTTTACCTCGACTTTCTTTTGACAATAACCAATTGAAGGTAATTGATGAAATGGAGGAAGTTGAATCAAAAGGATTTTTGGAAAAGGAATTTAAATTACCGAGAAACAAAAGTGAAAAGTGTATTAATTTAAATGAGAAAAACGTTGAGAAGAAAAAAAAATCTAAAACATTTTGGAAATTAGCGAAACGAGAAAAATTTCTAAATATTTTGCTTGATGTAATGATTTGTAAGAATATTCAAGAACTAAAAGATGCTGTGATTCCTGATGTTGTTTGGGAAAAAGTGAAAGATAAACTAAAAGTGGATCGAAATACGCTTGAGGATTTTTGGTACAATGAATTGCACTTGCAACTTTTTTCTGCTAAACCGATTTACATGAATCATTTAAAAATGAAACTCATAGAATTGTGAGTGAGGAATGCTTCAAAATAATGTTATTAATTTAACGATTATTTATTACTAAATAATATTCTTTTTTTTTCAGAATATATTCTAAAAATTTTAAAACTCAGGAGGAAATAAATTGGGAGAAAATCCGTAAATATTTCGATGGAACGACAACTATTTTTCTTTCTAGACTTTTTTCTGATCTAGTTAAGTTCGCATCAAGAAAGATTAATTCATCAAAGTTTTGTGGTATGTGATTCATTATTTAGATTTTTATCTGAGGTTTTACCATTTATTTAATTTTGACGTTTATTCCTTAATTTATTTGATTATTTCATGCCTTCTTCATTGCATTAATTTATTTACTGTTTATCATATATTTTTTCTACGGTTTATTTATTATTAATGCTTTGTTTTAATATTTGGCTTCAATATTATAGTAATTACATTAACAAATTAATATTTTATTACAGATGTTATAGACTATTTGTACAAAAGAACATTTTCCAATTTAAAAAATGCGACTTTTGATAAATTCTTACCCAGAATAACTTTTAGAAATCAGAAGATTGAAGTTATAAATGGTGATTGCCAAGATTCTGAGATTGAGAGTATGGATGACAAATTAAGCGATGAGAACGAAAATAAAATATGAAAATATTTTCGGTTTATTATATTTTATTTAAAAAAAAATTATCTTGATTATGTACAATTATATAAAGTTTCTATTTTCTCAAAGTACGCACAAGTTTTCTTTTTTCTTTTGAAAAATCTAAATCTAAATTGTTTTGAACAAGTTTGAAACAATTTTTAAGTATCTCAAAATATTTTTAAAGAATATTAAATTAAGTACACAAATTTTTTGATTAAATCTGAATAGATTAAAAAATTCGAAGTAGTTTTTTAAATAAATTTGAACTTGTTAAAAAGGGTTTAAAACTCGTTCAAAACAGTTTTAAGTGCTTCGAAACAATTGAAAATTGTTCTGGATAAGTTCTAAAGAGTTTCTCACGAGTTTTCAATAGTTTTAAAAAGTTCAAAGTAATTCTAGACTCATTTGGAACAGTTTTGGATATCTTTAATTGAGATCTAAACAGTTTGTAACAAGTTCCAAACACTTTTAAGTAAGTTGCAATAAACTACAGTTAAAAAGAAAAATACAATTTGAAAATTTAAAAAGTTAGAAGAAGATTAAAATTAATTAAATTGTAACAGGTTTGAATAAAGTTTCAAGATTTAAAAACTAAATTTGAAATTGTTATGGATGGTAAGAACTAAGAAGATTAAAAATACTGTTGAAAAAAGAAAATTGATTATTTTGAAGAAATTTTTTCTGACAATAAATTCAATAATAATTCCTATTTAAACGGAATACGAAAATTGTTAAATTTTTGATTTAAAAAATTTATCTCTGGATACGTTTACTCTATTTTCTGATTTCAAGATTGATTCCCTGTTTAAAAATGATAAATAAAGAATCTTTAAACATACTTTTAACAAGAAAAAAGTTCGTAATTACATTTTTTAAATAATATATTCATAATATTTTTATTTCCTCTGTTGTTCTTAACGTAAAAATTCTTTAAAAAACGTATTTAAACAGGGTGTCTACTCACCGAGAATTCCGGGAAAATCGGGAATTTGCCGGGATTTTATTTCGACCGGGAAAAATCCGGGAAATTGCTGGGAAAAAAGTATATCCGGGAATTTCTAAAAATTTCAGCTAATTCGTTAACCCTTTCGTGCCCGTTGGAAATTCAGCGGTTGAATGTTGTTAAAACTTGTTACTCAAGGGTTTTCGAGAACTCTGATTACGAAACTCAAGTTAAATTTTAAATATTCAAAATGACGGATTCAATATGGCGGACATTTTTTTCATAATTCTTCAAATTCGCTTGAAACTTGTTACTCGGGGGTTTTCGAAGTCTCTGATTGTGAATACGATGTCAGATTTACCAAATTTTCAAAATTAAAAATGGCGGGTCTAATATGGCAGACATATTTTGCAAAATTGCTCATATTCACTTCAAACTTATTACTCGGTGGTAATCCATGTTCTGGTTACTTATCTAAAGTTAGATTTTCAAAATAGTAAAAGTGTAACAAGTTTTAAGCGAATTTTAGCATTTTCAGGGCTGCCAGTGACTCACTTTTTTCATTTTTATTCATTTTTTTTAAAATCACTCACTATTATTCACTTTAAAAAAAATCCATTTTCTCACATTCTTAGTAAAATAAAATACGTTAAATAGTTTCCCCTAATTTTAAGGATGCTTAAACCCTCAAGCGGTGCTCATTCTATCTTACCATGATAGTGAATATTTTTTTAATTTTATTTCTTCTTATAATTTAGTTTCTAAATAGTATTTTGTAGTTAAAATCATTACATAAACAAACTTTATTGACAAAAAAATTTTCCGTTGAAAATGTTAAGCTATCAATAATTTTTCTTCCTGATTATTTTAAAAAAGTGAAGAATTTCTACCCTTAAATAACATTTTCTTAACAACGGAACGGTAAATTAATTAAATATTGTTGTAAAAGTTGTATTCTATTACAGTTTAAAATATATTAGTTTTTTAAAAAAATGTGTAGAACCGGGTTTTTTTAATTAATTAAAATATAGTCATTTTGCTCGTTTTGTTACTGTTTCCATGTAAAATTCCCAACTTTATAAATTTATATCTTAAAAACAAAACGGTAAAATTCAATAAAATTGTAACAGTACATGTAAAGTAATGCATTTAATATGCCATTTAAATTTTATAAGAATCTGTAGAAATTGGTTTTTTGGATAAACATCCTTAATTACTTTTTCAATTTTTTAATTAATGTCTACAAATTTTTAATTTTTAAACCAGTATTGTCAATTACTTTCGTTGTCTTTTAATTTTTCCATCAAATTTCAATTATTTTTATCATTTTTCAATTATTTTCTGCATATTTCTATCAGTTTTAACATTTAAAAATTATTTTCATCAAATTTCAAGAATTTTTTTCAATCTTTTTTTTTATGGTCATCAATTTCTCAATTTATTATCTTACATTTTTCCAATTTTTTATTTTTTACTTAATTCTTGATTATTTTTGTCATCTTTCAATTATTTATCTCAAATTTTTATTATTTTTGTTATTTTTCATGTATTACCTTCAAATTAAAATTTTTTGTGATTTCTCAATTTATTTTCTTCAAATTTCAATTATTTTTTTGTCATTTCTCGACTATTTTTTCCCATTTTTAAATATTTTGTCATTTTTAAATTGTTTTTTAACATTTTCAATGAATTTAGTAATTCTTCAATTATTGTCAATATTTTTGACATTGTTTTATTACTTTCTGCAAATTTTATACTTATTTTCTTATATCTTTAAATTATTGACATGAATGTTTTAATCTCTTCAATTTTCATTTATTTTTGTCATTTCTCAATTTCTTTTCAAATTATAATTATTTTTATCATTTTTCAAGTCTTTTCTTTAAAATTTTTATTTTTTACTTAATTTTTAATTAGTTTTGTCATCTTTCAATTATTTGTCTCAAATTTTTATTATGTTTGTTATTTTCCACGAATTACCTTCAAATTTTAATTTTTTCAAATTTCTGTTATTTTTGTTATATCTTGATTACTTTTTCCTATTTTAAATTATTTTTGTCATTTTTAATTGTTTCTTTTTAATTTTCAATTAATTTTGTCATTTTTCAAGTATTATCAATATTTTCGACATTTTTTTATTACTTTCTACAAATTTTACTTATTTACTTATTATTGTCATGGATTCTTTAATTTTTTCATTTTTAAATTATTTTTGTCATTTGACAATTCCTTTTTATTTTTTATTTTAATTATTTTTATCATTTTTCAAGTATTTTCTTCAAATTTCAAATTTATTGGGATTTTGCAATTATTTTGTCATTATTCAAATATTTTCTTTAAGCGTCAATTTTTAACTCCAATTTTTTAATTATTGATTTCTAATTTTTATTTTGTTTCTGCATTTTTCAATTATTTATGTCATTTTTTACGTCTTTTCTTCAAATCATAAATTTTTTATATAATTTTAAATTAGTTTCATCATCTTTCATTTTTTTTTCTAGGTTTCAATTATTTTTGTCATTTCTCAATTGTTTTTTTTTTTAATTTTAATTATTTTTATCACTTTTCAAGTAGTTTCTTCAAATTTCTGTCAATTTTATTATTTTTCAATTATTTAATTATTTTTCTTATTGGTCAATTTTTTCCCCAATTTTTTAATTCTGTATTGACATTAAATTTTTATTTTGTTTTTCCATTTTTCAATTATTTTTGTCATTTTCCAATTATTTTCTTCAAATTTCTATTATTTTTACCATTTTGGAATTATTTTCTTTAAAGATCAATTTTACCTTAAAAACTTATGTATTTACGCACTTACTTTTTTCACTATTTTAATATTATAGCTATTAATCATACATAAAAGAAATCCGGAAAAAATGTGATTTTAGATCCGAGAAAACCGGGAATTTTACGGCAATTTGAAAATCATGTTTCGGTAGACACCCTGTTTAAAAGGAATATTAATAATACTAAATAAAATAATTTTAAAAATAAAACTGAAAAGTGAAAAGGAAAATATGCAAAATTTTGTTATTAAAATAAAAGTAAACAACCAAAAGCAGAAAATATTGAAAAGCTTCACTTTTAAAAACAAGATAATACCTAGAAACGAAAATTAACAATAATAGAAAGAAATGGTATTTGTAGAATTGAAGAAGTAAATAATATAAAAAAGTTCTAATTAAGAAATAGAAAAAAGAAAGAAAAAAAGGCAAAAAGAAACAAAATTTTAAAAACTGTATAAAATCAAGCTAGTTTATGAGAAAAAAAAACAACGTTAAAATTAGTTTTTTCAGATTTTTCCGCTCATTTGAATGTTGTTTGTGATTCCCCAACAATCGATAATCGACATCTGTCAAATTTGTGCCTAACTTCAGCCTAGTGATTTTTGACATTTCAATTTTCATTGCGTCTTCTTGTTCCCAGTACAACCTGTTCAAGAATTGTTTGTTATTGAAAAAAAATGTAGCCAAGAGGCAAAGAAATTTTACTATTATTTTGTGGTCTTTAAATATAATTTGACGTTAATTAATCTACAATTGACCAATCTTCGTAGTACAAAAGTGCTAAGATCTCGTTTATAACCTACAAAGTACAATTTAAAAGTGTATATAATTTATGCATTATTTATTTTTCGCAATGAATTTGTAATACCAGATGTTATCGCAATTCTTGGATTTTTGTTGATGTGCTTGTTTATCATCGATCTTTTATTAGTAACATACGCATATCCAAGTGAATGGATTTGAACAAATATTTCCAAGGAGTTTTCAATTAAAATTTATAATTTTTTTAAGAGAAGAGGCTGTGAATTACATTCTAGTGAAAGATGTCACGTGCAGATCTAAAAAATTGGCCTATCTTCAGTCTTTTGGATTCCAAATTCATTGCTAAAATTCATATGGCTGTTGTTTACGGTTTGTATCATTCGATTATTTACTTGATTTATTTATAATAATCTACAATTTTAAAGAATCAATCAACTAAAGTGAAATTTAATTAATTTAATAGGAAATTTAGGAAATGAAGCACTAATTGTAACAAAGGAAGGATTGGTCTACGGATTAGGAACAAATATATCAGGTTGTTTGGGAACTGGAGATGCGCATAATACCCTTTTTCCAAAGAAAATAGAAGCTCTTTGCGATAAAGGGATAGAATATTTTGCTTATGGTAGTGGGCCTCATGTTCTTGCCCTCAGTAAAAAAGGAGAAGTAAGTATTCAAAATTACAAAAATTACATTTTTTAGTTATTAAGTATCAGGGTTGCAATTGATTTAAATCACTTTGATTTAAATCATTGGGGTATTTGCATTAAAATAATTATTTAAAAAAAAACCTTTACAATTGTTCTGATGCCTAATACTGCATGTAAAAAATCGCAAAACAATTAAACAAGCCAGAAATTTGTGGAAAAATGTTAAAATTTTCAATTGTAATATTTTATTTTTTACAAAATTAAAAAAATTATGCTAATACAAATGATAAAAATACTTGCGATCTATTAATTTTTGGTATAAAGATAGCAGAAAATAGTATTAAATGTTAATATCTTTAAATCATTATAATTTAAATAAATTTTTGTATAAAGATAGCAGAAAATAGTACAAAGTTTTAATATCTTTAAATTATTATAATTTAAATAAATTCCAAACGGCAATTTATTCCAATTTATTCAAACTTTTAAATTGCAATTAATTCAAATTTAAATGCATGTTACTTAATGCATAGTAATTAAATAATATTAATTATTTCCCATATTCACAATAATTCTTTTTTTAATTCTTACAATATTTCTAAGAGATTTCACTTTTTCAAAACTATTTAATTTTTATCTTGTAATTTCTTATTTTTTCAAAATTTTTTCTTCTTTTACTTTTGATATATTTTTTTACATTTGTCTTTTTATTTTTAATTTTTCTTTAATTTTCTTTTTTTTATGCAAATTATTTAATATTATTTTACACAATTTTGTTATTATAACATTCACTTAACTTTTTATTGTGTTGATTTTCTTAATTATTTCACATATTTTTAAAAATAAATACGCTCATTTTTTTCTAAATTTATTCAATTTGTTTTCACATCTTGTCTGTTTTTTTGCAAACTTATTCTTTCATAAAAATTTTAGATTTTCTTTATTTTACTAAATTTATTATTGGACTTGTTTTAAGTTTAATATTACAAAAATATGTTTGATTTAATTTTTCTGAAGTTTTTCATTTTCAAGGAAATTTTAATTATCTTTATATCTTTATATCTTTATATCTTTATATTTTTTATTGTATTTTTATTAATTCTAACTTTTTAGTAGATTCTTACCAAATTTTTTTATTTTTTGTAGTTTTTTTTACAATTTGTTAGATTAAGAACAATAACATTTCTCCATTTTTTCCTATTTATTTAATTTTCTTGATTCTTGTTGTTTCACAATGTTTTTAGTCCTTTCTAGCATTTTAATTATTTCTTTAATTTTTGTCATATCATTTTTCTTTTTCTTAGAAGCAATTTTCCTTCTTTTAAATTGTTTAGTTTTTATCTTGTAATTACGAATTCTTGAAAACATTTATTCGATGCTTTTATCTATATTTTTTTAATTTTCTACTGTTTTGCAGGCACATTAATGAAATGTTATCCGCGATTAAACCCAACTTCGAAAAATTCTTATCCTCGATATCTACATTTTTGTCTACTGTTGAAGCTTACATATTGAAAAATGAACCCAAATAATGTTTAAATTAGTCATTATTTAGTCACCCATTTATGGTCCAATTAGGCTGCGGGAATTTGTGTAAATAAATAAATAAATTATTTCTTATTAAATGTTCTTAGTTTAAAAAATCAACTGCTTACAAATAAACATTTGAACATTTGATATACTGATTTTATATATTTAAAAAAAATCAATTTTTGATTTAAATGAAAAACATTGGATATTTTTGAATTTTTTTAAAAAAAATCATGATTTTTATCAGACCTGTTAAATATAATAAAGTAACTTTAGATTTCTTAAGAAATGATTGTCAGCACAAAAGAGCACGAGTCTAGTACAAATTGGCATAACTTTTGTTTAAAAAATATTTAATTTTTTTCTGAAATGAATGAGATGGAAAATGACGTCATAGGAATATGAGGAAATTATTTGTAAACCTTATCTTAAAATATGATCTTTCATGACCAAAATTAGTATAATTTTTTTAAATCATTAATTTTAAGAATTTACCTCAAGGTAAAGTTTTTGTACGGTATTCAAAACTTGTAGGTTAAACTTTGTTTGACTAGACTCCACCTTTTCTGGGGACATTGGCAGATTATTATATAGAATTTGAATTACTCTTATATCTGAAAAGCAAATTTTCAAAATTTAATAAATCCATTTTACAAAAAAGTGGAATTAACCACTGATTTAATATATTAAGGATCTTGCAAATCGATCTGCTACTGTTAATAAAGAAAAACATTTTTTTATCAAAAAATAAACAATTTAAAAATATCTGAGCTTAACTAAAATGATTTAGAATTTTAATTCTTTTAACTAGAAAAAATTACCAAATTCTGTAAATCCCCTATTTATGATAGACTTTAATTAACTAATTAATAATTAATTTTATTTGTACTCATTTTTTAGTTGACAAATTTGATTAAAATCAGTTAAATAATGAAATATCAACTAGGCGACTTTTAAAATTATTTATAACAATATAATACCTAAATATAATAATTTATATGTTTGCGTTTTTAAATTGTTTTTTAGGTTTATTCTTGGGGTCATAATGGATATAGCGAGTTGGGAAATGGATCCTCGAATCAAGGACTAATTCCTTCCATTATTTCAACGACTTTATGCGATAAGATTGTTGTTAGTATTGCTTGTGGTAGTCATCACTCTCTTGCTCTAACAAATGAAGGCGAGGTGAGAATTCTTAAAATGTATGGAAATATTTCTTCCCCTCAAAAGGTATTTGAGTTTAGAAAAGTAATTAAAACGGTTTCTTCAAAGTTTGATAAAAAGAAAGGGATCCTGCTTTTTTAATTTATCTTCATATCATGTTCTTTTTATATTTTAAAAAATTGTAGAAAAAATTTCATTTTTTAAAAATGTTAATGAAAATTCACATGAGTATTGAAAAATTATATTTGGATGAGAAATACATTTTTTTTTTTTTTGGTATTTCATAACGATTGTCTAATTCTGTGTCGTTAAGTAAACCTAATTGTTTCTAAGTGTCAAAACTTGTTATTTCTTCACCGAATGCGGCTTTAAAAGACGCATTGTATTAAAAATAACCTTATCTATAATAAATTCTACTGAAAATCATTAAATTAAAATATTTGTTTCCTTTTTCTAATGTGGGGAAAATATGTATTTGAATTAAATTTTATTCTGCTTGTACGGTAAACTGTATTCGATTTCTTTTTAATGATATCATTAAATACGTTTTATTTTATTAAATATAATTTTTATTATTGTTATGTTTATTATTTATTGATATTCTTCGACTTAAATACAAAATTTAGTAAAATTAACTTTCTTCAATTTTTCCTTTACTCTTTTTCGTTTATTTATTTTCTAAAAATGACTTAATTTTTATGAATAATAGCTTATTATATTGAAAAAAGATTATAAAAGTCACTTGTTCACAAATTTTTTCAACTTTTTTAAAAAATTTTGTTATCTATATCGTTAGTTTTTCGTCTATTTTGTTAAATACTTATCTTTATTGAATTTTAAAAATATAAGCTACTATTTATTAAAATTTTAATCAACTAAACATTTAATTCCTTAAAATTTCTTTAACACAAATTTTAATAATCATAAATTAATTATTTTTCATGTGAACTTATTCTCCGTAAATTATCTCATTCTTGAGTAAACATTTTAACTTAATTAATAAATTTCCAACTTTCTTTTCTGATTTTCTAACTTTGACCTCAATTCTTTCGTTCTTCCATAATTTTATTTTAATAATTATTTACCTTTATAATGGATTTTCTAATTTAGTGATCGTTTTTCTATGTCTAAGAAATTGGGGCGCATGATTAAGTTGCAAAACTCAATATTTAGAATTTTCAATTAATAGAATTTCATTAGATTTAATTTTCTTTTTGTCGAATTTTAATTTTTCGGCTTTGTTTTCAATCGAATTTTAAGAAATCCGATTTTTTTCTTAACAGCATTTTATTTTACAGAATTTACTTTTAATTGACATTTTAGTTAAAAGAATTCGAATTGAGCAGAGTGAGCACTTTTTCAAAACTTGATAAATTCATTTTCCAAAAAAGTTGAGATAATCACAAATTTAACATATAAGGAACCTTATAAATCGATTTGTCACTGTTAAATTCAAGAAAAAAATGTATTATCAAAGAATTTTCAATTTAAAAAAAACTTGGACTTAACCAAGATGATTTAAAATTTTAATTTTTCTCCTAGAATAAATTACAAAAACCTTTAAATTTCTTAATTACTATAAACTTTAATTAAAAATAAATCTCCTTAAGTGCAAAAAACATTCGTATATAAATAATTTCGTACATTTTTTCTACTTTATAATTAAATCTAGGGGTTAGGTGCGCAACTGCATTTGTTTAATTTTTTCGAAATAACAAAATGTGGATTTATCAACTTTTGAAAAAGTACTCCTAAGTTCTCATTTTACAGAATTTTAAATGTCAGAATATCTATGACAGAATTTTATGAAGTATACATTTTTGCAAGTCGAAATTCGGAAAAATGAAGTTTCAGTGAAATTGATATTCTCGAATTAAAAATTCTACTAATTTAAAATTCTGTTAAATGGGAAATTTACTAAGTGAAAATTTGGTTTAATTCGAATTTTTTAAAATAAAATATTGATTAAAAATAAATTCTGTAAAATAAAAATTTAATTAAATATGAATAAGGTGAGCCAAAATCAAAATTCGACTTTATTTAAATTTGATTGAAAGCAAATTTGCAAACAGGCAATTATATCTAATGAAGTTCTATTAAAAGAAAATTCTAAAGAATGAATTTTAAAACTAAATCATGCGCCCCTAGTAATTTCATTTTCTCGAAATTTTTTGCATTTTATTACAATTATTTTAATTTATTTCATACAAATTTGTTTTTATTTATTTTTTTTAATTTTCTGATATGTTTAAGATTTGATCATCTTTTTGTAAATTCATAAAAAAAAATTCATTACATTCTGTTTACTTTTTCGCACATTTATTTATGCTCTCATAAAGTTTCCATATTTTCGTGATTTTAAAAAAATCCAGTGCTGGATTGTTTTAATAATTTGTCTCATGTGTTTAGATTCTCTTTGCCTTTTTATCAGTTGTTTTGATATTTTTTGTCTTTATTTTTTAAATAATTTCTTGAATTTTTAAATTACATTTTTTATTTTTCAAATTTTTTACTATATTATCTCTTTTTTCCTTGATTTTGCATTTACAATATAGTTTTTAATTTTTTTTTTGCAATTTTATCATTTCTTTTATAATGTATCAGATTTCTAAAATAATTTCTCCATTTTTCATTAATTTTTCTCACTTTTTATTATTCCTCTAGTCTTTTCAACTTTTCTCTTTCAATAGCATTATTTTTTGGTTTGTTTTTTAATTTTTTCATGGATTGCCCAATATTACCAGAATTTTTTATATTTTTAAAATTGTTTTGATGTATTTAAAATTTTTCTATTTACAATTTTTATAAGTTTTTAAATGTTTTTAATATTACTTTTTTGTGTAAAGATTGTTTTAATTATTTCATAGATATTTTGATGTTTTTAAATCTTTTATTAATTTCGGTTTCTTTTTGATATTTTTTTTCAAATCAATTTTATGTTTTGTTACATGAAACAAATTTAATTTTAGTATTAACTTTAAGTTGAAACTGCATTTCAATATATTTACTTAAATACAAAATGTACTTAAAAATGTTTTTAAATTACATTGCAGGTTTTCGCTTGGGGACAAAATAATTGCGGTCAAGTCGGTAGTGGAATGAATTCGAATCAAGGAGCTCCACGAAAAATCAATTCAATTTTATCTGAAAAGAAAGTAACGTCAATCGCCTGTGGACAAACATCAAGTATAGCACTAACGGACGTTGGCGAAGTCTTCGGTTGGGGATACAATGGAGTTGGACAGCTCGGAATTGGAAATTATATAAATCAATCAAGTCCTTGTAAAATTGCAGCACTCGTCGGAATCGTTATTGGTAAATTGTCATCAACTTTTCAAGTTGACATTTAAGATAAAAGTACCAGTAATCCGCAAATCAGGATCTAGTAATCAGCAGGAGTTTGATCTTAATGTTTAATATCTTCATCCAATTATAGACAATTTTTTAATTAATTTTTATCTAAAATGATTATTTTTGGACTAAGAAAACCATAAAAAATTAATTTTTAAAGAATATTTTCTGAAATTAAAAAGAAACCGATAAATTAAGCAGTGACGATAACTGGTGAATTATCTTAATAGTGTTTCAGTTTATGTTTCTGACTAAACAAACTTTTCAGAAAAAGTAGTTTGCGGATATGCTCACACTTTAGCTCTAAGTGACGAGGGAACTCTTTATTCTTGGGGAGGAAACGCGTACGGACAACTGGGTCTTGGAAATAAAGCCAACTCTTGCTCACCAATGAAAGTGAGTTTTTACCCTTATGTTATTTTGCAATATTATCTATTGGGTCAAACCATTTTATTTCAACCAAAAATAATTTGGTGATATTTATCAAGTATAAAATACTAGGAATTATTTAAAAACTATTATTATTTCTTTCAAATTATGAGTTTATATCATAGTCTAGTCATGGAAAACTGTTATTTTTTCAGCTAGTAGAAATTTACAAAAAAAAACTTAGAATTATTCTTAGAAATGTGAAAAGATTTATTAATTTGTATTTGTTTGAATTGATCCAATTTATTATATTTAAATGATTACAGCACTTAACTATACACAATAAAAGATGGAGTATGAATTCAAAGTTCACCTAAAAACATTGGCGGATCCAGGGGGGGGGGCACGGGTGCTTGGCTCCCCCCCAAAAGCCTTATATTTAACCATGAGAGTGAGCGAGATAGCACTATAATGCTATCTCTTTCTCTCTCATGCAATACCCCCTCCAAAAACCTTGTCTGGATCCGCCACTGCCTAAAAATAACATAATTTTGCGTATTTTACAAGTTATTTACAGAAAGGTGAATTTACTTCAAATTAAGAAAGATAAAACTTTTTTTAATAAATTAACCTGTCTGTCAATAACTTCTGAAATACGCTAAACAGGGTTATTTTTTAGGTGAACTTTAATAAATTTATATTTTATCTATTATTGCATCTGATAAAGTGCTTAATTCATTAAAAAATAATAAATTCAATTAGACAATTACAAATAATTGTTTGCACATTTCTAAGGATCCTATGATTTAAACTCACAATTTAAAAGAAATAATAATATTTTGAAAATAATTCCTTGTATTTTATTCAGAGTGTCTACTAATTTCGTCCCACAAAATTCCCGGTCATTTCCCGGTTTTTCCCGGTTTTGGTTCCTATTTTTCCCGGTTTTTTCTCTTGTTAACTTAAAATTTATTTTAAGTATACATAGACCTACAAATGGTTACAAAAATTGAATAAAACAGTTGATAATTGAAGAAAATAATTGAAATTCAAAGAAAATAATTGAGAATTGAAGAATTAAATATTAAACTTTACAAAAAATAATAATTAAGAATTAAAAGAAACAATTAATATTGAAAAGAAATAATTAATAATGGAAAAAAATAATTGAACAATGACAAAGATATTTGACAATTAGAAACAAAATTTAAAAAAAAGTAAATATTAATCTACAATTGAACAATGATAAAAAAAAATGAACAATGGTAATTAAATTTAAAGAATATAATTGAAAATTGGTCAACTAGATACAAAATAAAAAAAAATAAATTAAAATTTAAGTTAATAATTCAAAATTCAAGAAATAAATTGAAAATTAAATAATCAAATTGAAATCAGAAGAACACAGAATTATTGAATATTAAAAAAAAACAAATAAAATTGAAATTCGAATACAATAATTGATAATTAAATAAAATTACTGAACAATTGGATTGAAAAAAGAAGAAAATAATTTATAATTAAAAAAAAATGGAAAATGACAGGAATTATTTAATATTGAAGAAAACATTAAAAATTGAAGAATAGAATTGTTATTTAAAGAAACTAATTGAGAATTGAAAAAAATAATTGAACAATTGAACAATTAAATTGAAAATAGAAGAAAATTATTGAAAATTGAAGGAGGTTTTGAAACATGAAATAAATAACTGATAAGTGAAAAAAAATAATAATTGAAAAAATTCGAGATTACTGAATATTGAAACAAACAATTGAAAATTGAACAAAATAATTAAAAATTAAAGACAATAATTGAAAATTGAAGAAAATAATTAAAAATTGAAAAAAGTACTTAAAAATTAAATACAATATTTGAAAACAGCAGAAAAATTTAGAAATCGACGGAAATAATTGCGAATTGATGAAAATAATTTAAAAATTCTCAATTTAAATAAAAATTGAAAGAAAAACATAATTTAAAAAAGCTGACAATTGTTAAATATTGAAGAAAATTGAGAAGAAATTGAAAATTGAAAGAAATTGAGAAACTGAAAGAAATATGAAAAAATAATTGGAAATTGAAGAAAATAATTGAAATTTAAGAAAAAAAATTGAAATTTGAAGAAAATAATTGAGAATTTAAAGAAAATCATTGTAAAAAGCCTAGAGTTAATTAATATTAAAAAAAAAGAAATTGAAAATTAAAGAATGGAATTGAATGTCGAAAATTATAATTGAGAATTAAAGAAAATAATTCAAGAATTGAACAATGGGATTGAAAGTAGAAGAAAATAAGTGATAATTGAAGAAAAAAGAAATTGAACAACTCAGGAATTATAGAATTTGAAAAAAACAATAAAAAAAAGAAGAATGTAATTGTAATTTGAAGAAATTAATTTAAAATTGTAGAAAATAATTTGAAATTAAAGAAAATGTGATTTTATGAAAATTGTTGAATAATAATTGATGAATTGAATTCAAGTTTCAAAAACATAATTAATAATTGAAAAAAGTATTTAAAAAGCCGAGAATTATTGATTATAGAAGAAAATAATTGAAAAATGGAAGAGTTATTGAGATGTGAAATAAATAAATGATAATTGAAAAAAATAATTGAAAAAGTCGAGAATTATTGAATATTAAATTAAATAATTAAAAATTGAAGGAAATAATTGAGATCTGAAGAAAATAATTAAAAATTGATGAAAATGATTGAAAATCATAGAAAATAATTGAAAATTGAAGAAAATAATTGGCAATTGGAGAAAATACTAGAAAACCGAAGAAAATAATTGAGAAATGAAGAAATAATTTTAAATTAATGAAAATAATTCCAAATGGAAGAAAATAATTGAGAATTGTAGAAAATAATTGGAAATTGAATAAAATAATTGAAAATTGAAAAGAATTTATTATTCCAGAAAAAAAATTCCCGGTTTGACATAAAATTCCCGGTTAATTCCCGGTTTTTCCCGGTCAATTTAAATTCCCGGTTATTTCCCGGTTTTCCCGGTTAGTAGACACCCTGTTTATTCTTAAAAAATATCAGTGAATCATTTCCAAAAGTATCAAAGTTTTTAAAAATTGGTTCACGACCACTTTTTTTGAAATAAAATGATTTGACCCTATTATTTTTTTTATATTATTTTAATTATCGAAAGCAAATTATAATCTGATATTTACTTTTTAAGGTTTCTATGCCGGAAATGGGGAGAGTTTCTGACATTGCTGCTCTGCATTATAACCACATAAGTGTCGCTGTCGGACAAGGAGGACGAATTTTTATGTGGGGACAGTGTCGAGGACAAAGTGTCACTTCTCCGGTTGCAACTTTTTTACCTCATATTCATGACGCTCTTGCTTGCTATGCAACCCCTAGTGTCATGCACGAGCCTTTAATTTTAAACGCAGATGAAGACGGTGGAATTCTCGAATGTCTTAAACATGCTTTTGATGATCAGGTAAAAATATACGGCGGGCATTCTGTTTTAAATATAAAATCAGAATTGATAATTTCAGACAATTTTTAAATACAATTTTCTTTTATTCAGTTTAAATAAATAAAATAAATAAAAGTAAATAAATAAGTTTCCAAAATTCATGACGAAAAGGAGAGTTTTAAAAAATTATATAATTTGTACACAAAATTCAATTTTAAAGTTGAACTCAGATTTTTTAGAAATAAACTAAAATGCTCATGTATTTCAAAATTTAGAATATGATTAAATTCAGCAAACGTATATATTGAAAACAGCGGTTTTTGTTCCTATAAATAATTCGTTAGAATTTAGAAATTTGTAAAATTAAATTTTTCATAAACTGAGCATTTTATATTATTATTATTAATTAATTAATTTTTTTTATTTATTGCAGGAAACAAGTGATTTGACGATTCAGGTACAAGGAAAGCCAATTCATGTGCATAAATCCGTGTTGAAAATCCGCTGCCAGTATTTTAGATCTATGTTCCAGGAGCATTGGACTGAAAACAATCAAAAGTTTGTTTACTTCTTTAATTAAAAAATTGTGTCTAGATTTTAATCACTTGTGTATTATTTTTTTCTGCACTTTTTATTACATTTTTTCAGTATTTTGGAACATGATCAGTTTTCCTATGAAGTCTACAGGTCGTTTTTAAAATATTTATATACCGACGAGGTCGATTTACCTGCTGAAAACGCTTTAGGTATTTTATTTGTATTCTTTATATTTCATATTTTTTCATTCTGTTTCTATATAGACTGTTGTTTTTCGCTTTCAACAGAGATTTTTTTTTACTTTTCAGAACTCTTAGAATTAGCGAATGCATATTTTGAAACTCAATTAAAACGACATTGTGTACAGATGATTAAGCAGGGAATTACCGTAATGAATGTAGCTTTTCTTTACAAAACAGCAATTGAATATAATGCCAAGGTAAGAAAATTCTATTATTATACAATTTTTAAGGGGTTAGACCTTTGTAAAGCACGAAAATTAGACCTAATTTTAAGATTCTTTTACGGGAGTAGGATAAAATGAGATAAAGTCAGGTTTTATTTATTATTATTAGGCATCTATTGAAGTATAAAAAAATTATTTTGCTATGTTGAAAAAGTTAAAATGGCGGCCTAGATTGTCAATTTAAAAAATTCAGTTTTTTATGTAGAGGTCTACGGCTGGTAGAAAATCTTTGTCAATTTTTTATGTAGAATCAAACCCCAAAATTTTTATGAATTTGCAACTCAAAAGCTAGAGAAGTACGTAGGGGATTTTGAAAAAAATGGTTTTTGTGAAAATGGCCACATTTGAATTAAAATTTTTAGTTTTTCGGTAAAAAATCGATAGGAAATTGTTAATAAAAAAATTAATTTTTTTACTAGAGCAAAACCCCTATGTACTTTCATATGGAATGTTATTATGTAGCTACATACCAATTTTAAAGTAAATCGGTCGAAAGTAGTAGGGCTTCATGCGGATTCAAAATTTAACTTTTAAAAGTGTTTTCCTTTTATAATGTTTATTGTTTTTTATTTTTTAGACCCTATAGCACCTTTCGAACTAAAAAGAAATTTTTTATTTTTTGGAAGGTTCACAGTGGTCTAACCCCTTAAATCATATAATGTACCGTTTAATGGATACTGTTCAATATTATATAAGAAACGATTAATTTTATATTGTTTAAAAACATAAAATAATCCATAAAGTAAGAAATTCTCTTTTAATTTTATTACTTGAAATTGAAAATCATGCCAACTAATTTCTAATGTAATAAACTAATTTAGATTAGCTATGTTAGTTTATTTTAAATGAACATTTTTTATTTGACTAAAAGAAACAAAAACTGTCAAAGAAATTTTAAAAATTGTTTACCTTTGAAATGGCTTTTTTAAACTTACAGGGTGTCTACTAACCGGGAAAACCGGGAAATAACCGGGAATTTAAATTGACCGGGAAAAACCGGGAATTAACCGGGAATTTTACGTCAAACCGGGAATTTTTTCTGGGATAATAAATTCTTTTCAATTCTCAATTATTTTCATCAATTTCTAATTATTTTCTGCAATTCACAATTATTTTCTTCCATTTCGAATTATTTTCATTAATTTAAAATTATTTTTTCATTTCTCAATTATTTTCTTCAATTGCCAATTACTTTCTTCAATTTTCAATTATTTTCATCAATTTCTAATTAATTTATTTAACTCTGAAATATTTTCTACGATTTTCAATTATTTTAATCAATTTTTAATTATTTTCTTCAACTATAAACTATTTTTTTTTGAATTAGGGTAAGTGTGGGTATTACCGTGGGTGCTGGTTATACCGTGGTTTCGTCTTTTCATATGAAATTCCACCACAATGTTTCAAATTATTCCCCCAAAAAATTTATATAGTTAACTTGATATAATAGGCATTTAGTAAATAAAGATTTTGGTTATTTATTTTATTTTATGGGTTTTTAAAATTTCTAAATGGCCTTTGAGCAAAAAATTTGATACAATACTCATTTTCAGGCGATAAGTATCATCTGCATTTAACGTCTCTTTTTATATAATTTACACTTCAAAACTTGTTATTGTTTCTGTATTCGATGAAATTATCTTTTTTTTTTGTAGAAACTTCTTGGTTAATAAAGATTTAACTCGTTTTTAATTTTATTTTTCTAACGCGGTAAAAGGTACACGTTTTCAAAATACGCGCGAAATACCGCGGGTCTTTTCCCACCCAAGATGGCCGTGAACCCAACCTATAAGTAGTTTTAAACTTAACCTAGTACTTGTTGCCTGTTGTTGTCATTCGCTGTCATAATATAACATAAGTAAAATTTAAAAACAAAAAAGAGTAGTTTTGAAGTTCTTATTTAAAACATAAAAAGAAATGAAGAAGAAGATGGGAAAAACACAAACAAAAAAATCTAAAAAGAAGGTGAAATCGAAACCGAAAACTAAGAGATTTGCATACAGAAAAGAAAATGTGAAAATTGCCGTCGAGGAAGTTCTCAAGGGCGCGACAGTTGCAGAAATATCAAGAAAGTACCAAATTCCTGAATCTACGTTAAGAGACAAAAAAAACTGCAGGTATGCTGACAAAAATCCAGGTCGAGCTACAGTTCTGAGTGAAGAGGAGGAGAATAATCTGGTTAGATGGATTTTTCATTGTAACAAGCGAGGTTTCCCAATTACAAAGTATCAATTAATAGAAAGTGTTAAGTTATTGTGTGATTATGATCAAAAAGAGACTCCTTTCGTTGAAAATAAGCCGGGACGCAGTTGGTTTGAAGGTTTTTTACATCGTCACCCTGAAATTTCACAGAGAGTTGCTGAAAATGTATCGATAAATCGAGCTCAAGTATCTGAATATAGCATTCGGTCGTGGTTTGCTGAAATTACCGAATATTTTACCAGTGAAGATTTACTATCAATTCCTCCAAGCAGAATTTTCAACGCTGACGAAACTGGCGTTCCACTAAACCCTAAGCCACCTGCAGTGCTAGCTCCAAAAGGTTACAAAAACGTTTATAACGTTGTCAACAACAACGAAAAAGAGAACGTTACTGTATTAGTTACAGCGAACGCTGAAGGAAGACTTGCTCCACCCTTGGTGCTTTTTGCTGGGAAAAGTGTACCAAAAGATGCAGTTCGAGTAGCACCAAGTGACTATAGTTTTGGATTCTCTGATAACGGTTGGATGACTGCGAAGAACTTCTTTGAATACATAGTTAATGTGTTTTATCCATGGCTAGAAAAAAGTGGAATTGAATTTCCAATTATTTTATATATTGATGGGCATTCATCCCATATGACATTACCATTGAGCAAATTTTGCGAAGAAAAAAAGATTGTGCTTGTTGCGCTTTTTCCAAATGCAACACATATTTTGCAGCCATTGGACGTATCTTTCTTTCGTCCTTTTAAATTAACTTGGCAAAAATCGTTTCAGGACTTCTGCAAAAACAATGGTACAATGAGTATTAAAAAGTGTCAATTCACATTGGTTCTTGATAAAACTTTGAAAAATTTAAATGTCAAAGAGATTCTTGAAAGCGGATTCAGGACTTGCGGATTGTATCCTTTGAATGTAAATGCTTTAAATTTCGATAAAGTCTTTAAAAGAATACAAGATTTTACAAATGAAGTTAGCTGTGATTCTGAACCCGGGCCTTCAAGCAAAACTTGTGAAAATGTCGAAGTTTTGAAAGCGCTGGAAAATCTGCTGGATAAAGAGAAGCTGGAAGTTTTTAGATAACACACAAGCTCTATTTGGACGGGAAAAATTGAAGATACCTCACTGTTTAAAATTTGGTATTCAATGAAGTATTTACACGAGGTGAGTTCTATTTTTTTACAGTATAAAGTCTTTTTAGTTAGAGAGTATTAAAGAAAAATCGTTTTTTGTTAACGTTATTAAACTAGAACTTTTTATTATATTTCAGGATGATCTTTCGAGTAATCCGGGTGTAAAACACATTTCTGAAAACAGTCTGACGAGCAGTGGAGATGCTGAAACAACATCACAATCACGAGCACAAACTATCTTAGACGATCTAGAAGTATGATAACTATTTTACTTTTTTGGTATATTTATAATCAAAATCATATGTTGTACATAGTGAATTACTAATTTCCATTATTTGTTTGAAGTTTTTCCTACTAAACGGAAGTTTAATATTTTAATGTATTTTAATTTTAATTTTGGACTTGTAAATTTAATTTTAATACCTTAAATTTTAATATGTCCTAATATATCAAATTTAATCGATTATGAATTGTAAAAAATTTTGTGTTTCAGGTTGACATTTTAATTAATCAGGGCACCAAACACATTTCTGCAAACAGTCTGATAGATATAGAAGTTGCAGATAATTCCAGCTACAACATAACTCAAACTCTAGCTGAAAATATTTTGGACAAACCAGAAGTATGATATTATTTACCTTTTTTTGTCTTAAATTATAATCATATATATTACATAGTGAATTATTAATTTACAAATTTGTCTACAAATTTTTTTTTATAATCGAAATTTAATCATATTTAAAATTATATAATATTAAATCTATTATGATTTGTAAAAAATTTTGTTTTAGAATAAAATCAGCATTATTCTATTATACTTTGGTATAAACATTTAGACCTTAAATTGAAAATTTTCAGCTGCTGCAGCAAGAAAGTGAAGTTAGCAATATCCAGGGAGAAGTTGTTTTGGAACTTTTTGTCGATTCAAATGGGAACTTTACATTGAAAGAACTTAATACTTCCCGAATACCAATTGACGATTTGCCAACTCCAGAATTGAAAATGTCGACAGATGAGGATCTCCTTAAAATTCCATTAATTAGTCCAAACTTGAATAGTTTAATTATCAAGCAACATCCACTTATTCATTCGAAAAATCTCATAACTAAAGATTGTGACTCCAATATCCAGAAAAATAAATATGATATTATAGAACACCCAGCTGACTATTTACCAACAACAAACCAAGTTAATTTGACCAGAGAGGATCTTCCAAAAATCCAACCAATTAATCCAGATTTAAATGATTCAGTAAGCAAACAAGATTCATCAATTAACTCGGAAAATCTGGTACTTCATTCGGAACCTATCAAATCACCTTCGAAAGAATCACTGGTTGTCGAAAATCTCACAAATACTTATAACTCAGAAAAGGAAACATTTCCTGAAAGTTTTAAAAAAATGTTATTTTGGCCAAAAGAAAATTCTCCAAAGAAAAAACGACGTGCAAATAGTGATGAGAAAGTTCCATCCGTTTTGATTTGTCCCGATTGGCAAGACATTATGCATAATAAAGAAGAGAAAAAACGCAAGAGCTCAGAAGATGCAATATTAAGAAAAAAAATTAAGTTAGAAAAGCAGGAAAAATTAAAAATTGAAAGAGAAAACAAACGTGTTCAAAGGGAAGAACAAAAAATGATAAAAGAACAAATGAGAATTGAAAAAGAGAAAGAGAAGTTTGCAAAACAACAAGAAAAAATTAACGATTTAGAGGCTAAACGTCAAGTGAAACAAGAAGCTCGATTAAAAAAACAAGAGATTTCAGAAATTAAATTTAAAATATCCGAGCTTCAAAAAAGAAGAGCGGAATTAGAGGAACAACGAGAACTTTAAATATTAAACATTTCTAAATAGTTTATATACCAAATATTATCATTTTAATATTAAATACTTTTGATACAATTTATTTACGTTAAAAAAGTTGTAAAAACTGAAAGTTTTTACCAAATATTATTTTTAAAAATTGTTAATAGTTTTTTAATGTAATCTGTGATTATTATTAGTACCTGATAGTTTATATGAAAAAACTAATACTATGTGAAATAAACTAAAACAAGTTATGAACTACTGTAAATAATTTTATTTTATCAATAGACATTAAATCTGTTTAAATTAACTATCATTTCATTTAGTCGCATTTAAAATCTATGAGTTCAAATGACCGCGGTGTAAGGTACACGGAATATTGTTCACCCACGGTATAACAGGCACGATAATTTGAACAACCAGCGCGGTAATTCGTGCACTTGGATTATTTTTTAAAATGATTGTTGCTAAGTAAAATTCACATTGTATGATAGTATTAATTTTTTTATTTCAACAAATAATGCTAAAGATTTACTTAAAAAAAAAATACAGATATTTCTCAAAAGGAATGTGACTTTTTGCTTTATCAAAGTTTGCAATGCACTCGGTACCACGGTAATACCCACACTTACCCTACCAATTATTTGATTTAATTTTCTATTATTTTCTTCAATTTTTTAATTATTTTCATAAAATTTCAATTATTTTCTTCAAATCACAACTATTTCCTTCAATTTTTAATTTAATATTCAATAATTCTCGACTTTTTTCAATTATCAATTATTTATTTCACATCTCAATAACTCCTCCATTTTTCAATTATTTTCTTCTATAATCAATAATTCTCGGCTTTTTTCAATATTTTTTTTCAATTATTATTCAACAATTTTCATAAAATCACATTTTCTTCAATTTCAAATTATTTTCTACAATTTTTAATTAATTTCTTCAAATTACAATTACATTCTTCATTTTTTATTGCTTTCTTCAAATTTTATAATTCCTGGGTTGTTCAATTTCTTTTTTCTTCAATTATCACTTATTTTTTTCTACTTTCAATCCAATTGTTCAATTCTTGAATTATTTTCTTTAATTCTCAATTATAATTTTCGACATTCAATTCCATTCTTTAATTTTCAATTTCTTTTTTTTTTTAATATTAATTAACTCTAGGCTTTTTACAATGATTTTCTTTAAATTCTCAATTATTTTCTTCAAATTTCAATTTTTTTTCTTAAATTTCAATTATTTTCTTCAATTTCCAATTATTTTTTCATATTTCTTTCAGTTTCTCAATTTCTTTCAATTTTCAACTTCTTCTCAATTTTCTTCAATATTTAACAATTCTCAGCTTTTTTAAATTATGCTTTTCTTTCAATTTTTATTTAAATTAAGAATTTTTAAATTATTTTCATCAATTCGCAATTATTTCCGTCGATTTCTAAATTTTTCGGCTGTTTCTAAATACTGTATGTAATTTTTAAGTACTTTTTTTAATTTTTAATTAGTTTTTTCAATTTTCAATTATTTTCTTTAATTGTTAATTATTTTGTTCAATTTTCGATTGTTTGTTTCAATATTCAGTAATCTCGAATTTTTTCAATTATTATTTTTTTTCACTTATCAGTTATTTATTTCATGTTTCAAAACCTCCTTCAATTTTCAATAATTTTCTTCTATTTTCAATTTAATTGTTCAATTGTTCAATTATTTTTTTCAATTCTAATTTAATTTCTTTAAATAACAATTCTATTCTTCAATTTTTAATGTTGTCTTTAATATTAAATAATTTTTGTCATTTTCAATTTTTTTTTTTAATTATAAATTAGTTTCTTCTTTTTTCAATCCATTTGTTCAGTAATTTTCTTTTATTCTCAATTATTGTATTTGAATTTCAATTTTATTTCTCGATTTTCAATTGTTTTTTTTTAATATTCAATAATTCTGTGTTTTTCTGATTTCAATTTCATTATTTAATTTTCAATTTATGGCTTCAATTTTGAATTGTTAACTTAAATTTTGAATTATTTTTTTTGATTTTCTATCTAGTTGACCAATTTTTAATTATATTCTTCGAATTTAATAACCATTGTTCAATTTTTTCAATTATTGTTTAATTGTAGATTAATATTTACTTTTTTTTTAAATTTTGTTTCTAATTGTCAAATATCTTTGTCATTGTTTAATTATTTCTTTCCATTATTAATTATTTCTTTTAATTCTTAATTATTATTTTTTGTAAAGTTTAATATTTAATTCTTCAATGCTCAATTATTTTCTTTGAATTTCAATTATTTTCTTCAATTATCAACTGTTATATTCAATTTTTGTAGCCATATGTAGGTCTATTTATACTTAAAATAAATTTTAAGTTAACAAGAGAAAAAACCGGGAAAAATAGGAACAAAAACCGGGAAAAACCGGGAAATGACCGGGAATTTTGTGGGACGAAATTAGTAGACACCCTGAACTTAATAATAATAATTTGTGACTGGAGAGACCAAAATTTGCAAATGAATACATACTGGATTAAAGAAAAAAGATTTTAAAGTTAAGTTATATCAAATAAAAAATAAAATTCAGAAGTGTTATTCTATCACAAAGGGTTAACAAAGTTTTATTTAACAATAAATTAATATCTTTCAATAAATTTCAACTTTGTTCTAATTAGAAAATTCTTAGAAATTTCAATGAAGAATACTAACTGTTCAAATTGGGAAAAAATTTTAATTGTTACGCGATATGATGAAATGGATCTAAAAAGCAACAAATTTTAGGTTATATTTGTGATTTTTTAAAAGAAAAAAATAGGATCACTTAATGAAAACTATTGATGGTTAAGTCTTCATTCCACTCAAAATATTCAATTGAAACTGATTTCGACTGTATAACATTAATGAAATAGAACTTATAATCAAGGTAAAACTATCACTGAACATAACCTAAAATGTTTTTCCTTCTTAGGTCACTTTCTTTATAATAATAACACATTTTGTTCTTTGAAAAAGTTTCTACAACTTTGTTGGGTTTTGCTGAATAATTTTTTGGTTTAAAAATACATAATAGACAAATTTCATTTGTTTAATAACTTTTGAACAAAATATTATTAGTAATAAAGTTCAAGAAACAAAATTAAATTAAAAGTTTCAAAGAGAAAAACAAGCTATTATTTGTTAAAATTGAATAAAAATTACAAATATTCAGTAGATTTAAAAAATTAACATAAAATATTAAATATTTATTATTTGATAACACATTTTGGCTTCTTTTAATTTTGTCTAAAAAGTGTATAATTGGATTTTCCAAAATTGGGTGAAATCAATTTTAATTATACTTTGACATATTTTGTGGGAAAAACTACTTTATAGTTTGATGTTTTAACAAAGTGTTGACCATGGAGAAGTATACTCCATGGTGTTGACACACCTTAAAACAATTTTTTTTTTAATTTACATTTTTTTTATTTTGTAGAGAACTTGTAATTGTCTTTGAGAAAAGTATTCAACTTGCACCGAATTGTCAAAATTTGTAACTTTTTTCTTAAGTTCTCAAATCTTTTTAAGATTCAATTTGATTGTAAGACCACAATAAAGAAAATTTTATTAAATTATTATCACAATCAAAAATCTTTATTTATTATTTACCTTTATTTATTTAAAACCTTTATTTACCTTTATTTATAAACCTTTATTACCTTTATTTATTTAACTTTATTTATTTATTCCCCGATAAAAAAAACCTTACCTTCTAAATTTAAAAATATTACTAGTTTTAAAAATGGTTTTCACATAAAATAATGTGACGCGATATGAGGAAAGAGACCTAAGAAGGAACAAAATTTATGTTATGTTTGCGATTTATGGAATGAAAATACACAAAGAGGACTAAATCTCTATACCTACCAATCATTGATGTTTAAGTCTCCATTCCATCCAAACTATTCAATAAAAACTAATTTTGATTTTACATAATTAAAAAAGGAACTTTTAAACAATGTAAAACCAAGGTAAAACTATCACTGAACAATTTTTTTCCTTCTTAATTTCCTTTCTTCATATTTATTGTATTTTTTCTTTCAATTCTGTGAACTGTGAACTTCTGTGAATTTCCAACTAATTTTAACAAATACTAGCTCATTTTGATATTTGAAACATTCTTTACAAGTCTGTTTGTTTGATTTTGTTAAATATTTTCTGTTTTAAAAATATATACATAATAGAACATTTTAATTTTTTTAACAATTTTTTTACAAAATATTGTTAACAAAATTCAACAAACATAATTGCAGAGAATATTTTAAAGATCAAAATGAGCTATTATTTGTCAAAATTGAATGATAATAAATTACAATTGTTCACAGAATTGAAAGAAAAAATACAAAATGTTAAATAAATATTATAAAGTAACATTGAGAATTTCTGGCAGCATAAATCATAAGTTATTATAATAAGCAACTAAATTTAAATGACGCATAATTTGATGATTTAATATCAGCTTTAAAAAAATGCACATCAATTTTTTTTTATTGCAAAGCAAGAATTTTTTTCCTTGTAAAGTACTGAATTTTACTTTTGAATAATATTATAGTATTGCTTTTTGAAATTTAATAAACTCATTATAATTTAAAAATTAAAATTGAAATTAAAATAATTTAAATTTATTTAAAAATCTAAAGAGGAGCATAAAAAGCACAAATCCAAGTTCTTTTTTTATAGATGACGGAATATTTTTGACACTCTGATGAAGAAATTATCATTGGAATTGAAATGTTGGTATGTTTTGATAATGTTCTTTAAAATCGATTCTGTTAATAAAATGTTTTTATGTTTTTAAACAAATTACCTTAACTTAAAAATGTAAATCAATTTAAATTAAAGAAGAATATAAAAATTTTAAAAGATTAGAATTTACTTACCATATTTTATTTGTTACAGGAATTAGAAGACTTTTGCTTCAAATTTGCCTTGAATCATATGACTTCTGTTGTTCAGACGACTCAATTTTCTAAACTTGATGAAGCAACTGTTAAAACGTTTATTATTAAGGCTGCGCAAGCTGGAGCGTTCAAAACATAAACTCGTTTGTGATAAAAGTCGGCTAGTCAGTAGTTTTAGGTCGCTGAGAGAGTTACTTCCACCTTTTTAATTCCGAAAAATTTATACTAATTTTCGTTTGTTTCAAGTGTTAGGCATTTTATATATATATATCTTTTTTTTACGGAGATTTAAGTCTGAAATGAAAAATTGTCAAAAGAATTTTCTAATTACATAACTAATGAAGCACTTTTATAGTAATGGAGAAGGATACTAAAAATAATCATTTCTCTTCTCCTTTTTAGGTTTCGAAAATATGATAAAATTTGATAATCATGGTACTGTCAAAGAAAAAATAAGATTTTTGAAAAAATGGATCCTTTCGTTTGAAAACTATTTGAACAAATAATACTCAAATTTTACACAAATGTGTGTATTTCATTTGAAAATTAGTTGAGAAATTCAGAAAATATGAATACAAATAGTTGTCAAGGAAACATTGATCATTTTTTTGTAGTCCAAAAACGTAACTCTATATACTACACTGAGAAAAAGGAATTGTTGTACATAGAGTTAACAAACCCTGAATTGTTGTTATAACAAATTTTTGTTGTTGTATTAACAATTTGGTTTGTTGTCATGACAAAACTTGAAATGGGTTAGTTACTATAACATTTTCAAGTAGTAAAGACAACAAAAAATTTATTACAACAAAACAAAAAATGATAATTCTGTATTAACAATTCCTTTTTCTCTGTGTAGAGCTCAGCCTGTTGGACCGAGTGCCAAAATGGGTATAATGATGTATTTCTATGCGTAGAGTATAAAAATAATGTATAAAACATTATTCCCAAATGGCACCGGAATTTTAAGAAAGTTCTATGGAACTTTTCCAGATTCGGAACTTACTATAGAAAGTTTCTAGCTTTTCTAAAGAAACTTCCTGGATATACTGAAATATCCTCCTCTAGTAGCATTTAACGTGGGGGCGAATAGAGCAATCTCCCCTGAGATTTTGAAACATAATCAACTTGTATTATACGCGTGAAAGGATGAATTTAATTTTTGAATAGGTAAACAAAAATTGTGATCTCTTTTTATTAATAGCATTTATATCTGTATACTAAAGGTGATAATATTTTGATAAACTACGAAAAAAAATCACGGCCAACCTGATTAAAATCAAATTTCATAAAGTTTTTTTTATGAAAAACTAATAACATTCGAAAAAAATGCCTTTTTCTCAGATAAAATAATCTACGATAAGGATCTAAGATAAAAGATCTATGAATAGATCCAGATTAGGGTTTTTTTGCCGAGGGGGAAGGTATGTTTAAAAAAAAAGGAAAAATAATTTAACACAATTTTTAGGGTTCGTACCGTTCAAACGTAAGCCTATTAAAATTACTATGTATGTCTTTTTTCGCACTAACTTTCAAACTAGGTATTTGGGTTAGAGACTTAAAATTTGGTACACATATATAATTTAACATTGAATTTACAAAAATGATATATAAAACGTGATTGAAGTTCATAGCGTTTACATGGAAAATTTGAAAAATGCATTAAAATAACCCTGCCCCCCTTCTTCTAGCGGTCAAAGTATTGGACCTAGATAGATGAAATTTGGCAAACATAGTGTAGTTTGACCTGTAGATTGCACGAAAAATATAGAAAACCTGATTGACGGCCGCTGTCATAGCGTTCTCATGAAAAAACTTAAAAAAAACTGTATGCCTCCCCCACCCTAAAACTCACAGTTTTTGACCTAGAGTTTTTAAATTTTGGTTAAAAGATGTAGTGTCACGTGCATAAAAGTCGAAAAATATGGAAAATATGATTATCAAGGAAATAACAAGATTTTGTGTCTAAATTGTATTAAAATGTCTATGTCTTCCCCTAAAGGACAATTTTAGATCTCTAGCTCATATAGTCTGAAAATTAGAGAGGTACGGAACCCTTCGGTTTTAGGCCGAGTGTAACTCGCACTTGCCCGATTTTATTATAAACAAATTAGAGGTTCTTGGGGGACAAACAAATGTACGCCCCCTGGATCCGCCACTGCCAACATCACATGATTTTGTATACTTTTGTAAATAATGATAAAAATAAAATAGTACGAAATCGATGGAAATTCTTACAGCATTTTAAAGAAAAACTGAAAATTTGTAAAAAAAGTTTTCTTCGTTTATTGAAATCAACACTATTTATCTTCTAGTTTTAAACTTTGTTATACTTGTGTATTGTTGTGTGTAGATTATACTGAAAAAATCAGAAAATAAAGTATTTTTATTGTTATTTAAACAATTACAAAATTTTCCTTTAATTTTTACGTAATTTTTGTAAACCCTTTAAGGACCAAGTGTACAAAAATTTAATTTGAGGTTTAGCAATTTTTTTATCAGAACCATCAGAAAATGTAGCAAATTTAAAAATGAACAAATTATAGACAGTTATTTACAGGGTTGCCACAGGTCAGGGATTTCAGGAAATTCAGGGAAAAGTCAGGGAAACTGAAATGGGTCAGGGAAGTCAGGGAAAAGTCAGGGATTTCCATCAAAAGTACTGGAAAAATGCAAAGAATCTCTAAAATGGAAAAAAAATTAAATTTTGCTGAAATTTACTAAGTAGAGAAAATTACTAAACAAATTTTTGGAAGTCATTTAAACATTACTAAAAATAATTGATGTTTGCAATCTGAAAAATAATTATAATTCGCAATTTATATAATAATTTACAAGTTTCTTTCATTCATTGATTCATTGATTTATTCATACTATCCACACCTGGAATTTGTCACTAAATTTTTCTTTAAATTTTATATAATTCTTCACCTTTTTAAAATTGTGACAATTTATATGTACTTATAGCAATTTTAATTCCTTCAAACTTCAATTAATTTAAACTTCCATTGATTAAAAATTCAATGAATTACATGCTTCAAAAATAAAATAGTAAATTTGAAGGGATTTTAAAATTTCTTCCATTTTTAATTATTTTTTTCATATATGTGACGCCGCGCGAGAAAAGGGACCTATCGCAAAAAATTATCAATTTTAATTTTTTTATGCCAAAAGGTAGCTTTTTAGTCGCTCTTTCATTTAAATGAATCAAAAATTGTTTCCATTAGTTACTTTTTGAGTTATTAAGCATGAATCGTAAGAATTTACATTGGTCGCCATGCACTGCCGCAACTTCCAACGCAAAAAAACCTATCGCGAAAAAAATCAATTTTCATTTTTTTATGCCAAAAGGTAGCTTTTTAGTCGCTCTTTCATTTGAAAAAATCAGAAATTGTCTCCATCAATTACTTTTTGAGTTATTAAGCATGAAGCGTAAGAATTTATATTGGTCACAATGCATTGCTGCAACTTCTAACGCTCGCCCTGTAAAATTAACGTTTCAGGCGATAGGTCCCTTTTCTCGCGCGGCGTCACATATGATTCCATTTAAAATTTTCAAAATTTCCATCACTTTTCAATTATTTTCTTCAATCTTTAAATTATTGTCATTAGTATTTAAATTTATTATACCTTTTTCAATTATTTTCAACGAGTTTCAATTATTTTCTTCAAATTTCAATTATTTTCGAAAATTTTCAATTAATTTCTTCAAATTTCAATTATTTTCTACAAATTTCAATGATCTTTGAAATTTTTCAATTATTTTCTTCAAATTTCAATTATTTTGTTTCGATTCTTCAATTTCTGTCTTCATTTTTTTAATTTTATTCAATTTTTCAACTACTTTTGTCATTTTTTGGCCAATTTTTTTTCGAAATAAATTATTTTTGTCAATTTACAATTATTTTCTTCATATTTCAATTATTTTTGAAATTTTTCAATTATTTTCTTAAAATTTCAATTATTTTTGAAAATTTTCAATAAATTTGTTCAAATTTCAATTATTTTTGAAATTTTTCAATTATTTTCTACAAATTTCAATAATTTTTGAAATTTTTCAATTATTTTCTTCAAATTTCAATTAGTTTTTAATTTTTTCAATTATTTTCTTCAAATTTCAATTATTTTATTTCAATTTTTTAATATGTGTCTTCATTTTGTTATTTTTATTCAATTTTTCAATTAGTTTTGCCATTTTTTTGACAATTTTTTTTCAAAATAAATTATTTTTGTCATTTTACAATTATTTTCTTCATATTTCAATTATTTTTGCCATTTTCGAAGTATTTTGTGATTTTGAATTCAATTTTTTCATATATCAATTAATCTCTTCAGTCTTTAAATTATTCTCTTCAAATTTAAATTATTTTGATTTCTATTTTTTAATTTGTGTTTTCATTTTTTGATTTTTATTCAATTTTTTAATTAGTTTTGCCATTTTACAATTATTTGCTTCATATTTCAATTATTTTTGACATTTTCGAAGCATTTACTTCAAATTTAAATGGCTTTTCTGAATTTTTATATTATTATTATGAATTTATTAATTTTTTACACCTTTTTCAATGATTTTCTTAAAATTCCATTTATTTTCTTCAAACTTAAATTATTTTTCCCCCTAATTTTCGAATTTTTAATTATTTTCATTCTGTATCGTAATTTCCAAAATTGTTGTCTAAAATTTCAATTTATTGCTATTTAATACATATTTTGTGATTATTTAAAATTAATTTCTAAGATTTCCAATAATTTTATTTAAAATTTCAATTATTTTCTTTTATTTAACAGATATTTTGTTATTTTTTCAATTATTTTTGTCAAATTTCCATTAATATATTTAATTTTCTATTATTAATATATTTTTTAATTATTTTTCCAAACCTTTAATTATTTTCATTTTTTTCAATTAATTTCTAATATTTTCAATTATTTTCCTCAATTTTTAATTATTCTCATTTCTTCAAATAATTTATAATTACAATTTATAATAATAATTGACGCAAACACAAGTCCCAAAAATTAATAGCGCGCGTTGTATTATCTAGTTTTATAGTAAATGTACGAAAAATTAGTTTTAAGAATTTAAAAAAGGTCAGGGAAAAAGAAAAAAATTGGTCTGGAAATCAGGGAAAGGTCAGGGAAAATTGTAATAAAATATTTGTGGCAACCCTGAAATAACCAAAATTTTCAAGTTTTTTTTTACTTAAAATTATTTTTGGATACTTTACTATTTTACAATATCACTGGCAGATACAACAGCGTCAAAAATGTCTGAGCTTTAATATGGTGACATATATTTTTAAAAGAATTAAAATGGCGAAACGAAAATGGCAATTAAAGTCAAATTTTGAATAAGGCTTCGTGCATAAATTACGTAACAGGTTCTTAATCCATTTTTGACTCTCTCCCTCCCATTTGTTACAGGAAGAGGAAGTAACGTTAGAAGAAACCTCCACCCTCTAAATTATGTAACAATTTGCAACCCCCACCCCCCCCATTTTTTCAATATTGTTTTATTTTTAAAATTACAATTTATTATGTACTTTGCACTTTTATATGTAGTCTAAAAGTTACGTAACAAAATGAGAAACCCCCTCCCCACCTATGTAAAAAATATGTAGTAACAGTTTAATGAACCCCCTCCCCCCTAAAACCTGTTACGTAATTTGTGGACGAAACCTAATAAATAAACAACTAATTCAGGGTGTCCACAGTCAGAGACGTCAGGGAAAAGTCAGGGAAAAAAAATTCTGTCAGGGAAAATTTCTCTCTTAAATTAAAAACAGTGGAATTTCACCTAGACAAGAATTGAGCGGTTTTATATTCGTTTAAAGTCGTTTAAAATAGCCTATTCAAAAGATTTTATTAATTATGGCGTATGTTCTTGTTTTTATTTTCTATATTATAAAATAATTTTACATACATTTATTAAAAGTAATAGAACTAATACTACTTTTAAGCAGGGCTGTTGTTGATTTAAATCATTGGGGAATTTGCATTAAAATCATGTTTAAATTAAAAAAACTTTACAATTCTCCGGATGTCTAAAACTGCATGTAAAACATCGCAAACCATAAATAAAACACACAAATTTATGGATAAATCTTAAAAATTTCAGTTTTAATATTTTAATTTTTATAAAATTTAAGAATCGTGCTAATGCAGATGATCTAAACACCTTACGATTTACAAATTTTTGGTATGAAGATTGCAAAAATAGTATTATATATTTTAAATAAATTCTAAACGTCAATTAACTTATATTCTAATTTGTTCCAACTTTTAAATTTCAATTAATTCAAATTTAAATGCATATTAATTAATGCAAAATAATTAAATAATACATTTAATTATTTTCCATATTATCAATAATCCTTTTTTTTACTTCTTACAATATTTCCAAGAGATATTACTTTTTTGAAGCTGTTTAATTTTTATCTTATAATTTTTTATTTTTACACAATCCGAAGATTTGCTCTCCTTTTACTTTTGATATTTTTTTTTGTATTTGTCTTTTTATTTTAGGATTTTCTTTAATTTTCTTCTTATACAATTTATTTAATATTATTTTACACAATATTGTTATAGCAATTATAATAAGATTAATTAATTGTTATAGTAACTACTTAAACTTTTTATTTCGTTAATTTTCGTAATTACTTCCATATTTTTAAAAATAAATACGCTTATTTTTTTGTTTTGACATTAATTTGTTTTCACATCTTGTCTATTTTTTGCGAGATTTTGTGCAAACTTACTTATTCTTTCATAAAATATTCAGATTTTCTTTAATTTTTCTAAATTTATTGTTGGACTTGTTGTAAGTGGAATTTTATAAACATTTTTGGGTTTATTTTGCCTGAACTTTTTTATTTTTAAAGGATTCTCGAATTTCTTTTGTGTAATTTTTATTTATTTTGATACATACATTTTTTAATTTTATGTTTATTAATTCTAATTTTTTAGTAGATTCTAACCAAATTTTATTTTATTTTATTTTTTTTGCTTTATTTATTGTCGCAACTACATCTAGGTAATTAGCGACAGGAACATTGTTACTTAGGTATTATATACATAGTAGTGTGAATGTAAATGAATTGTTTATCTAGATGAAAAATAGCTGTTTATGGTCTGGACCGATATTTTTTGTTTGTTACACTGCACACTGAGAAACTTTTGATTTTAATATCTGCTTTATTGCTTATTATTATGTACAATAAAATTTAAGAGTTTAGGGATAATCGAGATGTGGTTATAAAAACTAATACACTGTTTAAGAAAATACGTTTTAGATGCAACAGTTGTCTTTTTGATAAAAAGTAGTAAAAGTGTTATATACTTCATAAGACACATAATTATATTACCTCTAAAGAATTTAAGAGAGATGAAAATAAAGAATTGCAAGAATTATAAAACGTGTGTTAGAAACTTAAAAGCATGGGGTGCGCGCGCAGTAAAAAGAAAAATGGCAAATTGACAGGTCAGAGATACAGATGCAAGTTCGTCTTTGATATTCGTATAGTTACAGGTATTCTGTATCTTTATAGAGGTATTTGACGAAATCTGTGTAACGAACAACCTATACTATGATATATACATTCAACACTTTTAAGCCTTAACTACAAATATATATATAACATTTCGATGACGTCGAATAATCGCGCGCGTAGCTATAGAAAAGAGTGCTTTAACTTTCCTTATATACTAACTAGCAAAAGTTTCATGTGGTTTGAGAAGTGATTTTTTACTAAATTAAAGTGAAAATGGTAATAATAATTAACATCTGTGTTTAGTATTCCGGATGATACGAAATTTTTCTAGAGATCGATTTTTTTTAAATATATTTTTGAATAAATATTGTGAAGTGGTAGAATAGCTCATGAGACATATGGCTGCTCGAAAAACTGTCGTAGAAAAAGTCTAATAAAATTTTAGACATGCCATAATAAATAGATCAAAATGTGTTAAAAATGAATATCGCTTTTTCACATTTACTTTTTTATAACCTCAAATAATACTAATTCTAATTACATATATTAATTTTTTTTCTCACGAAATTACAATAATAGAAAACAAGGTAACACAATCTCTTTTTTTTAAAAGAACTATTATGATCGAACCACGATTATCCCTAAATTCTTACATTTTATTACAAATATAGAAATTGAAAAAAGCAAAAACTGTAATTAAAAGTCTCTCAGTGCAAGTTTATATTTCGGAGAGGAGATTTGCTTGTTTAAGGTACTTAATTGTGTTATGGATCTCGGTGGGATTTGCAAGTGATTCCTTGAGAGAGTTTGGCACTTTTAATTTGGTTCTGATTTCACTGAATTTTACACAGTTGAGCACTAGGTTAGGGTGGCAAAAAAAAAAAAAATTTCGATTTTCATAAACCTTACCCCCCAATTTTGTTCTTTGGCGAAAAATATGACATACGTATTTTTTATATTTTTTATTTTTTAATATTAACCCGTGCCGCAAAGCCCTTGAAAATTACCATTGAATTCCCATAGGAAAAATGCACTTTTTCGTAAATTTGACATAAAATCGTGAAAAATTGACCTTTTTATTTCTGTAAACGATATTTTTGTTCATGAATGTCCAAACAATAAAAATCTGTCGTATATTTATTCAATAAATTATTTAAACTATTTTTTATATGACTGTAAACAAACCCCATAAACGTAAAAAAACCTGGAATTTATTAAAAAAAATATTAATTATTATTTTAAATGCTTTTTCTTCATTCATTGATGTTATTATCAAAATATATATTATTGTTTATGTTTTACCATGTTACATAATTTGTTTAAACAATTTATTGTTGTTATTTCCTTACAAAATGACAAATATATCGAGCGTTTTTGCAATTTTCTTAAACTTTCTAACTTTAGACGCTTAATAAAAACATAAATTTATATATATTTATGTTATATAAATATTTATTATCAAATTAAGACGCTAACAATTGTTTAAATAAATTATTGTTGTTATTAATTAACTTTTTCAGAATTGCTTAAAAATAGTTGTAGTTTTTTCTTAATTTTGCAACTTGCTTTTCTTAAATCAACCACATTTTAATAAAATAAAAAAAAATTATTATTATAACAATTATTTAAACAAATTATTGTTGTTATTTATTAACTTTTTCAAAAATGCTTATAAAGAGTTGTATTTTTTTTTAGTTTTGCAAATTGATTTTCTTTAACCAACCACATGTTAATAAATTAAATAAAATTATTAAAAAAACAAATTATTGTTGTTATTGTTTAACTTTTTCAAAAATGCTTAAAAAAAGTTGCAGGTTTTTCTTAATTTTGCAAATTGCTTTTCTTGAATCAACCACATTTTAATAAAATAAATAAAAATTATTATTATAACAATTATTTAAACAAATTATTGTTGTTATTTTTTAACTTTTTCAAAAATGTTTATAATGAGTTCTAGTTTTTTCTCAATTTTGCAAATTGATTTTATTAAACCAATGACATGTTAATAAAATTATTAAAATTATTATTATAACAATTAATCAACTTATTGTTGTTATTTATTAACTTTTTTAAAAATGCATTAAAAGAGTTGTAATTTGTTCTTAATTCCGCGAATTACTTTTCTTAAGTCAACCACAATTTAAAAAAATTGATAAATTTTTAACATAACAAATTTTTAAACAAACTGTTTAACTCTATATTTAGCATTTATTAAAAATTTTATAAATAACAACAATAATTTGTTTAAATATTTGTTAGAATAATAATTTTAATAATTTGATTAACATGTGGTTAGTTTAATAAAATCAATTTGCAAAATTGAGAAAAAACTACAACTCTTTATAAGCATTTTTGAAAAAGTTAAAAAATAACAACAATAATTTGTTTAAATAATTGTTAGAATAATAATTTTTTTTTATTTTTTAAAATGTGGTTGATTCAAGAAAAGCAATTTGCAAAATTAAGAAAAAACTACAACTATTTTTAAGCAATTCTGAAAAAGTTAATTAATAACAACAATAATTTGTTTAAACAACTGTTAGCGTTTTAATTTGATAATAAATATTTATATAACATAAATATATATAAATTTATGTTTTTATTAGGCGTCTAAAGTTAGAAAGTTTAAGATAATTGCAAAAACGCTCGATATATTTGTCATTTTGTAAGGAAATAACAACAATAAATTGTTTAAACAAATTATGTAACATGGTAAAACATAAACAATAATATATATTTTGATAATAATATCAATGAATGAAGAAAAAGCATTTAAAATAATAATTAATATTTTTTTTAATAAATTCCAGGTTTTTTTACGTTTATGGGGTTTGTTTACAGTCATATAAAAAATAGTTGAAATAATTTATTTAATAAATATACGACAGATTTTTATTATTTGGACATTCATGAACAAAAATATCGTTTACAGAAAGAAAAAGGTCAATTTTTCACGATTTTATGTCAAATTTACGAAAAAGTGAATTTTTCCTATGGGAATTCAATGGTAATTTTCAAGGGCTTTGCGGCACGGGTTAATATTAAAAAATAAGAATAAATAAAAATACGTATCTCATATTTTTCGCCAAAGAACAAAATTGGGAACAAAATTTCACGTCGATCAAGGTGTTACACTTTTCATAGTAGGGAGGATTTGTCTTATCGAGGATGTGTTTGTGAGTAATTTTTGTGTGCCCTATTCGGAGTCTAGTCAGCGCAGCTTGTTCTTTTCTGTTGAGTCCAGTTTGAATGTTAAGGATTTATTTTTTTTATCGGGTGGTTTTGGTGGGGGTAGTTTTTGTTGTGAGTTGTTTTATAGTTCCGTATTTTTTCTTTTAGGTGGTTTATGGAGTCTGCTAAAGAGAGTTTGGTGTTTTCTGGTTGAATTGGGAGAGAGGTAGCAAATTTGGCAAGTATGTCTGCTTGTTCGTTCCCATTGATATTTTTGTGGGAGGGGATCCAGATGGCTGTGATTGTTTTGTTTGCTTGTATGCACTCGGTGTAGGTCGTTTGGATTTTTTGTATTCTAGGGTCATCAGTTTTTTTTCTGTATTATTGATTGTAGGCTGCTAAGTGAGTCGCTGAATATTAGGAAGTTAGTTCCTTGAGATTTTTGACATACTTCGTAAGCTATTTTCAGTGCGTGTAGTTCTGCTGAGAAAACGCTGTTTTCCTTGGGTAATCCGAAATAGTATTCATGACTAAGCGAATAGATAGCACAACCACATCCGTTTTCTGTATTGGATCCGTCCGTAAAAAGATGTGTGTAATTCGGATATTTTTTTGTACTAGTTTTGAATAAATTTTTACATTCTATTTCTTTTGTACTATTTACAATTTTTTACAGTTTGTTCAAATTAAGGAAAAAACATTTCTCCATTTGCTTTCTATTTATTTAATTTTCTTGATGTTTCACTATTTTTTAAGCCCTTCCTTGTGTTTTAACTAATTCTTTAATTTTTGTCATCATTTTTCCATTTCTTAGAAAAATTTTTTTTCTTTTAAATTGTTTAGTTTTTATTTTATAATTACGAATTTTTGAAAACATTTATTTGATGCTTTTATCTACATTTTTTAAACTTCTCGATTTTCTAGTTTTTTAAAAGCTTTTATTCTTTTATTTTACATTGTGTAAATTTAATCTTGCACTAAATATTCTCATTTTAACATCATTCTTCTATTTCATAGAATTTCTTTTCTTTTTAAATTTTTTTTAAATCAAAATTGTACCTATTCATTCTTTTCTTATTCAACTTGTAAATTAATTCTCTAATTTATCTAATTTTAAAATTTTGTTCTCTTTAGTAATATATTTTAACGTATTTTTTTTTAAATATCTTCTTATTTATTATTTTAATTTTAAAAAAATGTCCGTAAAATAGTTTAATTTTTGAAAAGAGTTTCTACTTTTTTATATATTTTTATGTCATTGTTTAATTTTTGTGTTATTTTTTTAAAATTTTTTCCTCATTTCTTTAATAAACTACGTACAAATAAACATTTGGAGATTTTGTATACTGATTATATTTAAAAAAAATCAATTTTTTATTTAAATAAAAAAAATCCGACTTAAATAAAAAAGAAATCGGATTTTTTTATTTTTTTAAAAAGATCATGATTTTTATCAGCCCTGCTTTTAAGAATAAAGCAAAATTTAAATTTAGTTTAGCTGTTTGTTTATTACTTAAAATAAAAATTTTATGTTAGGGAAAAGTCAGGGAAATATCAGGTAATTTTCATTTTTTCACTTCATGGTTATTCTGTTTTACATTAATTCCGTTCATGTTTCATTCATAAAACAAATTTTTATATTTTAATTTGTTTATATGAAACTCTGAATTCCATAAAGTTATTTCCTTTCCTTTCTATTCTTATGTTTATAGGTTGTTATTTTGAAAAATTATGAAAGCCATTCGTTTTATGGAAGACAGTGTGCTAAATGTCGAATATTTGAAAATTTTAAATCGTAAGGTAACGGTACCTATACTCGATCAGTACCTATAGTCGATCTCGTGGTGTCACCTTGTCGTGGTGAGGGGGCTTAGGACCGGCCAGGCGCTTGTCCTTCGGTCGCCATCACTACACAAGCTGTTTGGCTCTTCCCAGAACTCATCGACCCTTTTTGTCTGGTGAGATTGGGCACCGGGGAACGAACGGGAACCCGTTAATTCGGGTAATCGCCGTTTTGTACCTTGTGCATTAGCTACCTGTGAGGATGATGTTAATTCGGATTCCAGAGTGAGGGCTAACCATCCTCGACAGTTGTGGATGACTTGGGTTCTGGGAAGAATAGGACACTCCTGCCTGCTTGGTTTTCCAAGCTGGTGTGGAGTTGTCTCGATCTAGGGTTGGCGCCCGATGGACCGGCCGTCTGTCCGGTCTGACCAACAACACCCCCAATCTAAGGATCTTACACCGTGCCGATTGATGGATGGCACCAGGGTCAAAAATCCGCCGTGAAACTGCCGGGGATGGTGCGGACGTCGCCCAACCTACGTGCTCTTCAGTTTGGCGTCTGTAAAGTGCAGGCGTCGGTTGCTGATGCCGGGGGCCTGGGCGGCGGACGCACTGTCGTCGTCAGTGACACGCTCGGAGGTGTCGCAAGCTGTGGTCCTAGGATACCGGGCGCTCTCCTAGTGATTAAATGCCTTGTCCACATATCGGAGCTCTGTGTGGATCGACCGTTTTTCTCCAAGACTCGTGGGATTCTTATGGATGGGAATAATTTAAATCAGCATGTCGCGTCGCGGTAGTGCGGCAAGTGTCGGGAGCTGTGCCAGTGCTTTTAGCAACGGTACTGCTGCTGACATGGCTTCGTGCGAGGAAGATAGAGAGAAATGCCTAAAACTTCGCAGGGAAGAACGGGATATTTTTCTCGAGATGGAGACAAAGTTGAACCTGATGCTCGAAAGACTAAAGGTTCAAAGGAGAGTATCCGCCGCCATCCAGTCTAGCTTGATGAAATTCAGGGACTTTCTCGGCCAAAGTCTCAGAGGCCGTAGGAGAGTTAGGAACCGTCAGGGCATCGGAGGACCAGAGGGTGACTCTGGAAATTCGTAACCTTGACGGTTTAACGCCGAAGAAAGAGGTGGAAGCTGTCTTGGGGGATATCTTGGGTACCCCCGCGGAGAAAAGACAGGTAAAGGTCTTAGGACCCAACAGGAGAGGCGTGAAGCTGGCCATCGTGGTCGCAAACCGCGATGAGGTAGCAAGGTTAGAGCAGATAGGAAGGGTGAAGGTAGGGTTTCTTAGCTGCCTTTTAAGGAAGCGTATCATGGTCACCAGGTGCCATAGGTGCCTGGATTATGGCCATAAAAAAACGAGTGCAGGGGAGTGGGCAGATCCACCGCATGTTATAAGTGCGGTGAGTCTGACCACACTCTTGCGCAGTGTAAGAACGAGGCGTTTTGCTTCCTGTGCTGGCTTAATAGTATAGTAGGACGTCAGCAATAACGTCTCACGTAGCTGGCTCCGGAGAATGCGTCTGTTTCAGAAAAATCCTGGAACAGGCCAAAATGGAAGAAGCGCGAAGGCGCAATTGGCCGGGAGCGACGTAAGTCGCGGGCAAATAAAACGTAGGTAAGGAAGAAATCCGTATAGAATCCTCCACCTGGCATCACTTCGAAGTCCGCCGTTGCTGGTGGGGGTATTCTTACCCCTATTGATTTGTCGGCTGATCGAGATCTGACGTTGGGCTGAGGGATCTATGGGTTTGGGTGGAGTTAACACTCGGCTATGTGGGTCGCATTGTCAAACGTTCGGCTGAGTGTTAAATACTCCTATAAAGCGAGGAAGGTTTAGTGGGTATCACCCAGAGTCAATCTACGGGGGAATATTTATATTCCCAAGTAGTATCTTCTCTGGTCCCGAGTCCCACACATAGGGAGCACCCTCTTTAAATGATAACAAGATTTATTTTTACCAATGTAATAAAACTATTAATTAGTTTTGTCTAATTAAATCAACACTGATCGACTATAGGTACTGATCGAGTATTGGTACCGTTACCTTACTTTAAAAAAATAATTTTTCCTAAGAAATAATAAATGCCATCTCACTTAAGGTAAAAGCACCAGTACCTGGACACTTTTGAAGGGGCGTCAAGTTTAGCGATATTAAAAGAAACGTCTTAAATAATTTTTTTGTTAAACATTTTGCATCTACAATTAACAAATTTAATTATACCTAAAAATTGACTATCTAAAGGGCATCTATAAATTTTTTCATTAAGTTTGGAGGAAATTTTAACTCTTTTTTGCTATTGTCCAACTACTGGTCCTAATTTTTGCTTTGTCCAGGTACTGGTCACGGTAGGTCCGAACCAAATTCAACCCAATGGTTGAGGCACTTCAAATTTTCTAGTGAATTTCTACTCTATTATGTCTCCTGAGTGATTCAAGACCAAAAAGAAAAAATCGTTAGACGCATTTTTTAAAAAATCGAGTTTTTATTTTTTTATGCTAAAAACACTGCTACTCAGCAATAACTTCAACCCAAAAATCTAAGCTCTTCAAATTTTCTTGTAAATTTAATTAAAACTATTATTTGTTGAGTAATTTAAAACCAAACGAGAAAAAGGTTAATTGAATAAATTTAGTTGAAAGTTGATTTTTTATACTATTGTTTGTTGAAGACACTACTTCTTAAATAAATTAATATTCGACTATAATTTTATTTTTTTACCGCGCATTATTTTTATTAAAAGTAAAAAATCGAATTAAAATTGTTTTAGTAATAATTATTTATTTGTTTGTTAAACTATAGAGATTAGCGAAAGAATAGAATAGAAATTCACAAGAAAATTTTAAGTGCTTCAACCTTTGAGTTTAACTTGGTTCGGACCCACCGTGTGGTGCTTTTACCTTATATAATTTCTTTAATTTTTCCTGTTATTTCTTCCTGTCATTTTTGTCGCAAAAAACGACACAATTTTTTTCCGTCATAAATCAGTCTATTATTTAACATGAAACATTATTTGAATAAAATTTCTGTAACTTTTTCAAATGTAGAATTTTTTATATTCCTTCTGTAATAAATTATTTTATTAAATTAATAAAACGTTCAGTGGGTCTGGATTAAAATGAACCATTTTTGGTACATTCTGTTTTATTATGATATATCTTCATTATATACAAGCAGTAAAGTTTTTCCTCTTTTATAATATTATTTCTACCACGTATAATAGTAATATTAGTCAGCAATGAATTTCTTTATATTTTATAAGTGATGGAGTAATTAGTTACTTTTTCAATGTTGAAAAACTCATCGTAACGTGTGCTTCTGATTCGTCGTCTCATCAACTCCAGCAAGTCTTACATTTTTCAGTAGGACAAAGAAAGAGAAAAAAGAACATCGTTTGTTAAAAAGAATGATAATGAAGAAGAAAATTACGATTGTCTGCTCGAGGAACTATTCTTGATGGAGCTGATGTACGAACATTAAATTTGAGTATGACGGAGTTGATGTCTTTTTACCGTTTATCGAAGTCGACATTATATTCAGCTAGAATAATAATCGTTAGAGCGTAGTTAGGCCTGCGGGCTACTTTTCCAGTGACTTGCTGATTCCCTTTCAGAAATAACTTTTGGATATTATATGCATATTATTTTTTTTCCACTCTCACGAATCAGTCAATCAATCTTGATTTTCAGAACCAGAAAATGAGTGAGAAAATTGTATCAAGATTTTTTCAAAATAGTGAAAAAAATGAAATATTGAAGTTATAAAATTCGTTGATTTATGTTATTGGTATACTGATTCGCGAGATATTGAATTCACTTTCAGTTTTTTTAATTATTTAACATAAATTCATATTATTCAATATTATAAGTAGTGTCGTTTATATTGTATCACTTATTGGAACTATTTGACAGTAAAAGCATAGACTTGAGTTTGCTTTAGGAGCCTGATGGCGCCAATTACTTTAACATTATTTCGTGAATCTTTTAGAGTCTTCGCAAAGACTTACGATAGGAATTTCTGGCCGGTTTAAATTTTATTCGATTCTTATTTCAGTTCATATTTCCCTTAATAGAAACTCCATCAATCTTTCCTCTTTCATGGTATGAGAATGTTTTTTAAAATGTTTACAAATGCAACGGCGTGTGCACATGAATTTCAGAAAAAAATGAATAATATATTAATATTTTGCAAAAATGTATAAAATCTTTTTCAAATGTTTATAATAGTTAACATGTGCGTGATTTTAGATTCAGTTATAGTAATGGTAAATTTTCATTTTCGCATATAAATTTTTTTTAAAAGTGGTTTTAAAAAAATTAATTATAACATTAAGTTTAAAAGATAATGTACTTTTTCGCGTGATAGGAACTATTATTAAAAAAGGACCGAGAGATGGAGACCTCGATTTTCTTTGACGTCTTGTTTGCTCACAGTCTACGGGGAAATCAAATTCCGATATCTTTGAAATCCAAGGAATGGTTCGAGGCGAGGTACGCGTAAAGGACAAGGAAAGCGAATGTGAAATAGAAGATAGATTAAATGAACTTTCAGTCAGAAATGCATTCTGAATTCTTAAAATTAGGCAAGAATAAGTTATAAAATTATTTTGTAGTATCTAAATTTAATTTACCGACATCTCAAGTTATCTTAATTTCAACTAATTCAACATTCAATCCTAATCAATAGAAACTTTTTATCTAAATTTTTTGGTCTATCCAAATCGATTTGGATCGATCTATTGTGACATCTGTTTCTGTACCGCCATTTGAAACTTTTTGTTACAACTGTAAAAGAAAAGTTTCGTTTTGAAAATAATTTTAACAGTGTAGGGGAGAGTAGCCTAATAAGACGGGCTAGCGACTAAGACGGGCACCCTTTAATATCTTCGAAATAAAGAAACTTATTGAACAATTGTGCATATAGATACGTAGTCGAGGTGTATCTAAATAATTTAGACGTATTTTTTTGTACTTTTCAAAAAAAATATGAATAATAAGAGGGAAAAATATTGTTAGCGCTTCAAAAGATGAAATATAAACTAGTTGTTAAATTGGAAATTTTCTAAATTAAATGTCATTTGGAATAGAAGTATTGATTTTATCTCAAAGAATATTCTCTAATGTTTAGAAATCTTACATATATTTAGTTGATATTTACTTTATATAATTAAACAACGTAAATATATTAAAAATAAGCCTGTTGCCTAAGACGGGCCCCATGGATTTATTAAATTTTCTATTAAAGCGGAATCTTCTTTACCCTGTGAAGGTACGGTGCTAACAGTGATCATAGCCTATAAATGCAAAGAAAATTTTACAAATTCAAATTTTTATGCATTTGCCGCTTCTATTTCTAACCTCAAAAATCACTTTTAATTACTAGAAAGAATATTAAACAAAACCTATTTTTATGCTGTAAAATAATTAAATTCTGAAATTAAATGTAAAATTATTTAAGATTCTACAGTTTTTTCACATAGATATTATTCTAATATCATCAAAATCGTATTTTATATAATAGTCATATTTGTTGTCTTTTTGCTTTTATTTCACCAAATTTCTTGATATAGGGCTTTAAAAAGGCATGTATTTTGCTTAAAATACCTAAAACAGTTGTAATTGAAGTATATATATTGTTCAGTAAGTAGATTTAGGGCATTTTAAATGTATGAACTTTTTTTTAAACATCAAAATTAATTGTTTTTTAAACAATTATAAAGGTTTTTGTCTTATCAATTATTTAGAGGAAATGTTAAAAATAAACATACCTAGATACATTCGCGTTCCCTTTTTAATTCACTAACTAAACTAAACAATTTTTTACAAAATATGGATAGGGGCCCGTCTTAGGCGACTTTCCCCTACTAGAATTCCACGGAAATTCGGTATTTTTTTTAGTTATTATACACTCGTTTTAACGACCTTACTGGCCCAATGAGTGTCCACCGTAGGGAGTTCCTAGAATTGTACTTGTATATATTGAGGGAAAACTGTAGAAAAACCTCTTCCTGAATACAACCGGTTTATCGACAGTCGAGTTCTAGTGATCTGCACAAGTCGATTACCGACAGTGCATATCATTATTCCTCGACGTCAAACCTTCCACTGAAGTTATCTCTCGAGTTAGAAAAATCCCAGACTCATCGGGGCGCGAACCCAGCAAGCTGGACTTGGTGCGACCGCAGAGTCTAGTATTTAACCAACTGAGCTAACTCCGTGGTTAAATTCGGTAGTAGTTTTAATAATTACTAGAATTTTATGATTCGAAAGGAACTTTGACTGAATTTCAATCGCAATTTCAATAATAGTCAGAATCGCTTGGGAATTCTTTTAGGATTCTATTGAATGTTAGTTAAAATTCTAAATTGAAATTAGGTTAATCAGAACGCGATGGAGATTATAAATAACTCTGTAGAGGTTGGGTCCTCTTTAGTAGACCATTCTTCCGAAAACCATAAGGTTTTAACAAAAAGAAGGTGACCAAGAAAGGAAGGCTGCTGAAAACGCTGTGAAACGTCCAGTAACTCGGATCAGATTGGCGCGGAAGTCTTAAAAATAAGGACCATTAAGCAGGAGGTTCTCACTGTTGTAAAGAAGGAAGGAGAGACCTCCAAGCTCGCTGGAACTCTCACCACGGCCTGTAGGAATAAGGCAGAAGTGTCCGCCCTTTTTAATAAAAAGTCTCTCAAGATCTGAGATCTTAAAGAGACAAGAACGGAAAAGAACGTTATTGATGCTCTCAAGTTAAAGCTAGAAAAAGACAACCTGAACCAGACGCGCCGCCTTTTTCCACGTTTTGGTGAAATGAAGATGTCATTGGTCCGCCTGGCGGAAAGAGATTATGAAACTTTCCTGAAAATAGACAAAGTTCGGGTTAATAAACCGAAGTGTTTAATTTACTATGATCAAGGCAAGACCGATTTTGTGCATTGGCCAGACAGTAGTGCCTGTCCAACTTATAAGCGAAAACTGCAGAAATTTAAAAGGACAGTCTAAAGTTTATGCAAATAAATCTGCATAAATGCAAAGAAGTTCAGGACCTGATGCTGGTAACGATCAGTAAGGAGCAGATCGATGTTCTGTTCTGAACAGAACAAAAAGAATGATTTTGCTCCCTGACTCCAGGATACATCAGGAAGAGCAACCATTCAAGTCTGCAATCCGGAGCTGAGAGTAGATAAGTTCTTGGAGATTAGATGGTTTGTAATGGTGGTAATGGCAAGTATACGGATGTACAGTTGCTATTTCTCACCTAACGACCGACTAGCAGCCTTCGAAGCCGAGATAGATAAACTTGAGTCGAGTCTGCGTGAATGCAGGTTAGATTTAGATGTCCTTATCAGCGGTGATTTTAATGCAAAGTTGACAGAATGGAGCGAAACAAGGCACGACAATAGAGGAATCTTGATCGCAGAAATGGTCTCCAGGAACAATCTGATGGTTGTCAATAAGGGCCAAAAGTAGTCGTTTAGGAGAAACCATAATGTAGGATGAATTATCGATCTTACGATAACAACATCTCTCCTAAACAGGTGCATAAAGGATTAGATGGCTTTTGAAGATTATATCGAAAGTAACAACCAGTATATTAAGTTTTTAGTCTCAAAGGGAGACATACCTACGTAAAAAAAACAGGGAGTTCCCTTTGAAACCTGCATTAAGTGGAACATTAAGAAACTTGACGTTGAGAAGTTTGACCGGTCCCTTGCAGAATCCCGCGGTATTGAGGAAATTGGATGGGTGAATCCCGATTGGGTCCGTCAGATAAACAATGAAACCAACAGTACCATTAACTAGGATGGACTGGAGTGATTATCAAGTCAGTGAGGAGAAAGTCTTCACAATTGCAGAGCTACACGAAGTCGACGGAAGATTAAAGGCAGATAACCGATGGGATAAGCAAGGTGATTCTTGAACAAGTGATCGTTGATTTATACCAGATGCTTTTAGATTACTTCAACAAGTGCCTAAAAAGAGAAGAGTTATTCCATGACTGGAAAAGACAGAGGTTAGTCCACCTAAGGAAAGGTAACAAACCTTTAGATAGCGTCCAATCCTACTGACCAATATGCCTGTTTGATACGATGGGAAAACTTCTAGAGGGCATGGTTCTGCAGAGGATGCAGTTCCAGTTGACGAAAGAGAAGAGTCTATGTGAAAACCAATTTGGTTTCCGTAAAAGCCTGTCCACAGTAGATGCCATCCAGTAGGCAGTGAACTTAGCCAGGTAAGGAAAGGAAAAATTGGGTCTGGGGAACAAAAAGAGCCTTTGCGCGTTGGTAGCTACAAACATACGCAACACGAACAATACCACGAGATGGGAAGATCTCATCAAGTCGATGAGAATCAAAGAAATACTTCTGTATCTGTTGCGGATAGTGGACAATTATCTTAGCGACAAGTGGGTTATATGTGGGTTATATGTGAGGGAGACACTTGCACTCTAAAAGAAGAAATGTAAGGTGCTGCCCCTCAAGGCTCGAGGATAGACTCATTCGTATGGAACGTATCTTATGATGACTTCTTGCGAATGGGTCTACCTAAAGGCGTAGTGATCATCGGGTTTGTGGACGACGCGTTGGTCGTGTGCACTGCCGAAACATTGGAGGGCCTACGGAATCGAAAAAAAAACTAATGATGAGTGTTGCCCACTCTAAACTGCTTTAAGCAGCACCTGCGTGGGATCCCTCTCTGTGAACAGACAGAAGCAAGAACATCTTGAATAAGATACTGTCCTCGCAAAGGATTGTTATCATGCGTATAATTTCTGCCTATAGGACAGTATGTACGAGTATTGAAGCAGACTCATCTGAAGATGGCAAACAAGATGAAGCGGGAAAGAAGGTCGATGGAAACATCGTCTGCTACAACACTCGCCACATGGATTAATAGAAAACACGGGTGTGTGTAATGCTAATCCTTGATAAATTGCACGGAACACACACTTTTTACATATAAGCGATTCGATGTTCGTTAGCCATGTTCGTTGGTGTAAACTGTTAAGTTACATCAGAAAACATAGTCCTGATAATGACCCATTTCAAAAAGGGTTGTTGGCACGTAGAGACCGAATTTTCATACCAATTCCGTGTTCACTAGAATTTATCAGAAAATCTTCTTAAATTTCATTATCTAATGGAATTATAACGGAATTCTGATTGAATGTAAATAATTACCTAAATCTTTTTAATTAATTGAATCATATTGGAAACGCTTTGCAAATTAGCCAGAATACCGTTCCTTCGGAATTTCAGTAAATATCAAAATTTAAATTATTACTAGAATTGCTTGGGAAGTACGTTGTTAAAATTATGTCAAAATTGTATTAGAAATTAATCGCATTTCAATCGGAACATTATTGATTAGTGAGATTCCACGGAGATTTCTTTGTAGTTTCCGGGGCCGGCGCAAACTGTGTGGATCCATCCCCCAAAAATAAGTTTTGTGCACTGACAAACTTTTGTAATTTGTTAATCCCACCTCCCTCCTATCAAACACTTTCATAATTCCACACCGTGGAACAATTTGTTCCGCCGGCCCTAAATTTCATTGGAATTTAGTCAAAATTCTGCTGAAAATCAGTCAGAGTTCTATTACAATTTAGTATAAATTCAATTATTATTTAGTCAGATTTTCGTTGGAACTTTTTATAATTATTAGTATCACGAAGGAAATCCATTGAAATTTCAATAATTAACGGAATTCCACACGTATTTCATCGTTATTTTAGTAACTACAGGAGGTCCATGAGAAGTTTAATTGAATTCAGTTGAAATTTCGAAAATTTCAGCAAACCACTGGAATTTGTATAATTACCAGACTTTGTGTAATTATTGAAATTTATATAATTACCTATACGTAGAGAATAATAAGCGATTAGAGTTATCTTGAAAAATATTAAACAGTCTGTAGAAATTCAGTCTTAAATTCATTGGAGTTTTTCGGAAATTCTATAATTACTTGTATTCATCAAGAACCCCGTCATAATTTCCATTATTTCCTGAATTTTACAGGAATTCTAACACCTCCATCAATTCTAAATGGATTGTAATAATTGGAGTTTCCACAATAACCAGAATTTGTATAATTACTCGAATTTTTGTAATTACTAAAATTCGCATAATTACTTAAATTTGTCTATTGATTGTAATTTTAATTATTACCAAAATTACACCCTAATTCTGTTAGGATTCAGTTGAAAATGCGTTGTAATTCCATTAGATTTTCGGGGGAGGTTGATAGTTAAATTGTGTAATTTCTGAAAAATGAATAGATGCCGGAATTTGTTTAAATGATTAACGGAATTTGTGTAATTACACTGCAATATAAATAATTCCCGGAATTTTAATTATAGTACAAAATTTACGTGGGATGTCTGTTAGAATTCAGTAAAAACTCTGTTGGAATTTCAGTGAATTTTCATCGGGGGATTGATAGTAACTGTGTTTTTTTTTGTGAATTCTGATGAAATTTAGTCAGAAATCTGTTGCAGATTAGCGAGAATGATATAAGAACTCAGAGTGAATTCAGTCAAAATTCCACTGAGTTTGATCCGGAACTTTATTAATTACTGGAATTCTACAGGAACTATGTGATTTAATTCATATCGGATTGCATTGAAATTTCGATACTTACACCAATTTTTCTCATGACCAGAATTATAATTATTACCAAAATTATACACAGGAAATCTGTTTAAATTTTTTGTCAAAAATTCGTTATGATTCCATCAGATTCTCAGGGAAGATTGAAAGTAACCAGAATTTGTGTAATATTGTTGAAAATTGAATAGGTACCGGAATTTGTGTAATTACACTGGAATTTAAATAATCACCCAAATTTTAATTATATCACAAAATTTACGTGGAACGTCTGTTAGAATTAATTAAGACAAAACTCGCTGTAAGAATGTTAGTGCATTTCCAAAGGGGGATTAATAGTAACTAGATTTCTTCAGAAAATCTAATGGAATTTAGCCAGAAATCGGTTTCAGGTTAGTCAGAATTCTATTAGAATTCAGTGCAAATTCAGTCAAAATTTCATTGAATTTGCACTGGAATGTTAATAATTACTGGAATTCTACAGGAAACATTGTGATTGAATTGACATCGGATTGCGTTGAAATTTCGATACTTACAACAATTTATATGATTTCCAGTATTTCTATACTTACCAGAATTTGCATAATTAATCAAAGTTGTTAAACTACTGGAATTTGTATAATTACTTGAATTTGAATAATTTATACCTGAAGTTGTATAAATAATTACAGGCATTTTTGTAATTATTAAAGTTCTAATTATTACCAAAATTGAAATTACATTGCATTTTCTTCGAAAGTTTGCTATTTACTTGAATTTTACTGGAATTTTGGTGACGTTTAGTCAGAATTCTATTAGTTTCAGTCAGAATTCAATTGGAACCCAATCTTTCTTACATCAGAACTTCCATAATTACTGGAATCATACGGGAATTTCATCATAATTTCAAAAATTGACGGAATTGCATGGAAATTTCAATCAGTTTAATATCGGAATTCTGATAATTATCAGAATTTATATAAAATTTCTGCAATTACATTGGGGTTCCTTTGCAACTTTGTTTGAGTTCGAATTTTAAAAACCGAATATTCGATTCGCCGTTAGCAACTCGAAATACATTTCAAATAACTTTTTTCTATAAATTTGTCAATAAAAATGAAATTCTTGATAATATATCTCACGGTTACGAAATTATTTAGTTTCGAATCTTTAAGAACCAAAAATGTGAAATATTTCAAAGTTTATTTGCGAACTAAAAGATAATTAGAATAAAAGAAATGAGGATTCGAAAGATAATTAATTAATATTCTAATTAACTTAAATTATTTGAGAAATCGTTCATTATTTACAAAGAAGATTTGGTAACTCAATAGAATTTGTAAACAAATTATTGAGCACTGTTTAATAATTATGGCTCATTGTCGAGTTTAACGTTCCTCTTCGCGGTATACCACGAGCGCTAATTGTTATTTGGCGATCTCGTTTCGATGTCTGCCAATTTGTGGTAAATTTCTAATTGTCAGAACCTGTTAACGCACGTGGCATGCCGCAGTGGTTCAAATCCATGTAAATGTAACGTGCTTGCACGAGTCGATTGAGCAACAAACGTTTTATAAATCTAAAAAACTTAATAATCCCTGACAAATTATTTAGTCTTGATTTTAATTTAATTATTAATGTTCCTTTTTTTTCAATAAATTCGATTACTTCCAAGATTAAATTCAAGAAATAACAAGAAAACAATGGGAGAATTTATATTCTCTCATTCTTTCCTGCCTTTTTCAAGTCCGAGAATTGGAGAAATTTCTTTCATTTAATCCAAGGATCAAGATTGGAAATTGGAGTGTTAAAGAAGAAAAGCAAGAGATGGCTTATTAAAGACGAATCTGAGAATGACGCGCACTTTACGATGGTAATAACCAAGAGAAGGAAGGAAGACGAATTATTATGCTAAAAAGCAGATGAAAAATCGTCATTCCTGGGCGTCGAAGAAAAAATTAAAGAAACATCAACAGTGAGAGAAAAGATAGAGAGATCGAAACTGGAAAAGTGCGCAAAAGGTGGACGGGGATAATATCCACTCGGTCACTTGAATAGCTTCAGGATATGAAATAAAAATCAATAGAAAGAATCGCTTGCTGGAAACGCTCCAGACATTCTTTTTTTCTGTGAGACTTTAACATTCTAGTAACGAATGAGATACTTTCCGTTAGTAAAAAAAAATGAGAGAAATTTTCGCTTCATAACTCACGACAGGAAAAGAGACGGACAAGATTTCAATTCTTATTCCTGTATTCATTTTTTAGAATATTTTTGAAATGAAATTTAAAATATCTCTTTTGTTATTTATTTACATTTGAATTCCTGAAATTTCTTTACTTCAAAAACATATTTTTAAATGTCCACAAAATCTACTTTTTTAATTTTTGAGTGATTTTATTTTTGTAAATGATATGAGTTTTGTTTTATTGAATGTAATTGTGTTTATTCGGATCGTTAATTAAAAAAATCATTTTAGATGAAACATATCCCAAATTCCCAATATTGTCCTAATAGTTTTTCAAGTACGGTTTCACTTAACTTTCTCGCAAGTGAGTTGAGCTATAGAACATATAAGAGGATAGCCTCTGCTTCTATTTGGTACAGTGAAACGCCAATATTAAATTATTAACTAATATTTTGCCGATGATGGTTAAAGATACATTGACTATGAATAGTAGCAGAGGTTTCTATTATATATTCAATAGCTCAACTCACTTGTGAGAAAGGTAAGTGGACTAATGCTTAGCAAACTATTGGATCAAATGTAAATTTTCCATTGGGAAATTTTTGCGCGCAACTTGTGAAAAATAGGATAAATTTTCGCACCTCGCCGAAACCTTTTCCTTAAGAATTCGACCTACTTTTCCTAAAAAGTGATGTACCCTTTATGATCTTTTTTTTTAAATTACGAAATCTTTAACAGCGTGACAAAGTATGTACAAACGCATATCATATATATTATGTACTTTCTATTTTCTATACAGTCTACATATTTATACGTATATGTTATTTATATATGTACTTTATACATAAACGCGTTTAAAAGAATCGTAACCGATGTTTGTTGAATGAATGTAATGATAACGTCTTTTCTTCTAAAATAACGATTTTATAATAATAATGAACAAACAGCATCTTACCTCGTAATAATGATAATCATTTCAATGACGGCTCTATTTTCATGACGATGATGATAATAATATCCATAGCACTTATGTTAATAATAATCATTATATTTAATTTAATCATAATATTAATCATAATATTACAGTATATCGTTTAACGCTAGGTATCAATTTGCACCATGTTAAAGATATGTCTGAGAAAGTATGCTTACATAACAATCATATATATTTATTTATATATATGTATATATTTATATATAATATGTATATTTTTCATAATAATGGCGTACAAACCTTCGTGGCGTCGTACGCCTTTATAAACTTTAGAGATTTACAATGATGCATTACATCGTTATAATCAATTCGTCACTATTACAGCGTCCTATTAGTCATACAGAAAATTATTAACGTCGTCGATTTACATCGTTGCGATGATTCAGTTAGGTTTTTTTTATGCACTCTTAGTCGTCTTACATAGTTTTATATTATATCAATGAAATATAGTTTCGTCGATCGCCAGCATTTTTCTTCTCAAGACCAAGAAAAATCGAGTTTTTTTGTTTGTTTAAATTCTAAAACAGAGAATATAATTCATTTGGACTGATTTAAAATTTATTGAAAAATCGTATTCTAAACTATCTTAACTGTCAATTTATTCATTTTATAATTGTCATTTATTTATTATAGAATTATATTTTTAATACAAAACTAAATTAAGTTTTTCACTTGTTAGTTTACTTTTCATTTTTCTTTTATTTATTTTTTCTTTAGTGTTAATATTTAATAAATAATTTGTATGTCTAGTAACACAAGAAAGAAATTCTTATACATTGTCTACAATTTGTTATAATCATAAGAATATAATTTTACAAAATCAAATAACTTCTGTCTTTTTTTTCAGGGGTGATGGTTTCTGTGCGACCGACAATTATTATGATTTGTGAGCAACAAAAAGTGCAGCCTCTTTAATTTTTTACTCAAGAATTGAATAAAAAATTGGCCAGTGGAAAGCAAAAACGAGAGGAAGACGATCTGTTGGACAGGAATTGCGGCGAAGAATTTTTCGTAGCGTCCTGCACGATTACTGGAAGAAAAGAGTAGCGTACTTTCTTTTCTTTCTAGTTTATATTATTAATTAGGTAAGCTGTAGCTGCGAGGTCAGGAAAAAAGAAAAATGGACGATGGGCAGATTGCGCACTACCGATAGATTTCTTTTTATAATATTTATATGATAGTTGTGTTTATTTAAGGCAGCAAGAACAATTATTATGACGAGGTTTACTTATTCGTTTGTTAGTCGATAAAACGCTTTTTTTACTTACAATACTAACACGCAATATTCTTGTTCATTTGTCTTTCTATTTTATTCGCTTTCTTTTTATTATCTTTTTACTCTGTCGCTTTAGAGTGATGTTTTTGGCTCAATTGCTTTTTTTTTTTAAATATTTCACTTGACTTTCTTTTTAATCCTAAGGTGACTTGTATAAGTAGTTTTGTATTTTGTTCTATCTCGTTTTTATTATTATTATTTTTACTGTTATTATTATTAATTTAAATATGATACAATTTAGCGTATAATTTTCTACTCCAAACACACGGCCTGATCTTTGCTCCCAATGTCAATCTTAGTTTTTAAAACACTAGAATTATGTCTCTTCGTCGAAATTCACTCGTCACACACTATGTCAGTTCTCTTTCGTAATTATGCACTACCGGAAGTCGGAGCAAGTAGTGAATTTAGGCCTAGAGCTTTCTGTTACCTAGCTGCTTTCTTATATTTACTCCTAGGCATGTGAAGAGTTTTTTTTTTCTTCAGACCTGACACTCTTTTATAAAATCAAATATCCAAATAGTACGTAATATTGAGACGAATATTGTGGATCGATGAACAAAATGACAGTGGTTACCAAACACTTTCCCCCTCTTAGCTGAAAATTTGCACTTTGACAATATTTTTTTTAAAAAATTAGACACTTTTTCTAAGAAGTCACTGCAGGTCAAAGACAGCAACTGACCAAGACTTTTTACGTAGAACCAGGGTTGTGCACATAATATACCTTCGGTAAATTACATGGTGTTTTTGACGTATTTTACGTACGTATATTATGTCCTGAATTTTGTACACAATAGACCTTTTCATTTAAATATTCTGTCTTCTTCTAATGCATATGCTATTGCATGAGCTACACTGCAAAAATAGGTGTCTTAAATTGTTGTCTTAAATTAAGACATTTTTCGTGTCTAAGGGCTTAAGCAGATAGAAATACGGTTACGGGACCAGAGCATGAGACAGAAAAGGACAGAAACAGTCTCTGTCCTTTATTATCTCATGCCCTGCTCCCGTTACCGTATTCGTTGTGCTTTGGGCTTTAGACACCAAAAGTATCTCAACTTAAGACATTTTGGTCCAATTTAAGACACCATGTTTTTGCAGTGTGGACAAAGACAGAAGAACTAAAATGAAAAGGTCTATGCATTTTTGTTGGTCGGGGGTGCGGGGGGGGAGGTAAATTACGTATTTCACAAATGTAAAAAACTCACGTAATTTAGTCAAAAACTCAAAGTTACGCGTGTCTTCCCAACTCTGCGAAGAACAGGAAAACGACATCTATGTGTTTCTGTCGGAGGCTTCTTATATCTCATGGTAAACGGAAATCACGACTCAAGTAAAGTTTCGGCGTGGTGAGTATCTTGAGATAATTGTGTGACGTATGGCGGACATTTTCTACAGCAAGTTTGCCAGTTCTTCAATTTTTGTTTTTTTTTTTTGTTTGTAAAAGTATCTAACAACAGCATGTCTATGTTTTCCAAATTCCTTATTTCCTACAGTTTTGACAAACAACACGATTTCTTTGAAAAAGTGTCTAGTTTTTTTTAAATTGTCAAAGTGCAAATTTTCAGCAAAGGAGGGAAAAGTGTTTGGCAACCACTGTCAATTTTGTCTATCGATCATCCTTAAGGAGAAATTGGACACTCTGAAGAAGAGGTTGTGTTTGAAGTCATTATTTTGCTTTTTAAATAGAAAAGCTGATTTTTAATGAAATTTAATTTAGACGAAAGATTCAGCAAAATGAACCATTAAAACTCATAATTAGAGAAAGATTAAATTAAAGATAAATCTTTCATTTTTATCCAATAATGGGTTTCAATGGTCTATTGTGTTTTAAATTAAATTTGTCACTATTTGGTCTGAAGAAAATTAGATTGGAAGTTAGTTTTTCTATTTCAAAAAGCAAAATAATGCCATTGTATTCTCTAGTAGGCGTCCAATTTCTTTTTAATGTTTCCATAAAAACATTGCATTGTGATGTAACCTTGACCCAATATTACCTCCTATTTAAGTATTTTAATTATTTATTAACAGTTTTCCATAACCGAAATAATTACATTAAGGGGAGGGAAGGAATAAGTGGATCATTACATTTTTTTAGAGATGTTTAAATATAATTCAGATATAAATTATGCTTGGTGGTGTTTTTTTGAATGTTCCACTGCTTCTCACTCTCCCCTAAATTTGAAAAATGTGACCAGATATAAAAAAGGAACCTAAGAAGGAAACAATTCTAGGTTATGTGCAGTGACAGTTTTAGCTTGATTAAAAGTTCCTTTTTAGTTATGTGAAATCAAAACCAGTTTTTTTTCCTTCATAGGTCCCTTTCTTCTTATCACGTCACAAATGGAGATGATTCCCGGAAATTGATAAAATATTGAGAATGTTACAATCATTGTTACATGATGAATTTTGAAAAGTTTCTGTCATAAATAAATTGAGCAATTTAGATAGTTCAGATTTGAAAAAAATTGGTTTCGGTTGTTTTTATCGTTTATAATCGATGTGTCGACCTTTAAAGTGAAAAGATATTTATCCCTTGAATTTACAAAAGGGTCAAATCCCACGTGACTGTCGTGACCACGGGTTATAAAAAGCAGTCATTTTTTATTGCGAGATATCCCGCGGAGAGTTGAAATTCGCGACGGATACGCTTAACGATTGGTCAGCAGAGATTAGAGCTTGATTACAGTTAGTAGACACAAAACCACTATCTCCTTCAGCAATCAGTTTCTTTCTTTACTCTTTTTTTATCATTCTCAATCTTCACAATTCCTCTTATTTCAAGAAAACGTCAGCTTGGAAATAAATTTTTTGTAAAACTATGTTTTAAACAAATCAGAAATTGTCTTTATAACTTTAATATTCGGAATTTTAGATTTGGTTGGATTTGAATAATGTTTTAAGAGAAATTTCTGATTTGTTTTCAGAATCTGTTTAATGAGAGTCGAAAATGGTGATAATTTTGAAAATTGTTGAAAGAATATATGAAAATAGAGAAAAATGGAAGACGTCGATAAATAAAGGATATTGAAGATAAATAAATAATAAATGGAAGAAAATAGTAAAAAAAAAATTAAAAGATTCTATAAATTTACTGATTTTTACTATCGGGTAAAAGTGGAAGAAACTTATTAATCCGGATAGTATAAAATTGACGGTTCTGGGTTTCAGGACTGACAAAACTTTGGCATCTTTGTCACATAATCACATTTTCAATTAATTAGTAATTATACTGAAAACTTCAACATTAAATTAATTTCTGATTAAATAAAAACTTGGACATAAATTTAATGGATTAAACTCGAACTTTACCTAACTGCAAACAATCAAAATTTTAATACATTCAAATTTCATTCAATTCCCATTGATTCAAAATTCTGTTAATTTAAATTTCATTTTAATCAAACTTTAAATTGTCCAATTTTTATTTAATTCAATTACAATTTATCTAATATTTTTTCTAAATCTCAATTAGTAAAAAGTGGGTAACTAATTCAAAAAGGGAAAATTTCTACTACTTTTTAGTAATTTAGTAATTTTTCTTGGAAATTTCAGTCAGAATGTTAAAAATTACTAAATCAAAAAATGAAATTTTACTAAAAATTAGTGGAAATATTTATTAATTTCAATTAATAATCTAATTTTCATTAATTCAGATTTAGAGAGTTTTAAATTTCTGTATTATAATCCAAATGAAATTAATCTAAATTAAAAAAATGTAATTCACTTGTCATATTTTCAGTTTTAATTTCATTTAATTACAATTTAAGTCAATTGGGAAAACAATTTTTATATTTGAATTTTTAAAGAATCAAATTTCCTAATCCAAATTTTAATTAATCCTGAATTTTATTTATGACTTATTTTGATCAATTTTAGTTCATTAAAATTTCAGTTGATTAAAATTTTTGTTCTTTTCAGATTTTTATTCTTTAAACTTTTATTAATTTTAGTATAATTAATTAATTAACCTACAAAGATAATTCCATCTTTCAATGTTATTTAATTAATTTTTTTTACTTCTTCTTGTCACCTATTTTCTTACAATAACTGGTCTTTTCATTTGTTTCAATGAAAATAGATATTGTTACCATTGCTGCCATTAAGATGGTAACGATTGATATTAAGATAGTAACTATTACATACTACCAGAATAGTAAAGATTATTATCTAGATCCTATCCAGTTCCATCTATCCGAAAAATAACGAATATAATACTTCCTCTATGAGAAAGCAAAAATAATCTAAATGAATAATTTTCATAAAGAATTAAATTTAAAAATAAATACTAAAATTGAACAAGTTTAAAGAAACAGTAGAAAATTAAAGCAACAAAAATTGAAGATGCTAATAAATCAATCAAATGTAACAAGTAATGGACAGTGTCAGGACTGAAGAAATAGTCGATTAAAAAAAAAAAAAAAAAAGAATCCAGTCACTAATAATGTCTGGTTTTATCATTTTGAAACATTATTTTTATAGGTGTGTTGTGGCTCCTTTTAGATAAAATGTACTTACATTTATTCCTCTTTTATTCTACCTGTACCTAGTAGTAATCGATTTTATATATAAATAGTATAAAGCTTACTAGTAGGCTCTTGTTATAGTTTAACGTATTTTAATTAATCATCTGTTCTTTCTTCTTCTTCTTTTTTTTTTGTATTGTTTATCTATTTCATAGCTTGGTACAACGCGATATTCATTCTTCGATATATTTATATACATATATCTTATTACATGCTTCCACGAATAAGGAAGAAAGTCAACCCTTCGATTTCAAGACTTGGCGACTTTGTCGTCGGAGTCTGCGCGACCTTCTGCGTAATTCGATTTCGATAAACGGGTAACGTCTTCCTTCTTGATTAACCCAAGTCCATCGAACGTAATCTCTAGTCCCGGATAATCAGGATTTTCAAAACCCGTAATCTTTTATATGTGTTTCTTTTTTTTTTCTTTTTCATTTTTTTTGTTTTGTTTTTATTTTAATTCCAGGAACGAAAAACTACTTTCGAAAAAAACCAGTCTTTTGAAACGTTCAGGGTTCACCCAAGAAAAGTGGGTTATTCAAACATGAACCTCAGTGGTAAAAAGGCGGTTTGATTCCGTAGAATTTTTTGCGAGGAAAACTATTTTTTGTTTAATTTGGAAGATTATAAAAAGTTCGTCTTTTTATAAAATGTTTATATTTATGTATATATGTATTATTTATATATATATATATATATATATGTCTACGTAAAATTGTTTCCAAGATGAGAATTCGATGAGATAAAATTGATTTGATAAAAGAGAAATACTTTCAGGTTCATGTGAGAAAAACTTGTTTTCTCGGAAGACTTTTTAAAATGTAGTTCTGAAACGCTCGATGGAATTCAGTTTGAATTTTTGAAAAATCTGCTCGAAATCGAATGCTTTTTCTTAGAGTTACGCCTCAGGCTACTTACAGTATTACAATTAATTTTATCGTAGATTAGCAGTTACTTTAACGTTCACTTATGTATACTTTTTTTCTTCTCCCCGTCATTATATGGTCGTGCGAGAAAGTCTATTTTAAGTCAACTGCCTTTCGAGAGCTTTCGCCAAGATCAGGTGTCATCGATCGATCTTGTATATTTTTTCTAGTGCTCGATTAATTTAGGAGCGTCGGAATCTCACTCTATCGTCGATGCGTCGGTTTTATCTCCTATCTAGAATTTTAAGAAGCCCACTTTTTCGGAACGGCACCCCGCAGACGACGTGATTTTCAACGTTTTAAAAATTTACCGCTTTAAGCTATACTTACAAACCAAGATGTTTACAAGTCAACGTTATTTACCCTAAGTTTCGAGTTTTTTCAAATTTCTGTGTATTTATAATTTTACAGGAGACTGTTTTAAAGATTTTAAAGATTGTAAATTGATTAATTTTTCTTTCTTTAACTCATACTTTGAAAATGCGGTTTTAAGGTTAGTCAGAATAAGGTGACTCAGGGAAAAACTTTTTGCCATGGTTATTGGTTAGAATATTTAACGAAAAGGAAAAGAAAATTGAGCATTAAGTATTTTTAAATACTTTTTTTTAAGTAATTTTCGTGATAATTCAAAAGTAAATCTGTGAAACTAACCTCACACTTTTCGATAAAATTGTCAAAAACGCGGAATTTACCATTAGATCTGCATTTTCTCGCATTAGTTGAAAAAAGAATCGTGTACAACACGTGATACTTTGGCATATTCATCCGCTTCAATTTAATTATAAAATTCCTCGCCTTGTTTACAGAAATTGAATTTAATTTTCCATAAAGTAATTTTCGTGAAATTCTCAAAGAGAAGACGCTCACTATTGGATTTGAGGCTTCAGGATGCGTTTTATCAAGTGAAGAGCGTGAGATAAAAAAATAAATAAATAAAATCAAATAAAACTCAAGGAAGTAGTCTCAAATTGAGTTTGGAAAAATTCAATTTCACTTGAGCCAATTCAGTGGTTTCTCGCCATGTCTGCTAAATCCAGTCTCCTTAATTTTTTCATTTTTGTCTCTCAGATTCTTACTTTCATTCTCAATTATTGTAATTTTTTAAATTTACAATTGAGAAACGTGTCTTGAATTATTTAAAAAAAAAAGTTATTTATTCTGATTTGTGTTTCAAGAGGATGAAATCAGATTGCTGGAGATTTGAAATGGCACATCCAGGAGAGATAGAAAATGTTTCTGCTGAAGAATTGTTGGCGAAAATGAAGAATCGTCGTCGGGCGGTGAAGTTTCAAAGCTTCCAGGATGAGCCGTCCTTTTTTAAAAGAATTATTGTGGCGAATTGATATGTCTGCTGCAGTTCGATGGGACGATCAATTGGTTCCGGACCGAGTGAGGGGCTTTCTTTTGCCTAGCTACCGAATGAGACAGCGATTGGACTTGTGAGCTAGACGAAGCCTCTTGTTTTTAGAATCGGTGTGACTGGAAGCATTGTACCGAATAGGACGACTGCGAGATTCAAGATTAAAAGTAGATGAGTCCCACTCGTCTCACGCCTCAGCTGAGAACTCGAACCGCTGCAAGTCTCCTTTGAATCCAGTTTAGCTGAAACACAAAGAAAGAACGATTCATAAAACTGGAAACCAAAAAGAAAAGCCAATTGAACATTTTTTATTCCAGACATTCATTCTCAAAGACAGCTTTCCTACACTGAGAAACTTTTGATTTTAATATCTGCTTTATTGCTTATATCATTATGTACAATAAAATTTAAGAGTTTAGGGATAATCGAGATGTGGTTATAAAAACTAATACACTGTTTAAGAAAATACGTTTTAGATGCAACAGTTGTCTTTTTGATAAAAAGTAGTAAAAGTGTTATATACTTCATAAGACACATAATTATATTACCTCTAAAGAATTTAAGAGAGATGAAAATAAAGAATTGCAAGAATTATAAAACGTGTGTTAGAAACTTAAAAGCATGGGGTGCGCGCGCAGTAAAAAGAAAGATGGCAGTATTTGTTTGACAGGTCAGAGATACAGATGCAAGTTCGTCTTTGATATTTATATAGTTACAAGTATTCTGTATCTTTATAGTGGTATTTGACGAAATCTGCGTAACGAACAATTCTATGATATATTCATTACGCACACTTTTAAGCATAAACTACAAACATATAACATTTCGATGACGTCGAATAATCGCGCGCGTAGCTATAGAACAGAGTCAAAGTTGAACAGAGTGTTTTAACTTTCCTTATATACTAACCAGCAAAAGTTTCATGTGGTTTGAGAAGTGATTTTTTACTAAATTGAAGTGAAAATGGTAATAATAATTAACATCTGTGTTCAGTATTCCGGATGATACGAAATTTTTCTAGAGATCGATTTTTTTAAAATATATTTTTGAATAAATATTGTAAAGTAGTAGAATAGCTCATGAGACGTATGGCTGCTCGAAAAACTGTTGTAGAAAAAGTCTAATAAAATTTTAGACATGCCATAATAAATAGATCAAAATGTGTTAAAAATGAATATCGCTTTTTCACATTTACTTTTTTCTAACCTCAAATAATACTAATTCCAACTATATATATTAATTTTTTGTCTCACAAAAATACAATAATAGAAAACAAGGTAACACAATCTCTTTTTTTTTTAAAGAACTATTATGATCGTACCTCGATTATCCCTAAATTCTTACGTTTTATTACAAATATACACAGAGAAAAATCTGTTGCGATTATCGCATGAGTAGATGCTATGAATATAGCATAGACACTAACTATACCAAAATTACACAAATCCACCTAAATTTTAGGCCGGTCCGCCTAGTTTTCAGGCCAAGCCCGAGCAATAACTATACGTTCTGTGAGAAATGTAGCATCAATAGAATTATGGAAAAAATGCACAAATAATTCCAAACAATAATCGCAACAGATTTTTCTCTGTGTAGAAATTGAAAAAAAGCAAGAACTGTAATTAAAAGTTTCTCAGTGTAGTTTATTGTAAAAAAAATTGAAGTCTTCAATTTCAATTTATCCAAAATTTTAGTTGTTTCAAACATTAGTTTAAAGAAATACCAATCAAACGTGCACGTTTATTTATCTTATGATTTTTACACAAAGGGTCCCTGCAGTCCTGAAAAGAACATGATAAGGGTATATTAGAATCGTAAAATAATACATATATAAAAAGAGAATGGTTTTTATCAACATAAAACTTATGGTAAATATTAACTTGAATGGTAAAGGAATTCAACATTTCGCGTATCGCAAGAGGCTCAGTATTGTTGAGATTAATTTTTATTATAGTATTAAATTTATTATTTTCTGGCTACAGCAATTTAGCAAAGTGTAATTGTCGTCAAACCGTTTTCTAATTTTTATGATTGTATTTATATTTACTGCTCCCGTAATAAACTTAGCCCTCTTTTGGCTTTCAATCAAACCTAATCAAACCAATCTACCAGCAACCCTTCTTATGTTACCCTGAGCGATTTCCCTTCCTTGAATGTTGAGGGAATTAACATTCAATACTCTGAGTCTGTTAAAGATTTGGGTATATTGCTGGACAGATCCTTGACTTGGGAAAAGCATGTACTTAAAATTTGTCGTAACACTTATATAATTCTTAGGCAATTGCATAAAAACAGGAATTCTTTCTCTACGTCAACACGTTTGCTCTTAGTTAAAGGTCTAATATTTCCAATATTCGACTGTGGATGCTTGGTTTATGATGATATTACAGACGCACTTAATAGCAAGCTTGAAAAGTCTCTCAACGCCTGCATCAGATTTATATTTAATGTTAACAAAAGGGAGCATATTTCTCCATATAGAGTAAAATCAAATTTTTTAAATGTAGCAAAAAGAAGACAGTTCTTTTTTGGAAACTTTCTTTATTCGCTCTTCAATGGCGGGGTTCCTGAATACTTGTATAATCTATTTGAATTTAAAACCTCCAACGAGGCAATTTTTGGTGGACTCCGTGACAGGGGGACAGTTCTAAGAGTGCCTCAACATAGAACATGTAAATTCCAACGCTCATTTAGTGTTAGAGGCACCCGTTTTTGGAATAAACTTCCTGCACATATTAGAAATGCTAATAATTCTCAATTCTTTAAGAAACTTCTAAGTCAATTTTTGATTAGCACCAATGATGTAATTTTTGAAATAACTTTTTGGTAGCGTAACGGGACTATTTTTCTTTCTTTTCCTTTCTCTTTTTTTTCTGTTATACTCCAGTAGGTATCTTACTTTATAAAATCTGATCCATATATAATAAACTAATGTAAATGTCCGACGGCAGAGCCAGTACAAATTGATACATTTCTGATATTAATTATTATAATACTGTCAATACTATCTTTAATTTTACTTAATCAATTTTCTTCCTTTTTTGATTTATTATATCATGTCTAGTCTATTAACTTTATATCAATCTTGTAATCTTCTAATGTCGACACGTCATCACACAATTTTATTACAAATCTTTAGTGCGCATTTGGCCATCTACTTGATTATATATATATATGTAACTGCCTACTATTGTATTTATCCTACCTATTTAGTTACCTATCTTTATGTATATTATGTATATTTTGTTCCATTTGAGGGCTCATTAGCCCTAGGAACTTTTCTCTTTCTTTAAATAAATAAATAAAATAAATAATACATAATTTGATAGAGAGAGTCGCATTGAGGATATTTTTATACTTTAATATTTATAAATTTTATTTTTGATATCCTAAACTGGATTACGTCTACTGTTACAACTAATTTACGCTAGAATCTCAAACTATAACTACATCCGTCAAATTTCAGGGTTTTCGTTTCCAGTTCTGTTTTGCCCATTCTTGGCTTCATTAAAACGGAAAAGTTTTCAACTCCACCCCCCTTTTGTTTTATTATGTCAACATTTCATGGCTTCAACTCTTACTATCTGTTCCTTCATCCACCTTTTACCCTATACCCATTTTTACTCAACAATCAGCATACTTTATCTCCCACACTCCTTACATCCTCTTCCATATTCCTTTTACATTTTCCTTATTCCCAGTCCTCATTCTCATACCCACAAATTTTTATTCACGAAATACTTGCAACCTCTTTTCAATTTTTGAACTCAAAAATTCTATTTTTGTTATTTTTAGCAGATACTTCGTAAATTCTTTGTCCTTAACTGACCTGCACTATCTATTATATTTTCATTCTATTAATCCATCTTATTTACCCTTTTTGTCTTTCCTACTCCAATCCTCCATCTATTTCTGTCATACTCTATTCTTTACCACCTGCCTCCTTTCTTCTTCCTTTGGTCAAGGAGAGTTGTCCTCTTTCTCTGTCTTATCACCAATTTTCCTCTCCCTAATTCCTCTTACAGCATTTATCTTGGGCAATTCTTTTTCACTCGCATCTTCTACTTTAAATACTTCTCATACATTCTCTCTGTTCTGTTCATCACCTTCCATCCCTATAATTCCATACCATAACTTAACATATACCACACTAGCACATCAAACAACCAGAATATTCTTCTCCAGTCACTCTTAAATAATCATCCCATCTCAATTCTTCTTATTTGAACCATTACCTTCCCTGTCTTTTCTACTTTTCTCTTCACATTCATTTTCTGCTTTCCGTTATAGTATCCCCAGATAGCATAACCTATTCACTTCTTCCATTTCCCTTCTATTCAATTTTCACATCAATTACAATTTCTCTCCTCCATACTTTATCCTTTCTTTTTCTCCCTCTCCCATACCATTAATTTCTTCTCTTCCCTGACTTTCTCTTTTTTATTATTTTCCCATAATCCCTCGCAAATTTACTTCCATTTCCTTTCTCCTTTGGTCAGAAAGAGGATTCTCATCTAAAACACTTGTTCTCTTTATCTACCTCATCAACAATTTTGTTGTTGCCTTTCTAAACCTCACTACTTTCTTCTTCTTCACACTGACACTCAAATCCTTCTCTCTCACAAACTTTTCAAATCTCTTTCAACAACCCCATCCCTCTCTCATCACCTTCCATTAACACCAAGTCACTGGTATATCCCAGAAGGCACAAGCTTTTACTCCTTAAACGCAAACCTCTTTTTCCTCTTTTTCCTCATCTTTCAAGTCTCTCTTCTGCATCAGCTATCAGTTGATTAAACAGACTAGCCCAACAGGCATCCTTATCTCAGATGCTTTCCTATCCACAAAGCTTCTTCCTCACAAAATATGACTTTTTGCCAAAAAGGTCAAAAATGTTAATGTTTAGGAGTGAGGTATCTAGTGGGTTAAATTGAAGTTAATGTGTATAAGTGGGAGAATTCATATCTTGGAATAGGGGATTTAGTTGATTAAAGTTATAAAGAGAGGTTCTAAAGTAGGGTTGGATAGGGTCATGTTGTGTAGGCTCAGGTAGGGTAGGATAGCGTCGGATAGGATCGGATAGTTGTGTAGAGTCGAATAGTCGGGTCGGGTAAAGTCGGATAGGGTCGAATCGGGTAAGGTTAGGTAGGGTAGGGTCGGGTAAGCTCGGATGGTCGATATGTCGATTCAATAATCGAAATATCGAATATAGAAATCGATAGTGATTGGTATATCAAACTAGGGACAATTGAATCCAGGTAACAGCCAAGAAACCTTTAGATTTTAGCCGGCTGTGTGACTGGGCTTTTCGTACTGATTTTTTAAAATATATAGACAGTTAAATATATCAAACTGATGTAAAAGAATAAAAAGTACAAAACTTTATAATTATACAGAATGAATCAATAAACGAACAGAAGAACGACGAAGACGCATGTAGAAAATTATCGTTCTACAGAATTTTTTAAATACTCGAAGTTTCAAATATAAGAATTTCTATTTAACATAATTGCCTATCGTTTAATAGAGTTTTTATTTAAAATGCCGACAATTTCTGACGATAGTGTATAATGATTCTTTGTTGTTTTTTATTAACATTATCTTTTGAATAGGCGGAAAGTGAAGTATTAGATGTTCAATAGAAAATAATAGACTGAAAAAAAGACTTCCTCCTTAAAATAATAATGGAATGCTTTTATGAGAATAATTTGCTAAAAATAATCTTGGTATTTAATTTTATAAAGCGAAATTAAAACGAGTTTGTAACAATGGATAAAATCAATATCGTTCTATTCCAGGTTCGCGTCACAAGGAGAGAGAAGCTGAGTGATGTGCCAAAGGCAACAGCCCGATTTATTTTGACTGGCATCTCGAGCTGACTGACGGGAACTACAAACTGCGAACAACATAAATGCACATTTTATGCAGATTATGAGTTACTGTATAGAATACAGGCACTGAAGGAAGTTATAACCGTTATAACTATCTTGAGTGCTTGAGTTCTTAGGTAATCCGGATGCTGAGAAGATGATGCTTCACATTCGAAGCTCAACTTTGCCCGGATTAACCTGCAACTTCTCTTGATAAAATTCACCTTCGTATATTCAAATAACAGGATAAAATTTATAAACTTATCATATCAAACTATTTTCAATATTTGTAGCATTTTCAGTTACATTATTAACGCCCATCTAATTATTAATCGAAATTTATCAGTTTTTATTTTTTATAAACAGGCCCGTTATAAACTGTCGATAAAAAAACCGCTCCTGTGTCAAGCTTTGCAATAATTTATAGGACAAAAATCCATTTCAAATAAAATTCTACCTGTTTCCGTCTTCAAGAAATTCGTAATTTCAAATTATATTATAGATTTAAAAAATTACGTAATTCAAGATTACAAATTTCTCAAAAACAAGAATTGATAAGATTTCTTTTAAAACTGAGTTTTGCTATTTTAATAATTGCAAAACATGCTACAGAAGCTTTTTTTATCCATAGTTTAGTGACATCTATCTTAGCTTAAAAAATTGTGAAAAAAATTTTTTTGGCCGTACTAATCACTACTTTTTAAGATCAGAATAGGTGTCACAAAAATGCAGAGAAAAACAGTTTCTAAAGCACATTTCGTAATGATTTAGAGGTTAAAAATCTGTTTCAAATTAAATCCTACCTGTTTCCGTTTTCAAAAAATCCGTAATTTCGAAATTATATAATAGATATCAAAGATTACGTAATTCGAAATTTCAAATTTCTCGAAAACAAGAATTGATAAGATTTCATTTTAAATAGATTTTTGTCCTCTTTATAATTACGAATCATGCTACAGAAGTCATTGTTGTCCAGAATTTGGTAACAGCTATCTTAGCTTCAAGAAAAGTGACCAAAAATATTTTTTGGCTCACCAAACGCTGCTTTTTGAGATCAAAATACTTGTTACACAAATACGGTTAAAAAACAGCTTCTGTAGCACGTTCTGTTATGATTTAAGGTTTAAAAATCTGTTTTATATGAAATCTTATTTGTTTCCTTCTTCAAGAAATCCGTAATTTCGAATCAAGAAATAGATTTCAAAGATTACGTAATTTCATAATTACAAATTTCTCGAAAACGAGAATTGATAAGATTTAATTTAAAACAGATTTTTGTCTTTTCAATAATTACAAAACATGTTATAGAAGCTTCTTTTTTTCATAGTTTGGTGACAGGTATCTTAGCTTAAAAAACAGTGACCAATAATATTTTTTGCGCATCAAACGCTTCTTTTTAAGATCAGAATAGGAGTCCAAAAAATGTAGCAAAAACAGCTTCTGCAGCAGGTTTCGTTGTAATTTAGGATTTAAAAATTTATTTTATATGAAATTCTATCTGTTTCTGTCGTCGTTCCCGAAACTACAGTTCTTCTTTATTTACTGAGAGTTACACGTAATTTTAATTATATAGGTATAAATTTAAAAAATATAAAGAATTGAATCTTATAATCTTAATTTTATATTGCAACTAACTTATTTAGAAATTCAGAAAGTCTAAAGAAGTTTAGTGTCAATCATTTGGCAACATCCATTTTTCGTTATGAAATTCATAAAGCCTGGTTGGTTTAATTCATTAAAGAGTATAAAAATATAAAAATCTTGTCTATATCCGGCGAGCAAAATCGCGAGCATAGAAAGTCGAATCATTGCAAGAGTAATAAAAAGAGTTTTTACTTTGCTTTTAAACTTTAATTTTACATATTTTCTCTTTCCAGATGTATTAAATCTTATATATAAAATTATAACAAAAAAATGTTTAGTAAAAATGTTGATTAAAAAAAAAAAATTGTTAAGAAAACTACATTTTTTCCCAGTAACTCAGTGACAATATGTTATTGTAAATTTTATTTGCTTTATTAACTTAAAATCAATAAACTATCTCGATGTTAGAAAATTAATTAGTTAATTGAAAATAAAATAAATTTAAGTTAGGTACAATTCTCTTGTTTTTTAAATGAATTAGATAATTGGTTTCCGTGTGGAAATTGTTTCAATATGTGCTCCTCTCAAATTAAGTTCGGTAAGAAGGAGATTCTTGACCCTTTTTTCAATATGAAAATTTTAATTTCGGCTCATTTTTACGACCACTGCAAAAAATTTCCATTGGTGTAATGGTGTTCATAACAGACTTTTACTAGAAAAAATTTAACTGAAATTGAAACAAGGGACCATTTTAAATCAATAAATTACAGAAAGATTTAATTAAATGAAGAAAATTAAGTTAAGCCAAACATGGCTTTTGGCTTATAATATTTCGAATTTGTTTTCAATCGAATTTAATTAAATCCGAATTTTTAATAAACAAAATTTTCCATTTACAGAAATTCCTTTAACCAACTTTCTATTGACCTGAAAAAAATTAAAATTCGCATAAAAGAAAATGCTATCCAAAAAAATTCTATAAGATAAAAATTCTTTAAAATAATTGTAACTTATTCAAGTGTTACTAAATTAAATTAAGTTAATTAAATTGGGTACGGAAAATCTGGGCTGAGATTTTTACACAAAATAAACTGAAGTTTATTTATTTTTAGATGAACTGAATTTTCACATTTGAAAAACAAATTTACAATAACTTTTACTAAAGTTTTTAAACCTTTCAGGTGCAGACAAATTGAGTTTTACATAGTTTCCAGAAAATTAAGTAGACCCGGAAGAAACTTTCTGAACAAAGTTGATAAATGCACGATACATAATTTAAAAAAGAAAAATTTTAAAAAGTTTCTTAAAAAAAATTAATAAACATTTTTTTTTTATAAACTCTAATAAAAATGTGATACTGAAGTTTACAACGCTTTTTCATTACCGAAAGGCCAAACATTAAAGTTATGTTTACTAACATTATTTTAACAATTATTAACTACATTTTTAGAAAAAATTATATCTACATATAGAAATAAACTCAGAGATATTTTTATTAAACAGTAATTAGGACAAATCAAAATAATAAATAAATTTTATAAAAAGTAAAATAAAACTTGTAAGATTTAAAAAAAGTGTATTCTTTGAATTTTGCAGTTTAAATCTAAGTAGCTTAGGAATCATTTCTAGACTGTTTAGAAATTCTTAATATATTAATCGAATTAGTGTAAAACTTGAGATGATTATTAATTTTTAAAATTAATCAAATTAAACTCACTAAAAAGTGCTGTAAAATAAAAAATTTTTAAAATTGAAATTTATTACCTTAAATCGCGGTTCCTAATTAAGCAAAATTTAATTCTCGAAACAAATAATGCAATTTAATTTATGAAACAAATAAATTCCTTGAAGTTTTTCTTAAAAATAAAAAAAAAATACTGAACTTTTTTAACTTGCAATGTCTGATTTTTTAGTTTGGTAATAAAATAAGTGGAAAAAATTTGGCCTGCAAGAAAATATCAAAAATCGCGAAATATTGCCAAAGAAAACTGAAATTGTCGAAAAGTTGTTGAAAAGATTGAAGTTTTTCTTAAAAATAAAAAAAATACTTAACTTTTTCAACCTCCCCCACCGGATTTTTTAGTTTGATATTAAAATAAGTGGAAAAAAATTGGCCCGTGAAAAAATATCCTAAATTCGGAAAAGTCCTTTTTCTGCAATATTACCGAATTTTTTTTATTATTTTAAGATTTCTACCTCATTATAAAATGTATTGGATTCAAGGATTTGACTAAAGTTGGACACAAAAGTATAGTCCCCTGGCTTTTTTTCTTATATCTCATCTATAAAAAATCTCCAAACAAGTGAAATGTAAAAAAATTAAAATTATTGAATTAAAATCATTTCGAATTTTTTGGGGCGGTAATAAGATTTGACGTCTGTCAATTTTTATGACTAGCACACGTCAAATCTTATTTCAGCCAAAAATATTCAAAATGATTTTAGAAATGCCATTTTGTTCAGAAAACGAGGTTTCTTTTGGAACTAAAAATCGACTTTACCTTTTTTTTTACACAAACCAAATGAAATGTACTTAGATTTAAAAATCTGCTTCTTCTGTTAATATCTAAATTGAGAGTTTTTAAAAATTTCTTAAATTATATCTGTCTTGAATTTGTTAAAGTAAATTATACTTGATGACGAACTTCCTGTTTTGTGTTAGGATCATGTTGGGCATTGTTCTTTTGAAGTAGGTTGTGTAGTGGAAAGCTCGAGCATGTAATAAATATATCTGATTGTTGAACGATGGCACTGGGAAGCTTGTGAACGCACAGCGGCTTTAGATGAATGCATATTCATGAGTGTTATATGTATAGAATATCATTGAATAATGTTTCATTTGAGCGCATCTGCATCTTTTTTATTCATCGCTTTATGCTTCTAAATTGTCCAAGTCTGACTATACAAAGAATTTTTAGCTCAACGAACATACAAGTCAATTATAAATATCTTTTAAGGATGAAAATTTTGTATTTTGTTATAAAATTAGTAGCAAAATTAATTTTATAAATGATTGGGTTTAGAGTCTTCTGTTTCGTGATAAAAAAAGAGAAGATAAATTCCATATTTAACAATGATTACAAAAGAGGAACGAGAATATCTATATACTTTTTTGTTTTCTTTATATCAAATAAATATATTTCTGTATAAATAATAAATTATTATGAGAAAAATGGTGTTTCCTCAATGAAATAATCAAACACTTGTCAATACAGAATTCTCGAAACTCGTGCGCACTATGTCTGACCAAACACGCTTCGTTCTACTGAATGCTGAATACATCTTGATTCTATAAGTAGATAAGGAAATTTCCAATCAGACGAAACTTGTCTGGCTGTATGAGCTTTTCCTCTTGATAAATACATTTTCTCTACTCTATTATCGGAGAATACATATGTTTTAAATCAAAGCTTTCTTTGATATTTTGTTCTTAATTAAATTTTACAACAATTTGATGATTATTAATTTGAAATAATTTGTCTTAATTATGAATATTATGCAGAGCTAGATAAGTGAATTGTTTTGAAAATATTATTACACAGTTAAAAATTTTGTGTTAAATTTAACATAAATCACATGTCCCAAGCGGTCCACTCAAAATTATACAGTTAAAATGTGTGGAATTCTAAATTCTAGAACTTAACTGTAAAGGATTTACGAAAAAAATTATACAACAATAATGATAAATTAATCATAAATTCATAAATTTTATTCAAAATTATAATATTTAAGTATTGCTTTATTCTACTAGTAGTGTACTTTACCTTTTGATTATTAAAATGAATTTTAAAAACGAAATTTACGTTTTACAAAAAAAAAATTAAATGTAAATTACAGTGTTATTACCAAGAAATTGAGGCTATGTTCAAGAATCTATTGACAGTTATTAAATCAACACACGAAGAATATTAAATTTTAACACAAAAAATTTAACAAGAACCGATTGTTACACAAATACACAAAATTTTTAACTGTGTACCATAACATATAATTTAAATTATTTATTACAAGTTAATATGAATAAATGAATACGCATAATATTATGAATTAATTACGAATATTATATTTGAACAAATCAATAAAAGTGAAATTGTTAGCAGGAGGTATAAATTATTTAAAATCAGCAAAGCAAATATTTTACGAAAAAAAAAAAAAATATCTTCTTACAGAAGAAAATACTTCTCTTTCTCGAAATTTATTAAAAACTTTTGTCATTCAATGATTAAATTAAGCCTTAAAAAAGCCTTTTAAGGTGCATATGATAGCGGAAAATATGTATAAAGTTAATTTAGTATTTTCGTCTGATTCTTTCCATTTGTATTTTTTATTATTGTTTAAATTAACGTAATAGGTAATTTAGATAATATATTTCTTTTATTTATTTTTATTGTTATTTATGTTTATTTATTGATATTTTTTTTCAAAAAAAATTTAGGAGAAAAAATCCATTTACGTAGTTGTTTGCGAGGGACTCGATCACGTCCTGTATATTGTTATCATTATTACTATTCAAGATAAATTAAATATAAAGTTAAAAAAACGGGCCCGTATTATTTTGACACAAATTTTTTTGAGCAACTTGTTATATTGTACTCTTATATTTTACTCCTTCTAAAATCAAAGATTTTTAAGTCTTATTTATTAAATAATTGATTTTAATACATTAAATGAATATTAAAAGACTTAATTAATCCAGTAAGTTCAATTATTGAATAATTAAAACTTAAAAATCTTTGAATTTAGAAGGAGCAAAATATAACATTCATCGTCGGGAGTACAATATAACAAGTTGCACAAAAAACATTGTGTCAAAATGATACGGGCCCAAAAAAACTTTTGTTGATATTTTCGAAAAATTCGAAAAAAATCATTTTTTTCCCGAAGTGATTGGGACTTCCAATTTGTGAAAAATAATATAAGATGGTTATTACTTAATTAATTTTATCGGAATAACAATAATTCACTGAAACCGATCTGAATTCAAAGATCTTAAAATTAAAATTTAATAACTTTAAATCGAGGACGTGATTCAAACAAATCTTTTATAAATATAGCAAAACTTTGAATCTTTTAAACCTTCTTTTTTTAAAATTTGTTATTTTATTGGATGTATTTAACAAACTTTTTAAAAAACACATGACTAACGGAGAAATGCATGAGAGAGATTCTAGGTTAGAAAAATCATTTTAAGATCAATTTAATTTTTGATACATTTTTACTCAAGGACGGCAAATAATATTTCATTAAAATAAAAGATAAATAAAAAAAGCAATAACTCAAAATTCTTACAATTCGATACAAATTTGAAAGTAATTTCGGAAAATGAGAGAGGTGTTTGAAATAGCTTAATTTAAAGCTTTTCAAAATACCCCGCTCACTTGGACCAATGATACGACTTTCTAGAGAGTTGCGCAGATGCGCAATATCCGACCAGTAATTTTAGTCTGTTTGTTGTGTTTCACGCATTATTTTTACGATACAGAAATTATTAAAAATCTACATAGTTTACAATTCTTGCACGCATTTTTGTGTGTATTATTAATCAAGAGTTATTGTAGATTAATTCTCTCTTCGAAACAGCAAAATCGGTTTAGCGGTTCAAAAGGTAGAAGTATTTATTTATTTAAATAGTTTAATTTACAAACAATTTAAAAAAGCGTTAAAACAAAACATTTTCGTCTTTTTTTAACGAACATTTTAAAAAAACAACCCAATACGTTGCATAGAACAGAAGATATAAAAATTTGCATCTTTTTTTTAAAATGTTGACATTTCATTAACAAACGCGTATTTTGATTAAATATTACATGGATTTTGTTACTTTAGATGTCTATTATAAATTTCCAAAGTGTCATCATATTTGTTTTGGTTACTCCGAAATAATGTATAAGGTCGGTGGAATCGCTCTATTGTATGACTACACGCTTACGAAAAAGAATTTTATTTTTAAGTTTTATCAGTTTTATTAAAACTTTACCAAACATTAGTAATCCTGTTACGAATTAAGTAAGAGATCTTTTACAAAATTTGGAATTTTCATCACTCAAAACATGTTAATAAATTATTTTAACGAACAAATTTTCATTTTTTAAAAACTGAGGTTATGTAAAAAAGATTCCATTTATTTTAATTTCACCTACTTTTGTTATAATATCTATCACAACTAAACTTTAATATTTGTTGTTGATTTCTACCAAAACACAGTTTACTTGTTTTTTGTAAGCAAAATCTTTATTTATCGTATTTATTATGATATTCATAGTGATCTGTTATTGTAGTTATCCAACAATATACCTATTACAAGGAGAGAATGGACAGAATTAACATAACCTTAAAAATACTTTTCCAGGCAGCGTACAATGGCGACACTTAGCCAATATTTTTCAGAAACAAAAAATGTAATTAAAAATATGGTCATTTACCCATAATTTAAATTTTATGCAAATTCTAAAACTAATTTGACATTTTAGAAATATGTATTATTTGGGCTTTAGTTTCTGAACAAAATATTGAAAATTGTGTACTTTTTGTACTTTTTTTTGTTCATAATTTTCAATATTTTGTTCAGAATTCAGAAACTGAAGCCTAAATAATACATATTTCTAAAATATCAAATTAGTTTTAGAATCTGCATAAAATTTAAATTATGGGTACATGGCCATACTTTTAATTACATTTTTTATTTCTGAAAAAATTGGCTAAGTGTAAAAATTGTACGCTGCCTGGAAAAATATTTTTAAGGTTATGTTAATTCTCTCCTGGCAACACCGTTAACTAACGTCCATAACAAATCCCTCTTTGCTAGTTTTAGAGGTTTGAGTCTTCCCACAAGGATCAATAAACAAGATCAAAAAATCTCAAAACCATGCCCATGGTTGGTAGCTTTACAAAGTCATAAGTCAAGGCATCCACTAGGCGCTAACTCAACTGTCTCCCTCTGGCGGTTGGCACGAATTTCAAATTTTAAATACTGACTTGGTCTCGTTCCTTGTTCAAAAAAGCTCATTTCATCACTCATAAAACAAGGATACGAATGAGCTTAAATAAGAAATAAATCTCTAAATAAAAATAGTACTTTATTCCAGGTATTTTGACTCTTGTTCCGAGATTGCTTAATAAATTACTCGCGCCTTTTGGAGAGTGCAAAATACTACGTCATGGTATTTTTAGAAAATCGAACCTAAATAACACGAAATTTCGGAGCAACATTGTTGCAACCCTGCATGTCGTTGTTGGCAATATTGCAGTATAGTATCATCTATGTTTGAAAAACAGGTGGATTGATATTTTTCGACGGGGCGCTATTGTTATTGTTTGAAAAACAAACTTGAGAAAATAGATTCCTTCTGGAAAATATGAAAGGGACAAATTTCCTGTCGCAAATAAGAAATCGAAGCAGGAAAACCTTTCTCAAGATCCTTGCACGGATGTGGGATATGGGGTCACGTATCTTGACTCCATTCAAGTGCAATGGGTTACCCCTTCGAAACTTCTCAATCCGAGTACCTTGAAAGTAGTCTTTTACTTGGTCCCCTCGGGGTGGGTGCGACTTTCCCCAAAGTCGCGCCGGCTCAAAGCAAGGGGTATGCCGGAAGTGGAGTGAATATAAGGCTGAATGTGAGACCAACACTTGCGAGTGTGTATATATCTACACTTGTATACACACTATACAATCTTCAACATAGAAATGAGCGTAGTTTCAGTTTGACCCGGACTAGTGGTCTTCTCGGGTCCCTCCACCCAACCCGGCTTGTGTACGTATGCACACGTGTGTGCGATGTGGTGCGGCGGCATCGATCCACCCCAGCCTGGCGGCCAGTTCCTCCCCATTCCATTTTCCCAGATACATCCACCTCTCTCTCACTTTGTTTTTCCCCTCTCTCCTTTATCCTTTTACTCTTCTGGCGCTTTTCTTTCTCATTCTCTCTTTCTCTACTCTTAGAAGACCCTTTCCCACTTTTCCCCACTTCAACACCCAGGGTGCTCTTCTCCATTTTCTCTCATCGTTTCAACCGGTCTTATCCCCAACCCCGCAGCAAAACAGCGTCCCCGGTTTATCACCATTCTGTTTTCGCGGCGCGAGCCACGATAAAATCCTACGTCACTCCAATCCCACCCCTTCCAATGAATGGGGAATAGGAGGAGAAGGAGGGGGGGGGGTTAGCAGCCTCCTCCCTGTTTTATCGGCCGAACCACACAGCGACCAAACCCGGATTTCGATAATTCACGACCGCTGCGGCAAATTCGCCCTCTTTTCCACAAAGTGGTCCCACCGCTGCTCAACAAAAAGTTGAGGCCTATGAGTAACAATAAGTCGCGGTCAAAAGTATCTGCTGTAATTTAATAACAACACTTTTTTTAAACAAGAGTGACAGCGTATTTTACGAAAATTTCTATCTTGGTAAAGAAAACATTTTTATGAATGAATTTTTTAACTTTGGCGAAACATTATTGAGTTGAGGATAATGCAGACTCGGAATTTGTAGAATTTAAGGAATTTTTTAATAATAGAAGAGAAACTTTTATAAAAGGGAAAAATGTGTTGTTGGTATTATCTGGTTGTTAACAGGTGCCGTATTTTATTCCTGATCTGATATAACACAATTTATAATAGCAATATTGCAAGGAAAATATTTCAAAATACAAAATTACGGGCTATTCTTAATTCACTGGATTTGCTTGAAATTCGTCATTCGTGAGTCTTTGCGGTCGCTAACTATGAATTTTTAAAATTCAAAATGGAGGACGATTTTTAAAAAATCGATTGGATTTGATTGGAACTTTTTATTTTTGAGGTTTTAGAACCATGATTCAAAAAAGTAAGATAAAAAAGTTGAATAGAGGAGACTGAAAAACAGTAGATAGTAAAAATTCCCAACAGGTGTGATTATTTCTGGCTGAAGTAATTAATAAAATGTTTAACACTAAAATGAAGCTAATGTAGTTAATTAATTATTACAATCAGCAAAATGGGCCTAAAATTAACCACTTGTTCATTATAAGTATTTTTAAAATACGATAAAAATTTACTCAAAAATTACATCCTGCCAACAGTATCACTGTAAAAAGAAACATCTGAAAATGCATTGCAGTCACTTTTAAAACGTTTAAAGTATCTTACTTTTCAGCTTCCATTTAAGAAAAGTAATATATTTCAAGATACTTTTGCTAACTTTTTGGAAACATCTTAAACTACAAATGTATATCTTAAATTAAGATGTCTACTTTTTGCAGTAGGGGAGAGTGGCCATCAATGTACCAGTTTTTTCAATGAACCATTTCAATTTTCTCAGAAACAATTAAATAAAAATTCTCCTAATTTTAAATATAAATGAAGTTTGCGTAAACACACTACGTCCATAAATTTGAGACGTGTGGATTTATTCTTTACACAGAAAACTGGAAAAAACTGTTTTTGATGTACTGAAGAAAAAATTTACCTAAAATACAAACACGTTTTTTAATTGAAATAAGGCCATTTAACAATAAATGTACTTACGATTTATTTTGTTTTGGGCCTTAATTACAATATTCTAATGAGATAAAGATTTTGAAATATTGGATTAAGTTATAAAAAACCATTTTTGTTGCAAATGTCATGTTGATTCAATGTACCGGGGAACAATGAACCACCTGGAATTTCAGTGTATTTTCTATTTCCAGAGTGGTATGCTTGATTATAAAACTAGGCATGCATACAGCATGTTACAGCGATTGTTATCAGTACTTTTCTCAACATAGCAAAACTAAAATGCCATTTTAGCTAGTTAACTTAAATTTGAGGTATATTTATGTTATACATTATCAATGAAAAAGTGTTAAGTAACAATTTTTTATAGTATTTGATAGAAAACAAGTTTTTTTACAAAGTGAAAATTGCAATATTATTATTGTTGAACATTTTTAGTATTTTTATAGAGGTGGTTCATTGTGTACCCAGTTTGTTGAAAATAAAAATAGCTTGTTACTTTAGAAAAATCCTAAATTTTATTATTTAATCAAAATAAATCGTGTAAAATATGTGTGCATTACCTAGATAAGTGTTGTAGTTTTATATTGATGCAAAGAAGTGCTTGAAATTGGTGAAATTCAATAAGTACTATGACCTTGAAAAAAACCCGGTACATTGATAGCCACTCTCCCCTATACTCTCTAAATCTGAATTAGTAGTTTTCTACTATGAATTAGTCAAATTCATGGCTCATTTTTCTCTAATTCATATAGTAGAAAACTACTAATTCTTAGTAAAAAACTACTAATACTTAGTAGAAAACTACTAATTGAAATAGTGAAACTTTACTTTTAAAAAAAGTAGATTTTTTTACTAATTTAATTAGTAGTTTTCTACTACAAAATTAGTAGTTTTCTACTAAAAATTAGTAAAATTCTTACTATTTTAATAGCAGCTCACTTTTCGCTAATTCATTAGTAGAAAACCACTAATTCAGATTTAGAGAGTAGATAATCCTTTCTTATTTGAAAAATATAAATTGTGGATAAGCTTTTTACCCGTAATACAGTTCCTTGATAAATATTCTTGAAAATAAAATCAGTTTGTCAACATAAAAGTTGTTTATTCTTTAGTAATTAAATAAAATATTAGAAATACGAGAAATCTTGTCACGCCTAACCAAACCTAGCAACAGTTGATTTTATCTAATATTGAAATTCACACTGGTTCATGAAAAGCGCTTAAATAATTGTAAATAAAGAAAATTAACACTCCGTGGTGTCATATATTATTTTTTAAGCCTTAAATTTTAATTATAACGCATTTGCAATCCCTGAAAAATTTGTGTTCTTCATGAAAACTATAAATATATTTCAGGTTAATTTTTTTTCCAACGGGTTTTTATCATTTTTACACGGTAAATTATTTATATTCTATCAAAAAAAAAACAACATTGTAAGGTTACCTTATTTTATTCCTTACATTTTATTATAATTTGCTGAATTAAATTATAAAAATAATTTTTTAGAAAATTCAAATTATCTACTGTTTGCCATTGTCAACTGCTGGGTGGTCTCACCTACAGTAAAAACAAGAAATGAAAAGGGAAAACGGCGCAAAAATTTGGGATACTTCGAAAACCTGTGAGTAATAAATTTCAAGCGACTCCAATTAATAAAAATAAAATCCACCATATACTAGATTCGCTATTTTGAATTTTGAAAAACTGACTTTAAATTAGTTGTAAGTGACTCCAAAAACCATCGAATAGTGTTGTTTCTAATTTTTCTATTTTTTAACATTCACTATTTATAAATTTATAGCAATCAGTCACTATTTAGAAAACTTGGTTTACCAGATTATAAGCGTCATGTTTTTTGAGGTTAGGAAAAAGTCTTACGTGATGTCGGACAGACTCTTCTGAATCTTTTTTATCCTGCCCGGAGGAGGTTGAGAGTCCCATTATTAACACTTCGAAATTTAGATTTTTTACTTTTCTAATTCATCAAAGTGCAAATGTTTTCAATTTAACCTTATCGATATTCTAAAGTTTAAAAATAACTACACTTCAAAAGTTGAGTGCGTTCAATATTTTTAGAGCTGTGACATGTCGAAACTTTGAAACTGGAATGTGTCCAAATGTGACGCTTGAAAATTGGAGTGCGCCCAATTTTCAAAGCTTCAAAATTTGTGAATATCCTTTCAATGCTTAAATTTTTACTTCGAATCAAGAGTATGTTTCTCTCATTGTTAGAATATTAAAATAAAGATTGTGTTTTTTCCAAAAATATAGAGAATTAAAAATAAGATTGGTGGGATTTTTTTTGCAAATTTGTATGAATATATTGCACAAGTTGTTTGGAATATGGAATTTAGATGTTTGGATATCGAGTTTTAATTCGAGTCAATTGCAAGTGAATTTCAAATTAACTGTTTGTTGCCATTTAATTGCGAGTTGATTGCAATTTAATTTCGAATTAATTACGAGATAATTATAGTTTCATTTCTAACTAATTTTAAATTGATTGCGAATTAATAAGTGCATCTCGAATCGATTACGATATTATTGTAATATAATTTAAAATTAATTGTTGATTTAATTGAAATTCAATATCGTATAAAATTCGAGTCAATTGCAAGTTTATTTTAATTTACTTCATTGTGAGTTAATTGCTATTTAATTTCAATTTAATTTCGAGTTGATTGCATTTTAATTAAAAATTAAACGTCGAATTAATAGCAATTTAATATCGAATTAAATACTATTCAATTGCGAGTTAATTTGAAATTAAATAAGAATTTAATTGCGAGTTAATTGAAGCTAATATTGAATTAAATACGAGTCAATTGCAAGTTGATCTGAAATTAAATGCGAATTAATTGTTATTAAGGTATTAGTCGCGTAAAATGATTTTCGTCAGATTTTTTTAAAACTTTGTATCTGTATTCATGAGGTATTTATCTATGAAATGAGATCTATCCTATTAATTTTGACCACTTCTGAGCTTCAAAATATTAATTCAAAGTTTATACCTTTTACATGCAATAACACAAAATGCATGTAAAAAATGTCTCTTATATTCAATTATAAAAAAACAAGTCGTCAGTTTTTCAAATAAAACTACTAAGTTACACATTGAGATAAAATAAATCTTTTACAAAAAAAATAATTTTATTGACCACGCCGTATAAAAAATACAATAATTTAAAAATTGATAATTTTTCATTTTCACGTGGTTTCATTGAAAAATGTCGAAAACGTCTGAGCAATACATCACGATAACTTATAGTACCTGCCTCAAAATCGTGAAAATTACATATATTACATTAGAAGAGGTCACAAGGAAGCAAGTGAGTTGATAAAAAAGTTTATTTTTTGTTCTTTTTATTTTGCGGGAGCATTTACGCGACTAATACCTTAAATTACAAATCAATGTCAAATAATATGCGAGTAATTTTATTTTAAATTAAATTCGAGTTAATTGCAATTTAATTCCAAAGAATTTGAAATTAATTACTTGTTCATTCAAACATAATTTCAAATTTAATTTGAATGTTCAATATCAGGTACGTAGTTATTACTTAATTGCAATTTAATTTCGAGTTAATTACGAGTAAATTGCAATATAATTTTTAATTTGTTTCAAGTTAATTACAAGACAATTGCTACTTATTTTCGAATTGAATTCCTGGTAATTGTAATTTTATTTTAAATTAATATTGAGTTAATTGCGATTTATAACGAATCAATTGCGAGTTAATTAAAATTAGATATCGAATTATATTCAAGTTAAATGAAATATAATTTTAAATTCATTAAGACTTAAAAGCAATTTCATTCTAAACTAATTTAAAATTAGATGTATTTTAATTCTGAGTTATATACAGGTTTATTGACATTTAATTTCGAATTAATTTGTGTTAATTTGAATGTTTCAAAGGAAGTAATTGATAGTTACTTGCAATTTAATTTCGAGTCAATTGCAAGTAAACTCCAATATGATTTTTTAATTATTTCAAATTAATTGTTAGTTAATTGCTATTTAATTTCGAATTAAAGTCGAGTTAGTTGTAATTCTATTTTAAATTAATTTCGAGTTAGGTTTAAATTTATAACGAATTATATACGAGTTAATTGTAATTTTATTCTTAATGAATTCCGCGTTAATCATAATTTAAAACGAAGTAATTGCGAGTTAATTCAAATTTGATACTGAATCGTATTCGAGTTAATTACAATATAATTTCAAATTCATAAAGATTTAAATACAATTTAATTCTAAAGTAATTGCAATTTAATTGTATTTGGATTTCAAATTAATTACTAGTCCACTGCAATTTAATTTCATAAGTTAATTGTGAATTAATTTTAATGTTTCAAAGTAAGTAATTTCTAGTTAATTGCGAATAAGCAGCGAAAGCAAATAAATATATGTGCACTATGTTATTAAGTAAAAAATCAAAAATTATCAAACAAGTGCAATTTGCTTCCGATTCATATTTTTAGTAAATATTATTAGGATTAGTTGGGGTAATTCGGGACAAACGATACTTACGCTAAATTTGCAGACTTTTAAATAAGTACGATATGAATATTTTAACCTCAGATTACCTAGTTAAAATATTCATATCGTACTTACTGAAAAGTCTGCAAATTTAGCTTAAATATCGTTTGTACCGACAGGGGCGGTCCAAGCTAAATTTTTTACCCGGGCAAACCATAGGGTTAAGACCATCATTAAGACAATTTATGATTCTATTTTGGGCGAATATAAACTTTGTCCGATTTTGTAAACGGTAATACAAAATTAAAAAATGACAAAGATTCTAAAAATAATAAAACTAAATTGTAATGATCAGGGTGTAAAATATACAGTGCACTCATACTATTACTATAGTAAGCTAAGCTAGTACGGTTCAAGAAGAAAGTGGGGCGTCCATTCTCTCGCGCGTCGCTCTCTTCCCCTTCTTCGCAGCGGCAAGTAGAGGCATCCTATATAAACGGTTGTCGCACGATAGTTCCTCAGTCTCTGGACTGACGGGACTCAAGGCTCACCTCGGTTCCCGTGCTAGGTTGTTCATGGATTTGAGTGAGGCTACCGACCAGCCGTTAAGTTCAGATGTTTCATCCGGAACTTTTTAAAGTGAAGGGTGACCAAGCCCTCCTCCAGATTACTAGAAATCCACCTCTATAATCTGAAGAATGGAAAGTGAACTATGCGTCGTCTACAGGAGCACCCGAGGCGATGCAATGTTGGTTCTTCTGAGATCTCGAAAAATTTGTTGTTGGGGACCAATATAGGCTCATCTGTTTTTGCCACCAATTAAATCTCATAGGTCTAAACCTTTTCCTCTTTGTGAATTAGTTAGTATCTAGAAAAATCGTATAGAGTAGCGCAGAGCATAGTAGCGAATTTTCATAGCAAATATATTTATTTTTAAATTCTACGCATTGTGCTTTTTTGAGCAAGATAAGAAATCTAGTTAGAGAATAAGTATTCGTCCGAGGTATTCTGAAAACATTTTTCCCTACCAATCAATTTTTATTCAAATCTAAAAATATATGAAACTCGCAAAAATTCTTTACGAATTAATCAGGTTGAATCCGTACACTGAGACACTTTTAATTATAGTTTTTGCTTTTTTCAATTTCTATATTTCTAATAAAACGTAAGAATTTAGGGATAATCGAGGTACGATGATAATAGTTCTTTAAAAAAAAAGAGATTGTGTTACCTTGTTTTCTATTATTGTAATTTCGTGAGACAAAAAATTAATACATATAATTAGAATTAGTATTATTTGAGATTAGAGAAAAGTAAATGTGAAAAAGCGATATTCATTTTTAACACATTTTGATCTATTTATTATGGCATATCTAAAATTTTATTAGACTTTTTCTACGACAGTTTTTTGAGCAGCCATATGTCTCGTGAGCTATTCTACCACTTCACAATATTTATTCAAAAATATATTTAAAAAAAATCGATCTCTAGAAAAATTTCGTATCATCCGGAATACTGAACACAGACGTTAATTCTTATTACCATTTTCACTTCAATTTAATAAAAAATCACTTCTCAAACCACATGAAACTTTTGCTCGTTAGTGTATAAGGAAAGTTAAAACACTCTATTCTATCGGTAACTACGCGAGCGATTATTCGACGTCATCGAAATGTTATATGTATGTTTGTAGTTTAGGCTTAAAAATGTGCGTAATGTATATATCATAGTATAGGTTCTTCGTTACACAGATTTCGTCAAAAACCACTCTAAAGATGCAGAATACTTGTAACTATACAAATATCAAAGACGAACTTGCATCTGTATCTCTCACCTGTCAAACAAATACTGCCATCTTTCTTTTCACTGCGCGCGCACCCTATGTTTCTAAGTTTCTAACACACGTTTTATAATTCTTGCAATTCTTTATTTTCATCTCTCTTAAGGTATTAGTCGCGTAAAATGATTTTCGTCAGATTTTTTTAAAACTTTGTATCTGTATTCATGAGGTATTTATCTATGAAATGAGATCTATCCTATTAATTTTGACCACTTCTGAGCTTCAAAATATGAATTCAAAGTTTATACCTTTTACATGCAATAGCACAAAATGCATGTAAAAAATGTCTCTTATATTCAATTATAAAAAAACAAGTCGTCAGTTTTTCAAATAAAACTACTAAATTACACACTGAGATAAAATAAATCCTTTAAAAAAAAATTAATTTTATTGACCACGCCGTATAAAAAATACAATAATTTAAAAATTCATAATTTTTCATTTTCACATGGTTTCATTGAAAAATGTCGAAAACGTGTGAGCAATACATCACGATAACTTATAGTACCTGACTCAAAATCGTTAAAATTACATATATTACATTAGAAGAGGTCACAAGGAAGCAAGTGAGTTGATATAAAAGTTAATTTTTTGTACTTTTTATTTTGCGGGAGTTTTGCGGGAGCATTTACGCGACTAATACCTTAAATTCTTTAGAGGTAATATAATTATGTGTCTTATGAAGTATATAACACTTTTACTACTTTTTATCAAAAAGACAACTGTTGCATCTAAAACGTCTTTTCTTAAACAGTGTATTAGTTTTTATAACCAGATCTCGATTATCCCTAAACTCTTAAATTTTATTGTACATAATGATAAGCAATAAAACAGGTATTAAAATCAAAAGTTTCTCAGCTACATTGAACATTTTTTTGTATCCTGTTGTTTTATTTCAAATCAGTTCGTTTTAAATCCGAACAAATCTGATTAAAATTGGAACGGATTGATTCGGAATGAAATAACGGAATTCAAAAGGATTAAAATTTAGCTTCGGATTTAAATTCAAAGCCATTAGGTCGAAGGTCATGATTGCTTTGAACCATACTCTGGGCACTCGAATGGCTCATGCTTGGAATCAACTACGCGCACGCGCATTATTTAAACAGTGACAAAAGTTTACTAAACAATGACAGAATTTTGTCATCTGTGATCATAAAGAAACTGTTGTCACTGGTCACATTTTATCTTCACATTTTCAACTTAGTTTAGACAACCCTGTGTCCATGCTACTATTCTTGAAATTCAGCTGAAATATATTTAAAATTTATTTATTTAAATTTACAATTTTTTATTAATTTTTAAACTTAACTTTGCAACAGTCTAAATCTTTACCGCACACTGAGAAAAATGAGTTAGCTACTATATGGATAGCTAATTTTTAGCTGTGGTAGCTAATATTTAGCTGTTTCAGCAAACAAAATTAGCTGTGAAAGCTAATTAATAGTTGTGTTAGCTAAAAAATTAGCTATCCATATAATAGCAATTAAAGTTAGCTAAGGTAGCTAAGTCTTAGCTTTGGCTGCTAATTTTTTTTCTCCGTGTACCATATAGAATTCTGATATTTGAAAACATATATAAAAAATGGCAAAAGCAAACTAAAAGGTAAAAAATCACAGCCAGCTTGTGATGCGATATAACAGTAATAGACGGGCAATAATTAACGAGTACGTGCTTGTGGAGTGCGAATAATATCGATTCTCGTATTAACGCCAGAATGGGCTTTCAAGCGGAAATATAGGCATTTGCGAGTATGTACAGTCGCAATGGCCGTTTAAGCGCGATACTCGATTTTCGATGAACAACAAACGTACCATGCACCAACTGTCAAATATCACGATTAACTTCCGGTTCATAAAAAAATATTCCATCCATTTCTAGTTAAATGGTTTGAAAATATCAAACTTATTTCGAATTAACAAATTTTTTTTATTCATAATTATATAATTTATTATATTTAAAAATATCAACATTAAACAATTTTTTTTTAATATTAAAATTATGTAACAAAAAATTTTGAAGGAAGCATTTAACAGAACATATTTGCACGTCTTTCTTGACGCAGTAACTGACTCACAGAAATAGATTTATTTGACGTTACTTTTAATTTTTTAAATATATTTTAATAAACAATTTAATAGGGTTTTGGTCTTTGTATAAATATTATCTAAATAACACCAACTATTAGTTTAATAAGCTGGGTAAGTTAATTTCCTTCAATATAAACACCGTATTTTTTATTTAATTGGAGTCGTGACAAAAAGATTTTAGTAATTGGTAAATTTATCCTGCTATATCTAACTAATTTATTCTTGATGATTAATTTAACCAATTTTTTTCATTGTGCAGTTAAGTAATTTAAGTTTAGTAGTTTAAACTTGTTAAAGAAATTACTTTTTCACCGAAATAATGAATTATAATTATTTATTGGCTTCTTTTTAGCTATAAGATTATTAAGATTTACTATCCTCGTGAATTATTTAATTTACTTATATCAACTTTTTAAAATCCTGATAAAATAACTTTTCCGACGATAAAGTAGGGGATGTTTTAATTATCCAACATCAATTATCTCTGCATAGAAAAATACTGTACATAATATAAAAAAAATTATTTCGCTCAGTTAATTATTTCAAAGAAGAACACAACATTTTTTTAATTAATGCACAAGAAATAAGCTACATATTAATTAAAACAATTTGTTCACAATGTTAAACAAATTTTATATTGTAATTTAAATTCCAAATTCAATAATTCGATATTCGATATAACATTTATTTTGCATAATTTCAATTTCAACTTATTTTAAGTTTCTCAAATTAATGTTAGCAAATAATAACTATCTGGAAAAAAAATTGGACAAAGTTCTGAATAATTCCGGACTAATTTTAGATGAAACAGATTAATTTCGAGATCCGGTTTTTAGATACTATCCGTAAATACTAACTAATTAAAATAATGCTTGAAAAATATATAAATATATTAAAGATAAAAATTTGAACGAATGAGGAGAATCGAACCTTGGATGTAACGCACGCAAAGCAGTACTTTAACCCACAAAGCTAACCTACCTACGTTAATCTAATTATTAAAATACAGACATCCGAAAAGAGTTCGATTCAGCACGGAAATAAATAGGCAATAATTTTCTAAATCCAAAAATAATCCAAATAAGAACGGCATTTATTCGTCCCTTGTTATTTTTAAATCCAGAAAGAGTCCAGTTCAGTACGAAAATTTACTAAATGATTTTCAGGTTATATGCACGGGGAAAACGTTTGAGGTAATCTTTCCCATATTATATGCAGGACCTCGGATCAAAGTTACAATTGAGATATTGTGTTAAAAATTCTGATAGTTATTTTCAAAAAATAAGAAAAATTTTCCCATATACGTGGTACTTGAGAGTCAAAAGTAGACTGAAAAAGACTACTCGCTTAAAGCTGTAAAATGTGCATTAAAGTTGAAAAGAGTTTGCCGAGAAATGTGCAGAAGTTTACCATGCTACGGGTAATCGGAGTTCGGGCTCAGCGTCAAGTCCAATGACTCTCCAGCATGGTAAACTCTCCTCAAAACTCGCAATTTATTCCTATCGCATGATAAATCAAACTTTCTCCCTCTTTTTCCATTTTTAATTTGCAGATGCGATCACATATTATTTGTCTGTTAATTCCACAAGAACTCTTTCTATTAAAAGGAAAAAGAATGATCTTTAAATTATTAATTTTAATACTTATATTAGAGGCTAGCCTAGCTTACGTTGAATTATATAACATGCAACTATGACAAACAAATTTTAAACGAAAACTTGTTAGATATTTCATATTTTACTGACTACTCTTTCAATTAGTTTATTTTTTAAATTCTTATAATATTTTGATTCTTTAATTGTGTATTTCTGTAAATAGTTTAATTCCTAATATTTATTTACATTTAATACTAAAATAATAAATTTTATAATAAATTAAACAATATTTGTATTTTACATTAATTAAAAAGAAAATTACCTAAAATATTTCAGATATGATGCTTTTCTTGGTTTTTTTATCATTGTAAAATTAAACTATCAAACATATATTTTACAACTTCGAAACTTCTATGTTTGTAAATTTTTTTAAATAAAAATTTCTTGTAATTTAAAGGCAGATTTTTTATATTTTAAAGTTTCTTTCTTGCTTTGAAAATTTTCAATTATGGTAATTTTTACTCTTTACTATTTTTAAATAGCTAAATGTCATTTTTTAAAATTATTATTTTTCTTACTTTTCATTTATTATACCTTTATAAGATCTACTTAATTCATTACTTTCAATTTTTAGTTGTAATAACTTTTATTTATTCAAATTCTTATTCAAAATAATATTTATTTTCGTAAATAACGTTTAACAAATTCTCTAAATCTGAGTTAGTTAAAAATAACTAGCTTGAAATCAAAAAGTTAGCTATTAATTCAAATAGCTATATTTCTACTAATCATTTAGTAAAAAATAAATAATTATTAGTTTAGTTTATTTTTAAGTTATATCAAAATAGATAATATTTTAGTAAAATTCTGATTATTATTAATAATTAATTATTTTTAACTAATTCAGATTAAAAGAACAGATAGGATTTTCTAGGTTATTAAACTTTTAATGCAGAAAATACAAATTTGTTTCTATAAAAATTATTATATTAAATAACATTTATATTAATGTTTTTATATATAATACATATAATATATTTTTAATAAATGAATATTTGGTTTTTTAAACATTGTAAGAATTAAAATTTTAATAAATAAGAATTTTCTGTCTAATTATTAAATTACTTTCTTTAAAAATTATATAATACAGGAGTCTCGGAAATCGAAATTAACACAAGTGAAATTGATCTAAAGTGAATAAAAGATAAAGTCAAAGATTTTGTTAATTACACCTATTTTTAATATTTAGATAATTGTTAAATTTGTACACATTATAAAAAATATTTTTTAAAATATCTTCAAGTTATTTTTATAACAAGACCTTTAAGTTTTATTTAATTAATGAACTGCATAATTATAACTTTATACATTAAATAAAACTTTTTTTTAAATTAAAAAACTATTTGACATTAATATAATATTTTGGTCGTACTTTTTAGAATTTAAAATACAAAATAAGTTCTAAATTAACATTTTGAATTTGATTCACAGATTATTGCAAGACAAAAAAGAAAGATTTAATAGAAATTACCAAAATTTTGAAACTTGATTTATATAAAAAATTGATCAAGGAAGGAAGCAATAATTAACACATAATTGTTTTAAATTAAAATTATTCAGTCTAAAGATATAAGAATTAAAACCGTTTCTCATAAAGGGATACAATTCTACTCAGTTAGTATATAAGGAAAGTTTGAATCTCTAATTCCAAATGTATTCGAGCGTGTTCGGTGTGCGTGAATGTGTATTTAGATATTTGTATATTGCGGCGTAAGTTTAGTTTAGGTAAATCGCGTCTTGTATATAGTTGAAAAGAATATTAAATTAATCTTAAGGTTAAAACTATGATCGTGATTGTATCGTTAAATGTAATTATAATTAGCGAAATAAGTAATCTCTATAGGAAATAAATCTGTAATTAATATGAAGGAAATCTTTTTATTTTTTGGTTGAATAGAAAAGATCATCTAGTTGGCAAAACTTTACCATGCTGGTGAGCAGGAGCCTTGACAAGAAAATTGTCAAGAATTCGAGCTCAGCGCCTTGTCATCCAGCATGGTAAAGTTTTCCCACGTGCTGTGTATAATACTACTCAACTTTCTGGCAATCGAGGAATCGCCCTCCGACCATCAAATTACCATGCTGGAGAGTGATGTGTATCCATATTTTTGTATAAAACATTTCTAATTCTTGAATAATTTCTATTATAAATTGAATGGTAAAGTTTTCTAAAAATCACTTTGATCCGAGGTGTATCATGCTAACATGGTAAACTTTATCTGAAACATTTTCTCCGTGTGATAATATGAATGTGTAATGTAGGTCAATTAATAATCCTAACAAGATAAAAATGTTAAATATGACAGTCCAAGTAAAAGTAATAAGTAAATTCCTTTAATTTTTATAGCTGAAAATATTTTCTAAGCTCGGTAAGAAAGTCGATTTGAAAACATTAACAAACAATTTAAAGATTGAAGAATTTTTTTGAAGCAGATGATAGTAAGTTTTCCAAAGTATGAGAATTCTATTTTTATAACATAGTGAGGGGTTGAGAGAAAAAGAGAGATCGAGAACGACAGAGTGAGGGAGTGAGCTGGATTTTTGATAAGAGGCGGGTACCTAACAGGAAGGAAGAAATCTTTTCTAAGAGCTCGGGACACGAGCTTCAGGGAACTGCCTCTGAACATCCTTGTTCGTTGCTCATTAAATTCATCGAGGGTCGCTCTCCTCCAACTTTTTCCTATGTCAATGAATTTAACGAGGGTAGAGTTATCTTCTCTTATGGCTAGAGTCTTGTTACATCACCAACGGAGTAACAATTTTTTTCTTTGCGTAAAACTATATCTCCGTAGGGTAAACTTCTAATGATTTCACGAATAAACTTTTTCATCTATATAAGAAAATATGAAAAAAAATACCACTTTCCCATTGAAAAAATGTGAAAAAAGTTAAGTAGAAATAAATTTAATGAAAATTTGTTTAGTGAATTTACAATATTATTGTTTTTATATCTAAGTAATTGTATATCCATTATACTCAAGTTTCCTTTTATTTAAAATTTTCCTAACAGTTGCACTGTTGAGAGGCTATTTTAAATCGAATTTCCGGAAAAGTCACTTGTACTTTTGTCACTGTTTCGTTGCTTCGGGCTTTTTCAATATATCTGTATGAAACAAAAGTTTAGTCGTTTCAAAGTTTCACTATTCACTGTACGTGTCTTAATGAACTTAAAAGCTTGAGCTACAAAATTCAAAGAACAAGTAATTTTACAATGAGAAACATTTTTTGCGTCAAATAAAATAGTTCCAAACGGAGCCGAGAATTTCCGAAAAGTATCGATAGGTACCGAGTGAATCCAAAAATATAAAAATCAGTCAAAAATAGAATGCAATAAATTTACTAACACAACATCGATGTTATCAAAATAGTATAAAATATAATTTAGTGGAACTTTCAGTAAGATATTTCGGAACCATTTATCCCTACAATTCATTACAACCCCCTAGCGATAAATTCGACATTTATCAAAGAAAATAAAGTTTGTGTTGAGAGATACATAGGAGTGGCAAAATATAATCAACTGAGGTTTCAGTTTGAGTGATTCGAAGGGGAGTAAAAAATGTCAAGGCCTTTAGGATATTGTCGGTGGTTTCATTCGGAAGTTATATAGTTATATCTCTTAGTTTGATATTTTTCTTTTTTTTTGTTTGTTTTTACAAGTAGTTATACTATATTCTTGATGAAGCCTCTATTGAATTCAGACTTCACAGAACTGAAAGCTTAAACTTGGTGAAGATGATGCCTGCTTGGCATCTGTGATAGGCTTGAATTCCATATAATATACCATCCGATATTGCTGAAAAGGGGTCGGAGCTGTTTAACAGTCATTTGATCGTTCTGCCACGTTCTAACAATGGCTTACATCACTTGGAAAATGACGCATTCCAGCTTGAAAACCATCACTTTAATGTCCAGAATGCTTAAAGGATTGTTTCCTCGACCCCTGTCTGGCAGAAATTTATGCAGAAATTTTATTTTTGTTATGAAGAAAATTCTAGTTTATAATGTGATGAAAATAGTAGATATTAATAGTAAAATGAATCTATTCCGTTGAAAATTTTAAAAATGAAAAATAAATTTTGTATTTAAACTTAGTACTTATTACTGCAATTATATAGTAAATATAACTATAAATATAGTTTGTTTCTAAATCTAAAATTTTGGAATTATTCCAATCAAAATCAAGATTATTAAAATTTTTATGATGACGAATTTCAGTTCTTAGTTCATTTTTATGTTCATTATTACGTCTTATTACTGTTCTTTTTGATTAATCAACATATGCTACTTGGCAGTCTTTACACTTAATTTTGTAAGAAAAAAAGTAGTATAGAAAATACATTTTTTGGAAATGTTTTATATAGGCAGTAGGAAATAAAACTGCTCTAAACTTTAGAACTGACATTAATAACTTGTCAACAATGTATTTAGACGTTATCGAAACTTTTATCAGCATCTCCACGCTGAGATAATAAGCCTCTAGCCAATTTCTAGGTTAAGGGACTCTGAACAAAATAAACAAGATACCGGCGATCACAACCAAACTTCAAGGTTAACAGTAGCATTTAATCAGCTAATAATAAAAAAAGTGCTTTGCAGGTGCTATATCAACAACCTCTCTCGGCTAAATTTAATCAAAAATTGGTTATATGTGACGCTCCGCGAGAGAAGGGACCTATCGCGGGAAAAATCAATTTTCATTTTTTCATGTTAAAAGATAGTTTTTGAGTTGTTCTTTCATTTTCATGTTTCAAAATTTTTTTTTTAACTACACTTTTTGTTTAAACGCTTCAAACCTAAGCGTACTAAGTGTATCGCATTTTTTGGCTTTTCTTTGAACGACCGTCCCGTGAAATTAACAATTAATTATTTTGATTTTTTTATGGTTATTGATAGTTTTTGAGTTGCTTTTTGAGTTCCAAAAATCAAAATTAAATTCCTGCAATTAGTTTTCTTGTTATGAAGCTTTAAACATGGGTATGTCAAGCGTCTCGATTTTTCTTTCTCCGCTTTGCCCTTCCATCCTTTAAAGTTTGCTTTCTCAGAGATAGGTCCCTTCTCTCGCGGAGCGTCACATATTTAGTCAACTTATTTTCTCAGTGCAAGAAATAATGTATTATTATCATTAAAAAATAGTTTATTATATATTGTTCTGTTAAATTTAATTAATTTCAACCTATTACGTAATACCTAATAGACTAACAGTATTTAACAAAATTACTATATACTAATGAAACGTCCATCACTATAGGTGAGAACTGGGTAAAATGACTATTTGGGTAAATTGGCATTTGTTAATAATTTGAACAAAAATAAATATTAAACATAATTGTTTTTATTAATAAAGTATAAGGTAAAGATGGTTTCTATAAAATTCTATGTTCATCAGTTAATTATTACAAAATTTATTAAAAAACTGTGAAAATAATAATAACAATAATAATAATAACAGAAAATATGCACTTGTATCTCACAGATGTGTATAATTTTTTCTAAAATTGATTCTTAAACATTTAGCTTTCTAAACACCTTGATTAAATTTATAAAAATAAGGCTTAAAATTTAACAAAAAGTTAGTTTAGTTTTAATTACATCGTGTGTTTTTGGGTAAATTGCCTTTTTGCTGTAAAACTTCTAAGCAATAAGATACGTACGATACGAAAAATCTCTTGGCTTACGTATATTTAGATGTTGAAACTATATATATCAAGTTGTAATTCGCAATTCATTGCCAATTACTATATTAAATAATTTTTTTAAGCCTATTTTTATCCTAATATTAATATTCAGAACAACTAAAGTAATAGCCTTAACGCGGAAAAGCACTGAATGAATAAAATTATTTTTTTAAAATTCGAAAATAGGATTTCCTTTTTTTTTGGACCGCCTTACATGATTTCGTGATCGCATATTTTAATTTATATCCAAAAATTTTAAAATGGAGACTTTTTGATAAGATAGTATCAAAAAATTACAAATTATTTTTTATAATCATATTATTCGTCCAAAGCCAATATTTGGTACATATTGGAGAAAACTTTATCTTTTTAGTAAAATTAAAGAAGATATTATATTAAGGTTTTTTGGACCGCTGAGTAAAAATCTGTTATTAACATTACAAAATTCAAAATGGGGATCCATATTGAATCTCGTTGTTAAAAATAAAATCTGAGCCCGGAATATAAAGACTTTCTATTTCCAAAATTTAGAAATCAAAATTTTTGAATGCGTTCAACTTAGAATCAAATAAAATTTTCATCAATATAAATTTGCGCATATAAAAATTAAAATTGATTGAAATTTGTAAAAATTAAAATTACTCTAGATGGAAATTAATAATTTGAATTACCTAATTTAAATTTAGAAAAAATTTAAATTAAATTAATAAGGATTAGATTACAATTTTGAAAATGTAAGTTTCATTGGATTTAAATTTGGATTAAGTTAAATTTAAATCAATAAAAATTGTGACATAATAAAATGTTAAAATCGGGTTTGATAAAGCTTGGAAAAATTAAATAACTGAAGTTTACATTAATTAAAAGTTACAATAACCAAATTCTTAATTCATAGTAAATATATAATAACAGTCTAAATTCAAATTGATTAAATTTTGAATAAATATTCATTTTAATAATTCAAATTATTAAATTTTAAAATTTGGGGAGTTTGAATTTCATTGAATAAAATTAGTAAGGAGTAAGATGTAAATTTAGGTCGTATAAAAGTTGAATAAAAGAAATTTAGGTTTGTTGACAATTTTTGACATTAAATGTTTTGGTCGATTATGACCAACGATTATAATACAGATTAATTCAAATTTCGTTATACTAAAGTTCTTAATAACTAACATTTTTATAGAATGATTATATGACATTAATCAAAATTATTATGAATTGTAATGAAAGTCAATTGGATTTTTAATCAATTAAATTAAATTCAGAATCATAACTATAAATTCCCTTAATATTTATAATTATAATTCTCTTAATTTTCCATGGCATTGTATATGCAAAAATTTAGCTAACATAAGTAAGTTCTCTAATTATATATTTTTCTTGATGTTTTAAAATTTTAATTAGACTTCATGATTAATTAAAAAATATTATTATATTATAAAAAATATACGTATATAATATTACAATATAGATGGAGTTTTACGAATCTTTAATTTATAGAAAAAAATTAAAACTAAATATATACGTTTATCATATTATAATCAATAATTATAATTAATAATTAATTAATAATTAATTAATAATTAATAGGTTATAAGTAACAATAAAAATGAAATATCTATAAATGTTGCTTTTAAAATCTACGAATAAATGAAAACGCACCCATTAATTAAAATTTCTTAAATAAAAAATTATTTACTAAATTTAGTAAAACTTTCAATATTTTTGTTGAATTTTACTGTTATATTTTTGTATTTGGTATAGTAGTTCTTACATTTTTTCTTTTAACTATTAATGAAAAAAATATTAAAAAATTGATTTAATTAACTAAAAAAATGAGTGGTAGAGTCTCAATTTTATTTGTTTTAATGAGTCTTTTGATTAAATCCTCTGCAATATAATTTTAAAAATTCTTTTCAGATCTTTTTTTTTTTAAAAAACATTGATTTCAGTTAGTGTAAAATAAAGCCCACTTTTAAAAAAAGTCTTTTCAAACTGTAATAAAAATATAAAAATACATTTTCAAAAAGAGAAAAATAAAACTGTAAATAGAGACATCATATAAGTGATTTTTCTGAAAGTGGTCTTTTGGATGTCTCGATTAATTTTACAAAAACTATACAGTAATAATAATTATTCTCAGTATTCTTAATTAAAATTGAGCGTTTACTTAGTGTTATAAAAGAACTTAAGCCATTTGGCTGAACCAAATCAATATAAACACTAAAAAGATTTCATCTCCAAAGCCTTTTTGGTATGTCTTTAACACGACTTCTATGACAATATTAATTTTTTTAATGTCTTTTTGTATTCTTTTTAATTATTAAAAAATAGTTTCAGAAACTTAAATCGTTTTTTGAGTTTTATCTAAAAGTTCAAAATTTGTAGACAGCTGCTTTCTAGATAAAAAAAGTCTTTAAACTTTGTCTTCCATTTTAGGTTAAAATTACTTTGTGATGTATAATCGTATTTAAACATGTTAAAAATATTCTTAACACATTTTTAATAATTGGGCGAGTAAAAATTCAAATTCATCTCCGAAGCCTCGTTATTTTAGTAAATAACTGAAATATTTTAAACATTAACATTATAAAATAAAATTTTGCTAAAATATTTTTATGAATAACTGAAAACAATCTTTTAATTCTACATTATTTCTCATAAAAATAAGAAAATTATCTTCTTTTCATCTCCGAAGCCTTTTTCTTAAAGTCACTGAGATTTCTTTTGTTTTTAATGTTTATTTTCAATGTTTCGAACAAGTTAACTTTTTTTCTATTGGCATGAAGTGGAAATTTTGGTATGTTTTTAACATTTTAATCAATTTTTTTATTAAACAAATAAAATGAAATAAATATATGTATTTAACTTTTTACAAAAAAAGAATTGAATGTTCATTGAAATAATATCTGAAATATTGTTTTTTGGTTACCTAGCAATTTTTCAGTAAATAATATTGAAACTTGAAATGGTTATAAATTAATTTTGCGAACCAGTATATAAAGTTTCTTAATATCATTTTAAGTAATCCTACAGAAGGAAATTTAAATTATCTAAAAAAATGTTATTTTAAAATTTAAATACAAAAGGAGTACTATCAGAAGAATCACCTATATAAAAAATCATCAAGATCATTTTTAAAACACATAAAATGTGCCATAACTTTGGTTGTTTTTATTAATTTCTTTTATATTTATCAAATACGTATAAAAAATAATAATAAATTATATTGTAGACTTACTATTGTTTCACGAATTTTCAATGTTTTTAACTAAAATAACATAATAACGTAATATAAATTCTTTCTCCGTTTAATTAATTTTTTTTATTTCAGTTTATTTTAAGAACAAACATTGTTTGTTATTTAAAATCTTCTCTTCCTTCATGATCAGAAATCACAAATTTAATAATATTTTATTTATTCACTTTGAAAGATAAATGATTTTAAAGATTTTTAAAGATAAATAAAAATTAATATTGACATTTTTACTGATGATGGTGATATTTTTTTTGTTTTGTATTGATTGATTTAAAAAAAAACTTCAAGTGATAGAACAGCCAATCAGATTTTCAACAACAATGAAAGCGAGATATTTGATACTATTTCGTTACATCACTTTTTTTAAATAGGAATACGAACATATTTGTCTACATTCAAGAGGAATTTTCTTTTTAACATAAGAATATGTTATCTAAGGGATATGACTTTTAAGGTTTCCTTTCTGATTGAACTTATTCCTTTACGTTTAAGATTATTTCTTTTAAATTAATATTATTCCTCTATACAAATAGATTCTTGAAGTATCTTGCAATTATTTTATTTTGGCATTTACTCAACTTCAAGTTATTTAAGAAATATCATTTAGTGTCATTTTTGAAAAATGTAATTGCAGAAAATATGAAGTGATTTAATTATATTAATAATTGTACTAATATATTATTTTATGAATAAAAATTACCGGAAAGTTAGTTTAAGAAGTAAATTTACGTATTTATTATTTCAATTTAAAATATATTTCTATTTTGGTAATATTTATTTTATTTTGTAACAAAAAAAAAAAATAATAATAATAATAATGTAATTTTAAAATACATTTATGTTTAATTAATTATCAATTTAAATAAAAAAGAAAAATAATACCTTAACTAATGAAAAATTTCAGAGAGTATTTAAAGATTATATCATTATAATCTACATAATTTTCCTTCTAAGATACATTATTTATTTCATTATTTTAATTTGAATAAGTCAGTTGTCAATTGATGACTCAAATTATAATCATTTTTATTTAAATCTTTATTTATAGAGTTTATTAAATTATACTTTTTATTTCAAATAATATCTGAAAAAGGTTAGGCAATACATAAATTGGATAGTACTGAAGTTGCTCTGTATTTGATAAGATTACAATTTATTGAGGATTCCTTTCCAAAGGAGAGGAAAATCCATTCAATTAAAGAGATATACTTTAGTGCCCATATATGAAAGGAAAATTTGCATAATATTTTTGTTAATAATTTAATTTTAGCTCAATTAGTTTTGAAAATTTTATCGATCATTCCTTTTGGTTTTGTCTTTCGCTTTTTTACAATATTATTTTGACTGTTAATAATTATTGGGATTGTACAAATATTGTATGTGTTGGAACAGTGTTAAATCCTATTAAAAAACTCATCGACATTAGATAAATTTATTTTAGGAATCAATTTATGATCATTTTGGTGTGGTGGTGAATTTTTTGCAGTTGCTTTCAAGATAGACAATCTTCTTTTTTGTTTATTTTTGGATAAACAATTCTTGATATTGATTATCAGTCAGAATTTTATAAAATTCGTCAATGTATCATTTTTACTATAATTTGACTCATTGATATCGATTCTGTTTAAATTATTGTCAGAAACCTTTCGAAAAATAGAGAGCAGGAAAAAGATAAAAAGCGTTAGATTTTTATATTTAATCAGAAACCAGTTGAGATTAGATACCATTCTTTATTTGTGCTAGAATTGGAGCTTTTTTTTTTTTTAAAAAATAAACACCAGCACCAGTTGCCTGCAGTGAAACTTATGTTTCATTGAGCATAAGTTGTGCTGCAGGCGATTGGTGTTTATGCGTCAGTACAACCAATCGTGATCTGTTGGGGGCAGATTTGGCCAATGGAAAGACCGAATTTAAAGGCATGCCAATGGCCGTTGCTACGTGCTGCACGAGATAACTGGGTTATGACGTCGGTGCCAAGTAGCCGGTAGTCGCGTTTAACAATAGATCCGGCAATCTATTCACTGACGTCAGCAACCCCTCCCCTCCCCACCCCTTCTTCCTTCATTCCCCTTCCATCTAGACATTCGCTTTTCGCAATTCCACCCTCTATAGCGTTTTCTCCCTCTACGCTCTATTCCAATATTACGCTGCACTACGCCTGGGGCAGTATCCTGTCATTCTGTTGCTGATTCCACACTTAAATCTAAGAGCCAAGTCGTAGCGTATTTCCGTTACAAACTTGTCGAGTCCACCAATAGGAGGTTCCGACTTTACCGAAGCGACTTATTCTATTGGTCGACTCGAGAAAGTCACTAGAGATAAGGCGGGACGACTTTCTTCTTAGAGTTTAGGTGTGGAATCAGCCTAAGCTGCTCAACACACTACAGGTGTCTTCTTTCATAAAGGCCGGTCGTTGTACGGTAAATTTCATTTTAGCCTGGCTTTGTGCAATATCACGAGGCAAGTTTAACTTTATGCTGAATATTTGTAACTAATAGCAACTACAAAGACGTACATTGTCACGTGTGAAACATTGTTGTCCATTCATTATTTGAAACTAGAAAAATATGCGTATTTTATTTGTAAAATTAGGTGGTATTTTTGTATTGTATTAGGGAAAAGAGGGTAAATTCCCACACAGCACCGGAAATTTCCTGAATTTTCCCTGAATATTTGTCAACATTTCTCGAATATTCGAACTTAATATTCAGGGAAGTTTCGTGGAAGCAGTAAAATGTCCGCCTAGAATAATATTGGGCGCGAAATTTCCCTGAAAATGTATTTCCAATTTTCAGGGAATTTCTGCCTCTAATATTCCTTGAAAATTCAGGGAAAGTTAAAAAAAATTTCCAAAATTTTTTTTAATCTGGTAATTGATCAAAAAAATATGTTATATTCGACATCCGTGGGATTCTAGAAAATTAAAAACTACTGCGCAGCCGTAAGTGTCATAGAATCCAAGTTCGACCAGTGCGCATCAAGTTAAGTGAATATACGAATACTATGAATATTGGAGGAATGTTAGATGCGGAAATTCCCTGAAAATTAGAAATACATTTTCAGGGAAATTTCGCGCCCAATATTATTCTAGGCGGACATTTGACTGTTTCCACGAAACTTCCCTGAATATTTAGTTCGAATATTCGAGAAATGTAGACGAATATTCAGGAAAAATTCAGGGAATTTCCGGTGCTGTGTGGGTTGTGTATGTAAAAGTTTTTAGTTAAGGGGAGATTACACTGATTTTCAGGTTTTTTTCAAAGATTTTTTTTTAATAGTTAAAAAAAATATTTATTACTTAAAACTTTTTCAACATAAAATACAACTTTTAAAGTAATTAAAAACATTTTTTTTTATTTTTTTTTTAATATTGTCTTAGAAAATGGCTGCCGAATGTGGTCCTGTCTGAAAGTTGTTTACACTCTTATTTTTACACTATTCAACGAAATAACTTGAAATTTGGACAGCATGATCCTTGAATGTGTAGTTTTCGTGTTGACTAGGATTTTTAAGATCCGCCAATATTTAAAATAGTTATAAACAATTTAAGTTGCAAAATTAAGGTTGAAAAATTCAATATTCTGCCATTCGGATATTTTTCAGTAAATATTTCTGATTCTAGTCAACACGATAGCCAAAATGGTACAGATTAAGAAACTTTTTAATTTTTTCATTTCAGATTAACCGTTGCGGAGGAAAAGTGTAAACAACTTTCAGACAGGACCACATTCGGCAGCCATTTTTTAAGACTACATTAAAAAGAAAAAAATAAAATAAATGTTTTTAATTACTTTAAAAGATGTATTTTATGTTGAAAAAGTTTTAAGTAATAAATATTTTTTTTAACTATTAAAAAAAAATCTTTGAAAAAAACCTTAAAATCAGTGTAATCTCCCCTTAATAAAACTCATTTAAAAATATTTTTGACAAATAAAAATCATCGGACATTAAAAGAAAAACTATTAGGAATCAAATAAGAGAATTATTTAAAGTAGGTACCGTAAGGTGGCCCAAAAAAAAAATTTCGATTTTCATAAACCTTACCTCCCAATTTTGTTCTTTGGCGAAAAAAATGAGATACGTATTTTTTTATTTTTTTATTTTTTAATATTAACCCGTGCCGCGAAGCCGTTGAAAATTACCATTGAATTCCCATAGGAAAAATGTTCTTTTTCGTAAATTTGACATAAAATCGTGAAAAATTGACCTTTTTCTTTTTTTTTCTTTTTTTTCAAATTCTGAATTTTAATAAAGCATAGAGTGGAAAAAGAGCGGTTTTGTGCACAAAATAGCCCCACTTGACAGTACCTTAGGGTGGCCCAAAAAAAAAATTTTCGATTTTCATAAACCTTACCCCCCAATTTTGTTCTTTGGCGAAAAATATGCGATACGTATTTTTTTATTATTTTATTTTTTAATATTAACCCGTGCCGCAAAGCCGTTGAAAATTACCATTGAATTTCCATAGGAAAAATGCATTTTTTTGTAAATTTGACATAAAATCGTGAAAAATTGACCTTTTTCTTTCTGTAAACGATATTTTTGTTCATGAATGTTCAAATAAGAAAAATTTGTCGTATATTTATTAAATAAATTATTTAAACTATTTTTTATGTGACTGTAAAAAAACCCATAAACGTAAAAAAACCTGGAATTTATTAAAAAAAATATTAATTATTATTTTAAATGCTTTTTCTTCATTCTTTAATGTTATTATCAAAATATATATTATTTTTTATGTTTTACCATGTTACATAATTTGTTTAAACAATTTATTGTTGTTATTTCCCTACAAAATGACAAATAAATCGAGCGTTTTTCAATTTTCTTAAACTTTCTAACTTTAGACGCTTAATAGAAACATAAATTTATATATATTTATGTTATATAAATATTTATTATCAAATTAGGACGCTATCAATTATTGAAACAAATTATTGTTGTTGTATATTAACTTTTTCAGAAACGCTTAAAAAGAGTTGTAGTTTTTTCTTAATTTTGCAACTTGCTTTTTTTGAATCAACCACATGTTAATAAATTAAATAAAATTATTATAAAAACAATTATTTAAACAAATTATCGTTGTTATTTATTAACTTTTTCAAAAATGCTTAAAAAAGTTGCAGGTTTTTCTTAATTTTGCAAATTGCTTTTCTTAAATCAACCACATTTTAATAAAATAAATAAAAATTATTATTATAACAATTATTTAAACAAATTATTGTTGTTATTTATAAAATTTTTAATAAATGCTAAATAAAGAGTTAAACAGTTTGTTTAAAAATTTGTTATGTTAAAAATTTATTAATTTTTTATAATTGTGGTTGACTTAAGAAAAGTGATTTGCAAAATTAAGAATAAACTACAACTCTTTTAACACTCTAAAAACAAGTGTCTTATTTTGTCTTCACTTTTAAGACATTTTAGTGTGTCTTAATTTTAAACCATTGAGATAGTGTCTTAAAACTACCTGTAAGACGCTTTCTAAACGTCTTATGTCTTAAAATAAGACACTTGTGAGACACCTGTTTTTACAGTGATTTTTACAGTGAACATTTTTCAAAAAGTTAATAAATAACAACAATAATATGTTTAAATATTTGTTAAAATAATAATTTTATTATGTTTATTAACATGTGGCTGGTTTAATAAAATCAATTTGGGAAATTGAGAAAAAACTACAACTTTTTATAAGCATTTTTGAAAAAGTTAATAAATAACAACAATAATTTGTTTAAATAAATGTTTTTGTAATAATTTTATTAAATTTATTAACATGTGGTTGGTTAAAGAAAATCAATTTGCAAAATCAAAAAAAACTACAACTTTTTGTAAGCATTGTTGAAAAAGTTATAAATAACAACAATAATTTGTTTAAATAAATGTTTTTGTAATAATTTTATTAAATTTATAAACATGTGGTTGGTTAAAGAAAATCAATTTGCAAAATCAAAAAAAACTACAACTTTTTGTAAGCATTGTTGAAAAAGTTAATAAATAACAACAATAATTTGTTTAAATAATTGTTATAATAATAATTTTTTTCTTATTTTATTAAAATGTGGTTGATTTAAGAAAAGCAAATTGCAAAATAAGAAAAAACTACAACTCTTTTTAAGCAATTCTGAAAAAGTTAATTAATAACAACAATAATTTGTTTAAACAATTGTTAGCGTCTTAATTTGATAATAAATATTTATATAACATAAATACATATAAATTTATGTTTTTATTAGGCATCTAAAGTTAGAAAGTTTAAGAAAATTGCAAAAACGCTTGATTTATTTGGCATTTTGTAGGGAAATAACAACAATAAATTGTTTAAACAAATTATTTAACATCATAAAACATAAACAATAATATATATTAAGATAATAACATCAATAAATGAAGAAAAAGCATTTAAAATAATAATTAATATTTTTTTTAATAAATTCCAGGTTTTTTTACGTTTATGGGTTTTTTTACAGTCACATAAAAAATAGTTTAAATAATTTATTTCATAAATATGCGACAGATTTTTATTATTTGGACATTCATGAACAAAAATATCGTTTACAGAAAGAAAAAGGTCAATTTTTCACGATTTTATGTCAAATTTACGAAAAAGAACATTTTTCCTATGGAAATTCAATGGTAATTTTCAACGGATTTACGGCACGGGTTAATATTAAAAAATAAAATAATAAAAAAATGCGTATCGCATATTTTTCGCCAAAGAACAGAATTGGGGGGTAAGACAAGAAACAATTTTTTGTCTGAGTTATAGAAACTCAAAGTTGTGCTCAAAATAAAATGGTGGGGCTATTTTGTGCATCAAAGTTTACTTATTTATAAAGTTGTGTAAAAAATTTGTTTGAACGTTTTTGCTGCATGAAGTATTATTTCTAGATATTCTAGAATACAATAAAGAAAAACAAAGCCAGCAATATTTTTTTCCTAGGAATTGTTTAACTAATTTGAAAGTAAAACACTAAAATTTCACAAAAAAATAGATTTACAAAAAAAGTTATTTCTTTAAGAAAATTTTACCTAAAATAACTTCTATCACACTTCTTGAGTTATTTTAAGAGAAAAAGTTTCAAAATTAACTTGAAAAGCATGTAATTATTAATGTTACTTTTTTTTAGGTTTTTAAGACAACATATGTAAAACTGAAATTTCATGCTTATTTCTTGTCTTTTATAACAAAAATAAGACAAAAATGTTTCAAAACGAAATTCTAAAGTAATTTTTACTAACTACAAAACAAATTATTGAAAAAAACTTGATTTTAAAGAATGCACAAAATAATCCACCAAATCCTGGTTTTTCAGTTTTTTACAATTTTTTCTTAAAATATGCAATAAAAAGTTAGCGCATCACGTATATATCATCACAACTGAATGATCAACAAGTATTATTAATACCTTTAGAAACACTTTTAAACTTCCGGAGATCTGAACAGCATTTTGAGAACTTTGAAATTTTTCAGCTTGATTTTCATGATTTTACGATTTTTTTTCTGATTTCTGATAAAGAATTAAGTAAATTCATTTAGTACTCTCTGTAGTCTAGATATCAGAAAATATTTATACCAAGTAGCAATCTTAAGCAACTGAATATAAAGATTTAATTCATTAAAAATCTCGCGAGCACAAAATAGCCCCACGGCGCACAAAATAGCCCCACTTGACGGTAGGTACTTATTTAAGATAAGAGAATGATTTCTTTTATAATTTAAATTTTCCTAGATTTATTATAATAAAAAATAAAATTATTGGAATAAAAATTATTATTTTTATAATTTTTGTCATAAAATTCGCTATTTAGGGGAATATTAAAAAAAGTTTAAGTTTGAACTTAATTTACAATTTTTTAAACAAGTTTATCATCAAAATCGTGGGGAGTCGACATTTTATATAAAATCCAATTGACAGAATATCACTGTAAAAAATATTGGGATTTATACCTAAAACTTTTTGTGTCATTTTTCCAATTTTTTTAGGTAAATTAGTTTTCCAATTTTGGGTAATTTTATCAAAAAACCTTTGAAGATTTTCCCTAAATTCTTCGGGAATTTTCCAACTTTTTTGGGTAAAGTGTATTTTCCAAAAGCTTTGGAAATTCTTCCAAATTTCGGTATTTTTACCAAAAAAATATTTGGTAATTCTCCCAAAAATGTTAGGAAAATTTCCAACATTTTTGTGTTAAGTGTTTTTACCAAAATGTTTTTGGGTAATTTTCCCAAAACCTTTAGGTAAAATTACCAAAAATCTTGTATATTTTTACCCAAGAAATCTTTGGGTTTTTTGCTTCCAAAAAAGTTTTGGTGAAATTACCAAAGGAATTTTTTACACTGTACGTAATAGACCGAAATTTATTTATCCGCATATTTTACTTCTTGAAACGACATTTGTCGGAATATTTAACTTCCTGAAATTTCATTTGTCGGGACATTTAGCTTTCCCAAAACTCTATTTGTCATAAATTGTCGGGATATTCAGTTTCCCAAAACTCCATTTCTCAGAAAAAATGTTTCCAAAAATAAAGTTTTTTATGTTTTTACTGTTAAAAAAGTTTTACGCGAATTTGTAATTATTTTTTAAAAGTTGAAATGCAATTTTGTGGCTGAAAGTTAAAAGAGCATTACTATAATTTTTTTAATTCTGAGATAACAACATAATTATTTCTATATATATTTAAACACGCTTTTTAAAGTTTCACACTTCTAAAATAATTAAAATTGCAGGGAGATAATATTTTGAAAATTCTTTTTGCTACATTTTTTCCAGTTTTAGAAACTTACTCCTGTCCAGACTTCCATTTCAATTTTCTAACATTCTGAGTCTTCCTTTAAAAAATTCGAAAGACATCCTTCGAATTCTTCTCGATATCTTTGCAGAAATAAATTATATATTAGTTATATAATTATATATTTATAATTTTTTAATTACACAATTATCTATAAATAATAAATATTCATTCTTTTAACCTTCTTCGCAAATATTTTTTTTTGCTTTGCCATCCAAAGACTTCAGACTCTGAATTTGATTTGTATGTAATGGCAATCAAATTGATGTTTTTTAAAACGACATTTAAAAACAAATTAAAGTTAGTTACATATTAAAATGAACGGTAAAACTGCATAACTTCAACAAGATATGTTGTTATGGTGGAAAAATATTTAATTCATTAAAAACATGTGCATTTTGATAAATTTAATAAACATATTTTAAAAGTATCGCTGTCAAATTGTACCATATAAATAAGTATTTATTTGGGTGTGAGTAATTTTTGGTATTCATTTTTTGAAAACATTGCGCTTCCTCATAGAGATTACTACAAACATCACTAAGTTTTAATTAAAAGCTCGCAAAAAAATATTAAACAGGCCAATTGATGCATTTTTGAATTGTCTATAAAACAAGCAAAAATTATTCTTTATAACATTTATATAAAAAGCAAAAAAACATAAAAAAATTAAATTTTATATAAATTTTTAATTTTTGAAACCTTGAAAACTTGGAATAGGATTACAGTAGAAGGTTCGCAAATAGCTGAATCGATGCGTTTTCAAAAAATAAAACGAATAAAATACTTACATTTTAACTTTTTTTAAAAAAATATACAATTTTGCAAAAAAAAAAAAATTTTTTAAAACTCTTAAATGTGTAAAAAATAGTTAGAATTAGAATTGATAGATCGGGTTCAAATGTATATCAAAATTTGTCCCCTGAGGGACCTATTATTTAGTAAAAAACACATAGTTCTAAGTATTATAGTTTTCGAGAAATTAGTCCAAACGTAACGTGGACATACACACACAAAAGGACATTTTTTAAAAACTTCATTTTCGACATCCTGAGGTTGAAATATTTCGAGATGTGCCAAAAAATCGCAATTCGATAATTTGAGAGTAAAAAAATATTTCCTCTATGAGGAAACAGTACCTTAAATAATAAGACTAAATCTCAAATACCAAACATGTATGTTGATTTTTCGTTTTTACAGAACTAAGAGAATATTAAAACTTGTTTATCTCAAAAATATGAAACTGGAATTATGCTCTGTTACCTTTTAGCCACAGAATTAAAATTTAATTAATGTCTTGCTATTTACATATCTACTAACATTGTTTTTTGCAATTATTATTAGCTGTTAAATGTCAAATGCATCAGTTAATCAGACTTTGTTAAATATCTATTTCTGACTCTCTTCGTAAGTCGAGTTGAGTTCTTGACCGGTAATATATAATTTTTAATTTTATTACTAGGTATTATTTTAAAATATTACTTATGTAAAATAAATTTTAATCCATTTTAACCTTTTTTAGAGATTACATTTGCACTATTTTTTAAATATATTTTTTCGAAAATCGACGTTTTCCACCATTACTAATAATGTGTGTCAGATGACGGTATTGGTAACTTATATACTATCACGCCCAGCCATAATAAATTTCCATACAATATATTGGTTATACTACTCCTTCAAAAATTGTTGACTTTAAAGTTGTTGACACTGTTTAATTATCAATTTTAATAGTAAATAAATTGTTACATTCTGAAAAAAAAACTATGTAAAATATAATAATAATAATAATTTGTATAAATAAAAAAAATTGGAAAATCCTATACGTGTCACAAGTCAAGAGATATAATGTACAAAAATGTGAGTAAAAGTAAAAAGTTTCTTCTATTAGTTTTCTATAATCAATCATCTTGTTAATGTTATAAGAAGAATTACTTTTTACTACTGCAATATGCACTTTCTTCGAAAACCCGAATTTTGAATCCAAACAGAATTGTATGAAAAGAAAACTATAGAAATTATATAAAGCTCTCATGATTGCAGAAACTTGTAAAATAGAATTTTGAACACTTTAAAAAAATTAATAATCAAAATAATAAAAATTAATAATAAACCAATAATTTTACTAATAAAAACAATTATGTCTAATATTAATTTTTAACCGAATTATTAACGAATGCCAATTTACCCACATAGGCAATTTACCCAGCTTTCTTTTAATTCATTTTGAGACGTTTATTTTTACATTATAATTATGAAAAAGTCACGAAGAGTTAATGAACATTAATATTACAAATGAATTAAATGTTTTTGTAATAAGTACAATATCTTAAAATCTCAAAAAAATAATTTTCATTCTCTTTTACTACCTCGGCTATTGTGCGTTTATCGCGAAGTACTACGTTGTTCCATTCGTTTACTGTTGCGCGAGATGGAGCTATAAATTTAAAGCTGTATGGCTGAAAATTGAGAAAATAAACTTTTTAAGCTAAAGAGGTTAACAGCTTTGTAGTGCTCTTAAATTTTATCCGCAGAATCCTGCAGTTTCGGTATAAAAGAATTTAATGACAAATTTTAAGTGTAGCTGAGTAATGGGGACAATTTTTATGATTTCAGTATGTGATGAGGGAATTTAATGTGGGAAAATATTGTCATCATATATGAATTTAATAATAATTTATCGGTCCAACTATTTACCCTTTGATGAGAGCTGAGACGCAATTTTTCTTTAATAAAATAAGGCAATTTTTTCTGTGTCCTCTATAAATTTTTTAAAATTAACTGTAGGGTATCACTTTTTTACTCAAGCTCAGCTAATTTGTGATTCTAAAATGTGGTTTTAAATAAAAACAAATACATTTTTTACTTTTGAAAACATGGTATGGGAAAATAAATAGTCAGTAGAGGGAAAATTCGGTTAAACGAAAATTATGCCTGATAAAGTTTCAAGTTCGAGAATGATAAAATGGGAATCGTCTGATTGAGTAAGGTTTTACTACTTATACCCCAGTATTTTTATTCCTCAGTAGTATAAATCTAGTTTTGTCAGACTATTCATTCAATCATACAACTTTTAAAATAATTTTTTTTTCCTAACTTGAAACTACAATATTTTTAAACTTAATTTAATAATAAACTATAAACTACACTAAGCAATAATATTTTAAAAATTCTAAACCATTAATTAAAAAAATATTAATTATAATCAAATACAAATACAATTTTGAAAGATCTAGTTGTAAAGTTTAAAAAACAACAGGTTGTTTATTAAAAAATTATTTGAGAAATAATATGTGTATTTCTCTGTTGATCACTTATTTTAAAATTTTTATTTCACAGAATTTCTATTCAGTATTTCAAAATTTTCTAATCTCTATTCGATATCATATTTATTTTGCACAAATTTCATTTCAAATTATCTAAATCTACCCAAAATCTTATTTGCAATAATTAACATTTACGCAAATTTACTTATCACGGAATTAAAATTGGCTCTAAGTGTCATTTGTCATATTTTAATTTCACTAGAATTATTAATTTGCATACATTTTATATATTTGTATAATCACAAAACCTAAAAATCATTCAATAATCACAACATCTGTCGAAATCACAAAACCAAAGAATTATTATTTCGCATTCATTCCATTTCTAATAATACCAATACACCGAAAAAAATCAAAACTAGCCAATCAGAAACACACTAGTCACGTTCTGATTGGCTAATTTAAATTTTTTTTTCCTAGATTGTTGTTGTGAGAGATAGAATCTATGAGAAATTATAATTCTATGCTTTGAATAAAAAGTAACGGATGTTGATTCTAATAAATGATTTATAGGTTATGTGCTTTTACGGATGCACAAAATGTATGAAAATTAATAATCCTGGAGTGAAAACATGATAAATGACACTTAGAGCAAACGAATTTATGTGCAAAGTAAATTCAAGTAAATGGTAATCATTGATAATAAGAATTTGGATAAATTTAAATAATTTTGAAATGAAAATTATGCAAAATAAATATTATATCGAATAGAGATTAGAAAGAATTGAAAATTATACTGAACAGAAATTCTGTAAAATAAAAATTGTACAATAGGTGATCAATCGAGCAAATAGAAGTTATATTGGTTAAAAATTCGAATATTTTAAAATTACATTAAATTTAATTAAAATTAAGTTAAATTGTCATTTAGTATTAAAATTTCGGCTTTATAAAATAAAGTGAACTAAAAAATTCTAATATTTTCGTACACTATAAATTTTGTATGAATTAATTTTTGAAAAATTTTGAACAAAAAAAAATAGTTTTATCAAGTTTAAAAATAAGTTTCACATTTCATTGTGTATATATAAAGCAGCTATTAATCGAAGTGTATTGTCGATTGGAAATTTAGTGGCTTTGAGCCAAAGTATAATCTGTTTGGCAGCGACCAGTGAATTGGATATAAGAGTAATTCTTTCAGTCATGACGTCCTCTTTTCCTTCATCGCTTCATCGTGATTTTAATCTGCTTTCAAAGTCTTCCAATTCCATAAAAAGGAAAGCCAACAAAGCATCTTTTTTCAACTTTTCTTCGTTTCAATCAATAACAGTGAATGTTGCAATTCTTTTTCAATTTTTTTTTCTATTGCTTCTACCTTGATTAAATCATATTGTTCAATGAAATTATATTCCATTATGTACATTTACACACAATAGGCCAATTATATTCCAACCATAAGTAAATTAACTGAACATTTTCAGTAAAATTTCAGTTGGATAAGTTATTTTTAATAATAAAATGTATTTTGTTTTTTGAACAATCTCATAAAACAGGTGTTTCTCATGATTAAACGAACTTGTTGAGAATAAAAGAAAATTGAGTTGGTAAGTTGCTGAAATAAATCTCAGAATAAATAGACTTCTTTTTAACAGCTTAGTTCTCACTAAAACTTTTTTTCTTACGAACTTTACCAACTTGTTATTCTATTTAAAAGATCTTGCTCTAAAATCTTTATAAACTATTCTTGCAGTGAAGAATGAGAAAAAAAACATTTTTCGGAAAATGTTTTCCTTTTTTAATAATGATTGTAAATTATGAAAGCGGATTTTGATATAATTGTTTTGTTTTGTTTTTGTTTTTTTTTAAACAATTGATTGTCCATATTCAACATAATACAATTATAACGTATTTTTTGAAACGATTCTTTTCCGAATATAGCATTCTTGTCAAATGAGAATGTTTAGAATAAATGACATTTTTTAAAATATTGTATGCCGCTAAAAGTTAATAATTAACTCCACCTGTCGAGAGACCTAAGATGGGAAGACAAAAAATCTTGTCTCTCTCGAAAGTGTGAAGGAGGTAGAAAAAATTTGTCGGGAAAAGTGGCCTGAGGTGATAACGGCACTTACAAAGAGACTGCCAGACACAAGTGTGCCAGTAACTTGAGCATGAAATATAAATTTAAAGCATGAAGTGCCACAATAAAACTCTCATCATTGTTTAAACCAAAAACCATTTCAATTATATTCAAGTTTCTTAAACAACTAGTTTAAAAACAAAGCTTTTTAGCTTTGGTACAGTTTTAAAATAGCTTAAAATTTTTTAAGATTTTTATGTAAAAAGTTATTTAATGATTTATAAATTTCATTTATAATTTTAATTATCATTAACAGTTCATATGCACTGATTGAAATCATTTGATTATTATTTGTTGATTATTTAAATTCACAAGAAGCGATTTGGACAGTTGTATTTGAGACTAATATCAAACCGCCTTAGATTTATAATAAAATATTCTTCTTTAAGGATATAATATTCTTAAGGGCATGTGATGGAGAATGACTTCACTGGTATAAGCAAAATTTGTCCGTAAATTTTCTTGTAAAATAATAAATATTTTGACGCTAAACTTTGTGCAATTACATAAAATATGTCATTAGGAAGGTCTCTCTGACCAAAGTTTGTTTCAATTTTGACATAAAATTAATTTTTAAAAAAATTCGCTAACTTTTGGGTATGCTAAAACATTTATTTTAAAGCAAAATTCAATCAAACTTGGGTCAGACAAACCTTCTTCATGATATTTTGACTAATTCTACAAAGTTTAGTATCAAAAAATTTAGTATTTTAGGAGAAAGTTTACGGACAAATTTTGCCTATACTAGTGACGTCATTCTCCATCACATGCACTTAAATTAAGAATATGCTCTTCATACTGTAAGAATATTATATATTAAACAGAATATCATTTTATTCTTAAATATGCGCCAAGAATAATTCACGAATAAAGAATACCGTTTTTTAGTGAATAGGTGACTTATTATAATAAAAAGGTCAATTAGGTGAAAATTATGGTTTTCAATTTTTTGAGATTTCAAACTTTTAGTTTGTCGTGAAAAGTTTCAAATTCAAAATAATTGAAACACATAGGGTTGGAAATAAATAAATTGAAGAAAAACGACTGTAAAAAAAGAAACAAACAAATAAGAAAGAAAAATACTTATGCGTTAAAGAAAGATAAAATTCACTAAAAAGTTTAATAATAACTAGAAGTTAAACAAAACTGGTTATAAATGGAAGAAAAATTAATCTGAAGAAAAGAAAGTGTTATGAATTGAATAAAAGAGAATTTATAATGGAGAAAATTTACTCGAAAGTGAAAACATACTTAGAAATGTTTGAAATATAACTTAATAATGTTTTGAAATTAATAGAGATTCAAAAAAAAAAAAAAAAACTATTGAATGAAAGTGATAACTAAACGGTGAAAAAAGTTATTAGAAAATTGAAAAATCGTTATAAACTGAAGAAAATAAATACAAAATTAAAGAAAAAACTAGAAATTTGAAAGAGTTATTAAAAAACTAAATAAAAAACATTTAAAAGCGAGTAAATAATTGGCGATAAAGAAAAATTAATATTAATTAAAAAAAGGAACACTTAAAAAATGAGAAAAAACAACTGTGTATCATGTTACACATTAAAATATCTAGATATTAAAAAGTATAACTAGAGAGTAACAAATATTAGTAGAATATTTAAAAATAATTAAATTTTGAAGTTAAAAAGTAGAAGATGTGAGAAACCTCTACAAAGAGAAAAACATCTGCTAAATAAAGAAAGAAAACTGGTGGATTCCAAACAATTACTAGAAGAGGTAAAAAAATGTTTTAAAATTTAAAGAATGTAACTAGAAGTTATAAAAATATCTAGTAACTGAAAAAATTTCTCTAAAGTGAAAAAATAATTAAAAAAGAAAATGAAAAAACAACTATACAGTAAATAAATAATCAGATAATAAAGGAAGTAATTAGAAAGTGAGTAAAAAATAACTAGCAAGTGAATAAAACAACAAAAAATTTATTATGAAATGTGAAAGAATAACTGTAACTTAAACAAAATCTTAACACTAAAAAATGGTAGGTATCTAGAAAATAAAACAAAATTGCTAGAAAGTGAAAAAATAACTAGAAAATGAAATAAATAACTTGACAACAATTTAAAGTTACTTGAAACTTGAAAGTAACAAAATTATTAGAAAGTTAAAAATTAACTAGAAATTATTAGTAAACATTATACAAATTTTAAAGGTAACTAGAAAATGAGGATAAACCTAGCGAGTGAATACTATAACTAGGAAGTAAAAGAAAACAACCAGAAAATAACGAAATAATATTACACAAAAATATCTAAATATTAAAAAGTCTAGCTAGATAGTATTAAATGTCACCTGAATGTGAAAAGAGAAACTAAATTTTTGAGTTAAAAACTAGAAGATGTTAAAAACATCTAAAAAGAAAAAAAAAACAGTTAAGAAATAAAAAATGAAAACTAGGAAATAAAGAAAAGTGAGTAGAAAGTAAAAAATATTTGAAGTAAAATAACCAGGAAACGAAAAAGATTACAATAGAAGTTTTAACTTCTTGTTAAATAAAAATCGTCTTGAAACTGACGACATTTTAATAAAGTGAAAAAATAATTAAAAACTACAAAAGTAACTGAAAATGAGAAAATATTACTAGACAGTGAATAAATAACTAGAAATTGAGAAAAATAAAAAATAAGGAAGAAATAACTGAAAAGTGAAGGAAGTGACAAAAAATTTATGACAAAAAATGGTTATGAAATGAAAAAAAAAACTGTAAAGTTTACAAAATCTTGAAAATAAAACAAAGTAACTAGAAAATAAAGAAAAATTAATAAAAAATAAAAATAACTATATAATGAAAGAAATTACAATAAAACAAGGTAAAATCACTCTTTAAAATTGAATAAGTGAAAATTCACTTATTAGATGTCAAAAGTCTTCCACTCTTTCAAAAAGTGCATATGCACTTACAATAAGTGTATACGCACTTATGATAAGTGAAATTTTCACTTATTATAAGTGCATATACACTTTTTGAAAGAGTGGAAGACTTTTGACATCTAATAAGTGAATTTTCACTTATTTAAATTTAGAGAGCACTTTAAAATAACAAAATGACTATAAAGTTAAGAAATAAATTAGAAATTGTTGGAACATATCTAGAAAATTAAAAAGTGACTATAAAATAAGGAAAAACTGTTAAGGGAATAAAGTAACTAGAAATTAAAAGAAAAGCTACTAGAAAATTAGAAAAAGTTTGTAAAATTAGAAAACATTTTTTAAAATGAACAAATTCAATAAATAATTAACTGAGATATGAAAAAATTATCTTGTCATTAAAATTGAAGAACAGGAAAAAAAGAAGTCTTAGTAGAAAGAAAAAAAAAATGTGGTGTTATAAAATAGGAAGATAGTGAAAAGTATCTAGATCGTAAAAAAGATAACTAAAAAGAAAAGTAAAATTACTTATACAAAAAAAAACAACTAACATAAAAGAAATAATAGTAGCAAAGAGAAAAAGTTTCCAGAAGTTGAAGAATAAGAACTTAAAAATGAAAAATAATTATTATAAAATAGAATTAGTACTAGATGGTTATCAAGAAACTAGAATGTGTTAATTAATGAAAAAGTAACAAAAATTTATTTAAATGTAAGTAGAAAATCAAGAAAAATTGCAAAAGAATGGAAAATATAAAGTACAATTATAGTACTAGATAGTTAACAATGTATTATAATATAAGGTGAAAGTATTAGTTTGAAAGTAAAAAATATTTAGAGATAAAAAATTACTTGAAAGTAAAGATAATAAGATATATTACTAGAAAGTGAGTAAGAAAGAAATACAAAGCGAGATAGAGTGAAAAGCGAATTTTCAAATTCTGGTAAAGTGGTAAAGAATTTATAAAAGAAAATTAATGAAAAAAAAACTTGAAATATAAGAGAAATAATTAAAAAGTGATGACACTAAACTATAAGTAAAACATTTTTTTATTATTATTTAAGAGCATGTAATGGATAATGACGTCACTGGCATTTCCCTTTATATACTGGGCGCCATTTTCAGGAAGTTTAAGATTAAATTGATGTTTTTCTTGATTTTTTTACTTTTTTTTTTAATTTTTATTCATTATTTACATTTACATAATTTCATTGTTGAAAGAATAATATTAAGAATTTCTTTTATTATTTCATTAATAATAAATATATTTAATAAAACAAGAATTTATTCAATAATTATATATTTGATTGTAATTGGGGGGAGGGGGGGTTAAATTTGTTTTTATATTTTAATAGAATTATTATAAAAAAAAAATATTAATATTAGTAAGAATTAATATAAAGATATTTTTTTATGAACTTTTTTTTTATTAATAATGTTTTTGATATAATTAATTTATAAAGTATGCTCACAGCCAAATGAAAGAAAAACTAATTTAAATATTTTTTTGAAGTTTTTTTTGGTAAAATTGTTTGAAACTTTAAAACCTTTCTTTCTAAATTTCTTGGAGTGAGTTCTCACTCCACTAAGAGTGGAAATTGATCCACTCCAATCAAGAGTGAAAAACCCACTCTAAAATCTCACTCTTTATAAACTGAATTTTTCACTCTAATCAAAAAGTGAACTCTCACTCTAATTTGGGAGTGAATTTCTACTCAAATTGGAGTAAAAGTTCACTCTTTAAGATATTTAAACCTTCTATACTAAGGTGGTCTAAAAATAGGTACATGGGAAAAACAAACAGTTGAAAATGTTTTGCTCTCACCCCCTAGGATTGTTCTATATCGAAAAAGAAATTATACCTATTTTTTTGTTTTTGTTTTTTTTTAAATATTTAGAGGTCGCTCAAAGCGCTCAAAGTTTCCCATGCAAAATGCATAGGAAAAAAAAACTTGTTCGTAGAATTTATATAAAATCCATGAAAATTAATATTTTTTGATCGGATAATGCTGCTTCTGTTCAGAAGAGTTCAAAGAGAAAGATTCAATAATTTATTAAACAATTTTTTATTATTAATTTTATTATAGGGCCCTAAAAAAACCCATAAAATGAAAAAAACGTAAAAAATCGTTTAAAAATATTTATTACTACTTTTTACAATATTTTTCACTAAAATTTCGTTTGATTACATGCAAATAATTTCTAACAATTACTGCATGTGTTTTTTAATTTGTTTAAACAAATTAATATTGTTTATTTGCAACTTTTCATCTAACATTGCTAGAGAGTTGTAATTTTTTTCTAATTTTGCAACGTTGCAAGCTTAATAAAGCACAGTACTAATTGGAAAGTAAAATCAACAGTTATTAAGATTGTTTAAACAAATTAAAATTGTTTATTTGTAAATATTCATTTAGTAAAGCTAGAAAGTTGGTACTTTAAATTAATTTTACAATCTTTTATGATTGGGAAGATAAGAATAAATGTATCGAAAAGTGTTAGTGTCTTTAGGATGAAAGTATAAGATTAAATGTAAACGACAATAATAAAGTATAAATTCTGAACAATTTGTTTTTTAAGCAGAACTCAACAAATTTCTATACCATTAATTAGATGAAAAGTTACAAAAAAACAAAATTAGTTTTTTTAAACAATTTTTATAATTGTTGGTTTTACTTTACAATTAGTGCTGGACTTTACTAGGTTTGAAAAGTTACAACATTAGAAAAATGTTACAACTCTTTAGCTCTATTAGATGAAATGTTGCAAATAAACAATATTAATTTGCTTAAACAATTTTATTTATATTTGTATATTTGAGTTTTTTATAATAATATTGATCTTTACTAGGCTTGAATATAGTTGCAAAATTAGAAAAAAGTTACAACTCTCTAGCTCCGTTAGATGAAAAGTTGCACATAAAGAATATTAATTTGTTCAAACAATTTTTATAATTGTAGATTTTCGTTTATTATTAGTATTGGGCTTTTATACCTTAAAAAAGTTGCAAAATTAGGAAAACGTTACAACTCTCTAGCTTTATTACATAAAAAGTTGCATATAAAAAATATTAATTTGTTTAAACAATTTTTATAATTGTATACATTAGTTTCTTACTAATATTGGGATTTACTAGGTTTGAATAGCTGCAAAGTTAGGAAACAGTTACAACTCTCCAGCTCTGTTAGATGAAAAGTTGCATATAAACAATTTTCACTTGTTTAAACAATCTTTAAAATTGTGGATTTTTGTTTATTATTAGTGTTGGGCTTTTATAGGTATAAAAAGTTGCAAAATTAGAAAAACGTTACAACTCTCTAGCTTTATTAGATGAAAAGTTGCAAATAAACAATATTAATTTGTTTAAACAAATTAAAAAACACATGCAGTAATTGTTAGAAATTATTTGCATGTAATCAAACGAAATTTTAGTGAAAAATATTGTAAAAAGTAGTAATAAATATTTTTAAACGATTTTTTACGTTTTTTTCATTTTATGGGTTTTTTAGGGCCCTATAATAAAATTAATAATAAAAAATTGTTTAATAAATTATTGGATCTTTCTCTTTGAACTCTTCTAAACAGAAGCAGCATTATCCGATCAAGAAATATTAATTTTCATGGATTTTATATGAATTCTACGAAAAAGTTTTTTTTTCCCATGCATTTCGCATGGGAAACTTTGAGCGCTTTGAGCGACCTCTAAATATTAAAAAAAAAACAAAAACAAAAAAATAGGAGTAATTTTTTTTTCGATATGGAACAATCCTAGGGGGCAAGAGCAAAACATTTTCAACTTTTTGTTTTTGGACCACCCTATTCTATACAGACTGCCAGGTGATAAATATCTTTTTAAAAAAGCAACTATAATGTGAAGATATATGTACTCATTGATAAAAATGTAAAATTTCAAGTAGGTATTAAACTGAAGATCCTCATTTTGTATTAAAGGAAATTATGTCAATTTTTAGTTTTCACTTTGACGACGAATATAAAACAGGATGGAAAAGCACTTAGGCAGATAAGGTCGAGTTTCTGTTTAAACTTGGTTGGACAAGAAAAGGCGGCACGACCAAGAAAGTTGGATTTGAAAGGTGGAATATAAGACAGACGACACCAGCCAGTAAAGATGAAGAAAATGGGGTGGAGTATAAAGTAAAGTGTGTGCCTAAAGGCATCGTATCAGTGAGGCTGGGGGAAAAAGATTTCTTTGGGCACCCGTTGGAGAAATCAGAGCTAAGAGCTAGAATAAAAATGACAATGCAGCGAAAAATTTCAGCAGCGTTCGTCGCTCGCTCGAGAAAATAATATCTATTGTGTCAGTCAGCGACTTTCCCTCTTTCTCTCTCTCTCTTTCTTTCTCTTGTTTCCCGAAAGAAATGGCCTTTCTCTATCAAATGCAACGTCTCTTATATCTACAGAGTCGGTGACTAGGTATTTTCCACAACTGGAACAGTTTCCTTTCTTTCTCTCGAATTCGCCTCGATTTACTGCCATGATTTCTTTATATCAGAATTGACTGGTCGAATTACACGAAATACTTTATGCTTGTCTTTCTCCTAATACCACAAACGTGTCTTCATTTCGAAAAATCTGTAGAACCTATTTTTCAGATAAATTCTCGAAAAAACCAATTTCTTTTACACTTATTGTCAGTGGAAAAAATTAGTCCATTTAATCAAACAAGTTTAATTAACCTACATTCTTTAAAAAAGGGAAAAAAAGAATTATACCGAGTTTATATTTTTTTTTAATTGAATTTTGAAAATATTTCATTTCTTTATTCGGCCAATAATATTCTATACGTTTTTTTAGTGTGACATTTTCACCGTGTCGGTAGAGTTCTAAAGCCGGTAAATTAAGTCAGGAAAAAAAAGAAGATTGCGGTAAATTACCGAGTCGTTTTTTCACTGAGAATTAAAAAAAAAACTTTAAATGATTGAAATTTGAATAGAAATTTATCAAAGTCACTGAAAAATAATATAAATGTATTTTGTGTATTAAAACCTTCAAATAAAATGTATAGCCCCCTTGGCGAAAGTATCGGATTAAATTACAATCAGTTTGAAAAAGTTTTAATCAGTATTCTTCCGGGGCATTCCGAAACTTGTTTCCAAGCCAATCAATTTTTATCCGAATCTAAAAATGGATGTAACTTGACGAAAAATTCTTTTCGAAATAATCCGTTTTATTCTGAAGCTAAACTTTAATCCGTTTGAATCCCGTTATTTCATTCCGAATCAATCCGTTCTAATTTTAGTCGGGTTTATTCGAATATGGAATTGATTGATTCGGAATGATTCGGAATGAAATAACGTGATTTAAACGGATTAAAATTTAGCTTCGGAATGAAACGGATTAATTCGGAATGATTCGGAAAGAATTTTTCGTCAAGTTACATAAATTTTTAGATTCGGATAAAAACTGATTGGTTCGGAAACAAATTTCGGAATGACCCGGAAGAATACTGATTAAAACTTATTCAATCTGATTGAAATTCAATCCAGTACTTTTGTCAGGGCCAAGAAGTATAGACCTAAAATTGCTATATAGATTGTTAAAAAGGAAGATATTGATACTAATAATCATACTAATGTTGGTTAGGATAGGTTAGGACAAGGAGCATATATATAGATTCGAGTATGTTATATTTATTGCTTTAGTATATAGATTGAGATAATTTGCAATTCAATGAATTAGAGTTTGAATCGATTAAAAAAAGTTCGTGTTTATTTTTGTTACAAATTGATTAAATAAGTAGAGAAATATTTATTTACAAACGTGCCTGCTTTAGTTTGTTGAAATTAAATAATGATTTCAAAGTCCATTTTCAGTAAAGGGACTTTTCTATATTTCACGAGCGAATTAATTGGCAAATTTGATCATGAAAGTCGCTACCTACTGAACTGTTAATGTAATTTATTTATTTAGTGAACCAGTTTTCCATTGGCTGAAACGGTAAAATTCGATCAAATCTCGGTGAAAATTGACTAAAACGACACAGACAGAGAATAAATATTTCTATTTAGTACCATATTAAATCGTCAAGAAAATACGTCTATGGATTTCAGGTTAAATTTTTCTGCTTTAAAATGCTTTAAAATAATTCTAGTTAAAAAACTATAAATTTAATTAGAATAATTAAAATTGTATATCTGTTGTTTTTCGCTTGTTTCCCATAAAATGAATAATTAAAAATTTGGTAATTCGACTGTTTGCAAAAACACAAACAGTTGTTTAAAAAAAAAAACACTAAACAGTACAAACATGCAGTTGGAAAAAATATTTCTACCTACATATTCCAACAATGTTTGATGAACTCATTTCAATTGAATGTTTGGCGTTTGATTTTAACCAAATAATTTTCAACTGGGAAATGAAAGGACAAGATTTTTATTGCTTTTATGGAACCTATACGTAACAAAATGCACTTCCGATTCAACAGGTGTCATTTGAGACAATTCAGAAGTGGGTGGAGTACCGAGCGTCTACTCTCAATTAAGGTTACTGATGCGGAAGGTCAAGGTTTCCACAAGAAGAATTCCGTTCATAAAAATCTTCTGATTCTTGATAAAGAAAATCGAAACAACAACTGCAATCATTGATTATTTGCCGAGGAAGGAAAAAATAAAGCTGTGCGTCGAAAAGGGATCTAATTTATTTTTACAACTGAATAGAAGATATATTATAATATTACATATTTTATGATAAAAACGTTTTCGACATTTTAGGGACGTAATAAAAAAAATTGACTACTTTTGTTTTTACTGAAGCTATGATTAAATATACATATGCGCATTTTTTAATTTGTGAAGAGTAATTTACTTTTGCGCGAGGTTTGAAACCCTTTGTGTAAATTTAATTTAGATGATAGGAATTTACTCACCCGTGGTGGCTAGCAACTGTGGAATGTACTTTTTCCAGAAAGCACATTGTTTTGCTCTAGGGCCATATCCAATCTCTGTAGAATTGGTGTCCAATGTCAAATAATCTTTCTTGGCAGCAGTATGAGGCGGCCAACGTACATCAGTCCAAGATCCATTGTCCCCCATGTTTGGATTTCTTATCAGAAAAATACAAAAGAGTGTTAAATAAAGAATATTACATAAATATCAATTTCAAAAGTAGGTGACCTCAAACCTTCAAAAAAAATTTTTTAGAAAGATTTAGGCAATTTTTTGCATTTATATCCGCCATATTAGAGCAGTCATTTTGAATTCTTAAAAATTATGAAAGGATTCGTAATCAGCGACGCCAAAAACCCATATATGTACTATAGGTTTAATGTAATTTGGGAAAAAATTTGAATTCTTTGACCGCCACATTGGACCCACCATTTTGAATTTTAAAATATTATTATCGAATTTGTAATAAGCGACCTCGAAAGCTCCTATATACTGTTTTTAATATATTTTGGAACAAATTTTGCATTTTCGTCCGCCCTAATGGATCCGACATTATTTCCAACAATACACGCCATTTTGACGCCAATGCATATTTTTAATCTTGCAACAGTTTGTGCCATTTTGTGCCACTTTATTGGGCATTAAAAGAATTTTTTCGGTAAGAACTATTCATGAAAAAAGAAAGTTGTTAAATGTTTCCATATTTAACAAAAAATTTTCCTACTTGTAGTACTATTTCAAAGTAAGAATACGATTTTTGTGATTTCAGGTGTTAATAATCCTACTTTTGAAAACTTAAATAATATTAGTCCACCAAGTATTTATAATGAAGGAAATGTACTTTTTTACCTGTATTACATTTACGTCTGATTTAATTAATATGAAAATAATAATAATAATAAAAAAATATTTCTATTACTTTTCTACTTTATTGTTAAAATTATACCAAATATTTTCAATAAAACTAAAGGCGCTAACTAGTGTTTTTAAAGCATATAAAATGCTTCTTTGAATATGAATTCATGAAAACTGAATGAAGTAACCCTTCACAATTGATGATGGGATTTACAGCTCACATCTGCATATTTCGCATATGTGATAAATTTTACATTGAATAAACATGAAGTCTATTGAATTTTTAACTCTTCACGAAAAGTTTTATATGATCTTCAAACTAAACATTTACAATATCTTTCTATAGCCTTTACTTCTTTAATCTTTTATACGGAAATTTTCTATTTAATGAATAAAACATAAAAAAAATTAAAGAACAATTAAAAATATATCCCTTTTATTTTATTTATCAAGATCCTCGTAAAATTTAATTATTTACTATTATTTATTTTAATAACGCTAACCAATTTACCCTATGGACAAATTAAACCATTCCTCCCCTAGCAATAAAAGTAAAAATAATATTTGGTATACAATTATAATATATTATATTAATACTACGCTGTAAATAATAGAAATAACTATTATCATCGGTTAGAACAAGACAGTGTCCTGTTTTTGATTAGAGGCGTATTTCGAAGACAATTAATAAATTCATTTTGTGGCGGATGTAAGGATCTAGTGCTTACCCTGTTTTCGCAAAGTTTGCCCAGTACTTCATCATTCTCTGTGACAAACGTTTCTCTTCTGGGGTGTATCCTTTAGAAAGATCAAGTGGTTCTCCAAAAATATAACTAATTTCATCAGCGTGCATGACACCCGTCCATCTCGGCCAAGGGTTGTTCCTTGATCTACAATTAATTACAAATTATTCTAAAAATAAGATAAAATCAAAAATACAAACGTTTATTAAGAGGGATTACTAATGAGAATTTTTTTTCTTTCGATTTTCTTGTTGTTGTTTTTTTGGCATCTTTAATGTCTCTAGAATACAGGTTTAACAATTTATAACAAAATTTGTTTTTGTTTTGTTTTTCTTTTGCTTAAGATGTGAAAACCTGCTTTTAGCCTGTACTACACGAAACACGGTTTTTCGGGGGTGGCGATGTTCTGCCGACCCGCTAAATATATATATATACCTAATAAATATACCTAATATGCACGTATCATCAAAAAACTGGAAAACGGTTTGTTGCATTTATTGTCCTTTCTTATATTCAAGCTGGCATTTTTAATGTTCATATGAGTTAATACATAAAATGTATTTTCTGCTTAGTCTATTAAAAATTCTATTATGTCCACATTAACTTAATCGTTGATGTGAATGCACGATTTTGTCGTAAAAAAATGAAAATTCAGAGACATAAAGGAAGTGGTAAACATTATATTCGGAAAAAACAATTATTTAAAAAAAAATTTCAAGGGAACCAGTTCACTGCTGCTGAAGTATAAACATGGAAATGGTGCATCCACGAAAAAATAAAAAAAAGTGGATTTTGATGTAAAGTTTAGTGACGCCTTGCAATACCTCACTTTATTTGTTATTGTTTTTATAGCTCTGTTAAAATTTGTGAAGTGTAAAGAATGTAACGGAGATATAATTTTCAAGAGAAAAAATATTTCTGGACTTGGTTTTCAATTACTTTTGACATGTAGCTGTCGCTAAAAAAATCGATTTTGGTAAAGCTGAAAAATAATACTTTAACTTTAAATGCGTTTTTCTCAAAACGTTGTTTTTAAAATCGGTTGCAGGGATTGTGATAAACGGTTGAATGTTTTTGCCTCATTCTTTTTCCATATTGTTTAAAAATATGTTCTTTAGTACCAGATTTAGAAAATTCTTAATTTTAAGAGTTCTTTTGGATTTTTGTTTTAAACCACGCTAGGCCTGCAACCGAGAAGCGCCTAAAAAATAAAGGGTCAACTTAACGTCCCCTGTGTCCTAACACAATTCAAAAGAATTTTTTTTGTTTAATGGTTTTTAATACTTCACTGTATACTCTATTTTGTGTAACAAGTCTTTTTAAATTTTATAATAAACTGAACGAGAAAAATAATGTTGAATTTTGACATATTTTCCACACTTCTGATGAGTAATCCCCCTTAAGAAATTAGTTGTTTAAAAAACAATAATAATAGTAATTAATGCAAATTTTTTACCTGTGTTTGTAATAATACATATAAACAGTGTTGCCCGTTTCGGCGTATCTTCCGGCGAATTCGTTAACATTACAGGTAAACTGATAATCTCCAACAATTTTATCTAGAGCGTTTCGATTGTCATCGGGATCATCAGGATCTACCCAATTCGTGTATTCGTAAACGATGGCGGTTCGGGCTATTTGATTCACATAGGGATTTAATTCCGTGACTGCTTTGATGAATTCGTCTCTGGAAACTTTGACGTCTTCGTTGCCATCGATGCGAAACAGTTCCGTCAAGTAGTAAATGATGAAGTAGAATCCTTCTTCAGTATTTGATCCCATGAGGATATTTGCTTTTTTGAAGGACTCTGTTAATAGTGAACGTTGCGGCGTTTCGTCGAGGAAAGAGCCATCAATTACGGGAACAAAGGGAAATTCGCAAATACCTAAAGTGCCCCATTCACTATTGACCAGTTCCACTGGGTCTTTTAAGAGGAGGCAGTCGATTGCTTCTTGAAGAGCATTTTCATCGTGCGGACACCCAACTGCTTCCGCTAATCGGATGCCTCGGATTAACGACTCCTCTCGGGAAATTATCGCCCATGGAGCGGTTGGCGAACCTGACTGCATTATTGCCTGATTAAAAAGTTGCCTGTACATACAATTTATACAAGAGCGATATTATTCAATTATTTTACAGTTTTTTAGGGACATCCCGTGTGGAAAAATTTCGTGTTAAATCTAGAATTTGTATTACTAAATGATTTAATTTCATCTAAGTTTTGTAATTATATGAAAATTCTAATGATTGCTGGGAATTCGCTGGTCGGACTGTCCAGTGTTCATTACAATTAAAGCTCTGAAAATAAATAAACTTTGTCCATCTGGCCGAAAAGATTATTTCTAGTAACAAAGCAAATTGAATCTTAGCCTGCTGGCTGACATTTATTTTTAAGAATATTAATTACTAGAAGGTAAGGTGAAGTCAATGATGACACCGAGAATTAAAAAAAAAATAAAAGTAACAATAATATATTCTTAAAAAAATGAAATTTTACAAAAAGAAATTAACAAAATCTTAATTGATGCAGAGTAAACTAGTTATATTACAATTCTAGAACTTTCCTAGATTTCCAATATTTCTTTTTTCTACAAAGCTAGCTAGTCAAAAACAGTGAACCAACGAATGATCAGATATAGACTGATACGCTACTAATCTTTGATTAAAGTCACTCCCCACCCCTGTACAATAATCCCCTCCAAGGGAAAAATTGTGTCTAATCTTTGGGTAGAGAGATAGCAAACAGGAGCACCTATATTTTTCTCTCTTTGGCCAAAAAACTGAGAATACCTACACTGAAAAAATTTTGGTACAGTATCCGTCCCATGGAAATATTTCATTATTCTGTTAACTTCAGATTAAATATTTTGCATTGATTTTCAACGTAGTGAAGTTAACTGAATAACGTAATTTTTCATTTGGGACGGATACTGTACTTTAAAGTACAGATGCTGCACCAAAATTTTTTCAGTGTAGTAGAACACGGATTAGAACCTCACAGGAGCACCCATAGACGTTGCAATCTTCCATTCTTTGTTCCTTAAACTAAATAGAGGTACCTCTATTAATTTAGAGAACGCCTAGGTGATCCTTCACCTAAAAAGGTTCCGGATGCATCGCATGAGTTTTGAGAGAGGAGCACCTCCACTTAATCCCCATGCACTCTCATTCATCAGTCTGGACTCCAGATAGCTTACACTGGGATAATAGTGATGTGGTGGGAGCACCCATACACAACACTTCCACCGACCCAGCAGCCTACTGTGTTACCTAGCACAGGACCAAGGAGCGCCTAGAGTCCTGTCCACCAGACTGACTGACTGAATTGGCGAACAAAACTGAATATATGTATGCCGTCAGTCGCCTCTGCGAAGAAGGGGAAGAGATAGACGCGCGAGAAGTGGGGAACTCCACTCTCTTCCAGAGCCCTGCCGGCTTCTATAATAATGGTACGAGTACGCTACACATTTATATCTCATATCATTACAGTTTAATATAACATTGTTCAAACGTAGAAAGGAAAAGGAAATACCTTAATTACTGTATATAGTATCGAAATGGGCTGTCTTCTTATCGACATTTTTGAGAATTATGCGTGCGAAAGACTGAAACAAGTTGTGCGGTAAAGGTTGTGGGAATTTTTTATATAATGTTCGTTTTTAAATCGGTAATTAGCGAGCATCAACATGGGTGCATCAAAAAACGGTTAACGTTTACTAATCTGTCATGCTTTACGTCTTTCAGTAACAATGCGTTTTAAATCGGCAATCAAGTCGATGTCATTTACCTTGTTTTCTCAAAGATATTTGACTGAATCGATTTTAATATTTTAGCATCTAAACTTGATAGCGCTCCACTGTTTTAGTTTTAAATAATTGATATTAAATTATTTGATTAAAGATCTAATAGAGTAATCGTAATGGTTGGTGATTACACCTCCGCATCTCTTATTTCACAAAAAGGGGTTTCTCAAGGATCTGCCTTTAGTTCCCTCCTCTTTACTTTGTATCTTAACGATATTGACGAGGACGTGAGATCTTCAATTTTGACTTTTGCGGACGACCTTAAAGTTTATCGCGAAATGTCAATGCTCTTTGATTTTGACGTTTTACAATCTGATTTAGATCATATTTTGAAGTGGAGTATTAATAACAAATTAGTTTCAAATTTGAACAAATATCAAGTACAATCGTACATTAAATCCGGTCATACATTAGACTATCCGGACATCTTAGGTAGTCATACGATATTTAGAGTTTATACCACTCGTGACCTTGGAGTCAACTTCAATCCGCATCTTAAAACCTATTCTGTACTTCTGCTTTCAAGTTTTAACTTTTTACTTTTACATTACCTACGTTTTTCCTTACCTTTGCTTATCTGTAACTCTACAAGAATTGCGTCATCTATTATGTACCCTATAATGATCACTTTGACCACTGGGAGCCTTTTGTAATTTAAGGAATTAAGAAATAAATAAATAATTCATGTAAAATGGTTTCTATAGAACAAAGCGAGTCGAACCCATTCGAGTGCTTCGATGTGGAATTTACGTATAAAGCGAGCTTGATATGCTGGGACAACAAATGTATGGAGGCTCATTCAGAAACGCACAGTATTTTAATTGCAGATGCTGCCAGAACAATCATAGGATTAAGATTTTTTAAATTTAGAAGACCTCTTTCTCCCTAATCTTGTGGAGAGTAAATTCGAATCACAAAATTTCGATCGACTGGCATCATCTTACAAATCTATTTAGCATCTTTAAACTCTTAACAGTTTCAAAGGTATAGAAAAGTAAAGGAATTGCTTGTATCTTATTCTTCCCAGATAATTCGGATGACCTTTTTGTGAGGAGACCGAGATATTTCAATTGGAGACGACTTTTAAGTTCACACAATTTTTTTGAAATTTCAAGTCAAGTGTAAGGTTCTCCTCTGGGACACCGAGATTTTTCCCGGAATCCCTCTGGGATTCCTAAAATCTATTCCTAACGCTCCATGTAATATATAGTTGGTTTAACTTACGAAGTATATTTTTCTTGGTTTGTCACACATGTATCTAGTATGATTTCCCTTAGCACAATTGTTTCTGCAAGGGTCGGAAACAATAAAGTAATTGATTAAGAAAGCTTCTTTGGAAAACTCCATTTTTGAAGAAGAGGATACTTGTCATCACCTGATGTTTGTTGGAGTTTTTAACAAGTTTTGATCTCTACATTTGCATTAGGTCCTTAAATCATCTTATGATGTTTGGATGTATCTGTGTCGATTTAGGGTGAAAGGGACCTTAGCTGCAGAACTGAGTTTTACGCGTACGGGCGTTTGAAGTTGAGCCTCCCTATGTTACTGTTAGGTTATGCCTATGTTTCACCTCTAATAACACAAAAACTAATAGACATAAACAAGTTTTGATTTATGTATGTTAAAAAGCAACTCAAATTCTATCGATTCATAATAACAATTAAAAATCAAATGTTTTGAATTTCACAGGACGGGAGTTTGAACTTGTGCCTGCCTATGTTATTGTTAGGTTATGTCTATGTTTCATCGCGAATAACATAAAAACTAATAAACATAAACAAGTTTTGATTACTGCACGTGAAAAAGCAACTCAAATTCTATCGATTCATAATAAAAATTAAAAATCGAATGTTTTGCAGCTAAGGTCCCTTTCACCCTGAATGGACACATCTGCAGACATTTAAGGAGCTTGATGAGCAACTCATAACTCGTATAGAGTTAAATGCTTTACGGCAATCAATCCAAGCCAATCGATAAAATATCGATTCATGGATTACACACTTATCTATTAATAGGTTCTCCCCAAAACCTGTTTTGTCTCTCCCGCATCCTCGTTGTTCACTTATTGCACTCCAAATTGTCTTCATAAATATCAATATCCCTTCTTTGAGGATACTTTTACTGAGTGTGAGTGTTAAGACAAGCTAATGGTTATTAAGTTTTTTGGATTAGACAAATCTCCTAATTTAAATAAGAGTACCGTTCGTACTTTCGCCAACGGTTGTGATATGGACATTCTCTGTTGAGAAACATGGCATGATTCTTATTTTTAAAAACTACATACATTTCTCACCTCTCCAGTAATTAGTGGACATTCTTCCGCAGTACAGTCAAGCCCACTGTCTAAAACAGAAGTTACTGAAGAGTATTGAAGATGCGTCTTTATCGTTTACCAAATATGATGTCTCAAAGATGTTTCTCCTGAAATTTTCAACCACTTCACGATAAGGGATTTTTCAACGCTTAGTGATGGTAAACTGAACAAACGAGAATCAGCAAAAAGCTGCTCCCAACGGTTCTCATCAAACGAACAACATCAACGAGGAATGGCACAACCGTTTTAGACTGGTCGTAAGGAAAGACTCACAGAGTTCCAGAAAGAACACGCGAACACTTAGATTGTTGTCACCGAGATCAGTTTGGGGAGAAAAGTAAAGGTAGCTTCGAATAGAAAATGAATAGAACATCAACGGAGAATAAAAAACATTATGGAGCTCTATCCCGACTATAAAAATGACGCCCAAGATTTAAAATTTCTCACCGAATTTGGTCACAATATAGTTACATAAAATGTAATTTTCGGTAATACTATCATTCGGCGAAGAATTTTGAATAAAATTAATTGTAACATTCGGTTCAATGGCATTCGGTAAATTTGACATTCGGTGTAATTACTGTTCGGTAAAATTGATTCGGGGAAATGTTCGGGAATGAGCAAAAATATTATTTTTGTTTATCGACTCAAACCTTTGTTTTAAACGTTTTCTAATTATGAAATGCCCTTGTTAGTCTCGTGTGTAAGCGTAGACAATACGTTCTGGAAAGTATTTGTTACTTTCCAGGGTCAAGTCACTTGTCTGTCTGATTTTTCAGTTTTTTAAAAAATATATTTTCATTCTTCTCCGATTTTATGAAAATAACTGCCAAGTTTTTCCACTATTTCTTCCACAAAATTTTTCCACATGGGCTTTTTTTTAAATAGACACGAAAAAGTAATAAAACTATTTTTTTAATCCAAAAGTTTGGATCATTTCATTAGAAAGATTCCAAGAAACTGAAATTTAAGAAATATATTCATGTATCCCAGAAAGTTAGATTAAAAAGTGTGTACAGTTGAGCGTTAGTATTAATATTATTATCTGTCCTTAGAAATGATAAGAAATATTTCTGAAAACTTACTAAGGCGTGAAATGGATTTGGAGAATTTAATGAGAAACGGAATAGTTGGTGTTTGTTTTACCTAGATAAAGGCGACAGCAAGTGCATTGACACAGAAACTGCACCGGCACTCTCTCCAAATAAAGTCACGTTATCAGGATTTCCTCCGAAAGCCGCAATATTGTCATGTACCCATTGAAGCGCCATGAGTTGATCGAACAGGCCGGCATTACCCGGTACGTCGTAGGTCCCAAAGTAAAGAAAACCGAGACTAGCAACTCGGTACTGCATCGAAACTAAGATCACGTTTTCCTCAGAAACGAGGGTCCTGTGATCATAGACGTCCAGGGTAGCCGACCCGGAGTAGAAACCACCTGAAAGTAATCTATGGTGATCCAACAACCACCTTACGACACTGAACAATTTATTTTCTTATCTTTACTTTCAATACTTTGCATTACTAATTCTTTAACTTTCCTACTAAAAAAGAAAGCATTTGGCTTGAGCGAATTGTATTTGAGATAGCTTACGCCAAACTTGGTTTCGCGGTTGAACAGTAAACTAAGGTTAAGCCAAATGATTTGTGTTTATGTCAAATACTTACCTTTGTTTTTGATGAACTGAAGGTTGAATGAGTGGATTTGGCCATATATATTCACAAAGTGAACGTTCTTACGCGCAAATAAATCGTTTTTAACCAGGAAATACACCATTTTTTTGAAAATGTGATAAAAGTGAAATGTGACAAGTGCGATTTATTTACCATTGTAGTCGGTGTGGCAGAAAAGTGCATCAGTTTAAAAGGACCCACAATTACCGATAGAAAAGTTACTAGACGCAGCGGTAAATTCGAAAATTGAAAATAAATTGCAGTGAATATAAATGTGTAATAAATAAGCTTTTTTTAATGAAAGTAAGTATATAATTGAAGACAATATTTACATTTAATATTGAAATTAAAAGATATGTTGGGCCCGTATAAATTTAATACAAATTTTTCCGGGCAACTTATTATATTGTACTCCCGAAGATGAATGTTATATTTTACTCCCTCTAAAATCACAGATTTTTTAACTCTTATTTAGTAAATTTAGTAAATAATTGATTTTAATACCTTAAATTAATATTAAAAGACTTAATTAATTCAGTAAGTTAAATTTTTGAATAATTAAAACTTAAAAATCTTTGATTTTAGTATGAGTAAAATATAACATTCATCTTCGGGAGTACAATATAACAAGTTGCACGAAAAATTTTTGTCAAAATGATACGGACCCGATATGTTTTTGAATAAAAAGTAACGCATTTTACAAACTTGATAAGTACTTTTGTCTTTATATTCTTATAATTGAAATTATGTTTAAAATTAAAACTTCCAACTTATATATTTCAATTGATCAATATCTTTTCAATTCCATAAAAGAAAGAAATATATCAATAGTTTATAACTATTGAAATTTAAGAGATTAATTAAATTAAAATAAAAAATAAAATAAATTTAATAAAGATAATTAAAAATCTAAAATAAATAAATAAATAATATTTGTACAAAAAGAACAATCAAATAAAATGCAATTAAAGAATTTAGACAAAATAAAAGAATATTTTTAAGAAGTAGAAAAGTGACAATAAAAAAAAATTATAGAATAGAAAAAAATGTATGAAATAAATATTTTGAAAAAAGTGTATATTTTAAAATAAAAATGAATTGAAGTATTAAAACTTAAAAAATTCTTTTAAAAATAATAGAAGAAAGAATAAAGTGAAGGTAAATCAAAAAAATTTAAAGATAGGTCAAAAAGACTTAAGGATTCGGAAAAACTGAAAACATAAAATAAAAATAATAAAGTAATAATTTGAAAAATGGAAGCCTTTTTAGAAAAAGTTAATAAGCTATAAAATTTTTTAGAAAATGATACAAAATATAAAAGTTGTGAAAATTAAAGTTAAAAAATAAAAAGCAGTAAGACAAAAATGAGAAAATGTAAAGAAATGAGAAAAAATGTTGAAAAATATTAAAAAAATTTCTTTAAAATAATAATTTTTTCTAAAATTACTCTTAACATAAAGAAAATTTATAAATAATATTGATGTCACTTTTGAAAATAGAGACATATATTTTAGAAACAATTTTAACAATAAAAAATGTATCTAAAAGATGGTAAAATCTAGAAATATTGTGAATGAGTAAATAAATTTTGCGAAAAAGAAGCTAAATGTAAAAAAAGTAAAATAAAGTTACAATTAGTTCCTCTATGAGAATGCAAAAAGGAGGAAATCTAAAACAAAATCTTAAAATTTAAGAAAAAACTGTATTTTTCACCAAAGTATGAGAGCAAATAAATTTTCCTAAATCTTTTAAGAACAAATTACATTATATCAATTAAACTAATTTGTATAAAAAGAACAGAATTAAAGAAAATGTTTAAGACGAAGAGAAAAGTTTTGAAACAAGAAAGAAATTTATAATACACACAGAAAATTACAATAAATTGGAAATATTTAAAATATAACAAAATTAAATGAAAAGGAATTAATTTTTTACATGTATTATTTTTTGAATTTTTGAAATATTTAAAAAAGTTTCAATAAATTAAAGTTTAATTTAATTTGCGTTGACTTTCTTTTCACTCAAGATTTTTAAAATGTATTTGAACTATTTTAAATTCAATTTTTAAAATTATTGAAAAATACAAGATTGAAATTGAAATTTTTATGATTTTTTTTACAAATTCTCGGCTTCTATCATGATGGTTTAAATTCCTGTAATGTTTCCAGACTTCCGGGATCGTTATACACTCTGCATTATTTGTAATATTATTATTATTATTATTATTTGTATTTTATTTTAAACAATTAGCTTTGTATAAATTTTTAAAATATATTTCCAAGACTTTTTTTGGTAAATTAAATTTTTTTAAATATTTGTTATTAACAAGTTTTGTTAAATTATTTTACTCAACAATTTTCAATGAATTAATATTTAAAATTATTGTAATAAAGAAATTTTATAAAGTTATTTATGACTAAACTATATTCCAAGAATAAACCTTTGATGAAATTTTTAAATTGTGATATTAAAAATTTTTGTTTATTTTCTTAAGGTATTAGTCGCGTAAAATAATTTTCGTCAGATTTTTTTAAAACTTTGTATCTGTATTCATGAGGTATTTATCCATGAAATGAGATCTATCCTATCAATTTTGACCACTTCTGAGCTTCAAAATATAAATTCAAAGTTCATACCTTTTACATGCAATAGCACTAAATGCATATAAAAAATGTCTCTTATATTCATTTATATAAAAACAAGTCGTCAGATTTTCGAACAAAACTACTAAGTTACGCATTCAGATACAATAAATCCTTTAAAAAAAAAATTAACTTTATTGACCACGCCGTATAAAAAATACAACAATTTAAAAATTCGCAATTTTTAATTTTTACATGGTTTCATTGAAAAATGTCGTAAAAGTGTCAGCAATACATCATGACAACTTCTAGTACATGAATCAAAATCGTGAAAATTACATATATTACATTAGAAGAGGTCACAAGGAAGCAAGTGAGTTGATATAAAAGTTTATTTAATGTTCTTTTTATTTTGCGGGAGTTTTGCGGGAGCATTTACGCGACTAATACCTTAAACATCTGAATTATAATAATTTTCATAAAGCTAACTTGAAAAATTTTTATTAATATTATTATTGTAATAATGTAATGAATTTTTTTTTCTAGAACAGACAGCTGGCTGCAGTAAGGATGATGTTTTAAATACCTGAGAAATTTAATTTAACCTACGCCTTGTACAAATACTAAAAAAATGTGCCCAAAGTTAATATTAATCTAATAATTTTGGTTTCCTTCTTTTTTCAATATTAAAAAAAAATTTATTAATTTGAAATAAAAACATTGAAAATGACAATTTTAACTCTGGGAATTTTCGTCATTGTCAATAATATTAATTACGTTATTAAAAAAATTGTATTGTTGTCGAATTAATTTACGAAATTTAGTTCAATATAAGAAAATAAAATAAATATTCCTTTCTTTTATGGAATTGAAAAAAATTTCAATTATGACAATAAAAAGACAAAAGTACTTATCAAGTTTGTAAAATGCGTTACTTTTTATTCAAAAACATATACTTTAATTTCAATATTAAATGTAAATATTGTCTTCAATTATATACTTACTTTCTTTAAAAAAAGCTTATTTATTACACATTTATATTCACTGCAATTTATTTTCAACTTTTGAATTTACCGCTGCGTCTAGTAACTTTTCTGTCGGTAATTGTGGTTTCTTTTAAACTGCTGCACTTTTCTGCCACACCTACTACAATGGTAAATAAATCGCACTTGTCACATTTCACTTTTATCACATTTTCAAAAAAATGGTGTATTTCCTGGTTAAAAACGATTTATTTGCGCGTAAGAACGTTCACTTTGTGAATATATATGGCCAAATCCACTCATTCAACCTTCAATTCATCAAAAACAAAGGTAAGTATTTGACATAAACACAAATCATTTGGCTTAACCTTAGTTTACTGTTCAACCGCGAAACCAAGTTTGGCGTAAGCTATCTCAAATACAATTCGCTTAAGCCAAATACTTTCTTTCTTAGTGGGTTTTACTTTATAATTGTTATTTAACAATGTTTAAAAATTGTAATGCCATACGAATTAATTAAAATACAATAATTCTTCTTGATTCAATGCATTTTGTACATTGGATAAAGAGTATATTTTTCTCAGTTTGATTGCCTAACTTAATATTTACTGGCATATCCACTAGCACGATTCGCCATCTGGTGAGACGCTTTGTAACTGAGAGTAAGTTACCTTATGTGGTTTTAAACCTGGTGGTGAAAAAAGTAACAAGTCGCATAGTATTTACCTCAGCACCACGTCTTTAGTGGAGATTCCAATAAAAATAATTTAAGCAAGATTGATTAAAAAAATACTTTCAGTTTATTGGTTATTGAAGAAACGTAATTATCAGCTAGTTTTTTAGATTAATGAAACTCACCACCGAATATCCATACCATGACTGCGGCATTAGTAGGCCTGGGACGCGGAACTACTACATTTACATAAAGGCAGTCCTCGCTTAATTGTGTGTTGGGATTCCACATGGTGGCCCCTGCGAAATCCCCGAAAACGGTGTCCAGAATCTGAACGCAACTATTCGGCAGTGAAGTCGCGTTAAGAACTCCTTGCCATGGTTCTGCTGGTCTTGGATGTCGAAACCTCAAAGAACCTTTTAAAACAAAAATTTTTGTTAAAACGTCATTTAAAAATTTTGTAATTTTAACCTCATTGGAAACTTGTTAAAATGTTAATGATTTGCAAACTATTATATATCAATTTTGAGAGACAGGCTTTCGAAATTGGGTGAATGTAACTACTCAACCAATGATTGGTAGAAAGCTTGGCGACTTGTGTCCCGTGTAGAAAAGTTCCCAGTATTTCCCAGTTTATAAGTGGGCGCCAGTTGGGGCCAACCTGGGCTTCCCAGTTTTTTTAAATAAGTAAATTGTAACTAAATAATAGTTTCAATACTAAACTTATCGTCAACCTGGATATATTTATTGCAATTTCCCTTCATTTCAATTTAAAAATTCATGAAATTCGGTCAAAGCGCTCAGTTTCCCATTCAAAATGCATGGGAAAAAACTTTTTCATAGAATAGATATAAAATCCATGAAAAATTAACATTTTTTGATCGGATAAAGCTATTTCTCTTCAGGAAAGTTTAAAGAATAAGATTCAATAATTTATTTAACAAATTTTTTATTATTAACTATTTTTTAAAGGGCCATAAAAAATCTTCATAGTCATGCAACTATTTAAGTTTAGTAAATCCTAATATTAAAAAAAAAATAAATTATAAAATTATCAACATTGTTTAAACAAATTAATATTGTTTATTTGCAACTTTTCATCTAATAGAGCTAGAGAATTGTAACTTTTTCTTAAATTTTCAACTATTCAAGCCTACAAAAGATTAATATTAATAATAAACAAAAATTGTTTAATCAAATTAATATTGTTTATTTACAATTTTTCATTTAATTGAGTTACAGAGTTGTAACTTTTTATTAATTTTGCAATTTTTCAATCCTAGTAAAGCCCAGTATTAATTGTAAAGTAAAATCAACAATTATAAAAATTGTTTAAACAAACTGATATTGTTAATATTAATATTGTAATACACTTCCCAAACTGTATTAAAGTTGCGAATAAACAGTATTAATTTGTTTAAAGAGTTTCATAATTATGGATTTACTTTAACTATAAGTTTTGGGCGTTTACAGGCTTAAAATTTTCGAAATAAGGAAAAAGTTTCAACTCTCTAGCTCAATTCGATAAATAATAATTGCAAATAAACAATATTAGTTTTTTTTAAACAATTTTTATAATTGTGGATTTTCGTTTATTAATAATATTCAGCTTTTATATTCTTGAAAAGTTGTAAAATTAAATGAAAGTTTGAATTCTAAAGCTCAATAAGTTGAAAAGTTGCAAATAAACAATATTAATTTGTTTAAACAATATTTGTGATTGTGGATTTTCGTTTATTATTAATATATAGCTTACATAGGTTCGAAAAGTTGCAAAATTAAGAGAAAGTATCAACTCTATCGCACAATTAGATGAAAAAATTACAAATAAACAATATCAATTTGATTAAACAATTTTTATAATTGTGGATTTTCGTTTATTATTAATATTAATCTTTCATAGGTTTGAAAAGTTGCAAAATTAAGAGAAATTTTCAACTCTGTAGCTCCATTAGATGATAAATTGCAAATAAACAATATTAATTTGTTTAAACAATTTTTATTATTGTGAATTTTCGTTTATTATCAATATTAAGCTTTTATAGGCTTAAAAAGTTGCAAAATTAAAAGAAAGTTTTAACTCTTTAGCTCAATAAGATGAAGAGTTGCAAAGAAACAATAATAATTTGTTTAAACAATTTTTATAATTGTGGATTTTCGTTTATTATTAATATTAATCTTTCATAGGTTTGAAAAGTTGCAAAATTAAAAGAAATTTTCAACTCTCTAGCTCAATTAGATCAAAAATAGCAAATAAACAATATTAATTTGTTTAAACAATGTTTATAATTGTGGATTTTAGTTTTTTATTAATATTGAGCTTTCAAAAGCTTGAAAAGTTGCAAAATTAGGAAAAAGTTACAACACTCTAGCTCTATTAGATGAAAAGTTGCAAATAAACAATATTAATTTGTTTAAACAATTTTTTTAATTTTATATTTTTTTTTTTCTAATTTGTAACTTTTTCTAATTATGCAACTATAATTAGAATAATTAGAAAAAAGTTACAACTCTCTAGCTGTATTAGATGAAAAGTTTCAAATAAACAATATTAATTTGTTTAAACAAATTAAAAAATACATGCAACAATTGTTATTAACTAATTTTTATGTCATTAAAGAAAATTTTGGAGGAAAATATTGTAAACAGTTCTAATGAATATTTTTTAACGATCTTACATTTAGACGATCTTTTTTAGTGAATTGGCACTAACCGGGTTGAGCATTACAAGCCCACAAATTTCCCAGTGGGAAGACCCAACTGGGGCCCACCTTAAATCTGGGAAACCCATATGGGGCCCAACTGGCACCCACCGAACTTTTCTACACGGGCGTCGTTTAATTTAAGCTGACATTGCATCAATTTACTTTTGCTTATTAATTACAAATTTCTGTAGATAGATACGAGGACTTATTGAGGGACTGTTTTTGCACATAGAATTGTATGCGAGACACGATTTTACAAGAGTGCCAGGGCATGGATTCTGAGCTACCATCTGAGCTAAGTAGCACTGACTCTTATTTAGTGTAGAAAACTTAAATATTTTTACTGAAATTGATTGCAAATCAAATTTATAAGAGTATTCTGTTTAATGATTTTTTAAAATGTAAAGTAGAATTTTGTACAAAAAAGATTAAATTAAAACTAAGCTGAAGAGATAGCGATTTGACAATGCGTTTATTGTCAAATCGTTACCAAGGACGGATCTAGCAGTGGGTGGTCGCCCCCCCCCAAACCTTAGATTATCCTATGAGAGAGAAAGAGATAGAACTATATTGTTGTCTCTTTCTATCTCATATATCGCCTCCTCCAAAACCCTCGTCTAAATCCGCCTTTGATCGTTACAAGCGATTCACAGAAATCTTCATTTAGCATACATGAATCCGTTTTCATTATAACAATTGAAAATGTGCACGTTGTCAACATTATAACTAAGAAAAGCAATAACAAAAACAATCTTTTAATTTAATTAATTAACTTCTCATAAATATTTAATGTGTAGATGAATTTAATATTTCATTAAAATAATATGTCAGAGAATTAATTAATAATATAAAAACAAAAATATGTTACAAGCTATGCTGAGTAGTAGCAAAGATTTCTCTCACATATTTAGTAACTCACTTGCGAGAAAGATAAATGGAGCCATACATGAAAAACTATTGGGCCAATGTTAGCAAAGCCGATTATTGGTTTCGGTGCCTATACGTCGAGCTTCTACCATCATTGGTCTATTGTAGCAATATTGGATCATATTGGAACTTTGGCTCCCAATATTGGTTCAATAGTTTGCTATTTGTAAATTTCCCTTAGGGAAAGTATATTTATTTGCACAGAAGCACACTATTTTTATTTTGAATCTCTGAAAAGGTTACTTATCGTTGAGCGCTATTGAATTTTGAAATGTAATAAATTTAATATTTTAATTAAAAACAAAATGAAGTTTCTTCAAGTCTTCTTTAAATTGGTGACCAGAATATCTCAAGAACCAATGCTTTTTTCATGAAAATGAAATGTTTTATTTTGAGAAGCTGACATTTTGTAAAAAAGTGATATGTTTTTAATTCCTTTTATCGAGGACGCAACAGTTTCTCATAAACTAACAGAATCTGTTATATTTTTTGATTTCAGATGATCCATTCCAAAGATATTTTGTTCACCGCGAGACACTTTTTTTGGAGAATTCTTAGGATATCGCCTGCACAGGACACAAAAATTAATATTTTTATTAAATAAATCTTTTTATAAAATAATTTTTTTTTTACTAGGTATAACCTCTTAAAAGTAACTTAAGTTACTGAAATTATTCTAAAATAGTTAGTTATTTAATAAATTGAAAATATTAAGTAGCTAATTGCTACCTGATTTTTAAACAATATAAAATTGTTAATTAAAGTTTAAAATATTTTTCTATTAGTCTCACAAGTCTGAGCATCGTAAATTTCGCAATAAATATTCCAGTAATGTTTTTAAAAAAAAAATTACAAGCTTTTCAGGAATTTTTCTCTAGAGATTTTCGAGCGTCACTCCTGAAAATTTGATTGTTCAAACTAGTAGTTTTAATTGGATGCCGGTCTATTCTAGGATTTACTACTGGAATTTCCATTCGTATGGCGCACAGCAGGTAGTACAAATCATATTTAGTCAGGCGACATCAGCCTTTCTCAAAGCGACACATTTCTGCAGAAGTGTGTGAATTTAACATTATTAACTTTAGTTTCCTTTAATAAAAAATTGTTGGTCATCATTAATAAACCGAAAACAATTATTTGAGACAAGTAGTAACAAATTAATTGATTATTATTATAAAATAAATACATTTGATTAGAACCCTGCGCCGAGGAAAATTTTAACGGTTCAACTAAAAACCAACCGGCGTTTGGCGTACAAGTATACTTTTTCAAAATTAAAATTCGCCATATTTGATCCGCCATTTTGAATTTTAAAATATTATATTTATATTCGTGGTAAGTGACCCCGAAAACCCCTATATACTAAGTTTCATAAACTTGGGCAAAAATTTCGTATTATCGTCCGCCATATTGGATCCGCTATTTTGAATTTTGAAAATTATTAACAGATTCGTAATTTGCGACACAAAAACTTCTATGTCCCAAGTTTCGGTAATTTAAATATATAAAACTTAAAAATTGGTCTAATAGATATTAATTTTTCACTTTTTTTACAATATCCGCCATTTTGTCGCCGCCATGTTGAAATTGATGAAATAACTAAAATATATTTTTAATCTTCCAACAGTTTTTGCCATTTTGTGACACTTTATTACACATTAGAAAAATGTTTTCGGTAAGAAATAATGATTAAAACACAAAAAGTTATCGATTTTTCTGTACATTTTTTTAAAAAAGCCGCCATTATTGTTTTGCATATAGATAAAAATGAAATCTGAGCTTGCAATTTTATAGAGTGACTTCTTACTTGTAGTAATATTCCAAAATAAGGCTACGACTTTTGTGATTTCAGGCGTTTGTGGTTAAATGTCATAAATTCAAATATTCATAATTTCTTTTATAATCATTATAAATTAATTTTTATAAAAGGGTTTTAATTTTGGGACATTTGACCTAGAATTACTCAAAATCCTGCCGAGATTTTTTTTCTTCTTTGATAATGATAACTTGATATAAATAATTTATTTTTTAAGAACATCACTACTCAATTATTCAGATTATTATCAAGCGTTTAATCAGATCTACCTTGGTTGGCATTTTTTGTACTATTAATATTTTATATTAATTTTTTTATCTGTCTAGTCTAAAATTTATTTATTTATTTATAGTAACAGAGAACGGGCTTACAAAAAATTAAAATTGCCCTTCTGCGCTATAGCACTGATATAAATACATATAATATAAAATTAAAATACAATTTATAAAAATAATAACAAAGACATTGTATATTTCAATAAAAAATAAGTAAGAAGATATATCGTTGCTTGGGAGAACTCTGCCATTTTCATGAAGCTCTGAAAACAAAACCAACTCGCAATATCTACGTTTTCGCTCGAAGGTCTAGACTGTCTCTTTTTTCACAAGATAAGTTGACGGGAAAATTATCTGGATAAAAAGTTAAAGGAAATTGAAATTTAAAAATTGATATCAATAGAGGAGATAAAGACGCACATCTTTACGCAAGATGTTTTCTTAATAAAGTTTTTTTGTCAGACTATTACTTAGTTGAATAAAAATTAAAATCGAATTTTTTTTAGACATTGAAAATAATCATATTTTTACAATCAACTCGTGATATCTCAGAGTCATGTGGATAAAAAAAGTTGAAACTTCATCTGCATAATTAAACAACGTTACAGATCCTAATAAAATGGTTGTAATTATGAAAAAATTGAAATTTGTTATTGATTTTTAATAATAATGTAGTCGCTATCATTACTGTGCTTTACTAACTTGGAGCAAAAAATCTCTGTGACAAAGTTTCGAATTTTTAGGTTTTGATTAAAAAAAAAAAAAAGGTATTAAAAAGTTTTACCAACAAGAATTTTTTCGATTCATTAAATATATCAGATTTTATAAACAATTTTGTTGGAAGATACTGTGCGTCACGCGTTAACATTTCGTCAGCTGACTTGCTGAACTCTAAGCCGTGAGCGGAACAAGGATGGATGCACTCCGGAGTGGCTATAGCGAGAGAGAGAGAAAGCGACAGTAAAATGTTTTTACTGTAGAAATCAACTTTTTTATTTTCTATTTACATAACTGTTAATAAACTAACACATTTTTAAAGAATAAATAACATAATAAAACCATAAATTATGCGAAATTAAATATTTTAAAAAAACTTGTAAAAAACAGACCTATATTTTATATTATTAAAATAAGTTGATTTTTTTAAACATTTATAATCATGTACTCCTAATATTTTCAGTTCAGTTCACTTGTTGTTAAGAAATAAAATAATTACAAAATTTTTAAATTTGAAGTAAGAACAATAATTTACACTTTTTAAAAGAAATTTCTTTTTGAAAGTTCACAATTTTAAAGAGATTACACTTTACCTTTATTTTAGACCTATTTCGTTTAAATATTTTTCAAAATATTGTTGTGCCTTCGGAGACAAATATTGTAACAAATTTTTTAAATCGTTAACTTTAGTAAAATCACTTTATTGTCGCTTTCTCTCTCTCGCTATAGCCACTCCGGAGTGCTTCCATCCTTGTTCCGCTCACGGCTTAGAGCTCAGCCAGTCAGCTAACAAAATGTTAACGCGTGACGCGCAGTAGCTTCCAACAAAATTGTTTATACAATCTGAAATATTTAATGAATCGAAAAAAATCTTTTTGGTGAAACTTTTTAATACCTTACTGAACAACTTGTGCAATTCAAAACTTCAAAATTCGAAACTTTGCCACAGAGATATTTTGCTCAAAGTTAGTAACGAGACGATACCGATACCTCTGAGACACGAGACCGAGACTCTCGACGAGACTTTAAGAAATTAGAAAATAAGTTAAAAATTGAAGCATTTACGTAGACAATGTCTTTTTTAATTAAATCCTGAACTAAACGAGACCAACACTATCTATCTTAGCTTTATTTTAGTTTTTGATCCCTAAGCCTTAATGCCTTCTGTAGTTTGATTACGTTAATTAATTAATTTTTATTAATTTATAGTTGTTTCTTACTAAAAGTTTACTAAAGCAAATAAGCAACAAGCTTTTATCAATAATTAAATTTTTAATTTAATACATAAAAAAGAGAGAGATTTTTACTAATTTTAATTAGTGACAAATTATTCATTATCGTATCGTGGGCAACACTATCAGTAAATCACAGTAATGATAGCGACTACATTATTATTAAAAATCAATAAAAAATTTCAATTTTTTTTTAATTACAACCATTTAATTAGGATCTGCAATGTTGTTTAATTATGCAGAAAGAAGTTTTAACTTTTTTTATCCATATGACACTGAGATATCACGAGTTGATTGTAAAAATATAACAATTTTCAATGTCTAAACAAAATTAAATTTTAATTTTTATTCAACTAAATAATAGTCTGACAAAAAAACTTTATTAAGAAAACATGTGCGTCTTTATCTTATCTATTAATATCAATTTTTAAAGTAAAATTTCCTTCAACTTTTTTATCCAGATAATTTTCCCGTCTACTTATCTTGTGAAAAAAGAGACAGTCTAGGCCTTCGAGCGAAAACATAGTTATTGCATACGGGCCCTCAATTGAAGAAAGTGCTATTTCGAAATTATCATATTTTGTTTTTAAATCTAGGTACCTATTATTTATTCATCATAATAAAGAAAAATTCAAAAAGTATATCATTCTATAATCTATATAATTATATAGTAATATATTATTAAACGTCTATTAATCTAAATAATAAAAATTTTGTTTAGATTATATTATTTATTCATCATAATAATGAAAAATTAAATAAATATACCATTCTGTAATCTATAAGCTATTTTTTGCTTCGCTATAGTAATAAAAATAATAACTCCAAACAAAATCTCATTAGGAGCATAAAATACTATAAAAACTAATGAAACATAAAAAAATTAAGTAAATCCTGAAAAAATGGCTCTGTTTTTAAATCTTGTTGCTATAAATATATGTAATTGAATTAAATATTGAACACGATTTGAATTTATATTAAATTCAAATTCAAATAAATAAAATTTTAGAATAAATTTTTAAAAATTAAATATAGAAGATACATAATTATTATAAATAATGTTCTTAAAATATTATTATATACAAGTACATATAAAAAGAATTATAAATAAATTATTCCTAACATTTATAATGTCATTTGTAAAATAAACTATTTTATTTTTAAAACATGTATCCTTACCTGATAAGTTAATATTTATTATATATGATAATAATGTATATTTTCTGTTGATAAAGTAATATAAATACCAGTATTTCCTAAATAATTTTATAATTGTTATTTATTTTGATTATATAAATGTTTTAAAAACATTTTTATGCAATTCAAACACTTTAAATTGTAGATATTTTTAAAATGCATTTATGAAAATATATCTTTTCTGTATTTCAAAAATAAAAAAGTAATTTTAAAAATTTAAGAATTAAAATAAATGTACATTCCTGGCAAGGTTTTCTATGCAACTTGCATAGAAAAATGTTAAAGCATACCGTGCCAGGACTGTACAATTATTCATAGTATTGAATTCACCTGAGATTGCTTCTTTTATACAGGCATTCTTAACCTAATAAAGATCTTACGCGTTGCTAACCTAAATTTAAAAACAAAATCTGTCAATTTAGAAATGGCACTTTCTTAAAATTTTAATTAGAATGTCACAGTTTTCACTACTCTTTCTAAATGTCGTAATTTTCAGTGCTCTTGTATGTTAGTTTTGTTTTCAGAGCTTCATCGAAATGGCAGAGTTCTCCTCCCAAGCGACGATATCTGAAAACATAAATGGCTATCAGAAAATGCTTATGACAGAATGACTCTACGTACTGTGACGAGGTAAAAAGTTACCTCGCACAATATTTTTAATGCCTGTTATTGTTTTCAGTTTACATTATTTAATTTTGTTAAATAATTAAGATTCAAAAGTTTTTTTTGATTCCTGTCGAATTTAAGATTTTGTTGTATTGAGATTTACTTTCATTTTGATTTTGTATTTAATTAATTAAATTGATGGGATAATATTATTATTTGAACTTCCGGTTTTACCTGCCAATTTGTCAGACCGGACAAATGTTGTTTTGTGCGATAAACATTAAATGTTTGCACTTTTATTTTACACTCACGAACACTGCTTGACTCCGATGTGGAGTTTTCCACATCATAATGAATCGTCGAGGAGGTGGTCCTGGTGGTCGTCATCGTCGTGGTTGGCATTCCTGCTCGTCGTGGAATTGTCCTGACACATGGGTCCAAATCTGTGTCACGTTTTCTCAAGAGTGCCAGAAACAGAAGATGATTTCGTCAGTCGTGTTTATAAACTGTCAAAACACTGGTGACAGCCATCTTGTTTCAGCGCTTGACGTCAGCCCCTCCATCACTACATCTGATTCACACTTCTCAGTCGATTGCCGATCGATCTTTCCATCAGCGGGTAATGCGACTTTAAAAACTTTAAAATGTAATTTGTGAGAGCGGCACCGTGGCGCATGTGTCGCTGCACATGAACTTGTCGAGAAACGCGCTCCGCGTTCTCGCTGTCGTGGTATTCTAAACTGGTGTGTTCGACCGACTGGTCGTGTTTTATTTATAAAAAGTGTTACAACTTTATTAAAATGTAACCAACATTACTGACGGGGCTCCATTAGTGGACGTAAGCCATTCGATGTGAGCTCCAATAATTATTTTGTTTTATTTTTGATGGAGTCGATCTCCAAATAAACATTAAACTTAGAGTCAGTGTTCAGTGCGCATCTTTGTAAATGGCCGTGCCATGCGGTTCATTAGTCCACTGTATTATTATTTTGTTTAGTTATTTCTCAATAAAATAACTTGGCGCGAGATATTTATTTTTATATTATTTATTTGTTTTTATTAAATATTAAAATTTAAATAATTGAACATTAAACATAATGGGAAAGAATGCGTCACAGTACATTAGAAATAAATTTGCTGAAAGACACTCCAAAGAAATTCAGAGTACAACTATACATGTTGCCACTATGACAAAGACGTTCTAGTACAAAATGAAGAGCTTTTACAATGTTTTGTTTAAACAACAGGGTTAATAAAAAAATTTTACACTTTACGAATTTTATAATTGCGAAAGCCTCTATAAAAAAATTGTACACCTTGTAACGAACTTATCTGCACATTCTATAGCATAAATTGTGATAATGTGATGGAAATAATGTTAGGAAGTCTTACCAATAGGTTTCTGAGCATAAGGGATGCCGAACCAAGCATCGACCTTTTTGCCGGTAGTAGCAGTCAAGGTCATACCCTTCACCCGACCCGTTCGTGTTTGAACGATCAGAGGATCGTCCTCCGGGTTCAAGCCAAGCGGCTCGGCCCGTGGTAACTCCTCGTTGACCTCTATCGATCTCATGTTCTTCGGCTCCTCGTGCGACAGATCCGCATGGTGTCTACTTCTGTGAGGTGGCGAACACCTTCCAAGGTCAAGGCCAACGATCATCAGATACAACACCGCTAACGCTGTCTCCACCCTCGTTACACTTTTTCTTTGATTATTCGGCATCGTGTCCTCGCCTAGAAAATATCCAATTCCCATTTATTTTCTACCAATCAAAATCTATATTAATATAGATATACATTACCGTCGGAATAAATTGTTGGTACGGCAACTTTGAGTATAATCTAAAACATACTTGTCTTCAAACTAAATTAACTCAGTTACTATTTAAGATAGAGGTGTAAAACAAATATCATTAAAAAGCTTATGAAATTTCGAATAGAAATTAATAAATAATTTTTTACTATTTGGTTAGATTGTAGAACTTGATGAATTTGTGTCAAATTTCTGTAATTTTTCACATTTCGTACTATTTATTTAACCTTTGGCATAATCTACAGAAGTAATAGAAATTTTTTTTACTTCATATAAAATTCATTGTTGAACGCTACACTTCAATTTAAGTCCAAGAAATATAAAATATCTTAAAGGGTTCTTGAGATATCACCAAAAGTGTCATGCAATATTTTATCTAAAAACCATGCTATTTGCTGGTTTTGAATTGTAATAATGTGGTTTTTAGATAAAATATTGTCAGACACTTTTGGTGATATCTCAAGAACCCGTTAAAATATTTTTAATTTCTTGGAGTTAAATTAAAGCTTTGGGTTAAACAATAAATTCTATATAAATTTAAAAAAAAATTCTATTACTTTTGTAGATTATGCCAAAGGTTAAATAAATAGTACGAAAAGTGAAAAATTATAGAAATTTGACCCATATTCATCAAGTGCTATATAATCTAACCAAATGGTCAAAAAGTATGTATTAATTATGACTCTACTCGGAATTTCATAAGCTTTTTAATAAATATTGCTTTAAATCTCTATCTTTAATAAAGACTGAGTTCACTTAGTTTAAGTACAAGTATGTTTTAGATGATGCTTTAAGCTGCCGCACCGACAAATTCCGAAGGTAGTGTACTTCACCGTCGGAATTTGTCAGTCCACTAATTTTTTGAAGTTTAAAAAACGTCTTTAAACGTTCAAAGTATAATTATTAAAATTTTTCTGTCTTTATTTTTACAAAGTAGATGAAATTTTGAGGAAAATAAGACCTGAGTGAAGTGATTTAATTAATTTTTTATTGAAATGTGTTAAAAAAAGTGGAGCTTTTAATGTTTGACAAAAATTCAAATTACTCTCGAAATAATGATGCTTTATAAAGTTCCTATGCTTGTTTTAAAGGGCATTTTCTGAAGAATAAGAGTATTGCATAAGCATTGTAGTGCAATTTTTTTTAGACTATGTAAGGCTCGAAAGTTGGACTAAAAAAGATAGAAAAATTATTGTTTATATCTTGATACAGTTATATAAAATATACCAACGTTATAATTGTCAATAACTTTCGGATAAAAGTAATATCATATATGTAACAATTTTCTTTATTACACATAAATTTTTTAAGATTCAACATTTAAATTAAATTTTAAGACACAGAAAACAAAACACAAAATTGAGCAACAATGATGACAACAGATATAAACACATTAAACGAAATAACTTTAGTCAATAATATAAACACATACCAATTTTAATAATTATACTTCGACGGTACTGTACATATAAGTAATTCTTTCCTGTCTTTAACCAGGTTTTCATCTCCTTTTATAATAAATATTAAACAAAATACTAAAACTAAATTTGTAAATTAAAGGTCACGCGAAATAATTGTTTAACCTTTTTATTTTTTGTCACGGAGAGAGTGAAATTATTGTTCACTTAATAAAGTTCTAAATAGGTCAATGAATTTTAAAGTGTAAATGTAAGAAGAAAGTCTGAAAAAGATAAAACTTTTAATCTTGGGTGTTTTCTAAAATCCTTACTGTGCGGACAAATGACCAAATAAAATACTAATTTGGATCCGACTCAAACACATTTATTGTCCTTTTTGTTCGTCTCCTCGTGACAATATCTTTCTCGGTCTCGTGTGGATTTTCACACTGGACATCTGATTTATTTAGGTGGCTATCGAGTTCGAGGTCGTACGGCTTTGCGCAGCTAGTTTAATTTTCCTCTGTCGATAACATAGGGTGTTGTGGGGTGATGTACAACGCTTCTTTTCGTTGCTTTAAAAAACATCAAAAATTCAAATTCTTGAATATGCTACAATAAAATAATGTTGTAGATAAAGGAAAATAATAAATTTCTGCTTCTTTAGATTTTTAAATTTTTAATCGCTTCTAAATTTTTAAAAATCGTCAGATTTGGCATTTTTAAAAAAACTTGGGTTCAAAATTAAAGTTATTACAAGGTACTAAGCAAATTAAATTGATAAATATAACCATTTCTTAATTAAAATTTACCGAATAAGGCTGTTATAATAGCACCTGCAAAACAGAACCTTATTTGTAACCAAGTGAATACACTGAAAAAAAGTCTGTGTCAAAAACAACTATTTTGCTATAGTTGAGGTCATTTTAGTTAAAATGACAAGGATTCCATGTTAAGCTAGCAACCGAAGAGAAGTTAATTCTAATAAGTCAAATTTGTTTGACTTGTAATTCTTAAAAACAGAACAAAATTATAAATCAGATGAAATATTACAATGTCCCAGTGCAAATGACAGTACAATTAATCTTTAAAATATTACCAAAGCTAACTAAAGTTTTAATAGTTTGTTCTGAAAATGTCAAATCAACATAACCTTAAAATATATAGCAAACACTACTGGTATTATTTACCTTAACCACTAATGTTTTAAAGAGAGAAAGTATTGACAAATGTATTTTAGATAATAAAGAACAATTTGCAGTAATAAAAGCAGTCGATCGCACAAATGTTGGCGTTAATATAATATAATTCCTAAAAACTTGGAGTACAAATTATCCTTGTCATTTTAACTAACTTTCCATAGTTGGCGTCTTAACTAACAAGGAAAAATGGTTGATTCCTTGTAAATGGGTGCAAGGTATTTTTTTCAATGTAGTTATAAATTTCTGTAATATCGTGTTAAGTCGTATTTGATGATTTGCTGTGTATTAAGTTGACTTGGTTATGGTAGCTAACTATCCTTAACCCATTAACGCCCGAAAACTTAGCATTTTTTATTCATTTTTAAGCTATGTTCCTAGAAAAAATCTAAATAATGTTCTTTATCAGAGATACATTTTATTTACGTTTTGAGAGTGCTCTTTTCAAATCCGAAGTCCATAATCGATTTTTTTCAAACCAAAATTAAATAGGGCGGTTTCAATGTAAAAAAACACAGAAAAAAGTTTATTTTTTTAAGTTTGCTATTTTTTTCACCCAGAAAAAGTGTAAGCATATAAGTCTGCTTTCAACCAAACGTGCATAAAAATTGTGTACTTTAAGGACATATAGGGCGCGATTCAAAATTTCAAGATGGAGGACTCAATGTGCCGTCAAATCCATTGCAAAATATTCAAGATCAAGCAAATATTTTAAGAATCGCTGAAGTATCATCGGATTTGCCTAAATCTTTTTACTTTGAAGGTTTTTGGGGTTGCTGATTACAAATTTGTTATTGCATTTTTAAAATTCAAAACTCAAAATGTCGGTTTCAATTTGTCGGATAAAAGAATTTTAATTTTTGTTTGGATCATTTCAAAATTATAATTCGAGGATTTTGGGCCGCTGATTACATACCTGATGTTACATTTTCAAAATTTAAAACGTTTACAAACGTTGACTGACTCTTGACACGTAGAGGTAGAGCATGAGTATGACCCTTCCAAGGGCAAAAGATAAAAAAAATATTTACAAAAATTTCATACTCCACACTGAAAAGAACACTTAAAATTTTGAAAACTTGACTCCAGATTCATATCCATCATGACCAAAAACCACCGAGAAACGAGAATTAGGTCAATTCAATCAATTTTACATTTTTTGTCTGCCATATTCAATCTGCAATTTTGAATTTTAAAATGTAACATCAGATTTATAATCAGCGACCCCAAAAACCTTCAAGTAAAAAGATTTAGGCAAATTCGATAATACTTTAGCGATTCTTAAAATATTTGCTTGACCTTCAATATTTTGCAATAGATTTGACACCATATTGCGTCCGCCATCTTGCAATTTTGAATCGCGACCTATATGTCTTTGAAGTACACAATTTTTATGCACTTTTGGTTAAAAGCAAAATTATATGCTTATACTTTTTCTGGGTGGAAAAAATCAAACTTGGAAAAATATACTTTTTTGTGTGTTTTTTTTTAATTGAAACCATCATATTTAATTTTGGTTTAAAAACAATTGATTTTTGACTTCAGATTCGAAAAGAGCACACTCAAAACCTAAGAAAAATGTGTTTCCGATAAAAAATTTTATTTAGTTTGTTTATAGGAACATATCTTGAAAATGAACAAAAATGTTTAGGTTTCGGGCGTTAATGGGTTAAGAGGGTAGGCCTAGTTAGAATTTTGAAGAAATCGATCTTTTTTCCTACATTTTCTAAAAGTAAAATATTTCAAAAGTATTCTATGAACATTTCAGAGAAATTGGACTATCAGATAATATTTACTACTATTCTTCATGAAGATAAGTAACTTTGAATACATCCGTCACTAATTCATAAAAGTAGGCAGGTAGCGGCAAATGTGCGCTCTGCTGTACCTGAGAGAATGTAGGCCCTTTTGTTGTACCTAGTACTTTAGAAGCAGTTGGTTGTGAAACGTCGAGCTGTGCGCACGTATATATGGATTAGACGATTCAGTGTAAGTTCCAAAATAAATTTTTTATCTCCATGCAAATCGTACTCGAAACTTTAAACACGTTTTTCTCGAAACCATGTTTTCGAAGTCGGTGATCACTGTAACTTGAGAACGGCTTTACCGATTAGTTTGAAATATTTATCGCTTATTCTGTATATAATGGTTCTCTGGATGTAAGAAGGATTTTTTTTTTAATTTATCTTAATGAGTGAATTTTGTTCAAACAAACAACTATGAATTTCAACTTCCGCCATTTTTTGAAAAATCAAAAAAATTTTAATTTCTTCGTTCACCCGGAGATTATGTCCTTAACTAATGATCCCTTCTTTTTGCTTTAATTTCAGATGATCCGATGACAATCTACAGTGATGACAACAAAACCCTTTTTTTCTTGGTACTGTTCGCAAATTTGATGTATCCCACGCATTTCTCAATATTTAGTTTTAAAAAATGTATAATAGTTTTTTCAAATACATATCTTTTATGTGGAAAAACATTTGTGGTCATTTCAATGTGTGTGGGTTTTAATATTTTGCAAACTATAAACAATTGAAAAAAGGTCTAAATTTACAAAATCAAAATTTTGAAGATTCGTAACTCAAAAACTTGGTCTTCAAAATTTAAATAAAAAATTACGTATACAATATTTTTCACCCTAGAATTGAAAAATATACATTAAACCTTATTTAATTTTTGATAGGTAAATCTCACTTGGAAATGCCCATGTGTAAAAATTAAAGTGGCTAAGTCCCACCTTGCCTACTCAGAGAAACTTCTGCGTCAAATTTGTACTTACAATAGTTTACATATTTAATTTATCGAAGAAGTTTAATTAAATTTATTATTATAGTTTGAAAAAACCAGTTCAATGTTGTAAAATGTTTAAAGATGTTAAACATGCAAATTTCGTATATTTGGTATAATATTTGGTATGCAAATAAAATTAAATATCTCTTTTATCTCTTTTTCTCAAAAAAGGCTTGGAAAACTATTTCCATTTTGTTGGAAAATTATATGTTTACATGATTAAATGAAAATCAACAAGAAAATTGAAGGTATACCCGCAATTTTGAGGTAATTTGAAAAAAATATGTGTAAAATATCATTTTTTTCGATTATCTCGGAAACTATTGATATTATATTAGAAAAATGTCTTAAGGGGTTACACCACCCTGAAAATTTAAAAAATCGTTTCTTTTTTTTTCTTACATAATTTCGATGCCTATATTCTTACGGTCATTTAAAGACGTCGGTCTTAATACCTTTTTCCGAGTTTTAATACCTTAAAGTACTTTTTTATCTTCTTTTGCGTTTTTTTCAAAAATACATTTTTTGGAGTGGTGTACATGATTTCTCAAAAACTACTAGACCGATTCTCTTCAAAATTTGTACACAGCTTCTCTATAACATTCTCTATGGCATGACGTAGGATTTTCTCGATATAATTGTTTTTGAGAAAGTTATACATTTTTAAAACAGAAATTTCGTTACCCAGAAAAAAATTTTTCTTTTCAAAGTGCTCCCATTTGCTCAAAAAAAATTTTTTTTTTTAAACGGCTACGTCATGCTGTAAGTAATTTAATATACTTTAAACAAAAATTTTGTTTTTGGATTTCTGATAAAAATTGTGCTGTCCAGCATGTACACCGCACGGCCGTGCGCTAAGAAAAGTGACTTACGAGACTCGCTATATCTCCGCTATTTTTGAATATTTTTTCTTCTTCCAAGAATTTTTTTTTAGTGAAATATATGTACTTTGATATTCCAATTATTAAAAAGTGGTATTTATAATAGTTTTGTTAAAATTAATTCTTGAAATACCCTCCAATTTTCAGGCGTTCAGGGTGGTGTAACCCCTTAATAAAAAATATTCCTTTTTTTATTATTTCTAACTTTTGTGGGAAGAGATTTTTTTCTAAAATGGAAATTTTGTAAGCAAATTTGAATTTCCGTTTTTTTAAAAACCAAAAATCGATGTTCTCAAAAACGGCTTCGGCGATTATTTTTATTTTTGTTGTAAAATCATGTGTTCACACTTCAGAACCGAATTCAAGAAGAAAATCCCAGATGCTAGGACCTTTGGGTTAAATAAGTTTAAAACCCACCCTGTGTGTCGAAAAAATATCGTAAATAAGAGCTTCTTTTGGAGGTCCCAATTAAATCTGTCTTCTTTAGTAAAAACCTTCTTGGTTACCGTAGTCATACAAAAATTACTACTACAAAACAATTCCTACTGAAAGTACACCCGATTTATACACATTTTGGTTTAAATGAATTATTTATGTCCAAACTTGCAAAGTTTGTTTACATTGTGCACCTCATCACAGTTGTGACATCAAGTATTATTTATTTTCTTCCAACCATATCTTAACTCCTTTTAATTATGTATTTCTTTTAACCCATTAAATACTAAGATAAAGCTGATCATACTAGTATCAAACTAAACATTGCGTTCATAAATAAAAAGTTACTCTTATTCTTTTGTTTACAATTTCCATGTTTTTAAACAAATTACTAAATTGTTTTTTAAAACTATTTATTGAAATCGATTCTATGAGAAAAACTGAAAAGATTTTGTAAGAATCATGTTTTTGTACCAGTTATATTTTGTTCATAAAATCGTTATAAATAAATAACTGTTATTTGTTTATAACGATTTTATAAACAAAGTATAACTTGTACAAAGAAATGAATCCTACAATTTTTTTTTTGCACATGATCCAAGGTTTCGTTTGATTCTAGAATGGTTGGTTTCGTCTTTGTATTTAATGGGTTAACAGAGCTATTTGTATACAACTCGATTAGCGGTTAATTTTCTTAGTGAAATAAAATAACTATGAATTGCAAAACCAGAAGAAATATTCAGCTTGAGAAATTTAACTCGCATTTTGGACAGCAAATCAGGACGGGTGCTATCTAGTACATAGCAAATACGAGGTACCGTCAACACAAACAGATGGCAATATGTGCTTTTGCCCAATGTCAACATGTAGACCAGGAGTCGGCAACATTACACGCCACCCCATGTTGCATATCGTATCACACCACTCTACCCTTTTCGATTAAAGTATCAAAATCATCACTGCTCTAGCAAAAAATAAACTCCTAGAATGTCCATTTCCCAATCTCATTTCAACTCTTTCCACACCATAATATGATGTCCACTGAGGCGAGGTACATTTTACCTAGCACAAAATAGTAATTTTTAACATTTAGTAACTTGAAAATAAAGTAAAATACAAGCCTAGGAGTCACTTAAAAGACTGTTGTATGTACATCGTTTGTGACCAAAGGATCGTAGGCAGTATGCAAACTACCTTGGCTGTTAGCTAAACGCGGGCAGTTAACAAAATGACTATATTGAAATGGGTCCTAAACAGTCAGTATGTAAACTGCCCAGGCAGTTTGCTTAATGCCCATTACGTTTCAGGCAATTACAAAAATAAATTCAAAACTCCAATAAATAGAAATCTCTTTCATTACAATTTCGATTGAATTTTTTCCAAATAATATTATTGTAATTTCCTTAAATCTATAAGATATTTAGAGCCGTAATTGCGATGAATAATGTAAGTATTAAATTCATTTAATATTTACCTTGTCAGTTTCTGAGTGTCATTCTTAGACTTCAGTTTTATTTAAAGAAATTCTCCCAATCAAGTTAAATTTAAACAGGTTTTTATTAAAATGAAAGACAGTGGTGTCAGTCGAGATGAATTTGAAGAAAAACTGAAATTAATTTTAGATAAACAATCCAGTAGTAAGGCAATGTGGGACAGGGCACGAATAGATCGTGTTATACAAATATTACGACAAAATGCGACAAATTGTGAAAACTTGACCGCCTTTTATAGTTATTCAAAAACGTATGAGCTTTTACAAGTTGGGGGTGAACACCACGTAATATTGAAGAGGAAAAAAGTGTCTAACAATTTTATTTATGTAATTCCCATAGATGATTTTTATTCAAAATTATTAGAAGCGCATCTTCAGACCTGTCACAGAGATCGTGATAAGATGTTATATTTATGAAAAATAAATGGAAAATTGGCAGAATTGCATGTGAAATTTTTTTAACTTGTTATCAAACTTGTGACAGAAAAAAACCAGTTTAAAGAAAGAATGTTGTAGTGAAGCTCATTATACATAACTCACGGATTTAATACACGTGGTCAAGTAGACCTAATTGATTTTCAATCGTGTCCTGATAATGAGTATAAATGGCTGATAAACTACCAAGGCCACGCAACAACATTTTTACATTTACGCCCTTTAACAACGAAACATGCTAAAATGTAGCTAAAGAACCAAAAACTGTCTAAGATTTTTTTTCACTTTTGGTGCTCCAAGCATTTTACAAAGTGACAACGGGAGAGAGTTTGTTGCTGCTGTTATTATTTTCCAGCTGTGAGATAACTTCAGTGGAAGGTAAAGATGTCGAGGTATTATAATTATATGCACTGTCGGTAATCGACCTGTGCAGATCACTAGAACTCGACTGTCGATAAACCGGTTGTACTCAAAGAGGTTTTTTCTACAGTTTTCCTTCTCCACTGGCGAGCAAACCCAATATACCGGGTGGTCCAGGCAAATGCGAGTACTCCTAATTTCAAGCCGTTCTGGAGACGCAAAAACACTTAGAAAATATGTACAAAGTACTGAATTCTAGGAACTCCCTACGGGGGACACTTATTGAGCATGTAAGGCCGTTAAACGAGTGTATAATAACTAAAAAAAAAAAAAATAGTCTTTATTTAGCAAAACTGTAAAATAGTCCATGGATGCCCAGGACAACCACAATCCCAAGGAAGCGTTGAGCGGGATAAAACTGATGTAGAGAATATGTTTAAAGCTTGGATGATCAATAATAAATCAAATAATTGGTCACGTGGCTGTTACGAAGTACCGGTAAGATAGTGTACACCGAGAAAATAACTTTTTCGAATCAACTTAATTTAAATTCAATATTAAAACTGTTACTTTTCCCATAAGCTTAAAGAATTTATTTTTTTGTGTCAAAAAAATTCGTCAAACCATGGATTAATTAACAGAACACCTTATGAAGCTGTGTTTGGATCACTTCAATTTAGTTTCCACAATATTGACACACCAAAAAATGTTTTAGAAAGTGTAACATCTGAAGAAGATCTGAAGACTACTTTGTCACAAATGAGTTAATCCGAAGGAAATAGTGAGAGAAGCTACATCTTCACAATCCAATAGTGATGGTCAAGGATTTAAAAAATGCAACTGTAAAGCTGCTGAAAATCAGTGCAAAACCAATCGATGTAAATGTTTTCAAAGCAAAGTAATATGCGGTACTAGCCATAAGGGAGAAAATTGTTGCAATAAATAATTAAGTGAATAATCTTATTAATTGGATTTAAAAATAATGAATAATATAATAATAAAATCTTGAAATTTTTAATATATTTTTCTAATTGACTGAAACGCTATAGGCATTAAGCAAACCGCCTAGGCAGTTTATATACACCGAAAAAAATATTCTTCTTCTGAGCATATTTCCCCTACAACACTGAGAAAATAATTTGACTAAATATAACAAATTTTTGACTACCGTAGCATAGAGAGGTTGTTGATATATCACCTGCAAACCACTTTGTCTACTGTAACCGATTAAACGCGTTCTGTTAACTTTCAAGTTCACTGTTGAAGGGATCCGATATTTATGACAAAAATAATTTAATTTGAATTTTGAATAATATGACAAATCTCTTCATTGCCTGGGCGCCAAGAGGTGTTAAGGGCGTGGGGACTGACGAGGGGAGGGAGTAATTTCCCAATTAATAAAATTTCTTCCGCACCCATCGTCCTCACAATCGTTTCCGGGCATTCAGGTCGAAATCGTCACTATTTTGTGTGTCGCCGGCAGCACGAAGGTGCTTATTTTATTTTTAATAATTTATTTATTTTGTGCTTTGTTTAATTTTTGTGGAAATTTTTATTTATTTATTTTCTATAATTTTATTAGTGTGGCGATTTTTAAATAATGTGAGGATTTCGAAGAAAAAGAGGACGATGGAGTGGATTACGTGCAAGGAGAGTGGCTAAAAATAATCAAAATCGACATGGTTCTCAGCATCATAAGGAGAGACTGGTCCATAACAAAATAATTTAACAAAAATGATGCTCGTCAGTTACCACGTTCTCCAGTGTTCGCCCCAGTCTTCAAGTACAAGAGAAATGATGCCGGAGCGATAAGTTTTTTGTTTCTTTCATGTTTGTTTATTTGTCGAACTGTTTTTGTTAATTTTCTTTATATATTATTTATTCATTTCGCCTGTTTCTAATTGTTTATTCATTATTTATATATTATTTGTCAAACGATCGTTGTGTGGAAAAGAATGTGTGAGCCGGTTATTTTATATTTATTTTACTTTTTATCTTGCTGTTTAATTTATTATTTTAATTTTGACCAAATATAATATTATATCATTGACGATAAATTACGGCTTTTATTTTATTTTAATGATATTTTGTGTTTTAAATTTATATATTTATTCAAATTTATAATTTTTATTTACATTCTTTTCAATTTTAATTTAATTTAAATGTGCGAATTATAAGACTTAAAAGAAATAGATTTTAATCGTTACACTGTGATCGCCGGTATCTTGTTTGTTTTGTTCCGAGTACGTTAACAAAGAAATATGCTAGAGGCTTATTTTCTCAGTGAATATGGTATTAAAATTCCATCTTCTCAAATTGAGAGGAATTTAATTTGTTTTAAGAGGAATATACTTAATTTGAAAGGAAAAAGTCTTCATTTAAGAATAATATTCTTTGTTTGAGAGGAATATTTTTCATTTGAGAGGAATACTCTTAATTGAAGAAAATCGTCTAAAAAATTATATCAAGAGTAAATCCTCTTAGAATAAAAGTACCCTCTCAAATGAAGAATATTCCTCTCAAATGAAAAATATTCCTCCTAAATGAAGAAGATTTCCTATGAAATTAAGGTATTTCTCTTGACAGCATCCACTTTCAAAAGTTTTGACCCTATACTGACATAAAGTGTACCTTCTCATGATTATCATATTTCATCAAAGATCTTTAATCTGACTGTACTGTCTTTTACACATACTCTCAAATACGCAGTGCATTTGTATATACTCATACCAATGCATTTCCGAAATGTATTAGATTTGGCAACACTGTAATGTATCAGCTGAAGGCAAGCGGCTGAAGACTTGTTATTTCTAACCTGAAATTTTTATTGTGTACTTGAAAAAATGAGTAGAAAACGTATTTTCCGAAGTGCTAAAGGCAAGTTTGTTAAAAAAAAACACGAACATAATTTAAAAATAACTAATGCAAAGATTACATCCATGCAAGTGGCAAAAGAAAAAAAACGTCTCGAGATTGATGAGAAAAAAAGTATCGATGACAAATTCAATGGTCGTACCGGAAAGGAAAGCAACAAAAATATCACAGACACGACAAAAGCAGTTGTTCTTAATAAGTTATTTTAATTTTTAAAATATACAAGGTACACTAGCAATTTACAAATTATAAATACTTGAGGTATATTATGACTGGAAAAATAAATGAGTTAATGTTTCTGTAGGTTATGTTACATAATCATTAAAGTGGAAATTCAAGTCTATATTCTTTTAGATAATCGTTTATAAAGTTTAATTCTAAAAAAGATCAAAATTATATAAATTTTTCTCAGTTTATTTATTACATAGGGTCACAGTACCAGTGGTAGTAGAGGTTTTACCTTACTTAATCAAATCATTATTTTGAGTTCGTTAATAATTATTTACTTTATTAATTATCCAAATTATTTAATTATATTTTTTCGTATAAATAATAATTATAATTTATTTTAATTATATTATCATCGAGTGAAATTTATTTTTTTAAAAGTATGCAAAGTGTAATATTAAAATAATACTTTTTTGCAGGCACTCTTCACGCTGGCTTGGGCTGTACTGCTTTGAATAAAATATTAGCATGTGCAGATATACTAACAATGTCAAATAACATTTTCAAAAAATACGAAAGAGAGGTCGGAAAGGCTATTGAAAATGTTGCTAAGGATAGCTGTCAACGAGCTGCGGAGGAAGAAAGGCTTATGGTCATCGAAAATATTTCAAATCTCTGTGAGGAATTGTAAGGAAATTAATGACAGTAAAGTTTGAAACATTTTTGAATATGAGAAAACAAAAAGGAACAATTTTTGTTTACTTAAATATTTTTGTAACTTTTATTTACCATATTGTAGGTGAATATAACGATCACTCCGAATCAGTTCAAGAAAATTAAACACAAATTTTTTTTTATCACACTTACATCAAAAGTTAGATTTTACGGCTTGTTTGGGCACCTTTAAGAGCTCATTTCATGGCCTAGGCCGTGAAGTAAATAAAGTCGCAATCTGATTGGCTGATGCTGGTCAGCTGACCTTTACTTTATGGTACAGCTGCCCAAACTGGCCCAAACGTCACGGCTGTTTACGGTTTCGCCGTCCTCTGGGGGCATTTCTCAGTCTGTCGACCTACTCCCAACTGGAAATGCCCCCGGAGGCCCTTTTTACGATAACCACTTCTCCCTAGGTTCGAATTTTTAGTTTTTGGTGTGATAAAAAATGTTATATAATACTTAAACCCTTTCGGCACTTAAGTTCTCGTGTATCGTACAACTCGCCAACGTGACATCAGAGCCTCGGCTACTTCTTGGTCGAGCCTCGGCTTCATACCTTCACTTCACCTCGGCAACGTTCGATGAAGCCTCGTCACCACCTCGATTTCGCCTCGGCTGCGATTGGACTTAGGCTCGTATTACGATACATACTCGTACTATAAAGTGCCATTTAGGGTCCTTGTGTTATAAATAACTATTACGTTTCAACGGCACAGCCGTTCTGTACAGTCCGCTTGAGAAGTTTGCTTGTGCCAAACACTCACAACATGCAAAACTGACCAACGCATTAGTTTTAAAGTTTTAGCATTCACTGATATGACGCGTTCTGCGAGAGAGAAAGCATGCCCCCCATCTGTCTGTCTCACAGTCGCTGCTCTCTTTCAGCTCAACATGCGTGGTGCCTGTTCCAGTAGTATTATAGTTCAATGTATAATTTACAATAGTACATTACGATACAAGTGCGGAAAATGGGCGATTACCGAAAGTGTGAGAGTTTACGACACGAGCCGAAGGCACGCGTATCATATACTATTTTTTCGCACACTGTACGAAAAGGTCGAAGAATAATAATAAAATAATTAGGAAAGTGTTTAAAAAGGTAGCGGAAGGCGTCAAGGGGGCGTCCAGGGGCGGAGCCCCGGTCGGGGGGTTTGGGGGGCGAAGCCCCCCATAACAAAAAAACCAAATTCAAAAGAATATTTTTTAAAATAATAAATATTTAATAAATAACAGGCATTTGGAATTTAAAAATAATAATCATAACAACAAAACAAAATTCAATAGAATAATATTTTTTTTAATAAGAAAATAATAATAATTTCGCACTGCATTTGAAAGAATTAAATGTCACGTCCTTAACACTCCCGAAATCGAACTAACTGCAGCTATCTATGCGATAATCGTCCAGTCTGAACGTGTTATCAGTTTCCATGAATTTAAATAATGTTATGTGTTGTCATTGGTCACGTAAACTAATCACAAGGCCAATAACAGACAAAGAAGAAGAAGAAGACGCAAACGGAGATAGGAACAATGTTTGGAAAATCAAGTATAGTGGGGACAGCCGTGCGGTAATGTCAACACTCTCGCACAGTTCCCCCACTATTCTAGTGCGATAATTCATTACCGCTCGCTTCTAGAATCGCACAGGAATCGACAATTTTCCGAACGGAATTCTGTGCAGTTAGAGCGACCTTTGCGTACAGTGTGCGAAAAAAAACATTTTATAGATTTTTTTTGTAAATTATTTTATTAATTTTTGACGTTTCTGAAGAGGACGGCTGTGCCGTTGAAATGTAAAAAAAATTGTGTTTAATTTTCTTGACCTGACTCGGAGTGATCGTTATATTCATCTACAATATTAAATACAGCCGAGTGATAAATTCAAATTAATTTTATTTACCATATTAACAAAAAAGTTAATACGGAATAAAACTTAAACTTTTTCTGTCAAATAAACTTTTAAAATTCTTTTTAGTTCTATTATATAGCTAATTGAATCAATAATTAATTATATTTAACCATAGAGTTTTAAATATAAAATAAAAAATTTTGTTCGTTTTTCAGAAACGTTACGCACTTCAGCATCATATAAAATCCTTGTAATTTATAAACTAAGATTTTAAAAATAAGAAAAGTATCAAAATTCTTTTTTTTTTAATTTTTCCTTTAAAAAATGTTACAAACTTCAATATTATTTGACTTCTATAACACGCAATTTTATTACGTATCGGAATGTGTATAATTGAATATGGAATATGTATGGATAAATGCTTGATTTTATTTGCATCATAATTTACTAAACTGTAAATACCTTTTTAAAAATTTCCTACAACATTATTTAATTGAATAATCTTCACTAATATAATTTAGAGATTTAAATTGTACTACAACAACGATTGATATTATTTACTTTATTTTTTTTATTTTAAATTTTTACAAATATTTATTTGGCTTCCGTTTCCGGTACCGTACAGTAGTGCACGCGTTTGTGAAGGGTAAATTGTTTTTTGGAAAATTTGGTTATTATTAGTTAAGGGTGGGTAGTGGTGTGAGTGAAAAGTGATGTGCAAAGTAAGGTGAATGATTGAAAAAGAATGTAAGTAGAAAATAGTGTGAATGGGAAAGATAAAGAAGGTAAAAGGAAAGCGTGAATTGTGAGGTTAGGTTGAAAGAGTGGGGTGTGAGTGCGGGAGGTAGAGTGAATGAACTGTAGGTAAGGTAGGTATCTAGAATGGCGAAATTTGAATCAAGTAGTATACGCGGGAAAATATCGGAGATACGAAATATTATAGGCGAAATAAGAAAGGGAAAAGACGGGGAAAGTATGAAGTGTCAGGACTGCATCGACTTACTTGAGTTTGTCAAGTTGTTGGAAAAAAGGTTCGATAAAGAATGGATAGAGGTGTGGGACAGAATAGAGATTGATAGGGACATAGAAGAAAAAAGAGATAAGCAGACGGAGGTAATAAAAAAGGAGATAGAAGGGATGGAAAGGAATTTAAAAAAGTGAGAGGAAAATTGGAAAATGGAAAAAGAAAATATGTGGAAGAGAATGAACAAGTTAGAGAAAGAAATATGGGATTGGAGTGAGGGAGATGGGAAGAATGAGAAGGGTGGATTGGAGGTTGTAGAGATAGGGGAAAAGGAAGGAAGTAGAGAGAAGAATGGAGAAGTAAGGGATGATAATTTGGAAAGGAAAATGAAAAGTTAGCGAGTCAGGTTGAGTTGCTCGAGAGGGAAAAAAGAAAGCGGAACATCGTGATTAGAGGTTTGGAAGTAGGGTGTAGGAAAGGCAAAGAGGAAGTAGAAAGATTGCTTACAGGAATTGGGGCAAAGGTAAAAATTAAAAAGGTTACGGGAATTAGAGGAGTAGATCAGGGGACAATAAAATTGTGGATAGTGGAGTTGGAAAATGAGGAGGACAAATATGAAGTCATGAAATTAAGGGGAAGGTTGAGAGGGAGTGGGAAGAGGATAGATGAAGATAGAACATGGAGAGAGAGAGGGATAAGGTGGTTCTTGGAAGAGAAAGCGTGGACAGAAAGAAGAAAAGGGGGTGAGGTAAGGATGGGGAGAGATTGTGTCTGGGTGGATGGAATAAGATGGAAAGTGAGGGAAGAGACAGGAGAGGTTATAAAAGTGTGATTGTGTGAAGGTATGGAGTGCATGGGTATGTTAGGAATGGAAGAAAGTGTGGGGGTAAATGACGAAAGTGGAATAAATGGAGAAGAGAGAAAAAGAGTGGATAGTAAGGAGTGAGTGAGAGAGTATAGTAAAAGGTAAAAGGGTGGTCGATAAAAGGGATAAAGACAGATTTGTCAAAAGGAACGGGAAATGGAAGCCCAGGCACATGGCGAATAATAGGTTAAAATAAGTTAAGATGGCGTTTAGATTTAAGTAGATTAAGATTGTAGAAAGGTAGTTATAAGAAATATATTGTAATAAAAATGTAAAGGAAGTGGAGCCCTCGAACCCGTTAAAGGGAGAGTAAATAAAGTATATACAAATATTTATTTAGAAGATATGTAATTGGAAAGTTTTTTATTTAAATAACCAGAAAAAATAATCACTTGTTCGATTATATTTTGTACACTAGAAAAATCTTAATTGAATATTAGTTTTTCATAATGTATTTATACCTATTATAATACTGCTGTAAAGTCGAGAGTAAAACACGTTTAATTTGTTTCTAACTATTTGTCATATAAATGAATTATTTTTTATAAACTTCTTTTTTTATAGTGTAATAAGTATTGTATTATCTATAGTTTGAAAGCAAACAATATGAAATGTAAAGATAAGCATGATTTTTTTTTATTTTAATATCGATTTTATGCAAGTATAATTTTTTAAAGAAATTTAAAATGGTATCTTTTGATAATGATGTATACAAAATTTTTAATAAAGTTTCATTTTTGGAAAAATATTCGTTATTTTTTTATAATTGGAGTTTGTTGATCTCGCTTTTATTTTTATAGGCCTTCCGAAATTATAAACGAAATCTATCCACAGTTAGACGTTCTTAGATCTGCTTCTACGGACACTTTAACGGATCATGAAAAAGAATTCAATTCTGCTCTAGGCGAAATTGTTAATATCATTGTTAGTTATGATATGGGGTGGAGCAAACGTGGAACGGGAAGAACTTACGACAGTCTCAATGGATATAGCTCTATGATAGGATTTCTAAGCGGAAAGATTATAGGATATGCTACTAGAAATCGAAAATGTAAATCATGTGACTTTAGATCATCCAAAAAATGATCACGATTGCAGGCAAAATTTCCTGGGTAGTGCTAAGGCAATGGAAGCAGATGCGGGAGCTGAGCTGGTTAACAACAGAGAAATTATAAAAGAAATGAATTTGAATGTTCGGGTCGTGGTTGGTGACGAGGACAGTTCAACGATTGCGGCTATAAGGAAAAACAATCCAAGTACAAAGATATTTAAACTACCTGACAAAAATCATCTAGTAAAGAACTTTGGAAAAGAATTATACGATCTGGCCAAAATCTACAAGCAGCCTAATAAAAAGAACGCCATACTCCATTTCAAGTAATTTGACAAAGTTTATTTTAGGGGTAAATTTACTGACAAATTTGACCCATACTAGAGATGTCATTCTCCATCACATGATCTTAATTAATATATTTCATATTTCGCTTACTTTTTTAACTGTGATGGAAAAAATTAAGTTTGTTTTCGCTCGTTTTTAAAAATGTCAGGTAGAAAATAAAACATGACAGATAAATATAATTCTACTTTTCTTTCAAACAGATTTTACAATCGTTTAAAAAAAATTTTTTTTGTTCAATTTTTAGTTATTATAAAATTTGTTTAGCCAATGTAATTTTCACAGTATATATTCCTTATAATAAGACAAAGTTAAAAAAAATCAGCAAAAAATATAAGTGTGGGTTTTCTGAGATAATCGACTTTTTAATATTTTTAAAAAACCATTGTCAGTTTGTCACTTTTTAATATTTTTAAAATTTTCTTGTAGGTATTGAAAGAGATTGAAAAAACCCTATCAGAATCTGTAAAGAAAACCTAAATATCTTAATTAGATCAAGAAATATGAACATTTAAAGAAAAAAATTGAGTTTTTTTACTGAAAAGTCTTCAAAATTTAAATGCTCATAACTTCAAGGAAAAATTTTTTTTCGCAATTCGCAAAAATACGTGTCACCTAATTTCCATTCAAAATTAACATATTTCATCCTCAACACATTCTGTGATCACAAGTGAACATCTTGCCTGATTTGAAATGGAACCCGCCCATATTAGTTTTTCAAAAAATTTTGTAGAAAAGTTTCCAAATAATTCAGTAAAAGGTTAGATGCGCAAAACTTTTGTATATGTTTCTCATGTTAAAATATGTCACTTTGATCCATTATAAATTTGCTAATCGATGGTAAATCAACTTCAAATTTTACATTCAACAAAATGGCGGCCAGTTTAAAAAAAAACAAAAAATCAATTTTTCTCAAAAACATCATTTTTTTTTTTTTGAAACTTTTTTTGTGATTAGTAGATATAAAAACAAGTTATTTCCAATAGGTTTGGTGTCCGCTAAAACGTAGTGAGAGACACAATAATTTTTTTTCGAAAAATACAAAAATTCGATATTTTTGTTTATATAAGGTCATCTTTCTGTTAAAAAAGTCTAATGGGAATTTTCGTACTTGCATTGTGAATTATTATTTTTAATGTATAAATTATTAATCATGTATAAAAAAAAGTATTATTCAAAATATAATTAATATTGCTTGCTAAAAATAAAAATACTCTTCAGAAAACTTGGAGGTTCCTTAAACATATGTAGCTAAAATGCACAAAATTTACACGCCGTTATTAATTACTGCTATAAGTTTAACATACGTCAATATATATACGTATATATATAGCCGTAGTTGTGCGATTAAAAACACGACTACATTTACACTGTCATATATCCGCGAAAAATAATGTTAGAAATTTTTTTTAAATAAATTAGGACAGCTTATAATATTTCTAGAAAGATAACTTTCACCCAAATGCAATAGATTTATTAATAATAAGTTTATTATTTAAAGCTTAAATTAAAGGTAAAAAGACAAAGATTATGCCTGCAAAGTTTTAATTTTTTCCTTCCACTTTTTTGGCATAGGGAAGAAAGTTGAAGTTAAAACAATGGAAACATTGTCATTGGAAATAAATTGCTCTACAACATGGTCTTACTCTTGTATAATACGTCGCCTTAGCACAACATCGGGTTTATTTGAAAAACAAAGCAAGAACGTACCTACTCAATAAATGATGCAAAAACGTACTTATCCATAAAAAGAGGCAAGAACGTTACAATTCAGAAATTCTTCTTTTGGCAAATTTAAAGTTGTGTTTATGATATTAAATTTAATTAATAATACTTTAATTTTATGTCATTTTGCATAGATTTTCTATACGCATGTTGTTCTTATGGGACAAAAGTTAAAATAATTTCTAACATTATTTTTCGCGGATATATGACAGTGTAAATGTAGTCGTGTTTTTAATCGCACAACTACGGCTATATATATACGTATATATATTGACGTATGTTAAACTTATAGCAGTAATTAATAACGGCGTGTAAATTTTGTGCATTTTAGCTACATATGTTTAAGGAACCTCCAAGTTTTCTGAAGAGTATTTTTATTTTTAGCAAGCAATATTAATTATATTTTGAATAATACTTTTTTTTATACATTAAAAATAATAATTCACAATGCAAGTACGAAAATTCCCATTAGACTTTTTTAACAGAAAGATGACCTTATATAAACAAAAATATCGAATTTTTGTATTTTTCGAAAAAAAATTATTGTGTCTCTCACTACGTTTTAACGGACACCAAACCTATTGGAAATAGCTTGTTTTTATATCTACTAATCACAAAAAAAGTTTCAAAAAAAAAAAAAATGATGTTTTTGAGAAAAATTGATTTTTTGTTTTTTTTAAATTGGCCGCCATTTTGTTAATTTTCAAAATTTTTTTAAATTTCAAAAAGGTAAAAAAAGAGTACCTGTACTACTACTGAAATCAAAAAATAGAGTTAAAAAATATTGATTTTTAACGAAAATAGAGAGATTTAAAAAGAAAATCTGACATTTCACTCACAAACCGCTCTTTACACTTAATTTTTTAAAACCTCGTAACTCAGTTAAAAAAATTTTTTTAGCAAAACCAAAAAATAGTTTTCTCTTTTTTTGAGTTAAAGAACAATAAAAATCATGAGAATAACGATTTTGAATTTCAAACTTATTCTCGCTGCATGATTTGAAAAAGAATTGGCCAGTAATGTATGAGTACGCTACACATTTATAACTCATATCATTACACATTGATACTTTAGTGGGAGGCCAAAGAGATAAAAACTTTCAACAACAAAAATCAGTAAAATTTAATCAGTGAAATCAGGAAAAATCAGGTGAGATTAAATTATTTAAATTAAGTTTTAAATAATAAATTTAAATTTTAAGTTTACTTGAAAGATAAGTATGATGTCTTCATTTTATAAACATATCACTAATAGGGGAGTGGGCCCCAAGATGGACGGGACCCCAAGATGGACATTTCGTATAAAATTTTTGTTTAAGGTGACAGCGCCTTATGCTTTCTGTCATTTTTGTTGTTTGTATACACGAACATTTTGATGCACATTTGAAGAAAAAAAACCAGTTGGTTTTTCTTCTACACATACCACGTAATTTTGTGTCTAAAAAAGTTTTGTAACAGTTTTTTCTCAAGTCGGTAAAGCTATTTAAATTTATGATTTAGAATGAGTACTGAACGTTATAATATTCTTTATTTATCTTATAATAATATTCTAAAATGATTTTACTAATTCAGTATTCATATATATATTTTTACTGGGGATTAAAAAATGGTGTCATGTACCCTAAGATGGACAGGCTTAAAATCTCAATATATTTTTTTGCATATTTTCGATTTTACACTTTTTTCAATAATTTTTTGAGCTAATTAATTAAAATATTTATTTTCCACCATAAAATGTGATTTTATCGTTAGAGAATTTATTATATTGATATTTTTCGATATTTTATTACTTTTTACTGTTAAGCTATTAAATTGAAGTTTTTAGAACTTTTATTTCTTGATAAATTCCGTAAAATGATTAAAACTTAGTTCAAGAATTGTTACACGATGTTAATTTTTTATTTACTACCATTTTCAGAGACTTTTAAGAAGGGGTCCATCTTGGGGCCACTTTTTTGTAGACCGAAAATTTTAACAATTAGAAAAAATGCTTTAAAAAATGTTTATGTTCAAAATAAAATGTTATTTCTGTGGCCATAAGTTACCTTATAAATTGTACTTTCATCCGGTATAAAACATTTTAATATATTTTATTTGGTTTGGATTCTACAGCAATAAATCGATAGGCTGTCCAACTTGGGGCCCTGTCCCCTACAAAAAAAAATAAAAATTTCTAAAATTCCTTGTATCATTTGACTGAAATTTCAATTGATGTGTAAATTTAAATTTATTTAGATCAATTCAACTTTGTTTTCCAAATTTTAATTAAATTTTGTAATCACATTTCACACATGAGTTTATCTCTTTTCTTTCATTTTATATTTGTTTTTTGTGAGTATTTCTAGTATTTTACATTATATTGGATTATAAAACGAATTTTAAAATTGTCTTTTGCAGCAACTTTATGTACTAGCACGATTTCTTTAAATCAATTATATCATAGAACTTCACAATAATTTTTGTCGCTAAAGTCGATTATTCTCTTATATCCCAATCCCAGAAGTTCCTGGAATCTTGTTAATTCATCGTACAGTGAAACAACGGAGTTGTTCTAATTAGTTTTTCTTGGAACTGCCTGATTTAAATTACGATATTAGTACGAACTATTACCATATTTGCAATTTATAATGAATTTTTTAAATTAGTATTTTGTATACGTATGTTTTATTTTCCTTTTTTACCTAGAAAAAAAATTAATATAAATATGTATAAATTCATTAATTTAAAATATTTAAATTGATTCGAATGTCGTTTTCCAAATTATAATTAACTGTCACTTCATTCAAACAATCCAAATTTTAATTTATTCACATTTACACAGAAAAAAATAGGTCTTAATCAGAAGTGTAACACTTTTTCCGAGTCTCCCATTGGTCAGTACGAATCAAACCTCCTAAATGATAATTTTCAGTTTCGATTTTCTGTTTTGCAGGTGAATTTAAATGTTTTAATAAAATGTTCTAACTTTAAATTTATTTTATAAACTTTTTTATAATTCTTTCAATCTAAAATTATAATAAATTTAATTGAAATGAATAAAATATGGAAATTAGCTTTGACTTTGACCTCTCTTTACGAAAACCTTTTCGACGGACTTCAGAGATGTAGCACGCGTTATCGGGCTCCTGATTCTATAGCAGATTTTCGATAGTTTTTGTCAACAATCACATCTCTGTTGAGGTGCTTATTTTTAAGTTTATTTTAAATTTTAGTTTATTATATTAGCATTATATTACAGGCGTGTTTCCAGGCAAGCTTTTTAGGGGGAGGGTGTCATATATAAGAGAGAAAGAGATAACACTATAGTCAACTACAGCGCTATCTCTCTCACTCTCATATAAATCTAAGTTCCTTGGGGAGGTAATGATCCCCATAATCCCCCCCCTGGACACGCTCCTGTTATATTAAATTGTAAAAAATAAATGAAGTTCTATTAATTAGGAAGTGATAGTGATTGTAGTGAAACTCTTAGAAATAATAGTGTTTTTAATTTAATAAAGCTTTGTTTACATTGTGATTCATTGCTGACAGGTGAGCAATAATAATAATAACCATCTTTATTTTCTTTTCATTTTATTACAATTTTCTAATTTATTCATCTGTTTTTTATTTCAATTATTTAAATAATAGTATGTTTCTCATTTATTTATTTTATTTATTTAAAGAATACAGGATCCTAGGGCTATATAGCCCTTCCAGGAACCAAAAATATGAAACATACAATTGTGAGTTAATCGAGAAGAGAAAAAAAATATTATACAATATAAAAAACAATACTGAGCAGTATTAAAAACTACAAATAGTTAACAAAGTAAAGATGAGTTATCATTAAAGGAAGGTATATCGAGTAACAAATTATATAATAAAACTTCTAACAAAATGAATAAACAAAACGTAATCAATTAAGAAAGAAAAGGAAGAGTGAGAAAAAAATATATTATATTTATATAAATATATAAATTAGCTGTCTAAAGGAAAGCAACAAAAGTCTCACTCAATCGAAACAAACATATATAACATATATACTTATGTATCATAATTATATATGTTATTTCAGGTTAGAATGTTTCTTTTATTGTGATTTACGTGTTGATTGTCATCGGAGTTGTCTTTTTTCGGTCATGTGTTAATCGTAAAACAGATAAGTAATAATAATAATAATTTTTAATAATTTCTTTTTTTTTGAAGTTAAGTTTATAATTTATTAACCTTTTATGTTATCTACTGTGAAATAAAAATATTATACTCTTATATTTAAGCTTATGATGTTTATTGTTTTGCAGTGTCATATGCTGGTTATTAACAGGTAATAATAAGGTTAGGATGTTGGTTTTTATTGCAATTCATTTTGGAAACGACTGGAAAAATTCAATTGATTGCTTAAATTATTTTTAATATTATATGACCGCCGAGTAATGAAAATTAAACCACAATTCATAATTATATTAAAACTATTGGTTATTTAAAAAAAAGATTTATTTACTGATATTATAATTCGGTTGTTAAAAATTTAATTTTTGTGCTTATTATACGTATAATTCTCATGGAAAATTGTACAAGAAGATGTTTTACATTTTTAGTTAAAATGAGCTTCATCTTGTGAGAATATATGTTAATTATCTCATGTCTCCTTTGTCGACCGATTTAACCACAGTAACTAGTTAATAGCGAGAGTTAATAGCACGATTTGCCGCTTACCTACATCGCAAATGTTTCGCCTAGGGACAGAGTAGAAGGTGAATTTAACAGTAGCTATATAGATTGCTTACATATGTGCATTGCAGTGCAATACGTCACATAGGAATACGCCTGTGACCATTTACGACAAGCCCTCTATATAGCTACTGTATTGTGTTGACCAGGGTACAAGTTGCAAATTTCATTCTATGCAAAATCTTCTAAAAATGCAAAACACCAACACTTTCTGGTTGCAATTTTTATTAAAATTTTAAAATTCCGTAACCGAAATACAAGTGCATAAATTTACAATAATTAATAAATAATTATACCAGTCACAATTCGAAGTCTTGAGTTTTTAAATAATAAAGTGTTTCTATTATCAATTTAAATTTACGTCGTGATGTTTTCATCTATATGAATCTCTGCTTATAAACAGAGTCAAAATTATGAACCATTGAAAAAAACGAAACTTTTATAAAAAATTGCCAATTATAAAATTCCATTAAAACTTTTTTAATAAGCATTATCTTAAATACCAAAAATATGTAAAATGTAATTATTTACTGATGTAATTATATTTATTAGAAATAACCGTTATTTCGTTCAGACACATCAGATATTCAGGATTCTCATTATTTTATTTGTACCAAGTATACCTAATTATTATTTAATGGTTCTCTAATGACGTTGTTTCGAAGTTTTATTAAATGGGCACTTCGAAAGCTTGAAATTTTACCTTAATTGGAAGTTTTAATAATTATGTTTTACTAAACTCAAAACTATTTTTAATTATAAGTTAACATTTAATTAAAATCATTTACTTATACAATTTTGTTGGTAAAAGATATATTAAAAATACAAATGTCAAAATTTATGCTCCTTTTATCATTTGTTCCTAAAAGATTGGTAACTAGATAAACTTGGATTTGGTTCAATTAGAAATTAAATACATTTGTATATATTCTAAGTTAGATAAATTAAAAATTAGATAAGTTATTTAAAAAAACATACATTGAAAATTGAAATAAATAAAACTTGGATTATTTCGAAAAAGTATAAATTTACTTTTGAATTGATTGAAAATTGAATTTAATTAAAGCTTCGATAAATTAAAATTTGAATAAATGTACATTTTAATCAGTTGGATGACGGAACAATTTATATTTGATCAAATTGTTCTATAAAATCTGTGGCTGAAAGGCATAACATCATAACTAACATTTTATCGAATTTGAGATAATATTAGATTTGAGTTTATTTAGTAATGCTCTTTAAAGTTTCATAACGGTAAAGTGATTTAAATGTTTATTTACGTAGAAAATAATTAATAACATAACAACATAACTGCATTCAAATCGAAAAAAAGAATTGATATTCTTCTTTGAAGCGTTTATATTTTATTAAAATTGATAAACAGATGTAAAAACTACACTAGAAAATAGGATACAATGCCAAACACCAAAAATATTGGTTAATTTTTTGATTTTACAAAACCAAGAAAAAAAACAAAAACAGATTTTTCTAAAAACAATGAAAATGCAGTTATGATGTTCTGCCTTTCAGCCACAGAAATAGTTCATATCTGCATCAAAAGAAAATTAAAATAATTAACCTTGGAATTAGTTCAGAATTTACAAATTTTACTTTTAGATTAATTAAAAACTAATTAATAAATTAATATTAAAATTAATTAAAAATTGTGTACATTTACACCAGATAAAATAATGAAATTTAAATAATTTAAATTTGGATCAATTGTAAATTTAGATGAATTTACATTTGTACCCGCTGTCAATTTAGATCAATTAGAAATTAAAATACGTTTTTATTTGGATCAATTGGAAATTTTGATACGTTTCCATTTGTATTGATTGAAAATTAAATAAATTTACATTTGGATTTAATGGAAATTAAATAATTTTACATTTAAATCAACTGGAAATTTTAATACATTTATAATTGGAACAATTCAAAATTTGAATCGATTTACATTTGGATTCGGTAGAATGTAAATGAATTGTAAATTTTGATTCAAATGCATTAAGATTAATGGAAATTGGGAAATTTGATAAATTTGATTTTTAGATTTAAATTAATTAAAAGTTACGCTAATTTTTTATTAAAAATTTGTGTTATTAAAAAAAAAATTTGGATCCGCCAGAAGTTTGCATCAACTGGAAAGTAGTGCATATTGACCACAGTTTATATAAATAATCTACCGAAATTTTTTTCAGCGTATTAAGAAGAGAAATCATATTTTCATCATAAAAATAACTTTAAATGAAAACTTTTCCTAATTGAATTAGCGGAACAACATTTTTTCATTTCATTAATGGATTTTCGCTAATTTAGATTAAGAATCGAGTGACAGAGACGATTAATAACATTTCCTTTAGATCTAAGGTGTGGCAAGTACGTGTTTACTTTAAGACAATTGTATCGGTCTACCGAAAGAAAGAATTTCCGGGTGGTTCTAGAATTTTGGGAGCGATCGCTTTCGGACGGCAACTTGAAGTGTATAAATAAAAGCTAAAGGTATGGCTGTATCGATCAGCTGGCAAGGATAACCCTCGTCTCCGTAGAGACTCCCCTTTTATATCTCATTCTTCCATTTCAATAGAAGAAAGAGAAATGGCAAAAAACCAGTGAGTCTCGTCAAAGGCCGTTCTAATTGAATTCGAGGGGTTGAATGTGCGCCACCACATTTCAAATATTTCTACTCTGTTCATTCAGTACACAAGGCTAGCTCCTTTCCAGTATTTCAGAATTCCATAGCTTTATCGCCGAATCATAATGAACGCTCCCCTTGTACAGTTGTACAGTAATTAACGTTCTTTCATTTCAGACCTAAATCCAAACAAGAAGGTAATAATAAACAGAAAATTTCCACTTGTAAATGTTTGTTCCAATTTCATGTGTACTCTTCTCTATTTAATTTTTAATTAATAATATACAACTGCATCTATTTTAACATGTTTCTTTATTTTCGAAAAGTTGAAATGTGTTTTTGTACTCATTCCGCGTGACAATTTATTTACTAAGGTAAAATTAACTTAGATTGAATTTCTAGCATTAAAATGATAGAAATGTTTAGTGGAAGAAGTAAAGAATAGTTTGCAGAAAAAATTATATTATCAAGTTTGTTCTCTTGAAGAGAATAAGAAAAAATAAACTTCTCAGCGAGAAAGAAGCAATTGGAATAAACAGCTTCTTTTTTCTATTCAACAATAAATCCTTTTTTTTTCTGTTGGTAATTTGTTTTCCAGGTAAAGGAAGTAAAGTAGAACTCTTTAGGAAAAAATACGTCGTTCTAGAAACTGGAAGATTTTTCAATAATGTAGTTGCTACTAACAATTTTTTTTCATTTCAATAATTGATTTTATTGGTCAACTTGAACGCATGATTCTTAAAGATTACCTGCATATAACTATCTTTCTTGAAAACTTGACTCATGTTTAAAATTGGAAAACTTTTCCAATGGATTTATCTTGCTCTTATTTGATGGATTAGTTTCTTTCATTACATGTTTTGAAATTTTTTTTCAATACCTGTTCGCATTACAGTAAAATAGTTTTCAAATGTGACTATTTGTTTTTTGTCTTTTCTAAATTTGTTTGAAGCAAGTACGTTGGTTTTTGAATTGGGGAATGTAAACGTGATTGTTGCTTTCTAAATTTCGTAAAGTGAGAAGATTATTTAAAAAGTAATGGAAGTGGGGATACTTGTGAATAGGATACCGTAATGTATGCATCGACTGATGTTTAGGAGACATTTAATTTTAGGATAGAATTCCGAAGCTGACAACTCGATTTTTTAAAACTACACATATTTACATATTTTGATGTACTGATTACAAAAATGATACTGAAAATTTACGCAAATTAAATTTTCCGAGTGAAAACCATACAAAGCCATAAAAATTAAAGTTCATTGAATTTATCGCTTGAAAAATAAAAAATGTCAAAATAATTAATATATTCCAAAGACGATTGTAAAAAATAGTTAGCGAACGGCCTTTGGCCGCTTGGTAGCGTTCTTCTACCAGCGTATACATAACATGAAAGCATATTTTTTAAATCTTTGGTATAATTATGTGCTAATTTTTTTTTAAATTCACATGCGGTTTAAGTTAATCTCGATAATTAATCGAATTTAGTAAAAAAAAAAGTATGAAATGTAAAATGTGTATTTCAATGAGGGCTACAACTTTTGTGAAAAGCATTTTTATAATCTTTTATATTTAAAGAAATAATTTCATAAAACTTACATTCTGATGGCTTTTACAAGGATAATCAAAATTTCACCAATTTAAGATACGTTTGAGTGTAATGGAATGTGTGGTTCTACAATTCTGTCGGTAGCGGAATTCTATTTAAAAACATAATAAATGCAATTTGTGGTTTCTATATAAATAGAATGATTAGGAATAACAGAAATTTTATCTACAGACGTGAAAAATAGTTATTATTAGATATGGGGAAAATGATGAATGGTTAAAAAGGAGGAAAATGTTGACATGTTCAATACATATTATATATTAAATGCGAGAATGAAATACATAATTACTGTAACATCAAAACTGCAGTTATATTGAATATGTAGCTAATAATACGATTAGATAATCAGTTTCCATCTAGTTGAGCTTAACACAACGTCCGCGAAACGAGCCATTCATTGTCTGAGTTACGAATATATACATATATAATACCTTCAGGAACAGAATTAACTGAAGAGTCTTCTTCGATACCAGAAATGGAGAATTAACTAATGCAATTACACTGTCGCTTCGACAAATATCTACCCTTTTTATTAAAAAGTAACGTATACGAAAATATTCTGCAGACAGTCACAAATTTAAATTATTTATGATCATTTTGAAATATTTGTAGAATATTATTTGTAAAATAGTTAGTTTACAAATATGAATAAAAAATGTTTCAGACACAAAAAAAATAAATTATTTAATGAAAAGTTATACGAAAGATCTCTTGTCAGATACAGAACAAATTTTCCATTTATTATTTGTTTAAAGAGCTTCACTCTACTAGAAAATTATAAATTATTTAAATTAAACAGCTTCTTAAAAAGGGATCTAATTGTAGAAAATTGGATACTGAGAATTCTCAAATTTTCTGCAATTGATTACATTCGATTTTTGATAATTTTCCAAATTTAAAGTATGCACGCCTTTTAACGCTGTTATACATTTAGATATAATCAGTTTTTAATTCGTTCAAATAGAAATAACACTGTGTTACAAAATTTAAACAAGTAAAAAATCTTCTTATCGAACCTAGTAGAAATATGTTTTAAATATGTTTTCAAAAAATAAAGAATTAACCAAATATTATACTAAATTCATACTGTATATGTTTACCAAATTTTAACACCATAAGTCGAAAGTTCTGAGCACCCAGGAAGGAACAGTTGTCATTGGATTTTAAGTATTAAACACAAAGAAGGCCACCTTTATCAAAGTTCTCTATATCAAACACTTATTTTTTGATTTTGGAAGAAAGGATATAAAAAATAGAAAAACACTATTTTTGTACTATGACGACGTTTCGGTAGTTCTCTATAATTTTCCTGCAATCTATAAGTTAATCTACATATGTGTGCTTAATTTCAGCATCCTCAGCCAGAAAATTTAGCCACAGAAGAAGGGGAACAGGGTCATTTCTTCGAATTTTTTTCAAAAAATCATAGATTTTGGCTAGTAAACACAATGAAGATCACCTTTACGAAAGTTCTCTATAATTTTCCTCTAATCTATACGTCAATCTCCATGTGTATACCAAATTTTAGCATCCTAAGTGAAATAGTTTGGAAGTTTAGGGGTGGGGGGGGGGAGACATGGTCATTTTTTCAAATTTTTTCAAAAAATCGTAGGTTTTGGCTAGTAAACACTATGAAGACCGCCTTTACGAAAGTTCTCTATAATTTTCCTGTAATCTACACGTAAATCAACATACTTGTACTCTCTAAAATTGAATAAGTGAAAATTCATTTATTAGATTTCAAAAGTCTTCCACTCTTTCAAAAAGTGCATATACACTTTTTGAAAGAGTGGAAGACTTTTGACATCTAATAAGTGAATTTTCACTTATTTAAATTTAGAGAGTACCAAATTTTAGCATTCTAAGTGAAATGGTTTGAAAGTTTAGGGGGGAGGCATGGTCATTTTTTCGAATTTTTTTCAAAAAATCATAGGTTTTGGCTAGTAAACACTATGATATGTTTTATGGTATGGATTACGGAACCTTAAAAATAAAAAATCTGAAACTCCTTTATCAACAAGTCGTTCTATTAGCTCTATTAGCAACGCATAATCAGACTTTCTTCATCGGAGACATTAATATAATTAAATAAACTGCATTTTAAACTTTAGAAAATGATTTGAATTCAAACGTTGCAGGCTCTCAGTCTATAATACATTTGTCTTGGAATGTAAAGAAGAAAGAGAATACCGGAGAAGCGTTCTTCTCCAAAGCCTGAATCCAAGAAAAAAGACAGACGATAAAACCACTACCTTAAAGATGAAGGCTACAAGGAAAGAATGAATCAGCAAAGGAGCCAGTATCAAAAATTGCTGAACAGAAACTAGACGCACAGGCTGCAAGTTGGTCTAGGACAGACGTATGCTTAGTTTTTGTCAAACTTAGAAAAGACTTAGATCCTGACTCTTGCCAGGTTTCAAAGCGAGAGTGAATCAGCTGATAACTCAAAGATGCCATAAAAAACCCATCCACAACTGCGCATACCTCCTAAATGTAACCTCATTGGTCGAAATGAGTAGTTTGAAATGCTTAATATTGTAATGATATGAGTTATCAATGTGTGGCGTACTCATACCATTACTATAGAAGCCGACAAGGCTCTCAAAGAGAGTGGGGTTTCTCAGTTCAGGCGCGTCTCTTTCTTCCCCTTTTTCGCAGCGTCGACTGAAGGCGTACATATATTCAGTTCCACTCTCCAATTTAGTCAGTCTTCTGGCGGACAGGACTCGAGAAACTCCTCATTACTGTGGTAGGTAACTCAGTAGGCTGCTGGCAGTGGAAGTGATGTGTGTACGTGCTCTCGCCACATCACCATTGTCTAAAAACCAGACTGCCAAATGAGAGGGGGTGGGGATTATGTTAAGGTGCTCCTCCCTCAAAACTCATGCTATGTATCCGGAACCTTTGAGGTGGAGGATCGCCTAGGCGTTCTTTAAAATAATGTAGGGTCCCCTCTTTAGAGTACTATGTACTGTCAGTTTCTTGGTTGAGGAAATCAATATAGGTACTTCTGTTTGATTTCTTCCCTCCCAAAGATTAGACGCAATTCTTTCCTTGGAAGGGATTGTTGCATAGAGGTGGAGAATTACGTCAGTCAAAAATTATTAACTTATCAGTCTATGTCACACAGTGGGGCCAAATGTACTTTTTTTGTCAAAATCAGTCTACAAGTCGCAGTTTTCATTCAAATTAAATAATTTTTTTTTAAATCTTTGTTATTAAATTCCTTATCGATGCGATCCCTCGAGCCCAAAATTAAAATTTTTGTTTGACGGTTTAACGGAGAAAGAGAAAAGGTAACTGCTTTTAAAAAGGTCTTTCTGATACCCCGAAGAAAGAAGACAGCTATCGAATTGGCTATCGTAGTCACGAATCATGAGAAAGCGGTAAGTTACAGACAAGTCTTATGTGATGAGTGCACTTGTTTCAGAAAGGTTCTAAAATAGGTAAAAAGACAGGAGGCTTAGAAGTGCTATCGTCCGTAGGTCACGTAAGTTGCGAATTATGGTGTACGTAAATACTGTATACAATTGTAATGATTGGAATTTTCTCTAATGTTTGCTGGGAATTTGCTAGTCGGATTGTCCAGTGTCCATTACAACTAGAGTTCTGAAAATAAATTAATTTTGGCCATCTGGCTGAAAATATTATTTCTAGTAAGAAAGCAAATTGAATCTCAGCCTGCTGGCTGACATTTATTTTAAAGAATATTAATTACTAGGAGGTAAGGTGAAGTCAATGATGACACCGAAAATTAAAGAATAAAAATAACAATAATATATTCTAAAAATTAAAATGTTACAAAAAGAAATTAACAAAATCCTAATTGACGAGAGTAAACTAGATATAAAATAATTCTAGACTTTTCTTAGAGTTCGAGTTTTACAATATTTCTTTTTTCTACAAGTTAGCTAGTCAAAAACAGTGAACCAACGAATGGTCTGACATATAGACTGAATCGTTAATAATTTTTGACTGACGTCACTCCCCACCCCTGTGCAATAATCCCCTCCAAGGGAAAAATTGCGTCTATTTTTTGGGTAGAAAGAAAGCAAACAGGAGCACCTATATTTTTCTCTCTCTAGCCAAGAAACTGAGAACCTAGCAGTACTCGAATTATAATCTGACGGGGACATCCATAGATATTGTAATCCTCCATTTTCGTTGGCCAATCCGAAGAGGACCACCTCTATCAATTTGAAGAACGCCTAGGAAATGTTTCACCTAAAAGGTTCCGGATTTTACGTGTGAGTTTTGAGAGAGGGGCACCTTTACTCAATGCTCGCACTCTCTCAGCAGTCAATCTGGCTTACTATTCACTTAGGGTCAAGGGTGAATGCGGCGGGGGCACCCACACGCATATCTCCCTTTACCTGAGCATCCTAGCATGGGACCGAGGAGCACCTCGGGTCCCGAAAGCCAGAAGACTGACTTAATTAGCGAGCGCAACTGAATATATGTACGCCGTCAGTCGCCGCTGCGAAGAAGGGTAAGAGAGAGACGTGCGAGAAGTAGGAAACCCCACTCTCTTCGAGAGCCATGCCGGCTTCTATAGTAATGTATGAGTCCGCTACACATTTATAACTCATATCATTACACAATTTAGAGAGACGTAGAGTTTCAATGCGTTAGGAAATTTATCCACGTGGGGTTTGACCTACGCGTGTGCTCAGTAGGGTGTCTCAAAAAAAAACTTTTTTTTGTAGTCTCATCCCCTCAAATCCAATCATTTTACGTCAAATAAAAAGTACTACATGTAAAAATAATTAATTTTAATTTTAACCTCTGGTCCAGGGTCTTTGAATCATTAAAAAAGTCAAAAGTCAGTTTTTTGAATATGTAAACTAAATGTAATCGAGAGTTACTTTAAAATTATTAGAAATAGAATTACCTGATATAAATTAGCAACTAATACGAATTAACTTGCATTTTTTTTAAGAATCAATTTTTATTAAGAAACTTTCGTGGCGGGGCGGTGGGCTTGAAGCTGATTTAACCAAAAGGTTTTTGCACCTGGGATTTTTGTAGATTGTGATTCCAAAGTGTAAGCAGATGATTTTGCAACAAAAAATTAAATAATCACCGGAGCCCTTTTTGGGGAATTTTGATTTTTTCTTCTTAAAATAACAAAAATTCAGTTTGTCTTCGAAAATTTGCATTTTCTGAAAAACTTTCTATAAAAAAGTGAGAGATATTAAAAACAGAAATATTTTTTTTAAAAACCTTTTTTTAAGGTATTTCTCTTCTGGATGACAGGGTCAAATCGATACTATTATGAAAACACGTTTTACGTAATAAATATGCAATATTTATTTCTTATTTCTTATTCTAGGCGATTTTTTAAAAACGTTTCAATTTTAATTATTAATGGCTTATTTTATTGAGAAAAAGGTTCTCTACAAATTCACCGTTTAAAATTTTTAAAAAAGTTTAAGGTATTTAAGGTAAATGCTCCCGCAAAACTCCCGCAAAATAAAAAGAACAATAAATAAACTGTTTTATCTCTAGTATGAAAACAGGGAGATTTTGTTATAATAAATGAAAAGTTTAAATTACACTTAACATTATTTATTAAATATCAATTAATCAAATATACATTGATTGTCTCTCAAGCGCGATAACTAATGGTAATTGAGAAGCCGATGTTGCCGGTTCGGCTACTCAAGCTAGACTGTTTGACAAGTAGAAATTAGTGATTTTCCAAAATTCGCATTTGACAACGTCGCATTTTGACCTGAAATTTGACAACATAGCACTCAAAAGAGTGGGAGTAAAGGGTCGTACAATTTTCGGAAATATTCTTAGGTAGCAAACTCAAGTACATCTGTTAAAAGCAATTGAGCCTAATCCTTACTATCGGTTCGACCTCCGCAATATAATGACAGATGTTAAAATTATTTCTTAACAGTTCGGATTATAGTCATAAATATAGAATTGTTAATATTTAGGAAAAACGGCAACAAACAAGGTATTTGTAAAGATTCCGAGACGAGATTAGGTTCTTTGAAATTATAATTTAACAATCTATTTTAAGTTTATGGCAAAGGATTTTTCTCAAAAAAAAATAAAAAGCTATTTTAATAATTGTAACTTTAAGATACGCTCAAAAAAAATATAATTTGTTAATTGCGACGCAACATGCCGGCCACCTTGAACGATCTGCGTTCAAAATCAACGCAAATTACGCATTCGTTAATCACATTATTATTATTATTATTTTTTTTTTTTAAACTATAAACTTATATAAATACATACACATTTCATTGTTCGATACATTATTGTTCGTAAATTACATTCATCATTGAAATTATATAGAATCCCTTCGCGGGATATCAATACCAAAAATTGCTTATATTCAATCTAAAGATAAATATTATTATTGAACTTCTTAAAGAATTGTTAAATTTTAAAAACATTATAACTGTTTTATAGGTAGTATAATATGATTATTATTTTTTTTTATTTATAAAACCATACTTTTGATTGCGCTTTTAATTAATCATAATTACACTCATATTTAGTAAATAGGGAGTGGATATACATGTTTTAACGCTCTCTTGTAAGTACCAGAATTACTTTTGATAGTAACCGCTCGCACAATACCATCTTGTCCTGGATGCAATTCAGTAATGCGAGCTAGATTCCACTTCATGGGTGGGAGGTTATCTTCTTTTACCATTACCATAGTACCAATGGAAATGTTGCTTTGATCAGTGGCTGATTGCCACCTGCTGCGAGACAATAGCTCGTTCAGATACTCCTTGTGCCACCGGTCCCAAAAATGATGCCTCATTTGTTGTGCCAACTCCCAGCAATTAAGACGATTTTCTGAGATATTCCGCAAATCCCTTTGTGGTAGACAAGTTATAGAACTGCCAATTAGGAAATGACCAGAAGTTAAAGGGAGCAGGTCATTAGGATCAGGTGACAAAGGTGTTAAAGGGCGAGAATTGAGGATCGCCTCTATTTCAACTACATACGTATGCAGTTGTTCGTAGGTTAACAATGAATTTTCAGCAATACGCGTAAAATGATTTTTAAATGATTTTACAGCTGCTTCCCAGAGACCACCAAAGTGTGGTGCTCTGGGAGGTATAAAATGCCAGCTCATTCCCTTTTCGGAAAGATAATTTTGAATTTTTTCACTTTTTGTGATGAAATCAAGATTTTCAAATAATTCTTTTAGTATTTTACTTGCGCCAATAAAATTAGTAGCATTGTCGGAATGCAAAGAATTAGCTACGCCTCGACGAGAAAATAACCGTTTGAGACATGCGAGGAAGGATTCGGAACTTAAATCGCTGGCTAACTCTAGATGTATCGCTTTAGTAGCCAAACAAACAAAAACAGAAACATAGGTTTTAACTTTCGTGCGATTTCTATGCCTGTGTTCTTTGATAAAAAACGGTCCGCAAAAATCAACTCCTACCTGAAGAAAAAGTCGAGAAAACGAAACTCTACTTTTTGGTAAATTTCCCATAAGATATTCTGGTTCGCGTGGTTTAGTTCGAAAACATTGCACACATTGCCTTATAACATTATTTTACATGCTGTTCTCTTATTATCAGATTTGTGACGTGATGATTTTTTGGTAGAATTATAGGAAATTTTTGAGTTTCCGGAATTTCTGAAAGCACCAATCGCCCTCCTACTTTAATGATATCATTTTCTAAAAAAGGGTTTAGGTGAAACAAACAACTATTTTTTGGTACAATCCGATTGTGATGTAAATCATTCAATTCACGAGCAAAGGAATTTGACTGTATTAGTCTTATTATTGTTTCGAGAGCTGAGTCACTTTCTTTTTGTGAAATTTTACCATTTAATCTAGAATTTTTATCTTTAACTCTACTATTGTAAATAAATCTTTGACAATAGGCAACAACAAATTTAAGTGTTTTTAATTTAGAATATTTTGTTAAAAAGTTAAAATTTGTTTGAGTAATTTTTAGAGTAAAAATAGTTTGATTTGTACGTTTTTCCGGGATGTCTTGTGACTCAAATTGAAATTGAGGCCAAGCTTCCTCGTTTTCGGACAACCAGTAGGGACCTTGCTTCCAAAATTCATTGTTTAAAAACTCTGAAGCATTTTGACCTCGTGAAATGAGGTCCGCTGGATTGTCTTGGCTACGAACGTGTCGCCAACTTGACGCATTAGTTGTCGTTTGAATTTCTGATACCCTGTTGGCTACAAAAGTTTTCAAACTGTGGGGGGGTGTTTGAATCCAATTTAAAACGATCGTTGAATCCGACCAAAAAATTGTTTTAGAAAATTCGAGTTTCAGAGCTAGCAACGTTATGTTATATAGTTTTGCCAGAAGGGTTGCGGCACAAAGTTCCAACCTTGGCAATGTGACGGTTTTAATAGGCGCGACGCGAGATTTTGAACATATAAGTTGGCAATAATGTTTACCTTTTTCGTCTGTTACTCGTATATATAAACACGCACCGTATGCCTTTTCACTTGCGTCCGCGAAACCGTGTAACTGAATTTCCTTTTCTTTTTCTAAAGTAATGCATCTTTTAAATTCTATACCTTGAAGAGAAGATAATTGCTTTTTATAATCTGACCATATTTCTATCACATCTGGAGGAACCGGATCATCCCACTTTAACTGATATTTCCATAACTGTTAAATAAGAATTTTGCCTGTGACAATGACTGGCCCTGCCAAACCTAAGGGATCAAATAATTTGGAACATTCGGATAAAATTGTTCGTTTAGTTTCTTCCTGATTGGTTTTAGATAAATTTACTGCATAAAAAATTGTATCTTTTTTTAGGGTCCCAATATAGTCCCAGTGCCTTTGTAGTATCTGATTGATCAAGTGACATGAAATCATTATTAGAATTGCATGATAATTTATTGCACAAATCGGGACAATTAGAAATCCATTTTCTTAAATTAAACCCCCCTTTTGCAAGAAGAGTAATTAATTCATTTTGCAATTGACGAGCTTCTTGAAATGTTTTAGTGCCAGACAAAAGGTCATCAACATAAAAATCTCGCTTTAATATTTCGGCGGCGATAGGAAATGAATCTTTTTCATCATTAGCCAATTGATGTAAAGTTCTAATAGCAAGGTAAGGCGCGCAAGCAAGACCGAAGGTTACCGTATTTAACGTATATATTTTAACGGGTTGTTCTTGATTTTGACGCCATAAAACTTTTTGAAATTTTCTATCGGACTCAGCAATTTGGACTTGCCGATACATTTGTTCTATGTCGGCCGTAAATGCGTATGGAAATGTTCGAAATCTTGAAACTATTGAAAAAAGATCGTCTTGAATAGTCGGGCCAACTAATAAACAATCATTTAAAGAAACTCCCGTTGAGCTTTTGCCGACCCGTCGAAAACGACTCTAGTTTTCGTCGTCAGACTAGTTTCTTTCTTCACTGCATGGCGAGAAAGATAAAAACCGGACTTTAAAGAGTCCTGATTTTCAATTAAGGACATGTGACCTTTATTTATATAATCCTGAATGCAATCAGAATATTGACACTTGAGATCGGAATCTCTTGAAAACCTTCTTTCTAAAGCATGAAAGCGTTGAAAAACAGTATTTCGTGAATCTCCTAAAGAGTCTAATTTGTCGTTAAAAGGAAGTTGTACACAATAACGCCCTATATTAGAACGTGTGACATTTTCTGTGAAATGACTTTCTGCCCTATTTTCTTCTTGTGATCGATGCTTGGAAGATGATTCTTCACCTAATTCCCATAAAATAGGAAGTTCTTGATATTTTATTAGATTGCATGAAATCGTTGATTGACGCGGAGAGACACAAAGACCGGCAAAAATCCAACCTAGTTCAGTTTCCTGAAAGAGAGCTGCTTGACCCTTCACGCGAATTTGACCTGCTCGTAAAATATCATAAAAATATTCTGCACCGATTAAAATATCAATATCTGATGGTTCATGAAATGTAGGATCAGCTAGAAAAATATCATTTGGAATTTTGATCGAATTTCTATTTATTGATAGTGACGGCATTTTTTCTGATATTTCTTGAAAAATTAAAAACGACATTGCAAATTTTGTATTTTCGTATCTCGATTTAACTTTTGTGGAAGTCATGGATTTTACCTCAGAATGTAGGTTCTCAACTCCTTTTAATTTAATATTAGTTTTTCGTTTTGGTAGACCTAATAATGTCGCAAAATTCTCAGTTATTGAATTACATTGTGAGCACGAGTCGAGTAATGCTCGGCAAGGACGATAGTTCCCTTTATTGTTTAAAATGTCAACAATGGCAGTGCCTAAAACAACTTGAGATTGATTTCGATCTTGAAAACTTATTAGCGAAGTAGTAATGGAAGGAATATTTTCTTCTGAAGATTCAGGTTGTTTAGTAGATTTTCGAGTGAAGTGTAAGAGAATGTTATGAGGTTTGTGACAAGTGCGACATGGAGGTCTTTTGCACTCGATTGTCTTATGGTTTCCGAGAAAGCAATTATGACATATTGATGCAGTCTTAACGAAATTATAGCGCTCTTTAGTAGCTAACTGTAGGAATTTCTCACATTTGAAAAGTGAGTGTGAATTTGAGCATAAAGGACAAGAAGAATTAGAGGTTATCGTTTTAGTGTTAACGGTAGATGACAAACAAGTCTGATTGCCTTTATAATTTGATCGATAATTAGATCCAGTTTTGTTGTTTTGAGATTTTAGGGCTTGTGATTTATGAACGGCTTGAGTATTCTCAATAAGTGCTCGGCGTTCTAAAAATGAAATCATTTCAGTTAAAGTAGAAACCTTGGTACCCTCAATAGATTCCTTCCACTTTTCACGATTATAATTGTTCAATTTGTCTTTAATGATATAAATAAGCAATAAATCCCATTGATCTACTGGAGCCTCGAGAGCTTTGAGAGCTCTAACATGTTTTTGAAAATTATCTAACAATGTGCGAATGGAATATTCTTTTGAAATATTTTGTAATTTAAATAAAGCCTCGATATGACATTCGACAATATATCTACGATTATCAAAACGGGTTTTTAAAAGATCCCACGCGATTTGATAATTTTCACTCGTCGTTTCGATTGATGCTATCACTTCTGCTGCTTCGTTTTTTAAACATGATTTTAAATAATGAAACTTGTGGATTGTCGGTATTGACGAATTTTCATGGCAAAGAGACTTGAAAGAATCATGAAATTCTAACCAAGTATCAAAGCCACCATGAAATGTGGGTGCTTGAAGCTTAGGAAGTTGAAACCCTGACAAAAAATTATTTTGAATTGAGTTATTTGTTCTAATTTCATTATTTTGATTTTCGTTTTCAGACGGAGTTGATGTTTGTGAAACATTTACCGGAGTATTATTTGATTGTGCTAAAGAATTAATGTGTTTCCGGAATAACCCGCTTATTTTGTGAAACCGATTTTCAAATAAGGTTCTTTCGCAATTTGGGTTCGCGAATATTTCCTCCTCAGCCAATTCATTATCCAACTGACTTTGAATGACATCGAATTTTTCCCACAATTCAAGATGTTTCTCTAGTCTAAATTCTAAATTAAGGGCTGTGAGATCAGATTGTTCATTGATAGAAGTTAAAAATGTTTCCGAAACGGTTAGCAGACGTTTTATATTACCTCGCTGTTGTTTCAACGGCAAATCATTAGTACCAGTCATTTTGTTCAAAAATTGAAAATCATAGAAATTTTAATGTTAACCCACGATAAATTGAGACACAGGGAATACAATAATACAAGGAATTGGCTTATTCTAAACTTACTTGATGCTGGCCCTTGTCGCTCGAACACGATTCCTCGGCAGCAATGCGTATATCCGACATCTACAGATAATTGACAGGCCAGAGATGATTCCTCGTCATTTTTTGGAAGTCCGTAAAATTGAAGTACAATAAATGTAGATATAAACGTAAAAGTTTAAAATTAGAGTCTAGCACGCGCAGAGAATTTATTTGAGAGATGCTGGTTTGTCTTTTTTCACTATTGATAAAAAAGCATTTGTCTTTTTCTCTGACTATGAAGCTGTCAATTTTCACAAAAGTCCACAGTTGTATTCAGAACTAAATTCAGAGTTTCTTTTATAGTCTAAAGTGCATCCAATTTGACGAAAGATTAAAACTTCACTTGTCTAACAATTGGCTACAATGTTGCAAAAGCACTTCACTAATTCACTGTCATTTTTGTTTAATGTTCTTTTGAAATCAGAGTCATTGGGAATTAGTCCTTGGCTTTGAACACAATTTTTAAACGTTTAATTTAGTTAGTGAAACAAAGACACTGTTTTAGAACAACACTGGATGATTGATTAAAACAATCCGGCTCGAAGGACCATGTTTTATCTCTAGTATGAAAACAGGGAGATTTTGTTATAATAAATGAAAAGTTTAAATTACACTTAACATTATTTATTAAATATCAATTAATCAAATATACATTGATTGTCTCTCAAGCGCGATAACTAATGGTAATTGAGAAGCCGATGTTGCTGGTTCGGCTACTCAAGCTAGACTGTTTGACAAGTAGAAATTAGTGATTTTCCAAAATTCGCATTTGACAACGTCGCATTTTGACCTGAAATTTGACAACATAGCACTCAAAAGAGTGGGAGTAAAGGGTCGTACAATTTTCGGAAATATTCTTAGGTAGCAAACTCAAGTACATCTGTTAAAAGCAATTGAGCCTAATCCTTACTATCGGTTCGACCTCCGCAATATAATGACAGATGTTAAAATTAATTCTTAACAGTTCGGATTATAGTCATAAATATAGAATTGTTAATATTTAGGAAAAACGGCAACAAACAAGGTATTTGTAAAGATTCCGAGACGAGATTAGGTTCTTTGAAATTATAATTTAACAATCTATTTTAAGTTTATGGCAAAGGATTTTTCTCAAAAAAAATAAAAAGCTATTTTAATAATTGTAACTTTAAGATACGCTAAAAAAAAATATAATTTGTTAATTGCGACGCAACATAAACTTTTATATCAACTCACTTGCTTCCTTGTGACCTCTTTTTATGTAATATATGTAATTTTCATGATTTTGAGTCATGTAGGGGAAAGTCGGATAGCCCCGGACAGCGGGTAGCCCCAGACACTAGCTATTTCACGTATAATACTGCATTTTTATAATTGACACAAATTACAAACTGTGTATAATTCACTTGAGCTTACGTTTTTTAATATATTAATTCATTTTTTCATTTCTTCTTTTTGAAAATAAGTAATTTCTAAATTTAACCTTAAATTGTCTAGACAATTTAACAAACGTGTATCGTATTAAACGTCATATAAAAATTCTATTATATTTGGACTTTCTGTTCCTATTAAATAGATGTTTTAATTTATTTCTAAAAAATAATTTACGGTCATTATTTAAGACACAATTTATTCGCACTTTATCAAATTAAACAATTTAAATAAACACTTTTATTTTCTCTGTCCGGTGACACCCGACAAGTTTTTGGAGGCTTACATTTTACTACTCATATATGATCTCATTTTTCTCTCAATTAATGTGTTTATTTTATGATCGAATTTATTTCAAAGATGGACAGAGGTCATGTCTTTGTCATAAGATGATTTAATTAATATTTCAAAAAAATTATACAAATTTGTTAACCAAAAGGCTTAGGTGTCCGGGGCTATCCGACTTTCCCCTACTATAAGTTATCGTGATGTATTGCTGACACTTTTACGACATTTTTCAATGAAACCACGTGAAAATTAAAATTTTTGAATTGTTAAATTATTGTATTTTTTAATCGGTGTGGTCAATAAAGTTAATTTTTTTTTTAAGGATTTATTTTATTTCAATGTGTAACTTAGTAGTTTTATTTGAAAACCTGACGACTTGTTTTTATATAAATGAATACAAGAGACATTTTTTACAAGCATTTAGTGCTATTGCATGTAAAAGGTGTGAACTTTGAATTTATATTTTGAAGCTCAGAAGTGGTCAAAATTGATAGGATAGATCTTATTTCATAGATAAATACCTCATGAATACAGATACAAAGGTTGAAAAAAATCTGACGAAAATCATTTTACGCGACTAATACCTTAAACTTTTTTAAATACAAATATTTTTTTACAGAAAAATATGTAAAAAAGTTCTTTTTTTATAAACAATTATTTATATTTCAAAAACTATAAACTCTTCTGAAAATTTTAAACAGTGAATTTGTAGGGAACCTTTTCTTAATAAAATAAGCCATTAGTAATTAAAATTGAAACATTTTTAAAAAATCGCCTAGAAAAAAAGTTTTTGAAAAAATAAGGAAAGTTAAATTTACTATATTTATCCCTTTAATCAGACAATAATAATCAAAAGTAAGCTTATTGTTTAGAGAAAACACTAAAGAACACTAAATAATATGCATAAGGAATAAATATTGCATATTTATTACGTAAAACGTGTTTTCATAATAGTATCGATTTGACCCTGTCATCCAGAAGAGAAAAATATAATTAATAGTTTCCATGAAAATAAAAAAATTAATTTTTTACATGTTTTTAAAATATTTCTTGTTTTTTCGATTTCCATGGAAAATATTGATTATATTAAAAAAAGGTTTCTAAAATAGTATATTACGTTACGAAGGAAGAAAGTTCCAAATTCCTGTATTGCGCGACAGTATCATCATTACGCGCATTTCAGGACTTTAGTACTTTTTGCCCGTGTAGCGTATACGATTTTTCTCAACATCCGGTAGAAAGCACGTTTCAAAATCCACCTAAACTTATTAAGGCCAGGTTCCTCCAAACAATTTTTAAAAAATCTAAATTTTTTTTCCCCCGTAAATTGCTAGAAAATACTCTTAGAAATAATATAGAATTAATCTCGCTCCGCACGACCGAGAAGTAGGTATAAAAGAGGAGAGAGCGGTGCGCGCTAAGCGGTAAATCCGGCCGCTCGAGCGGCCACAGAAGCATCTAAAGATTACAGAACTGCAGCAAGAAATGCAAAAATTCTTGAAAATGTCACCTATGATGACCAGGAAGAAGTTGTGTACGCAGCCGAATTGGATATATGTGTAAAAACCACTTTTTTTTTACGATTTTTAACGAACAAAAACTTTAATCGCCTTTTTCTCGAAACCACGTTTTTCTCGAAACCACGTTTTTTGAACTGGGTGTCACTCTTATTTAGAAACTATTGCACTTATCAACATGAACCAAACGGCATTTTACTCTTCAAATGTCTCTCCATGGTGTGAACTAGAACCAAAAATATGCATCATCATTTAAAACAGTTATAAACAATTAAAAGTGAAAAAAGGGTTAAAAATTGAAAAGTCCGCCATTTTATTTTTTTTTTTGGTGAAAATGTTTCATTCTAGTTCACACCATAGCCAATGTCATACAGAATAAGAAACCATTTTGATTTTTGACGTCAATTGAATGGATCCAGAGATATCGTGACACCCACCAACAAAAGGATGCTGTGTCTTTGTATATGAAAAAAGTTTGATTCAAAAATATTTTTTATAGTATCAATAAAATAAATTTGAAAAAAACACGTTTTTTGGAGAAACCTGGCCTTAAAAACAATTTGACAAAGTTCCAGCTGTCAAAATTGATAGCCTGATTGCGCGACCATTTTTAACTGTTGCGCGCCTCCGTCGGAGACTCGTGAAAATTTCATGCCTGCCCGACATTTGGCGGCTCGAGCGGAGCAAGTGCTGCTGGTCGGGGGCAGGCATCAAAAACACATATATAAAAAACAAATAAAGCTAAGCAGGACTTGAATCGACAAAAGGACCAAAAAAAGTTGTTTTAGTCGCATTTTAACACAAAATCAGAGACATAATAAAAATAAAAAGATTTGAGGGGATGAGACTGCAGAAAAAAGTCTTTTTTTGGGACACCCTAGTGCTCAGCCTGAGCTTGGACTGGATGTCATCCTAAACAAGTCACAGGAGGAGTAGGATAAATCACCGTTTTTAAAAATATCAATGAAAAATAAATTAATTCTGGTTTAGTTATTGATTCTTTTCTTAGTCTAAACATAACTGGACGCGTACCGTTAAACATTAAGTTAAAAATAAAAATAGCCTCACAGTACATATACACTTTTAAGTATCTCCTGCGCACAACTTTTGGTTTATTTCGAGGAAAAGCACAATTTATTTTTAGCACATAGAGACTACTTATGATTAAATGAATAGATATGGAGAATTTTTACATTTGGGAATTAAGTAGAAATAAATATAAAGGAATTTTTATAGGGGAATTCAGCAGTTTCATAATTTCTCGTTGAGTGATTGCTAAAATACAAACACGAAAATGTGGATCAGAGGATGTGAAGGATTAATGTGCTCCACACAGCGGAAAACTGCTGCAGTGGCGCATGAGTATTATCTCAATGGAGGCCCTGCACAAGTAAACGTTGATAGGACAATATACGTCTGGACATGTTAGACAGAGTTACTCTGTTAATTACTGTTATTGTTCCTGCAGCAGAAGCGTCGCAAATTGAATCGAATATCACAGAGATATTGGAGTTGACACTTTCCGCTCTGTAACAGACATTGTAACTTAACATTTCTGCACCTTCTCTTAGAAATAGAATTCACTTATTCATTCAATAATTACGACTTCTTGAGAATATGTAGTTATTAAAAATGATTTCATTTTAAAAACCGACGTTAAAATATGTCACAGTAAAAATATCTCCCTGCATGAAAAATACGTCACTAGAAAAATATCTTTCTTTGGAAATTCTATCCCTGGATTAATACCGTTTTATGTAAAATATTCAATTGAACGTCCGTCACATAACTTTTGTTAAAATAAAAGCGTGTCACTTTTTAATGATTAAAATTATACTAATAAAAATTAAATGTGAAATAAAGGAAGTATTTTTTTTTAAAGACGAATAATATTCGGTTCTAAACGCGGCTACACTCGAATATATTTACATTTTTCTCTCTGTCAATATCTAAGTTTGCGCATGCAAAACTCACTCAAGAGGAAGTTTACTTATCCTCAACAAATATTTACTCCTCGGACCCTTTTAAAAATTGAAAAACAAATATTTCCCTCACAAGTTTACTGCTTTAAAATACGCTGTTAGTGAATTTTATGAAAAAAATGCTTTTCTGATATAAGTGCGGTGTTTATGGAACCTAATGCTATTGGTTTAAAAGCTCATACTGTAAAAGTTATAGCATTCTATAGTTCAAACAATAGTACACTATAAAGTAAAGTGGAGTGACCTAATACATTTACATCTATGTGAATTATATTAATATAGAAGTATTAAACTTTTGTTAAATGTAATAAAGAAATAAAACTTCTTATTTATTTGCATAAATTATTAAAGACTAGTAATGATGGAATTGCTGCATTACTAAAAAATAATTGTACAATATGATATGTTCAAAATAAGAAATACATGTGAGTATAAAATGATAAAAATTTCTTCTCGGTAAGTATAACACCCTACTTTCGGGCCCAAAGTTATATTGCTGTATTATTATTTACGTATTTTCAAATATCAAGGATTTTACGAATATAATGGATTATCATTACATTATGATGGTCATATTACCTAACTTAGGTCAATACCTAATACACCACCAATTTTTGTTTAAATCTGTTCAACCGTTTAAATGTGATTGGCTTACAAAGATTTATAATAGACAGAAAGACAGACAGACAGACATGAAAGTCTTTATGATCATTTTTGGGTTCCTTGATGCTCAAAACTCCAGGAAGAGATTATCTATAATGAAAAGTATAAGAACAAGATTCTTGGAATGATTTAAACAATTTTTGGAACTTACATTCGAATAAAAAAATAAAATTCAGTTCTAGAAGAAAAAATTGTAAAAAAAACACATTACTTACAGTTTCCAAGTCGAAGCGATGGATATGAGGTTGTTGGTCAAGGATGAGGTGACGACGAAATGATGAAGAAGGTGGAGGAATGGACCTTCCTTCGATCCTGCGAGGGGCAGATCCGTTTTTTCGCCTTTCCGTCTACATTCCCGATTTGCGGTTCATCGCTCGCCTGAAAAGAAAAACATAAACTCGTTAATCTTTTGAAGAAAAGCTCAATTTCAAGTAAGACTTTTATTTTGATTACCTCATTTAAAAATAAATCAGAAATTAATTCTTTTCCTCTGAAATTTTATAAGATATAATAAATTGAATAAAAGTATAAAGAGACAGAATAATTTGGGACGTTAACGTAATTAGTTTTGGGGTTAGAATTTGGTGAGAATTTGTTTTCAATTTGATCAGCACATTTGTACAGTAAACACAGCCTGTTTTGGTCAGACGGTACCTTTGAGGTAACGAGTTCAGCGACAAACAGGAGGATAATATTGCCAGAGTCTATTTGCAAGTACTTAGCTTTAAAGTACTCAGTTTGTGTTTGGTGAATAAACTTTACCATTTGAGGTGACTGTTTTTTCATTTTTTATTCATAAATTTGAAAAAATCAATTTTTATCAATTGAATCAATTTTAATTTTCGAATATTTTTACTACGTATTTGGTGCTCAGAGGTACGAGAAATACAACTGCAAAACGTGATATGTCCAAAATAAGTGCAAGTGTTAAAAAAAAATAACAGAAAATGGAATTCTAAATATCACATCAGTCAGTTGTGTGAGAATAAATAAAAACAACACATTTAAAAAATCCTATTTAAAAATAATGTTTAGAAGATCGAATTCTCAGCTAGTTATATTTAGTGCAATTAATTCTAAAAACTAGGAATTCCTGAAAATAACGTCACCGTCAGCCAAGAAAGGATTAATAAATTATACAAAATGGTCTGCTTTTAATGAAACTATATTTTCTTCTTTTCAGACTTTTACTACTCAGTGAATTCCAGTTCTTGTTTCCTAGCATTGTCTTCTCGTAATTCTTAACTTACACCCTTTGGAAATTTTTGTGCCTTGGAATAGTATGCAAATAAAAATAAGGAGACGTGAAACACATGAAATAAAAACTAGAATTTTAAAGAATGTGCCACATGTTAAATTTCACAAAATAAAATACAAAATAAATACTGTTTTTAAAAGAATAAGGAATATTTCTTATAAACAAATTGTAAGTAGATCACACGCGATATTATAAATATTGTACAATTTCCCTAAAAAGCAGGATTAATAAAAAATGTATGAAGTACCTTAAGCATCGCAAAATGGAGAATTTAAATTGAACTGATGAATAATGCATAACCATTAAAGTATGTATTTTTGGCGTACGATGTCTTTCTAAAGCTGATAAATGTCTCGAAGCATCTATTTTCATTCTCGGAATAATTATGACGTTCTGCTGCATTTTGATGCCACTGCAGTCGGAAAATCAGCTTTATTGACAGTGAGCGGAATTGGTGCCGAGGGAGGAACTATAACTATAGACAGGATGTTTACAGGATTTCAATGACCCTTCGCAATTCTGAATTACAACTCTATTTGACGCAAGGGCATTGCCGGTGTAAACTGCAAATTAATACCCCGCCAAAAATCAATGAATTTACTATATCTATATGTTGATTGCTGACGTGGATAACTTTTATCAACAGAGAAAAAATTTTTTCGCTTGAATTGAAAATAGTGTGTCCCTAATACTCGTAGATTTGATGAACTGGAAAAATTATTCATTTTTTCTCTTTTATTTTAGAGGAAAAGAAGCAAATGTTCCGACATGACACTCAAATCAAATAAAAAGTTCACTGGCCCTTGCAAAATACGTTCTGGATGAACAGTGTTACGATTGATTTTACGAGTCGCTTTTAGTTTCACTCGGTGCGATTTTTCGTGTAAAAGAATGTAAAGTAATATACTTGAGTGTTTAATGATTGCTTTAAGCGCCTTAAAAATAATTAATAAATTTAATTTTAATACTTAATTACTTATGTCCATAAATAATATTTCGATTTGATAAAAATATTCAGGGAGTACTTTTAAAATATTCTTCTTTCAGAAAATACAAGAAAAAGAAATCGATTTTTTCAGAATTTTAGATAGATCTGCCCCCTTAAGAGAGAAAGGTAAAAGTCATTTTCTTACTAGTAGAAGTTAAGATTGTTTAAAGTAGGTAATAATTTTTAATTATTGTATTTAGAATAAAAAAGAATAGGTTTGTTACATTTCAGATCATTCACTGAGAAAATAAGCCTCTAGCCAATTTACAGGTTAAGTGACTCTGAACAAAACACACAAGATACCGGCGATCACAACCAAACTTCAAGGTTAACAGTAGCATTTAATCTGCTAATTATAAACAAAGAGCTTTGCAGGTGCTATATCAACAACCTCTCTCTGCTAAATTTAATCAAAAATTGGTTATATTTAGTCAACATATTTTCTCAGTGTTGGGAATTCTGACTAAGATAAAAGTTAAGACTGTTTGAAGTAGCACAAATAATGTAAGTTTCTGTTAAGGTTGAATCCATTTCAAATCATGCAGACTGACTAACTTCAAGTTGTAGATTTAACTGTCGCTAAAATATGTTATTCTATATGAAAAATAAAAGGACACGTATTTTTTTATTTTCTATAAAAGTTATTTTTAACGAAGTTACGAGCACTTGAATTTTGAATGGTAAAACTCAAAAAAAAAAGTGAAAAAAATTTGTTTCACTTGTAATTTTTTTCCTAATTAATATAATCAAATTTTGTTTCTTGGATCTCTTAGGTGGTATTTTCTTCTTCAAAATGCCGTTTGAGAATTTTAAAAAGCTTAAAAATTGACAAAATTAATTATGATTTTCCAAAAATAAATAAGGTCCATTTTTTCAAAAACCCCAGCTTTTTTTTCTTTAAAATTTTGACCATAAATTCTTATCAACATTATCAAATGTCCTTATAAATTTCAAGCTTGCTAAACCATACTCGCAGCCAGGAGAATTTTTTTTCTTAAAATTTTTTGGCTTTAAATTTGAGATTGTTAGTGTACATTATTGATTCTATATAAAAGGACTTACTTCAGTTAAATTCATTGCACTTCGTTTGTTCGTAAACTTGCATGCCAACAATCTCAAATTTCAAGCAAAAAATTTTTTAGAAAAAAAATTCTCCTGGCTGCCAGTATGGTTTAGCAAGCTTGAAATTTATAGGAACATTTGATAACGTTGATAAGAATTTATGGTCAAAATTATAAAGAAAAAAAAGCTGGGGTTTTTGAGAAAATGTACCTTATTTATTTTTGGAAAACCATCATTAATTTTTTCAATTTTTAAGCTTTTTAACATTTTCAAACGGCATTTTGAAGAAGAAAAGACCACCTAAAAGATCTAAGAAAAAAAATTTGATTATATTAATTAGGAAAAAAATTACAAGTGAAACAAATTTTTTTCACTCTTTTTTCGAGTTTTACCACTCAAAATTCAAGTGCTCGTAACTTCGTTAAAAATAACTTTTATCGAAAATAAAAAAATACGTGTCCTTTTATTTTTCATATAGAATAACATATTTTAGCGTCAGTTAAATCTACAACTTGAAGTTAGTCAGTCTGCATGATTTGAAATGGATTCAACCTTAATTAAAGTTAGGATCTGATTAATTTCACGAAAATTAATTTAAGACATTTTTGAACAATTTAAAACACTTGTTTTTGCAGTGATAGGAACAAGCTAAAAAGATCTGACCTTTTTGACAAAAACAACTGTGTAAAAAGTAACTACCTCCTGAGAAATAAATCTCTGATGAATCAAACAAATATTGCTTGGAGTATCTTTTATAAAATCGCGGAGTTAGTAAAAAACTTCCAAAGTGGCGTGTTAGTGACCTAAAAATAAGCCAGTAAATTTGTTCTCTCCATAAAAGAAAGCAATTTACCGTAATCAGTGTAACCTGAGGTGATACTTTTTGGTAAAAGTCTATAGAGGGTGAAAGGGGGTGACCTAGAGTTGTCACTAGGTTAGCGTGCCCGTGGGCCATCCATTACCAGAGTACGAACACAAGCTTCTAGTTCTGTTATAGCGTGTCACATGCGGATGGTGTTGGTATACATATATATGCACAAATGATCGTCACGCTCATACTCACGCATGCAAGCTCTTCTTAGGATGTATGCACATATATTTGTACTGCAACTTGGTAAAATTTAACTTGCGAAACTTTACCTGTCCACAGTGGTACAAACTCGACCAAAAACTTCGTTAATTAATTATATTTGTGATTCTTGTGACATTATTTTTCTGTTTTTGTACTGCTTAACTATCACCAAAACTCTGTTTGTTAAATATTCTGCGAACTGTTTATCAGTGGAGATTAAAATCAGTGACATTTAAATGCAAGAATCAGAGCTAATTTTAGGGAGAATGCATCAACGTTTTTTAATATTTTTTATTTTAATTACATCCAAGTTCCTAGGGCTCACTAGCCCTTCAAGAAACAACTACATAGTTTTCTTAATTAATAAGGAAAATATATGCATAAACTAAAACTAATAGGGGGAAAAAATAATAATAGCAGAAATAACAATAATGCCAAAGAGAAAGCTACAATTCTATTGCCTTATATGTCATATCATATCGATATTACAATATAAACATTATCATCTATATCGAAGATTAAAAAACAACAATTTACCAATAAGTTATCTCGAACAGTTTACCATTCTCATTAAGTAGAAAGTTAAAAAAACAACCTTTTAAATATTTCCTGATATAAACATCAGTAATCTTTTGTGACAATTTATTCCACAATCTAGCACTCCTAAACATGAAAGATCTTTGCATTTTACAGGTTCGATGTTGTGGTATAATCAAAACAGAGTTTCTTTCTCTGAGCCTGCAGTTTGCCTGTCCATTAGTATTCCTGAACTCAAAAAAGTCATATAATTAATTGGAACCCCACTATTGAATACCGAAAATAGTAGATTTCCCATGAAATACTGTCTTCTAGATGGAACATTCAACAATCCAGCCTTAGTTCTATATTGTGAAATATGTTCAAGTGTTTAGCCTTTGGGAGATTATAAATAAAACCAATACAGACATTCAATGCTCTCTCAAGTTTATTATTTAAATTCTCAGTAATGTCATCATAAACTGGACAACAATAATCAAAGAAAGGGAGAATAAGGGACTTCACCAATAACAAACGAGTAGGAGTCGGAAGGGAGTCTTTGTTTCTATTTAACTGACACAAAATCATAAAAATTTTTCGTGAAATCTCACACATATGATCACTCCAAGACAATTTCTTATCTTAGGTCAATCCGAGATCCTTAACTGTCTCTTTGTAGGCTATAGTAGTTCCTTCGACCAATAGAGAGAGAGATCCAATAATGCATCAACAGAGGGAATAACAGATGTTGATATTACCATAACTTGAGTCTTATTAGAGTTTAGAACAAGCCTATTTTCATTTGCCCATTTAACAACATAATCAATATCAATTTGTATCATTTTAAGTAACTCTGGAAGAGATGATAAAGGGCCTGATAAATAAAACTTAAAATCGTCAGCATATTTATGATATTTACAATTCTTAAGCTAATCACCAAGATCAGATATGAAGATAATAAAGAGCAATGAGGAGACCAAGGCCCCCTGAGGAACACCACATTTAAGTGGATCCCTATCAGAGAAATCCTCATTTTCCACTAGTACTCTTTGGGATCTATTAGCAATAAAAGACTTAAACAAATCACAAACCGATTTCGATAATCTGAAGGAATGAAGCTTACCTATTAATAAATTGTGGTCTACAGAGGAAAAAGCTTTAAAAAAGTCGAGAAATACTGCAACAGTAACATACTTCATATCGGGCCCGTATTATTTTGACACAAATTTTTTCGTCCAACTTGTTATATTGTACTCCCGAAGATGAATGTTATATTTTACTCCTTCTAAAATCAAAGATTTTAAAGTCTTATTTATTAAATAATTGATTTTAAATTTTTAATACATTAAATGAATATTAAAAGACTTAATTAATCCAGTAAGTTCAATTATTGAATAATTAAAACTTAAAAATCTTTGAATTTAGAAGGAGTAAGATATAAAATTTATCATCGGGAGTACAATATAACAAGTTGCACAAAAAACATTGTGTCAAAATGATACACTGCAAAAACAAATGCAAACAAATGTCTCAAATATGGGGACACAAGACACATATTGTGTCTCACTCTGAGACATATGCGTCTCAAAGTGTCTCATTTTGAGACATATTGTCCCAGGAATTTTTACAGTGTACGGGCCCTTCATATCCATAGTAAGTTTTATATCCGTAGTTAATTGTAATGCTGCTGTACATTTACTGTAACTGTAAAGGTTCAAATAGGTCATTTTTGAAAAGAAAAGAGGTGATCTGGTTACATACAACTTTTTCTAATGGTTTAGCCATAGCGTGAAGAATAGAAATCGGTCTGTCATCGGCAGTACTCATTGGATTCTGTATTTTCGGAATAAATTTAATAGAATTTGTTTTCCATATATCAGGAAATACTCCTGTTTGAAGTGAATAGTTATAAATATGTGACAAAATCGGAAATATCACTTGGAGTGCCAATTTTATCATCTTAATAGAAATATAATCCGATCCTATCGCATTAGTTTTAATACTATTAAGACTCTCAAGTTAATTGTCAGGCGAAATATCAAAAAATAAAAATTATTATCATTAAAAGTGTTAGTGTTTGTTTCAACAGTCAAAGACGCAGTATTATCAAGTAGAGTTGGGATAGAATTATGAGTCAATAAAGCACTCATATACTCCATTGCTTGAAACGTATGATCTGACGTGATTTTCTTGGTTGGTATAAGATTAGGCCTTCTCAAAATGAGCCAAATATCTTCAGATTTACTTTCATTCTTAATCATGTTATAATTATATTTATTATACGCGTCTCTTATCTTGGTTTTAACCAAAATTCGTTATTTTTTAAATTTAATATGATCAGCATTTTCCTTAGTTTTTGTAGAAATTCTACGGTCTTTATTTCTCTCCTTAATTAATGTTCTTATTTCACAATTCAACCAAGAAGAAAATCTTTTCTTATAATTTGCAACATGAAGTGATGTAAAGATGTCAAATGAAGACGTCAGATAATATGTAAGTTTATGAACCTTAACATTGATATCAGTTTCAGTGTATACATTCGCCCAATCATAACCCGATAGATGCGTGAGGAAATCAGTCCCAGGAAACTTACGTAAGTCACGTCTAAAATTTAATTGTTCTCCAGCTTCAGACTGATCTGCTCCAAACTCAAATTTAATATTAATCAAATCATGACTGGACAAAAATGATACCGGATTTTGATCATTTTCAAGTACCTTATCAATATCATTGACGAAAGTCATGTCAATTCTGGTACTAGAATTACTCAAATGATGAGTAGAACCATGAGGTACCACAAACAAACCAGCTGAATAAAACATTGATGTCAAATAATTAGTAATAGTTGATGTAGAATTCAAGTTACAATTGAAATCACCCAAAATTATAGTGTTATTAAAATTTTGTATTAAGGAAAATAACTGATTTTCCAACTCGTTACCAAAGAAACACTTCAGTGGTTTATAAATCACTTCTACTAATACGTCATCATATTGTGATTGTACTTAAATAAATAAAAATTCAGCAGTCGGATGTGGCCCCTCACAACTCAGTGAAACTAAAGAGCACAAAGATTCTTACGAACATATATAAACCAACACCACCAGCTCTGCGTCTCTTTCTGTCGTTACGAAAAAAAAACATAATTATCAAGTTGCAATAACGTAGACGTCATTAAAATTTATGATTGAAAAGTCTCAATTACAATTACAAAATTTTAACCGAAAAATTTCAAACATTAATGTCTGAGACTTCAAAATTATCAAGTATATTAGTTGATTTAAATATTTTAACTAAAAAACTTAAACTGCGATAACTGCAACCGCCACTGAAACGCCCAATACATTTTTCAATCTACATACACGTGCAAACAAAATTCGCCGAAACTAAAAATTATTAAGTATAGTTCTTATGTAAATATATTTTGAAAGCTTCTATTGATTCTGTGATCAATCAATTTAAAATCTTTACCACAAGACCGCCAACATCAACTGCGTCTATTTGGATTTACGGAGATCGAAACTGTAGGTCTTTAGCACAATAGGTTCGCAAACGTGAAACTATTGTTTCTAGGCTTCATTAATTATGTATTTTGGCGATGAAAGGCATCGATAACCAGTTACCTAATGCTAAGTGGTAATATCGTAATCTAATAGTTATCATTGTAACCTTCTTTTTTAAAAAGATGCTAAAAAAGTTAGGATATAAAAGAAACTTAGTTAAATTATTTTTTACCTGAGCTTGGATTTCGAGTGGATAATAACTGTTTGTTGATAAATTGCACTGAGTTTAAAAATTGATGCAGCAACCGGGAGATGTGGGAAGGATGGTGTTTCTCATTAAGTACAATTAGAAAAAATAGAGACGAGTGGCAGATAGGTAGAACCTAGAACCTAGGTTTCGGCGCTAGCCTCTAACTAATTAACATTTTTTTATTACTTAACAATAGTTTAGAAAATCGGTGCCCTGGGTACCTATCACGTAATTTTCACGAATTCACCTACCACGAAACCGAAAACAAAAACGCAAGTTCGATTTTCAATTTTGTTTGTGATGTGTCAGTTTGCCTTTTTGATTTTTGTTCATATTTTTAAAATGTCGCGATACTATTTGGGGTTAGTAAAGTTTTAAAAGTTTCTAAAATTCATAATGTAGAAATAAAGTAATAAATTAAAGTGAAAATAAAATTGAAAATAAAAAGAATAAAAAGTGAAGTGCAGTTCATTAGTGTTAGAAGATAACGAAAAAAGGTAATGAATAATGAAATGAAAAAAAAGGTTGAATGAAAAAGGTAAGCTAACAAATTAATTGTTAGATGAGTAAATAAAGAATATTATTAATAGTTTTGCAAACATTGTAAAATGATTAATATTATTTTTGATTAATATTAATATTGTTAATTTAACTAGAGTATTCAAAATAATAAGTGTTTACATTTTTCGTTTGATTAACCTAGTTAAATTTAATCAATATAAATATTGAGTATTTATTTGAATAAAGAAAATAAAAAAATAAATATAAAGTGAAAATTTAAGTTACTTTAAATTTGCGAGAAATAAATTGTAATTCTGAAATTAATTTTTAGGAATTTTCAAGAATAAATAATTCCATTTATAATTGCTGGCAAACGACATAAACAATTTGTAGTTTATCGGATTTTAAATAACTTTCATTAACTTTCAATTAGTTTTCTAAATTTTCAATTACTTACATGAAAAAAAATTCTGCTTTGGTTATATTTAACATTTTATTCTGGTTATTTTAACCAGAAACATAATGTTAAATATACCATTACCAGAATTCCGGTTAGTTTAACCAGACGATTTTTTTAGTGTACCAAAAATTTAATTGTTTTTTAATTTATCATTCTTTAAATTATTTTTTATCACTTGATAAATATTACTTAATTTTTAAGATTAATTTTTCAAATTTTATTATTTTCTTTAATCTTTCAATGTTTTTATCATTGTTCAACTATTATCTGAAATTTTTAGTTATTATAGATATTTGTCTATTAATTTCTTTAATTTCAAAATATTTATCTCAATCTCTTGAATTATTTTTCTTGAATTTCAATTATTTGATCAATCTTAAATTTGTCTATAATTAATTTATTATTTTCTTTTCTTTTTATTGCGTTTTCATTTTCATTTGATTAAACGGGCCCGTATCATTTTGACACAAATTTTTTCGGGCAACTTGTTATATTGTACTCCCGAAGATGAATGTTATATTTTACTCCTTCTGAAATCAAAGATTTTTAGGGCCCGTATCATTTTTACACAAATTTTTTCGGGCAACTTGTTATATTGTACTCCCGAAGATGAATGTTATATTTTACTCCTTCTGAAATCAAAGATTTTTAAGTTTTTATTATTCAATAATTGAACTTACTGGATTAATTAAGTCTTTCATTATTAATTTAATGTAATAAAATCAATTATTTAATAATTAAGACTTAAAAATCTTTGATTTCAGAAGGAGTAAAATATAACATTCATCTTCGGGAGTACAATATAACAAGTTGCACGACAAAATTTGTGTCAAAATAATACGGGCCCATTAAAACTTAAAAATCTTTGATTTCAGAAGGAGTAAAATATAACATTCAACTTCGGGAGTACAATATAACAAGTTGCCTAAAAAAATTGGTGTCAAAATGATACGGGCCCATTTAATAAATAATTGATTTTAATACATTAAAATAATATTAAAAGACTTAATTAATCCAGTAAATCCAATTATTGAATAATTAAAACTTATAAATGGGCCCGTATCATTTTGACACAAATTTTTTTGTGCAACTTGTTATATTGTACTCCCGAAGTTGAATGTTATATTTTACTCCTACTAAAATCAAAGATTTTTAAGTTTTAATTATTCAATAATTGACCTTACTGGATTAATTAAGTCTTTTAATATTAATTTAATGTTTTAAAATCAATTATTTAATAAATAAGACTTAAAAATCTTTGATTTAAAAAGGAGTAAAATATAACATTTATCTTTGGGAGTACAATATAACAAGTTGCGCTAAAAAATGTGTGTCAAAATGATACGGGCCCTTATAAATCTTTGATTTTAGTTGGAGTAAAATATAACATTCTTCTTCGGGAGTACAATATAACGGGCCCGTATCATTTTGACACAAATTTTTTCGGACAACTTGTTATATTGTACTCCTACAGATGAATGTTATATTTTACTCCTCCTGAAATCAAAGATTTTTAAGTCTTATGTATTAAATAATTGATTTTAATACATTTAATTAATATTAAAAGACTTAATTAATCCAGAAAATTCAATTATTGAATAATTAAAACTTAAAAATCTTTGATTTTAGTAGGAGTAAAATATAACATTCTTCTTCAGGAGTACAATATAACAAGTTGCACAAAAAAATGTGTGTCAAAATGATACGGGCCCCAATATAACAAGTTGCACAAAAAAATTTGTGTCAAAATGATACGGGCCCGATTAAACTCCAGAATTTTCAATAAATCTATTCAAATTTCAATTATTTCTGTCAATTTATAACTTTTAAATTATTGTTCTTAATTTTCAATTATTCTCATCACTTTCCGATTCATTTCTAAAACTTTGAATTATCTTCTTTAATTTTTATTTGCCTTTTTCATTTTCATAATATTGTTTTCAGACTTTAATTTTTTACGTTATTTTTCTTAAATTTAAATTAATTAAAATTATAAGAATTTTTTTATTTTCATAAATAACATGTTTAGAAAATGATTAGTTCTTTTCAAATATCAATAATAATAATTTCTAATTTTGTTGACTTTCATTTAATGTTATAATAAACAAAAAAATTTTTTAACCAAAGTGGAATCTCTATTATTTATAAAAAAATTTGTATTAGTGAAAATTTAAATTTAAAAAAATTATTTTAGAAAAATTGATATTAAACTCTATAAAATTTATGATTAATAAAATTAAGAGCATTATTACTTTGTAATTAAAAATTAAGAAAAGTAAACTTTAGCTGGAGAAAAATTTATTTAATGAATAAAATTGGTTAAAAGAAAACTTGAATAAATGAAAATTATGTATTTTAATAGTTGTGAAGGGTATATACATAATTAAATTTAATATTGCTAGACCACGACATTAACTATTTGTTAATTAAATTATTTTCTATTTACTAAAATTTTTAGGAATATTTTATAAAATTTTCATATAATATTATAATTCTTATATATAGTTAAATATTTATGTATTTATAATTATTGTTTCAATAATTTTCCACATGAATTCTAACAAATATTATTTATAAAATTGAATATTATTTATTTTAAATAAACAATAAAGATTAAAAGATCACTTTACTGCATAATCTCAAAATTAATCCAATTTTATATTTATGTAAAGTAATTTAGCTAAAAATTAATAAAAATTAACTTTAGAAATATTAAACATCATTACTCATTAACAGTAATTGAAAAAAGGGAATAGTTTTTATATAAAAATCAATTATTTTCACCTTTTCTCTGTATATTCTTTAAACACACCAGCCTCCTACGTACATACATGACGCCCTTAACAGGCCAATAACAGTTCTATTGATTTAGAATATGAGAGGACGTCATTCCTGAAAATTCCTAAAAATTACATTCAAAATTACAATTTATTTCGCAAATTTAAAGTAACTTAAATTTTCACTTCATATTTATTTTTTTATTTAATTTATTCAAATAAATACACAATATTTATATTGATTAAATTTAACTTGGTTAATCAAACGAAAAATGGAAACACTTATTATTTTAAATACTTTAGTTAAATTTACACAAAACCTAAAAGCATAAAAACGTTGCATAATGATACCATTTTTTAGATCATTTCTCATAATTGATCCAAAAAATGGTATCAATATGCAACGTTTTGATGCTTGCTGGTTTTGTGTGAATTAACAATATTAATATTAATCAAAAATATTATTAATCCTTTTACAATGTTTGCAAAACTATTAATAATATTCTTTATTTTCTCATCTAACAATTTATTTATTACCTTACCTTTTTCATTTAACCTTTTTTTTCATTTCATTATTCATTCCACTTTTTCGTTATCTTCTAACACTAATGAACTGCACTTAACTTTTTATTCTTTTTATTTTCAATTTTATTTTCACTTCAATTTATTACTTTATTTCCACATTATGAATTTTACAATCTTTTAAAATTTCACTAACCCCAAATACTATTGCAACAATTTGAGAATATAAACAAAGATCAAAAAGGCACACTGACATATCACAAAAAAAATTAAAAATCGAATTTGCGTTTTCGTTTTCGGCTTTGTTTTCAAAATTACTTGAGATACCCTGCTCTATTTTGATATGTTCTTCATCGGATTTTTCTGCATTTTTTGAAGTAAGTTTCATTCTGAATTTAATACAAAACGTAGTCAGATGCCAATATCATTGGACTATAAGTGAGTGGTAAGTGACCAAGTGGTGCAAGTGTGAATAAAGGGAAAAGAGGAATGATAAAATTAACAAAGTCATGAAAAAATAATTTTTATGTGTGAAGCTTGAACAGAATTTGACCAATTGAAATAACTTGGATAAGGTTCGGACCTTTTCTTGTGTCATATCTTGTGCGTGATCAGTGGATTGAATTTGAATAAGATAACGTATGGATCCAACCCAAGAACATGTTTCAATTTCTTGAGTTGAATCAATACATTTCTTATCCAAATTTTTTCAATTGGGCGAATTATCTGGGACTTGAAAGGATTGACAAGAATTGATAAAAGTTGTTTGAAAAGGATAACTGATTTTAATTCGAATTTTCTTCAAAAATGTGCTTGATGCTTACTATCATTTTTTATTGTTCCATTGTATTTTCAGTATTATTGGTTTTATTTCTACTTCCTTGAAATTCAAACCTAACTAATTTAATGCATTATTATTTCGAGTTACCAAATTTCTATAATAATCTATAAGTGAAACTAAATAATTGTTAAAAGATAAAGTAGACCTCCAGATACGAAGGAATCGAAAATTAAAAAAAGTTCCGGGTCCTGACTTCCGGTTACTATATACGTATGGTGACCAATTATTGAAAAAAAATTAATTTCTTTCCTAATCATTTCCTCTTTAGATCAGCATTGAAAATGATAGATCTCGAATTATTAAGAAATAGGACAGTCCAAGCATATTATAAATCTGTTCCTATAATTTAAAAAATTTTGTAAAGGACTATAAGGTAATTAAAATTTAGTTACACGATTTTTTAGAAAATAAACAACAAAATTGTATAAAAAGTTTTGCTATATTTTATGACGTACTCTTTGACGTGCAAAGGTATATGTAAAAATTTACAATAAACTTTAATATGAAGGAATTCTTAAAGAGAAGGTTATTTGTATGAGACACCCTTCAAGGGCCATAATGAATGGTCAGTCCATGGCAGACGCCGATTTCAGGATGAGTTTTTGGATTGTTGAACACTAAATTAAATCAAGGAGTCGACTATCCGACCGAATATGATCAATGTTCTGCGTCGGCTTTGGTTGAGGCAATGCGGTCTCATACATAATGCATATCAATGTAGTAAATGTGAATTTATTGTAAAATTAAAGAAAAATGGTTTTTTATGCTGCTCCTGGTCATTTTCTACCGTGATTTTAGAGTAGAGGTTTTGAGGATAGTTACAATTTACAGAAAATTCACGTATATTCCAACGACTCCCACGCCTAATTAAATTAAGTTAAAAATAAAAAGAGCTTTTTTAACAATGATTAAAAATGAACATCGACGGTTTTTCTCTTCTTTTTTTCAGATAAAATACAGGTTCTGATGTACAGTCCATTTTATAAAACCTCAATTTGTAATCAACTGATGTGCAATTTATATCAATTCTGTGGTCAGTAAAAAACAAGGAAAATAACCGACGAAATAGAATTTACGATTAGCACAGTTAGTGGTTGCAGTAGCTGTCTGATTAACAATAAACGTATTTAGATAAATAATTTACTTTTTCTAAACTTGTGTTAGTTTACTTGAATTTCGAAGATCCCTTTTTTTAATATCTTAAAATGTTTCCCTCAATCTTTCTGTAAATTATTCTTGAGGTAAAAATTTGCTGTTACAGTACATATTTGCATCTGTGTATATCTGCATTATCTGCAAGCTTCCAGATTGGAAGGGTTTTGCTCATCACGTTCATTTCTCTTCGTTTCTTCGACGATTAGCTGGTCAGCACTTCTCTTCAAACTGCAAACTTAAGCTTAATCCTCACAAATTTCCATAGAAATTACTGTTTCGTTCCATTTTTTATTTTAGGTAGGATTTTATATTATTGTGAAAATTTTATACCTAATGGTAATTAACTATACTTTGATTTAGTGAAGCAATGGTATTTTTACTTTGAATTTATAAGTTGTCAGAGAACCAAGAGATAAAATTCCGGATTCCACGTTTAGATTGTACAACCCGGAACTATATGACGAATTCAACATACAGGAATCCGCATTCCTAAATTTCATATACCAGATTACGAATTCCGGATTTCATATTTCTTATATATATTCCAGATTATAAAACCCAAATCCATTTGCTGAATTAAACATTCAGGAATCTGTCCCCATTCCGCAACTCGGATTCGATATGACGAACTCCTTATTCCGACCATCGAATTCTGTATTTCAAATTCCCGCTTAAAACCCAAATTCTACATTTCAGATTATCTAAATCAGATCCATCATATGTTAAATTTAATGTTACAGGAATTCATGCTGTAGATTCTATTTTTTAATTTAAAGATCTTGGATTCGACATTCCGGATTAAATATCACAGATTTCACAACCCGGAACCATATTTCGAATTTTACAACCCGAATTCAACATGCCGAATTTCATATTTCCAGATTCAACATGCCAGGTTCCACTGCCCGGATTCGATATACCGAATCTATTTTCCGGATCCATACCCAGAATTTATATCACATTCCAAATTATGAATTCAAATTATGCTGAATTTGACATACAAGAATCTGTCTCGAATTCCATATTTCGATTTAAACATCCTTGATTCCACATCCCACATGTCGTAAACCAGATTCTACAACCTGGATCCACATTCTCATTCCGCAACTTGAATTCGATATGACGAACACCATATCCCGACCCTCGAATACTGTATTCCAAATTTTCGTTTACCTAAACCGAATTTCACTTCCCGGATTCCACATTTCAGATTATCCAACTCAGATTCATATGTTAAATTCAACATACAGGAATTCAAATCTTAAATTTTCTTTCTCAATTTAAACATGACGGATTTTACAACCTGGATTCAACATGCCGAATTTAATATCCAAAATTCCATAAACTGGATTTTAATTAAATCTCGTATATCCCAAATTTCATATCCCAGATTCAACATACAGGATTTCCAATCCCGAATACCATAAACTGTATTCCTCATTATGGACTCAAAATATCAAATTAGCGGGTTTCGCATCCAATATTATGTAACCCGGATTTATATACCAAATTCCACATACTGAATTCTTTCGAGGAAGCAATTCCGTGACCCACATTGTAATCCATCCTGTCAAAAAATATTGTTTTGGAATTTCTTTTAAAGTTGTGCAATTGATATTTTTACAACTTTTTATCAAATTTTCTAAACGTCAAACGCAAATTAGAATTTAAGAATAAATTGTAAAACTGAAACTAGTCAGGGCCAGATAGGGTACCGGTAAGTAATCCCAAATATGCTAAGAGTGCCAAGAAGTGCAAATTAAGCATTTGATTTATCGGTCGTTTTTCTTGCAGGTTTTAATAAGGAGTGGATATTACATGATATACTCGCAACAATTTAACCGTCTCCGCTCATGCATAATATGACTGTTAATAGTTTTAGGTCACTTCGGTTAGCCGAGCATTAAGTGGCTAAGTGCAGAGAACTATTAATGATCAACAGAGAGTTAATGTGCTACTCTAAACGTCTCGAGATTCTAGGAAATTGCTCTCTTGATCATACACTAATGTGTCGATAAAACGTGCATAACGGCTTTCTCTCATCTCATATTATCTCAGAATTATAATATAACAATATTAATCTCGGCTTGATAAATTATTAATTACGAGTATCATAGAATATTTTAAATTATGATCAAATGAAATTTTATTAGCAATAATAATAATAATTTGTAATAGTATATATTAACAACATTATCAATAAATTAAAGTATTTTATAATAATAGAAATAATGAAATATTATTATTTCACTGAGAGAAATTCTATTGATTGGCGGTTATAATTTGACTGAGGAAATAAAGAAATTAGTTTACTAAAAGTCTGTAATATTACGTTGATAATCAGTACAATTAGACTGATTCAAATTTAGAGTGTACAATATTTGAGAATAAAAGAGGAAAATAAGGTTTCCTATGAGAGTTTTAAGTCTCGTGACAGTTTAGAAAGCTTCCTAGCATCAGATCGAATTTCCGGTCGTTGCACGAATTTGGCAATGCGTCGTATCACGTTTGTCTAGTGGTTGGGTTGGGAGGAAGCTAGGGTATATGTATATCTGCAGTACAAGCCACGGCACGGTTCTATCGCATACAAACACGCACACGTAATAGTTCATACGGACAGATTCACTAATACAAAGAAAATTGGTTGGTTTACTGACAGAAATGTGAAAATAGAGACAAAGTGTTCAAATACTAAGGTTCAACTGGGTTAGCGATTAACTGACAAATGAGATATTTGTAGATCACAATAGCACTATTTGAACTACTCTTCTCTTATATTACAAACGATTTTTTAATTACAATTTTTCCATTTATTATTCAATAAGTGAATTATTATTATTTATTTCTCCATATTTTATTGTAATTTTTTCGTCTTAAATTATTATTGTTTCTATGTTTATATGATTAATATTATTTCACTAGATTCAACTTCTGTGATATGTTTTAGTTTATATTTGTTTTGTTTAACTGTTACGTATAAATTTTTGTAGATAAACTGTGACGAGGATATATTTTGCATAAGTCTAATTGTCAATGAATAAAAAATAAATTCATCTTGATCCAACAAACAATTGCATACAATTTTTTGTTCAAATCATTCTGGACATGATCATATTTTTTTGTATATATTTTTGATCAGGGAATTTAAATCCGTTGTTCATTTTTACCTAGCACATTTTTCTGGGATGTTTAAATTCCTATTAAGATCAGATTTTTCTCTATACCAGCAATCACTCTACAGAACCAGACTTCAAGTTCGAGAAAGCCTTTTTTTAGTACTCTGTAGCACCAAGACTCTCATGAAGCTATCGAGACCAGCTCCTTTTTGACATTCGCACTGTCAGCTTTGTGCGACTATTTGAATCCTTAGAGCATAAAGACTGAGAATATAACTTGAATTTTATTCGAAGTTCAGTTTTTTGGTGTTGCTTCAAAGAATAATTAAATTGTGATGTCCTTAAAATCAAATCAGTTATGCGTAATCGAAAATATGCGGATAATTTATAATCTTTGTAAGTTTTTCATAACTGTTTATAACGAGTGAACAATTGTGACGTATTTATATTAAAAAAATAAATCGACTTGCTCCATTAGCTCTAAAAGTGCTAATTTGTATAACTCTAAGCTTCCCGGGCAAATTATTAAGATTTTTTGTGAAGCTTCCGGAAACGTAAATATATCCGTTTCACGGAAATTGACACTGTAAATTCCGTTGAAATATTCCTGGAGATTTCGATGGAAGTTTTCCTAAACAAGCTGGTTGACTTTATTTTAAACATTTCAGTAGAATCTTTCTTGGATAATCCGGTAGAAGTTTCCCTACAGCTGCTGACAGAAGTATACGTGGAGATTTCAGTGAAAGCTTTCACGGGCATTCCGCTAGAAGCTTCTTTAGAAATTCAGCTAGAAGCTTCCTTGAAGATTCCGGTAGCAGTTTGCCTGGGGATTCCGGTAGTAGCTTCCCTGAAGATTTTGGTAGAAACTACCCTGTACTTTTCAAAAGATATTTTCTTAAAACAGACTGAAGCTTCCCTGAAGAGTTTGGTAGAAGCTCCCTGGAAATTATATTGGCTGCATCCCTACACTGAAAAAAATATTTCCGTGGAACTGCGATAATTATGGACAGATTGGCAATATTTTATTGCTGTTTTGGGAACTGCCATACGTATTTGTGTTTTAGCCATACGACTGTGTGATGCAGCACTTGATATAGTGATGCATACGAGCGAGAAATGACGATAAATAACTTGAACGATCGAGCGTTCGTACAATTGTTTTAATATTATCGTATTGTATCGTACCGTTTTGACGATCACTCGTTCAAACGATCGATCTCGAGAGATTATTATTAATTGTTTTCAAAATTTGTTTTAACCTTGTTATTTGAAGTTAATTATAAAATGTAGTAAAATTGATTGCGTATTCGTACATGAGAAGAATATTTGTTTGTATTCCTTGAAAAATATTTAATAAAAATCTGATTTAGTAACTTTTTGTGTTCATGTTATGAGCAAATAACCTACTCGTAGAAACTGCTTTTATGCTTAATCCATTTATATTATAAGAATCCAGAAATTAAATTAATTCTGTAAAAAATACTAACCTTAAAAATTAAATTTAAAAATATGATCGATTATTTAGAAATCACTAAGTTATCCAATTTTTAAATCACAAAAAAGTCTAAAATATACAAATTCTTGTGTTTTTAAATTGTCTACAAAATAGACATGTTGTATTTTTTAAAAAATTGAAATAAAATGCAAAAAATACTACAAAAATAATTTTTTCAGTTTTTTATTCTTAAGGTATTTCTTCGTCAGTTATACATGAAAAAATAGATATTCGGTGAGTTTTTTTTATAAATTGTGTGGAAACGTTGTTTTATATGAGTGTTTCCATTTCCACTAACTATCGTCTAAGAGGTGTTGCTGGCATATCTCAAAAATAAATTTATTTTATATATAAATCATTATTAAGCACCGTAGAATTCATTTAATATGAAAATTCTGTTAAATATTTTTTTATTTATTCAAAAATTGTAATTAAAGACGACAGAGTAAGATTAAATTGCGTTTTTAGTCCACATTTCAAACATTTTATAATTAATAAAAAAATATAGGTTTAAATAAAATTTTGTTAAAGAGAAATGGTAATATACATTCTAAAGATTTCTTTGTGATAATTTATTTTGTGCATAAAACTAAATTATAATAAGAAAAATCTATTTAATATTAATCTAAAAATTGTCAATTTTCGTCATATTTAACAGCATATTTTTTATAAAAATATTTAATAGAAAACTTGGATACTTACTTGGATTAAAAATCAATACATTAACTTAACTTATTCACGAAAAATGACTTAAAAAAATTATTTTAATTGTTATAAAATTTAATTTCAAAATTGTAAATTCATGAAAAAAGAAAAATACCATACTTCAATACATCATATCTTTTTTCTGGATGCTTTTAAAAGATTCAAACTTTACACATATACATATATTTAAGTTTCTACAAAATATACACTATATTTAAATTTCACGAGGGTATTTTGCTTAATTCGTAAGATATGTAAGTTCGGAGATTTATAAAATTTTTAAATTTAATCTCATTTGTAATAAATTTCAATCTTAACTATTTCAGAAATTAAGCAAAATACCCTCCTGAAATTTAAATATAGTGTATATTTTGTACAAACTCAAACATGTGTAAACTTTGAATTTTTATTTAAAAGCTTCCAGAAAAAAGAAATTACAATTTTGAAATTAAATTTTATAATAATTAAAATAATTTTTTAAGTCATTCTTCGTGAATAAGTTAAGTTAATGTATTGATTTTTAATCCACGTAAGTATCCAAGTTTTCTATTAAATATTTTTATAAAAAATATGCTGTTAAATATGACGAAAATTGACAGCTTTTAGATCCATATTAAATCGATTTTTCTTATTATAATTATGCTTTATTCACAAAATAAATTATTACAAAGAAATCTTTAGAATGTATATTACCATTTCTTTTTAACAAAATTTTATTTGAACCTATATTTATCAATTATAAACAGTTTGAAATGTGGACTAAAAATGCCATTTTAACCTTATCTATCGTCTTTAATTACAATTTTTGAATAAATAAAAAAATATTTAATAAAATCTTCATAAAAAATGAATTCTACGGTGTTTAATAATGATTTATATATAAAATAAATTTATTTTTGAGATATGCCAGCAACACCTCTCAGACGAAAGTCAGTGGAATCACTTATATGTTCCTTCTATGTGGTTACAATTTCAGTACCCCTTGCGATGTTCAAAATTGAGATATTCAGGTTCGAAATTTCAATTTTTTATCATTTTCCATACAAAATTGGAACAGAGCCGTGTCTAGGAAAATTTTCACCCGGGGCAAAACTTCCAATCGGCGCCCCCTCCTCCTCATCTATTTTCCCAATCAGAATAAAATTTTGTTTCTAAATTTTTACATTTACTCACCTTATTAAAAACAATTATTTTATTTTATTTAGATAAAACTGCACACTATACACTACAAAAAGTTGTGCAGTAAATTTTGCATTAAAATAATTTAGAGTCGGGATATCTTGACATTTTTGTGAAAGATACATGTTTTAAATAGTTTCTAAAATTCTAGACTGAAAATATGCAGTCTATACAAATTAGAATTTCCTTTTTTTTTATTTGTAAAACTTAAGAATGAGTTTAATTAAAATTTTTTTTTATAAATTGAAGCTTTAATAGCGTTTTCTTAGTCTTTGGGGCAAAATGTATCAAGTGTAGGGGAGACCAAGGTGAGTTGAAACGATTTTTACATTATCGCGTATAACTCAGCCAAAAATAGTCTTATTTTTATTAGCTTTATAATTTAAGATAGCTGTTTTTATGTACTATGCAAATCAAAAATAAAAAAGTTGAAAAGTTATAAGGGTCTATAAAAAAATTGCAAAATCTAAAACAGTTTACCGTGTTTCAACTCACCTAGTACCGAGGTGAGTTGATACACAAACCGAGGTCTGTTGGAACAGTTGTAAATTTTAGGAGTTTAAAAAAGAAAATTTAATTTAAATAATTCTATTAGTTAGTAAAGAAATTTTATTTATTACGATGAATTTTGTAATTGTTTAAACTATTTATTATTGCAAATTTATAACATTTCTAAAGCTAATAACAGTGTGAGTATCAGACTTCAAAAAACTTGTGAAGTTTTAAGCATTACTCTGTACTAAATCATTAAATTATTTAAAATATTGAATTAAAACAGTCATCAAAATAAATAAAAAGTTGTTTAAACAAATTATTATTGTTATTTAGCAATTTTTTATTCAGTGCTACTAGAGAGATGCAGTTTTTTTTCCAATTTTGCAGATCATTTAACATTACACAATAACAGTTACAGATAACAAATAAAATTATTATTTAAACAATCTTTTTAAACAAATTATTATTGTTATCTGATAAATTTTTATTCAGTGCGCCTAGAAAGATGCAGTTTTTTTGTAATTTTGCAACTAACTAAACATTATACAATTTCATTATACAAATAAAATTGTTATTTAAACAATTTTTAAACAAATTATTGTTATTTAAAAACTTTTTTTTACTCAGTACATTTAGAAAGATGCAGTTTTTCTCAAATTTTGCAATTTACCAAACTTCTTATAACTACGGAAGATTATATATAACTATAAAAATTTGTTTATAAGTTGTTTAAATAATAACATCAGTTTTATTCTTTATCCAACATTGTATAACGTTCGGTTAATTGCAAAATTTAGAAAAAAAAACTGCATTTTTCTAGGTTTAGTGTGTAGGAAGTTAGTAAATACAACAATAATTTGTTTAAACAAATGTAAATTCACCGTAATTTTTTTAAAAATGTAATACTTGTTGATACAGATCAAAAACTTCGATGATTTTAATCTGTATTTTACAATGTACATGTGCATGTCATAAAACATTTAAAATGCTTCGAGTTACCTTAGTAGACCACGTACATACATTTACAAATGTTATCTTATATAAACAAGAAGAAGCGTGAAAAAAAACTTTTTTTCTTTAATTTTTCAAAATTAAATAAAAATTTGTTCAGTGACTTAAAATTGTAATTAGATTAACACAAAACTTTAGAAGATATTACAATTCAAATATTCTTGTGTCTATCCGGGGTGTCGTCCATCCGGTAGCGAAAAGTTTAATATTTTTGTAACTTTCGACAATATAAAAGTGATTTTACACGAAAATTTGGAAAATTTTTAATACTTTTAAAGCTATAATATATAAAAATATACTTTAGCAAACAATTAAACAGTCACTATTCGATTAAAGCTCAATTTTGCGTATACCGAGGCGATCGGTTCAAATAATGGTCTTTTATCGTAAATTTCGAGACTGACACAAAAAAACAATATCATTCCATGAAACTTGATTATCCAACAGTTTTTAAAATAAATATAAGAACAACAACAACTACCTTATAAGTGTCGAATAATAAAGTATCAAAATATCGGTCAGAAACTTACTTTTGGCATTTTTTTTTGGACATACGTCAAATATACCCCAAAAATTTTTCTCATCCGGTCAACTAAATTTTGATCACGTAGTAAATCAAAAAAGTAATAAATTCACGTTTTTCAAATTTTCCAAAAGGTCATTGCTTTCGAGAAATCAACTCTGTTTTAACTCGCCTCTGTTTTAATTCATTTCGGTCTCCCCTACTAATCGAAAAAAAGAAACTGGCTAATATTTGCACAAAATGTAGTATTGTATGACAGCACTTAAACCACGCAATTATTATGAAATTCTAATAAAAATTATAGAAGGGGGAGGGGGTTGAAGATTCTGGTCAAGTGTGAAGAGGGGATTTTTTGAAAAATCATAACTATTATGCAACAGGGTGGACAAAAATTTGACTTGTATGTTTTCGAAAGGTTTTTTTCTCCTCTTTTCAATAGTGTAAAAAGACTTTTTAAATTTTCAAAACTTAACCTACTTTTTCCAAAAATAATTTTTTTTTTTTACTTTTTTTTAAACAAGACATTTTTTTCTTTTAAAATAAAGCTTAATATGTGCACTTTAAATACACGAAATAAAATAAATCTTCTTTTTTTTTGTTTTTGACCAGAATCTTCAACCCCCTCCCTTTTCTACAATTTTCATTAGAATTTCATAATAATTGCGTGGTTTAAGTACTGACATACAATGCTCCATTTTAAGCAAATATTAAAATATTATATTTTTATGTTCCAATTTAAAAAATTTTTTTCTTTAAAATTGTGTAGTTCCAAATTTAGCGCCCCTAAAATCATGGCGCCCGGGGCGGTCGCCCCCTTGCCCCCCCCCCCCCCCCCTCGAAACGGCCCTGAATTGGAATTTCGTACCTGAATATCTCAATGTTGAGGATCGCAAGGAGTATAATAAAATTTTAACAGATAGAATAATTTCAAATAGTATAAAAAATTTGTTTACATTTCTCAGAAGTGTTGCGCACTTCAGCAAAATAAACATTTTTTATTTCAAACGTCAAAAATCAATTGCTAGCATCGTTATCGTTCGTTACTACGAGACGATCCGATCCGATCAAAACAAAAGACTAATCGAGTAAACATATCGTACAATTTTTTCTAATCGAGTGAAGTCGAGCGAGTTATACGATTTTCTCGGATCGTATGCATCACTAACTTGATATTTGTGAAACCGCGAGTGACATTGTAAGGTTAGGTAAAATCGACAGTGGCGCACCGATGCTTTATGAGAAATTCATACGTAACCTATCAACCATAGTCAAATGTCTAATCTGATCACAGTATTTTTTTCAGTGTAGAGACTTTGGTAGAAACTTACATGGAAATTTCGGAGGAGGCTTTCCTGTAGATTTTAGTGGAAGTATTGTAAAAGACTTAGGCGGAAGTTTCTTCTGAGATTCCGGTGGAAGCTTATCTGTAGATTTAGATGTAAGTTTTTTTAATCATTTTGTCGGCAGCTTTCTTGGAGATCAAGGTGGTAACTTCCTTGGATATTTCGGTTGAAGCTTCCCTGGAGTTCCCTGGAGATGTCAGAAGAAGCTACTTGTAAATTCCGTAGGAATCTTCCCTGAAGATTCTTGTGGAAGCTTCCTTATAATTTCCGGTGTGTACTTCGTTGATTAAAATCGACATAATTGTCGACTACAACAAGAATAATGACAAAATTACATTTTAAATACAAATGTTATATCTGTTATATCTTCATCTGGTTTTAGTTACCACTCGGTATTGATAAAAACATCGTAAAATAAAATTCTTCAAATCTTCAAATCACCCAGCTTTAAATACTTATGAGTAAAAGTTAAAATTTAATTATAATTACGTGCTACCCATGGCGATAATGTATTTTTAAATTTATTTCGCCCTGTGAAATTTTTAAAAGAAGTTTGTGTCTTGTTAAAATTCCTTCTGTTGATAAATAGTCCAGATATTATAAGTAGAAAGGGATAGTTGCATCAGTGGTTGATCAAGAACGGTAAAGTTTTATTTGGTTTTAGAAAGAAGAAAAATGCGAAGCAGGGCAACAGTTGCTGATATGATGAGAGGAGATATATGTGAAAAGGAAAGAATTGCAAACAGAATACGCTAGGTAATATATATTTCTGATTGAATTATCTTTGTCTTATTCTTGACTGGGAATTAAAAGATCTTAAGCACACGTATAGTAATGAAAACAGAGTGGCTGTCGACAATAGATGTATCAGAATTTTAACGATAGGCGCATTCAGATACGTGGTCCTTGACCTGGTTACCTCAAGCGACCCAAATATTGACCTAGCCCGTACCCGGTGAAGCCAGTCTTTACGAAGTCGTTTAAACGAAAGGTCTTATCTCCTTAAAACCACGAACCGTTTCGTGGTCGTAACGATTGCGAACACTTAACGATCCGTGATACCTCGGCTACGTATTAAAAGCAGAAACTTTTCAAGCATTGTCCGCATCTCAAATTTACTTTCGGTTCCATTATATTCAATCCATCAGCCACTGCTTCCATTCAAATTGAAATAGATTTAATACCTTTCCAATAGCTCTTTTTTTCCCCATGGTTAATATCTGTCTGTCATTATTTCCTGTTCGATTGGAAAATTTGATTCATTACAACAAAATTTTGTAAAACTTTTTAAAGATCAAGATTCGTGCAGAAAAATAATTGTCTATTCAAGCGCCCGTGATTTATGAAAAATCTACACTTACAGAAGTTTTAATAAAAACTGACTGACATTTCTTTTCTTTTATGAGAAAATAGTTCGAAATTTGTATTTTATTATTACCATGGGTCAAATTATGTTTTATCCAGGTATTTTATCAATTTTATAGAAAATACTATTAACAAAAATCAATACGATTCTAATTTTTTTTTTTAAATTGGTTGCTTTTTGTAATTAAACACATGTTCAAATATATACCCTCGAAAGAAAAATAATTTAATTACAAGACACTAAGTGGAATAAAGCTTTGTCTGGTTCCTTGTCATGCCAATAGCTGATAATTTATTTAAGTAACACGGGATTTTGCGAAACTAAATTTAGAACCATTGAGTAGATCAATCTTGTTAGTAAATTAGAAATCTGCATTGAAAACTGAATTATCATTCCTATGTCTGGTTTTTATTTCAAACTAATATATTGTTTTTTGTTTTGTAAATCTTTAAAAATGATTAATTTAAATACTTCAACTGGATTAAATCAATGTCTCTATTAATAATTAAAATTAATCATACAGAATAATTTTTCAGAAGAGTAACAATAATTAAAATAGTTCTTAAAGATGGTAGATTTTAATCGAAATATCATGTGTCGCAAAAACCGACCTAATTGTTCTGCTAAAATGACCGTGCATATATGAGAAGAATTTCAAGTTTACTTGAGAGCATGTGTCCATGTGTAAGGTGTACGTTGTGACTTGGCCGAATCAACACACTAACTGACTAAAAGATAGTAAAGGGGTAAAGTGCCGGCTTGAGCCAGACACTGAGTTCCATTTTCCCACTAAACGAAATTCGTTCTTCTTTTCTTTTAGCTAATTTCTCATTCATCTCTTGTTTCACTGATTGTTTATTTTTCAACCTGCTTTATACTCTTTCTTCTTGATACTTTTTAAACAAATTTATTCTAATCTTTTCAAAGTGACTATATTTTTGTACTATTTTATATCAATTATAAATTTATATTTCTAACAAATTTTGTATATGTTACGCGATAAGTAGAAAGGGACCTAAGAGGGAAAAATCTTTGAGACGCATGAATATGTTCTAATTTCGATTAGTTCGAACTTTCATTTCGCCGAATTCCATTAACCAGAACATTCTTTTAGCCGAATTCTCATTTCATCGAAATAATATTTGACAAAAGTCAAATGAAACCGACCTTTCATATATTAGAATTTATATATAACCGAAGTTTCATTTGACAGAATTCATATTTGATCGAATTTTCATTTAACAAAAGTCTCAAGTGAACGAACTTCTATTTTATAGAATCGAAACTTTAGCGAAGTTTCATTTGCCCGAATTTCGATTTACACGAAGTAATACTTCATAGAATCCTTATTAAAACGAAATATTATTTATTACAATTCCTATTTCTCGAATATTTATATAGAAGAATGTACAGATAAGTGAACTATTATTTAATAGAATTCATATTTGGTTGAATTTTTATTTAACAGAAGTCTAAAAAAAACGAATTTTTATTTTATAGAATCGACACTTAAACGAATTTTTATTTGGCCGAATCAGCAAATGTCCGAGTAAAAATTCGTCAGAATGATTTTGGCGCGAATTTGAAAACTAACCAATCAAAATTTTGTTGATATTCGCTTAAGTTTCGATTCTATAAAATAGAAATTCGTTCACTTGAAAATTCTGTTAAGGGCATGTGATGGATTATGACGTCACTGGTATAGGCAAAATTTGTCCGTAACTTTTCTCTTAAAATATTTAATATTTTGTCATGAAATTTGGTAGAATTACTTAAAATGTCATTAGGAAGGTCTCTCAGACCCGAGTTTGTTTGGATTTTGGCCCAAAATTAATTTTGGGAAATTTTCGAAAAATAGCAATATTTTTAAAAAATCAGTTTTGAACCAAAATTCAAACAAACCCGGGTCTGAGAGACCTTCCTAATGACATTTTAAGTAATTCAACCAAGTTTCATGACAAAATATTTAATATTTTAAGAGAAAAGTTACGGACAAATTTTGCCTATACAAGTGACGTCATACTCCATCACATGCCCTTAAATGAAAATTCGATCAAATATGGATTCTGTCAAATGAAACTTCGGTTATATATGAATTCAAATGTATGAAAGGTCGGTTTCATTTGACTTCTGTCAAATATTATTTCGATGACATGAGAATTCGGCTAAAAGAATGTTCTGGTTAATGGAATTCGGCGAAATGAAAGTTCGAACTAATCGAAATTAGAACATATTCATGCGTCTCAAAGATTTTTGGTTATGTTTGTGACTTTTGCAATGAAAATATACAAAGAGGATCAACTTTTTATAAAAAAAAATCATTGGTGTTTAAGTATTCGTTCCATCCGAAATATGTATATATTGCATGGATGTATGTAACAAAAATTTTAGAAACCAAATAAAAAAGATTATTGTAGCTGACCGGAAAATTTCTTGTAATTTTTATCCTATAACCTAAAAAAAGAAACTTTGTGGTTAACTTCAGAAAGCACCTTTTCCGAATCTTCACGTGCTCATTACAGATAATTTTTCAGTTTCGATTTTTTTGTTTTTGGCGAGAATTATAATATTACGAAGAAAGGGACCTAAGAAACGAAAAACTTAAGCTTATGTTCAAAAAAGTATTACTTTGATTTAAAAAAAAAAACAGTTTTTATTGAATATTTTGGACGGAATGAAGGCTAAAACATCAATGGTTTGTATTGAGAGTTGATCTTCTGTGTATACTTTCTTTTCTGCAATCATAAACATAACCTAAAAAAAACCTACTGTGTCCAAAAAAGGGGTTTCTATAATAAAAAAGTTTTTAAAAATATTAAAAACAATAAATATCTACTGGTGTTTTTTTTTTTTTAATAAAAGTGAGTTTTTCTCGTTCTTGTCTGAAAGCAGTCTTCATTTCTGGTTATTTTACGAGACTCTTACATTTCTATTCTTGACTGATACTATATATATTATTTTCTTTTATTGTCTTCCTGTCGTCTATTGTCTACTGCTCCCTTCCGGTTTTCCACATAACCTGCTATATCTGATCTTAAAACTTTATCTGCCTCATCTCCTAGCTTTCTGTCGATTTTCTACTATTATTATTCATTGCAATCATTTTTTCATTATTTTCCTGTTGTCAACTACTTCAGAATCTTTCTTCTTAATTCTTACGCGTTATATGAAAATTCGTTAGTGTAATATCAGTAATATTATAATAGTATAATAAAACAATAATATAATTTAGTATAATATTTGTTTTCTCATTTGACTATTTTCTCGAAAAATCACAAAACTGAAAATTTATTTACTATAATCGTCAATTAACCTGACTTATATTTCGTACAATCATATAACCTAAAATTAATTTAGAATAAATATTACAGTGCTTCATGATATTATTTTAAACTAAAAAAAAGTAAGCGCCTACACTTCATAATCAAGTGTCTTATTTTGTCCTCACTTTTTTATGATGGTTAACTCTCTTTCATAACACCTTTATATTAAAAGTCCTTTATAACACACCTATTAGACCTAATCTTGAATTTGATTGAAATTTATTATTATAGTATATTTTTCACAAAACTGAAAATTTGCATAAAAAAAAGTTTTTTTCTTAATGCATTTTTAAGTTTGTGTAGTGTGTACGGAACCCTCGGTGCGCAAGTCCGATTCGCACTTGCTCGGTTTCTTTCACAAGAAGTGGAACTAAAACTTACACGTGTTCAAAATCGATTTTTTCAAGAATTCTCAGCTGTAGATAAAAAAACATTAAAAAAGTGATCCATCCCTCCTCGACTTACCCTATTGTCGATTGATTGTCTTTAAAATACTGTAATCTATCTTTTTCCATTTTAACATAATTATCTACTAACCATTGCGGAAACAGCCTTTCACCTAATAAATACGGATTAGATTTATCTCTTATAGATATAACATACTTTAAATAATCTGCTCTAGTAACTCTTTTTTTCTTTAACCTATTGTTTTTATCATTCCTCATGATATGAGGAAAACCTTTGGACCCAAAAGGATGGAATATGGGATAGGTCCAATGTTCAACATTAGGATCCAAACTACTGACTATTAGCAATGATTTCGTATAGTTATTGTAGATTGTAATATAAGATTATGGCACTTCACTTTCAGAATTAGTATTAAAAATTGCTGCTACCTCATTTGTCTTATTCTGAAAATTAAATCGATTACGATCCTTTCCCTTTTTTAATGTAAAGAATAATTGTAGTTCTTGCATCACTTCATTTTTTTCTCAGCTAATTCTTCTTCCATCTTTACAACCTCTAATATCATCTTATATGATTTCGCGAAAATATTAAAATTTCTCATAGTTGTTTCAATGAGAGTTAAGATTTCCATATTGAGTTTATTATTTTGATTTGATCTATAATCAACTGCTTCGTCAACATTATAAATGAACATTTGACCAAATGATGGATTCTGTTCTTTTTCTAGGTATAAAGCACTGTTTATTTGATAATAAATCTGACCCTGAATTTTCAAACAAAACGGTCCCGGACGTGTTTCCAGAAATTTCACAATAATGGTATTTATCGAAACGAAAGAAAATGAATTATTGTAACCTCATATGTTTTTTTTAAATGATTAGATTTCGGATGAGATCCATCTAATAAAGATTTTAATTCTTTTGGAAATTTAAACATTCTTTCTAAAATGACTACACCACGACCACAACAATCATTGAACGAATTTAAACCTTTATAACTTCCTTTTTCTCATTCGAAGTGTTTCACATCACAATGAATACATTTCTCTGTCATTTCACCTAAATAATTCTCATCAACTAAAACTGCCATAACATCATTTTAGCTCTTTCCTCTTGTATTAGATCATCTAATGATGATCTAATGTTTGTACACTAATCAACATTATTTACGACAAGCACTTATTCTTTTTCTTCTTCTTCGTATTTTTCTTTTTAATTGTTCATGACAATTTAATTATTATTACACTGGCATCCAATAGGAAGATAGAAATTTTTTACAATTAATTAAAACATTACAAATTAATAATAATACCTATTAGGTGCAGTTCCGAATACGACAAACCTCCAATCTTTTGAAACTTGGTATACTTATGTATTTTGATGTGCTGATTACGAAAATCATAATGAAAATTGGCAACTAGATCATTTTCATGGTAAAAACCATAAAAAACCATAACATGCGTTTTTTGCATTTATCTCTTAAAATTTTATACATATCAAAAGTTGCCTTTTACAAAAGTTGTAGGTCTTATTAAAATACATATTTTATATTGGAAGCATTTTTACTAAAGCCGAATAGTACGGGCTACAGGGTAACTAGTAGCAGGTTTTCACATCCTACGCAAAAAAAAGGGTTAGGATGACATTCTTGTCAATCGAAAACTATTTTTTAAACTTTATTTATCCGATTATTAGCATAACATTTACTTTTCAGAAGGTCAATCTGTCATAATTTTCAAATTCCCGAATTGCTGTGAGGTAGAATTTTTATTTGAACAAATTAGACTTTTTTGGAATATTTAACATTCCAAACTAATGTTAACCATAATTTTTATTTTTCTGACTGTTCGCCTGTCATCATTTTTCTTTTCTAATATACATAATATAATACCTATAATTTATTATTATTAAATGCCAATTAATAGTATTTTTTTTCTATGAACAACATAATTTAAAATTCATAATAATCCTAATCTCATATATTTTACACATTATTGAAAAAAAGTTATGGCCAAGAGCATTTCGGAATTTTAAGATCATGACAGATTGGCATCTGAAGAGAAGTGACTTATGTTAATACAATTAGATAAATAAAAATTATAAATAGTTTTTCAATTACGCGTTAATTGACGATTAGTATATATAAATTTTAAGTAATGTAATTTACGAGACAACAAATATGACAAATAAATTTTAGGTTATTTAATTTGTCATACGACAAATATGACAAATTACAACTGGGGAAAATAAAATCTATAATAAATAAGTTTTTGGCAAAATAAAAGATTTAAAAACAATTCTATTATTTAGAAAATAGAATTAATTCTAATTCGAATAAATAAAAATTACATTAAATGGCAATTTGGATTATAAATTTTATGCCGAACAGAAATTCAATAGTAGAAATTTTGATGTATTGAACATTATGAGTTTGAATTTTGTGAATAATTTTTACAATTCGTAATTTAAATTTCTGGTATAACTTTTTACGAGACCTTATGAAAAATATATCAAGAATCAAGAAATAACCTCAAAATTTTTTTTATTATTTGTTGTTAATTTTCCAATGGCAACATAATTCGCCGTATATTAATGTCCTCATCAGCACACAGAAGTTATAATTTGATTATGAGATTGAAATTTAAAATTTAAATTTAATTTTTTATCTTAATCTTAATCCTGCATTTTCGCAAAAAAATTAATTATATTAATTTTATAAAACGCCTCGATTTATTATTTTTTTAACTACTTATAAATGTTAATTTTTTATACGATTTCTGTAACACTATCATTAAATAATGTTTTAGTAATAACTTATAAATTCTGTACATCATACAGAATTTTACTAGTGAAATTACTTTAATATTATTAAATTAATAATAATTTAAAAATAATTACAATTTGAAAAATAATTATTATATCTTTATATTTATATTAAAATGTTAATTGATATTATTTTAATTATAATTTATCTATGTTTAATATTAGTCTTTCAATTTGTTATTATTATTATTTTTAAAAATTTTAATATTTGCTCTTCTACATATTAATAAAATAGCGTGAAATCTAAACTTAAAAGTTGAGCTTTCGCTGAATATGCAAGTCACTTTAATATTCTCGGTAATATTGTTTTATCTTCAACTCTTGAGAATTTGAAAAAACTAATTACAATTAGACAAACATTTTGAAAATAGTGAGCGAAGTGAATTCTTTGTTAGATAAACAGCCACTTCATGTAAAAGACATATTCATACATTTATAAGTTTACATAACAAGAAGTGTTAAGATACGTCGGGTATAGTCGTACTTGTCCAAAAGAATAAAGCTAGGTCGCTTTTCAAAGACTCTTGGGGCGAGAGTGCAGTTGAATAAGTAGTGAGTACTAGTCGAGAGCAAGACAAGTAGCTCGATTTGTAGCATTACTCTTTCCTGCATTTTCACAAAAAAATTTCCAAATTTTACTTTTCTTAAATTATTTATTAACATCAAATTTAAACGCCACAATCATGACAAAAATGTTATCTACTTTTATTTAGATTTTATTTTTTTTATTTTCTATTTTTTATTTATAGGTTTTCGTTCACATAAACTAAAAAAATTGTTTTATTTTTATTTTCGTTAAAATTTAGATGAATTACACCGGCACACAAAAAAAAATGAATTTGGAGTGCTAAAGACCAGACTAGTCAATTCTTACGTATGTTGGATTGCTGAATCCAAAACCGGGGTCGGTTTTTAAAAGTTATCTTTCATTTGTTTTCTAACCTCAAAAAACAAAAAATTTAAGTCTAACCTGTTGCAGTATGCATAAAAACTGTAGAAAAAAAAATGAATCTCAAACTATTGTAAACTGTGAAGTATCACCTTTAATTTAAGCCCAGAAAACTTAAAAAATATTCAGAAGTTCCCGAGATATGATTAAAAACGTGCCAACATTTTTTCTTTGAAAGTCAAAAAAATCGTGACTTGACCTGAAAATTATGGTTTTTTAGAAAAATATGCTTTAACGTTTTGACTCATAACTCGGGAACTACTGAATATTTTTTAAGTTTTCTGGGCTTAAATTAAAGGTATTCTAAATTTAATATACTGTATGTTAAATTTGATATTCATGTATCTAAGAATTCATAGCATTAAATGAATTCTAATATACATGTATATTAAATTTAATATAATTGTATGTTAAATTGAATTTCATATACATAGTATGTGAAGCACAATACAGAAATTTTTAACAGTGATACTTCAAAGTTTACAATAGTTTGATATTCATTTTTTTCTACAGTTTTTATACATACTGCAACAGATTAAACTTAAATTTTTTGTTTTTTGAGATTAGAAAACAAATGAGAGCTAACTTTTGAAAACCGACTCCGGTTTTGGATTCAGCGATCCAAAATACGTAAAACTTTATTAATCTGGTATTTAGCACTCCAAATTAATTTTTTTTGTGTGCCAGTGTTATCGAATAGTGCTAGTAGAGAATCGTTTCAAAAGCGCTTTGCAATTTTGTTTTGTTGTGTTTTTAACCAAATGCAACTTCTGAACGTTTCTTTGAGTATATAAAAGGTTCTTTGATCTTAATCCAAGTGTATTATTCCAACTCGACCTATATTGCTGCTTGGAAGTTGCTGAATGAAAAAAGGAGACATCTTCTTGGACTGGGAGAACAACCTTAGCATTTCCCTTTATGCCAAAAGGCACAGCCGACACAAGACTACGAAGAGTAAGAGCTGCAGGAAATTGTGTCCGCTTCCTTGCAGTACTGCATGCAGGATTTACCTAAGAGTATGGATATAAAAGTAAAACTGTGGGATTTAAACTTCGAAACGAAATCCTTCCGCAATTTACTCCTTTATCCACCCTATATTCTCTTTTAAAGAAAAAAAATTAAATCCCTGCATCCAGTGCTATATCCCCATTTCACAAAGAGGATTACACAAAAGAACTTATCTCAATTTCTATAAATAGGACTAAAAATTCAGGGGATTTTATTGAAAAGTTGAAAAGGACTATCATTTTGGAAATAAAATTACATTATTTTTCACCATGTCACATGTGGAGAAAAATTGAGTTTGGAAAAATGGACTGCTTATCTTTAAAAAGGAAGAAAAATATTGTATCTCGGAAATTATGATTTTTTATTGATATTCCTTTGGTTCTTTCGAAAATTAAAATAGGGGAGACCGGAGCTAGTTGGGCCATTTTGCACTCTTCGTTGTTTAACTTCGTTAATATTCAATTTATGAAAACCTTATCGTACAGAAAACCTGCTCTAACATTTCAGCTTTTATTTAAAAAAGAAAAAGTCCCGTTATTACTTCTATTTTTTTTTTTTGGGAACATTGTTTTTAAAGAATTTCAAAGTGACCCAACCCGCCCCGGCCCGGGGCAGGTTGGGTCGTGATTAAAATGTTACTGTTTAAATGTTAAAACATTACTTTATATAATAAACTTAGTTTTTAGGGTTGTTTTTTAATAAAAGAAATTGAAAAATAAATATATTTAACGTAAAACAGCGAAAATATAAGACCATAAAATAGAAAAATTGCTCATATTGAAAAAACGTATTTTTTAATTCCTAATTGTTAAAAAGTATTATTATTAGTATTAATTGACTGAAATAAATGACTAATAGTGAAACTTAAATAAATTAATGTAGTTTATTAGTGTAGTATAAGTATATAGTAGATTCCTCATGCATTTGGGCGACCCAACTAACCCCGGTCAAAACGACCCCACTGACCCCGCCTGTGTTTTTTAAATATTTGGTTTCTTCTATCGATACTGCAAATATAAATTAAAACCTCTTCATTGTCCTTTACAAGCAACTATTCAAAGATCAAAATTTGATAATTAAACTTTTTCTGAAACTATTTCTCAGGAAGATATAACAAAAAAGCGCCTGTGTTTAAAAATTTACTTTGGAGTATCAAAATTAGTTTTTCTTACATTTACTCCATATAAATAATGATATAATAATGAAACTTGGCACAAACTTGCATCTCACTATGTAAAATAGTTTTTGTGTCGAGATGAATTAATTCGACTAATAACATTTGAGTAAACCGCAATGACCCAAACTACCCCTGACCCAACTAGCCCCGGTCTCCCATAATGAACATTTTAGTACAGCTGTACTGAAATGGTAATTATTTTAATTTTCATTTTGCAGTGTCCATCAAAGTCACTTGGTGAGTAATCTAAGTCACATCATGGAATTTCAAGAAGAAATAATAACTTATGAGTTAGCGAATGTTGGATGACATTAGATAAGCGAAGATGAGAGGAAACCATTTTCTAAATTAAAAAAATCTGTGGTAACACGGCACTATCGGCGGAAAGCCTGAGTAATATAGACTTTGCTCTTTCCAATTAATCTTTCAGCTGTTTGAAATAAAATGAGAGGAGAAAAGCTTCAATGTACATTTACATCACGAAAGCATTAAAAAAAATTACATAAATTAAAGCCACTTGAAAACATTGAAGAACTTTTATCTGCATAAATCACGAAACTAATTAATTCTCTTGTTTTTAGAGAAGCCACTACTTCTGTTCTATATGTAAATATTTCCAAATTATCTCCTGAATATTCCACTCTGAAAATATTATTTTAACAGATAGCAACTGTTAATAATGGGATTTAAAATATTTTTAAATTAAAGGTAAATGTTAGTATAAAAAGAAATAAAAACTTCAAAACCAATAAAATTTCAAATGAAAATTTAAAAATAAAAACGGAATCTTTCTTTGGAAGATGACTTCTTGTTCCCTGAAGAACATGATGTAAAATAAATGTGATTGTAAAAGTGACTTTAGATAAAGTAAGTATAGTATATTTGAAAGTCTGTCGGTCACATGCAAAAGTTTTATCAGAAGAAATTCCGTTTACAATTCCGACACGGCAAGTAGGGAGTCACGAACTTTTCCCTTCGAAAACATGCTTTTTTTACTTTCAAGAAATGTAATTTGTGAGAAACGTTTACTTGGATATTTTTGCATATCTCGTGTAAAAGTAAATACCTCTAGTCATAATTATGTGACAGTTTATTCCTTTAGAAGAAAGTTAACTAAACCATAAAAAAATGTTTGATTCTAAACAACTCACATTAGGAGATATCAGCTTGAAATTTAGCATTTTTTCCGGTTTCTTTTTCATTTGGTTAAATAAAGTTCTGAAATTATTGCAGTTCAAGTAACTAGAAAATAAATACCGGGCAAGTGCGAGTCGGACTCGCGCACGGAGGGTTCCGTCCACGAACTGAAAAATGGATTGAAAACATTTTTTTAATTATTTATTTTTAATGATTCATTTCAATAATTCCTTAGTTACTTATTATTTGAATTATTTGAATAATAATAAATTACAACCATAATTTTGTTACTTTTATTAAAATTTATAATTTTTATAAGATATTTATAAGATTTTTATCAAATTAAAAACTTCCAGGCAAATAGACCGAGATTTTTTATATTATTTTAAATTTTAAGGAAAAAAAAATTTTTTAAAAAATTTTTTAATTTTAAACTTTTAAAGTAATTTAAACATGAAAATAAACATTTTGTACAAAAAAATAATCTGAAACTATAAAATATTGTAGCTGTTTAGAAGAAAAAAATTTTTTTTTGGTAAAATTTCAGTTTTTTGGAAAAAATGTTATGATAATAAATTTAAACCACAATTTTTATGGTTTTATAAAAAATTCTGCATAAAATTACACATTTTTAACCAATTCCCAACCTATCAGGATAAATACACTGAGCTCTAGCATAGGGTTTTTTTGTCATTTTTCAACTTTTCATTAATAACTTTTGAAAATTAAGTCCAGCAACGTTCGCTATATTTTTCCTGTAATCTACACGTAAAAATACCTAGGTATACCAAATTTCAAACCTCTAGGTCAAATGGTTTGGAAGATAAGGGGGGGGGGCACGTTTTTTTTGAAAAAAAAAGTTTTTCCTTGACAACGCTATGACCATCACCTCCAATCATGTTCTCTTTATTTTTCCTGAACTCTACTCGCGAAAATACATATGTGTACCAAATTTCAATACTCTAGGTCAAATAGTTTAGGAGATAAGGGGGGGGGGGGGGTAAATAGGAATTTTAATGCATTTTTTGAAAAAAATCTTGTTATTTCCTCGACAACGCTATGAACATCACGTTCAATCATGTTCGCTATATTTTTCCTGTAATCTACACGTGAAAATACATAAGTGTACCAAATTTCAACTCTCTTTCTCAAATAGTTTGGCCACTAAGGGGGGGGGGGGGTAATGGTTTTGGGCGACGGACAAACGAGTGAAAACATAAGGGTTCCGTTTGGACACTTTGTGTACGGAACCCTAAAAATGGGCCCGTATCATTTTGACACAAATTTTTTTGTGCAACTTGTTATATTGTACTCCCGAAGAAGAATGTTATATTTTACTCCAACTAAAATCAAAGATTTATAAGTTTTAATTATTCAATAATTGGATTTACTGGATTAATTAAGTCTTTTAATATTATTTTAATGTATTAAAATCAATTATTTATTAAATAAGACTTAAAAATCTTTGATTTCAGAAGGAGTAAAATATAACATTCATCTTCGGGAGTACAATATAACAAGTTGCCCGAAAAAATTTGTGTCAAAATGATACGGGCCCCTAAAAATGGAAGAGAGTTTTAGAAGTTGTTATCATCTCGTCACAGATTAAAAGGGTATTTGAAGAATTATAGAGTTGAAATTTAATTCCATGGAAAGAAGAGAAGACGATTTAAAAAAACTGTTCTGGAAGGTGCTAGAAAGTTTCGGAATTTCAACTTTCGTTCTTGAATTTTTTTATGTTTCTGACAACTGCTAGTTTTTTAATTCACTTGTAAAAGGTATTTGGTATTACAGATTCCCCATTTCAGATTTTCCATTAAAACCGGATTTCATGTCACGGATTCTATATTCCGTATTCCACAAGTTATATTTCAGAATTTCCAGATCTTGTATTAAAACATTGCAGATTCTATTACCCGGATTTTGAAACCCCAATTTCACAATCACCAAATCTCATATTAGATTCCACAACCAAATTAGATATTCTTTAGATTCCGAATTTAAGATCCGGTGTCTAGATTTCGGATTACACATTTAAAATTTTACACCACCGATAACATATCGTAAATTTCAGATTCACATCTGGGATGTGGAGTATGGATTCCGGGAAGCAGAATCTAGGTTTTAGAATCCGAGATCAGTAAATATGGAATTCGGGAAGAGGAGTTCATTATGTATGGGTATAGTGTGACATCGAAATTTGAAGAATGTGGAGTCTAGAAAGTATCTAAGATGATTAGAGATTTGAAAAATATGAGATACGGAATCTGGATAAGGGAACATATAGAATAGAGGTATGAAACCAGGATAATGGACTCTAGGGCTTCGAATACAAGATCTGGAGAATGTGGAATTCGAGTTGTGAAATCCGATAATATGAATCTAGGATTTAAAGAATATGGAATTTGGGAAGTGGAACCCAGAATCTAGAGAATGAGTAATCCGGAATCTGGAATTTGATATCTGAAAAATGTGAAATTAGATCCCGGATTGTGGAATTCGGGATGTAGAATCTGACATTTAGAGAACAATAAGGAATTCGGCATATAAAATCAAATATATGTGTAAAACAAGATTTGAATTATTTGGAATCCGGGCCGTTGAATCCAAGCTGTAGAGTAAGGTATCTAAAATCCCGTATAAGAAATCCAGGAATATGCTGCTTTTAAAAATCATCAAAAAAGCATTAAAGTCCTGGAAAATAAAAAAATCAGTCCTGAAAACGTCCTGGAACTTGAAATCATATTTCCAACACACACCCTGATATTTAAATTTCGTGACACAAATTCAAATGGTTTTAAGAGATCGTTAATTAATAAACTATTTTTTCACTGGAGGAAAGTCTGTAACAACTTCTTGGCAGTACATTGCGGCAGCCGCAATGCAGTGAAGGCGAATGCCGGAAACTAAAGAAGAATAATCACCTTTGGGGTTACTAACTTCCTTTTTTCGGCCTGGCATCATCGTTTCTTTATTCTTTCATCACGCCAATTTCACTCGCCGTATCTAGATTTTTAAAGCAATAAAATTATCTCTTTAAACAATTTTTTCCTCCTGTTGAAATTAAAATTTTAGCATTTTCGTGTTTTGTATTCTTAAGAATTAGGTAGTTGCTTAGCATAATAAAAATTATAAGAAACAAAGCAGAAGGTAAGCAGACCTTATCGCCTTTTCAAAAATTCTTTCCAAGGAGAAAAGAAGGTAAATCCTTTTGTATTGTAGATAATTTAAAAAAAAGGTTGAATCGTTTAAAAATCGCGATTTTTGTTCCTTTATTGGAAAATATGACAGAGGGAATAACAGAAAAAATTATTCAATAAATAATATAAATCTGTCTAAGCTAGAATTTTTCACTCGTTTAGTCTAAAGGAGACGGAAAAAATTGTAATAAAACAGGAAAATATAATACTGAAATAAAATAGCAAAAGGATAGGATTGAAAAACAAATAACCGAAAATAAAAAGAAAAATTTCCTTTTATCATCTTAGAAGTTTATAAGAAAGACGTCAGTTTAAATTATAATTCAAATTGTGGATTCTTTAAGAGCAAAACTTTAAAAATTTCCATTTAGAAAAGAAATAGCGGAAAAAGGTGGGAAACTTTTATGAAAGGATGAATTTCTTTGTAGACAGTTTGTAGTAGCATTTCTCGGTTTATCGCGACCTTCATGTGTCAGCGAGCAAAATGAAATTGAAGATGGTAATCACAAGCAAGTGGCCATACGAGGGTATTAAGTCAGAGAGGTCCTTATTACGCGCACCCACTTTTCACTCTCTACTTTTTACTCTCTCAACTTCTCGCATCCTTCTGCAATTCAAAAATATCTTTGAATAAAAAAAAGAACCGAATTTCAGATGTATTTTTTTTATAAATCTGCTTTCAATTAAAATTACCATTCTTTATTAAAATAGAAAATTAAAAATAATGTTAAGTACATGCCTATTTTTGCGGGTGTGAGTGATTTACTGCGCATCAATTACTGGGGCCTAAGGAATTTTTTTACTACTCATTATTCCCACCACTGTTGGAAATGTTTATTTTTCGCACTAGATTCTAAATAACAATTTTCTCTCCGGTGATGAAAATGGTAGTTTTCCACAACAGTGACGGAAATAGCTGTTTTTCTATTAGTAACGAAACTTGTTATCTCCCACACTAGTGAAGAAAATGGTCATTTTTTCCACTGGTAAAAGAAAAAATAGTAAACTTTTCTCAATAGAGACGATGTCATTTTCCTCACTGGTATCGAAATGCCTATTAGAAGGAAAAATTGTCATTTCTGTCACAAGTGACGAAAAGGTAACCTATTCTACTCGTGACGGAAATGGTCACTACTCTCACTAGAGTAAAAAATGGTCTATTTTCCAATTTCTGACGACTCTGTTTTGGAGCTAGATCCGGTGCTTTTAATCAGCAATTTTATTATCAATTGTATAATATTGTTTAAAAATAAAATATTGCAGCTTTTATTCAAAAGAGCCTAAATTATTATATCCTATTATTAATTAAAAATGAATTACCATAATAAATAAGCTCTTCTTCATTAACATTCGAAAACAAATAATCCTCGAATATATTTTCTATCTAATGGATTAATTATTCATTGATCAACCGAAATAACGTATTTTAAAATAGTAATTAATTGTGTTTTTGTACGGCCTCATTACAGAATGACGTTTTATAAAAGGTAATACGAACTCAAAGAAATTTAGGTCATTTATTCAGCTGCAAAAGACTGACTGAATTATTAATGAAAAATATTACCATTATTTCATAATATATGTGTACGTCCGTATGAAAAGGGCCCACTTTGTCAATTTTTTTTTTTTTTTTTTTTATCATAACTTTATCGTAATTAAAAACACAAAATTATCTTATTCTTAATTTTTTAAATGCATAGGTGCTAATGGTAATCTTGAACTTTAAACTCGTTTTTCTCAAAACTAGGGTTCAAAATTTAATGAAGAATATGGTCATATAGAAAAGTCCAATAGTGCGAAAGTGGGCCCTTTTCATGCGGACGTACACATATATTGATGAATGTGATCTAATAAATACATATTTTACACACACACACAATTATTTTTATTCTACAAATCATCTTAATAATAAAAGTTTATCTTTTAAAACATCAAACTCAGAATTATGAAAAATTATTCTAAGCATTAAAATTTATTTTTAAATTAAAATATATCGAATGAAAATATCTTTTTTATTTGATCAATTTTTCATGGGACATCTAAATGAAAATTTGATTAGTGACGTGAAAAATTGAGAGGTGAAATTATAGAATTTAGAATATTGAAAAAAGTCAGACTGAATGTACGATATCTACAGAAGTTTCTGACAAATGAACCAGTCGATCGTGTATTCGTGGGTCAGTCCAGAAATAAAGCTCCATCTTAGTTTGCCAATAAATCCATTTATAGAATTTCATCGTATTATTACTATTATTATATTCATCCGCCACTCGTACCAGTCGTGCTCACGATGAGTGAGCATCACGTGATTTTTAAAATTGCTATTCACTGCGATTTCGATGCATTTTATCAAAACGTCAATAAAGCATCCATACTTCAATACACTAATATTAGTTTTATTAAGAACCATACATACTTGTCACTTAGTTCAAAGCATTTCACTATATTTTATGTCTGTTGCTCAGTTTAAATATTGCAAATTCAAATATGAATAGAAAAATGTTATTCCTTTTTTAATTCAATTTCTTAATACCAGAGTTAAGATATTTTTCGCGTAGAATGACTTTCGTCAGATTTTTTTTAACTTTGCGTTAGTATTTCAGAAGTATTTATCTGTGAAATAAGACATGTCCCATTAAGGTATTTCTCTCGCAGTTATACTTGAAAAAATCGATTTTCTATGGATTTTCTTTAAATTATGAGAAAACGTTATTTTATATGTGCCTTGTATCTGGTTAAAATTTCAGGAACATTTACCGTCTAAAATTTGAGATATTCATATTCAAAATTTCAATTTTATATGCAAAATGATAAAGATTGAAATTTCGAATATGAATATCTCGAATTTTAGACGGTAAATGTTCTTGGAATTTTAACCAGATACAAGGCACATATAAAATAACGTTTTCTCACAATTTAAAGAAAATCCATAGAAAATCGATTTTTTCAAGTATAACTGCGAGAGAAATACCTTAAATTTGACCGTTTGTGAGCTTTAAAATATAAATTAAAAGTTCATATCTTTTACATACGCTAGTACTCAATGCACGTAATTTAAGTCTTTCATATTTATTTACATGAAAACGATTCGTCAGATTTTCAAATAAAACCACTAAGTTGCACATTGAGATAATTCAAATGTTTTTTAAAAAAGTGGACTTTATTGATCGTACAGAATAGAAAATACATTAAGTTAAAAATCCAAAATTTTTAAGTTTTATGAAATTCCATTGAAAAATGTGTAAAACGCGTCAACATCACATGACGAGGACTTATACAACATGATTCAAAATCACGAAAAGTATTTATGTTACGTTAGAAGCAATCATAAGGAAGCAAATGAGTTGATATACAAGTTTATTTATTGTCCTTTTCTTTGATCGGTTTTCACCCTGTAGCATCCACACGACAAATACCTTAATGAAATTGATTATTATAAATATTTTAATATTCACGTTTAGTAATAATTATTTCAAAATAATGAAGATTTTAATATTTTTATTTTTAATATATTTGTTATATGTTATTAGTTTAAGTAAAATTGATACAATTTCCAATTATAAGGTGTACGAGCCTATTTAAAAAAGGTAATTAATCTCAATTTTTAAAGATTGTGTTCACTGATAATGTTCGCAGTACATAGATCTTGAACACCACTCTAACACTTGACGTGATTACCATGTTAAACTGTGGTACAATTAATCTATCAGAATTATTAACTTGAAAAAACAATTAAATATTTTTTTTTTAGGTTTCTGTTATATAATCACTAATTAATAATCCGAAGATAGATTTACAGAATACAAAGTAGATAAAAAGTGTCATAAAAATCAAACTACTTTTTGAAAAAAAATTTCAACTGAAAACGAAACGTCAAATTTTAAATTTTAAATCTGCCATTTTGAATTTATAAAAAATGACTCCCGATTCGGAATCAGAGGTCCCAACAATTTCCTTATGACAAATTTTATTAAATTATTCGAAATTCTTAAATTTCTTCGCCGTATCAGATCGCCATTTTGAATTTTTTAAAAATTATTTCAGGTTCGTACTTAGAGACTCCAGAAAATAATAGAATAAAAATGTATATTTTCATGGTTGGTAATTTCAGTTTAAATGATGTTGTAAACTTATAAGCTTCTTCATATCAGCATACTTTCTTTCTGAATTGAAAACAACATTGTGGAAAATATTTTCTTGATTTAAATATAATAAGTATTGGTGTGAATGATTTTGATTAAAGGAATAAAGTTTTTAAGTTTAATTTCAATGAATCAGAAATATCTATTAAATTTTGATTAAAATATATTTTGTTTGAAGATAATTTTCTGTTTGTTTGATTAAAAACTAAATATTGTTAAAATTAAACAAAACTTGTGTTTAAAGTCTTTATATTTGAAAGAAAAACATTGTGTTCTTGTTCTAAGCATATATTCCATGCGCAGAGGTCTTTGCGCATTCAATATGGCGTCACTGTTCTAACTTGTTTACTTTTCCATAGAACATATGCACGTGGTTTCCAGTTATTACTCGTCTTTATCGATTTTTTGGAAAAAATATTTGCAATGCGGCTTATTTGTTTTTATTAAAGTGATTACTTAAGGAGGTTCTATCGTAAAGAGAATTAACATTACCATTTTCATTAAATTTGGTTCACTGATAGACAAAGGTTTTATAATGATGCAGTTAAAATTTTGAGACTTCAATGTACTTGTGAAAAAAGTTATAAGCGTTTTTGTTTTTTAATATTTTTGAACATTTAGCATTGAGTCTTATGGGAAATCAGTAGTTTTTCATATATATTTATTTGCCACAAATTATTTAGCATTACCAAATTAATGAAACTTTTTTTAATACATCACAGATGTATAAGGATTAAATATCTGATGAAAAAAGTGTCATTATGTACCTGTGAGAGTTGCAATAAATTAATTTGTACAAATATTTTACGTTTTACACGATACAGTTCAGACGTTCTGACATTTTAAAATGATGATTTTGATCGCACATGAAAAATAGTCATTTTTAAAAAGTAAATAATGTAAATAAAGTTAATAAATACAATTGTTTAATTATATATTCGTAAAATTAAATTTAAACCTAACCTCAAAATAATGGTCTCTGTTTTGACTAGTACCGTCATACCATAGAACCTCCTTAAATGCGGAAGAGTTATTATTTTACTTAAAAACTGAGATATGTCTGAAATGATTGAAACTTTTGTGCATAAAAGGGAGTTTACTAAAAATATTCTCTATTTTGTGCATTTTTCTTGTAAATTTGACTAATTTAAAATCTCCCACATTTCCACAATTATTGTGTACAATTAATGAAAAGTGTTCATTAATTCTGCGGTTTTACGCAGTTTCTGAATTGACACTTGAAATAACCTCAAACTCATTCATTATGAACCTCCTTAAACTGTCATGAGCATATTTTGTGTTTAAAAAAAAATTGTGTTTAAATTAAAATAAATATTTGATTAAATTAAACAAAATAATGTTTAAATCAAACAGAAGATCAACCAAAAAATTTGTTTAAGGTAGTTGTCGCGTGGATGCTACATGGTGAAAACCGATCGAAAAAAAGGACAATAAATAAACTTGTATATCAACTCATTTGCTTCCTTATGATCTCTTCTAACGTCACGTAAATACTTTTCATGATTTTAAACCATGTACTATAAGTTCTCGTCATGTGATGTTGACACGTTTTACACATTTTTCAATGAAACTACATAAAACTTAAAAATGTTGGGTTTTAAACTTAATGTATTTTCTATGCTGTACGGTCAATAAAGTTCACTTTTTTTTAAAGCATTTGTTTTATCTCAATGTGCAACTTACTGGTTTTATTTGAAAATCTGACGAATCGTGTTCATATAAATGAATATGAGAGACTTAAATTACGTGCATTAAGCGCTGGCGTATGTAAAAGATATCAACTTTGGATTTATATTTTGAAGCTCAGAAACGGTCAAAATTAATGGGATAGGTCTTATTACATACATAAATACTTCTGAAATACTGATGCAAAGTTTAAAAAAAATCTGACGAAAGTCATTCTACGCGACAAATACCTTAAATTAAACTTAATTATGTTTGACTGTATAACAGAGCGAAATTAAGTTTAAAGTTAACATCAAACACATTATGTTGGATTCAAACAAACATTTTTTTCATTGAAAAATCTTCTTTCACAAACTTTTAAACAGAGGAAAAATAAAATGTTCCTAAAGTATTATACTAAAGAAGTAGAAAGCACAGCGAGAATGTAATTGATGAAAAGTAACAGAGGGATTGCAAGGTATTGTGCGACAGGTTGCTGCTTGCTGTTTGATTCTATTCAATTGTTCGACTACAACGAATCTACGTTGAATTGGATGCTGGGGATAATTTAATTAGTATTAATTCATTCTTTAGACATGTTTCATTGTTTTGGACTGATTGGTAGCCGTACGCAGCATATTATAATGAAACTCGAGTGAAATCAATATAGGAGTAATGCTTACTTTGCAATTACGTCGTTACCTGCCCTATATTGACAAATGAACAATATCAACTTGCAATAACTCATAAAATCCGTAATTTCAAATCAATTTTTCCAATCGCTTTTAAACTTCACAAAAAATTTACTTTAATATTAACTTTGATTACATCCATTTACTTTATTAAACTCCAGAAAAAAATTTAATTTCGGTCTGGTATAAAATTTTCTTTTCTTATATCGTGTCTACAATTTATTAAAATTAAATAATACAATTTTATTTTCAAGCATCCACTTGATTAAATGTAAAATCTTTGTTCTATAAAATTAACTCGAAATATCCTTCGAAAACTATCTTTCAAAATATCAGAAAACTTTTATCGGAATCTTTTTAGAAATTTCCTATGGAAACTTACATCTCGGCAACTTCCTTTGAAAAATTCTCGAAATTCCCTCTCTGAAACTTTTCAAAATTGAAAAGAGAAGAAAATTTTTCAGGAGTTTCTAGAAAGTCACCAAGACAAGTTTCAAGGAAATTTCCAAGAAAAGTTTCCAGAGAGTTTCCAACTGTAGTTTTCAGTACTTTTTGTAGGAACATGCCAGAAAGTTATTAAGGAAAGTTTCCGGAAATTTTCCAAAGCTAGTTTTCAAGTAATGTTTTTCAGATGTTATCAAGGGAAATGGAATTATAAAATTCCAATTTGCAAATGAATCAAAATTCAGACAATTTTTTCGCCTTGTCTTATATTAATTAACTTGGAAACATCATTAAAGTTGGTTATTGTCGATGAAATTAATCTAAATTCTGATATAATATAAATGAATAAATAAATATTTGCGAGGTCAAACTTTATATGAAACGATTTTTTATACCACTAGATTTACTGTGACTCGACAAAAGATCCAGCATGTAAAAGGGAAACAAAATGTAAGCAAAACTAAAATCGATAATATTGACAAATGTTGGAACAGATAATGATAAAGAGTTAATAGTTTTTTGAATTAAGCTCATCAATCATGAAAGATTACTTTTGAAAACACACTGAATCAAGGATTTTCCATTGAAGTTTCGATGGAACGATATTAGTTCGTCGAAGTGTCAATCAAGTGACTCTGAATATTCTTTTAGGCCTGGAATAACGAATGGCCTAACTAACGAACTTGATTGAAAGCATAACGAACGAAATTAGTCCAATGAAGTTAGCGACTTTTCAAGGGAAATTCCATTATTTACAGACTCATTAGAATCAATTTTTTTTCTGAACAGTGCTGAATTATTTTTAAAAATATTTCTTCTTTGTCTAAAAGTCAGCATTATTATTATACTTTTAATTGTAATTACTAGAAGCAATGTCGATGCGTGGTATATATATATATATATATATATATATATATATGCATGAATTTACAACAGAACCTGTATTACCGAATCACAGTTTTGTTAAAAGTATCAAATTGATAAAAAAGTATCAAATTGATAGCATATAGTGTATCAAATTTGTTTTTGATACCAATAATGGGATTAAAACGTAGCAAAATGATACTTTCAAAAAACTGTGATGTAAAGAAAAAGTCACGTGTGTACTTCTAGATTTATTAATTTTCTACTTTTTCAGAAGAGAAAGTAAAATGTTTAATTTTATTTAATTATTGGATTTCATTAAAAATTATTTGAATTTTTATTACTCTATAATACCTACACTAACAGATGCAATACATATGAAGAAGTTGAAAGTAGAATTATAATTTTCAATTTGTAACATTAATAATTTGAAAAAAAATTATCTAACTTGTTTAAGGTAATTGAATGTTTACAGAAATGATAGAACATAATCCTGAATTTTATATAATTGTTTTACAGCTACTAAAATACCAAAAATGGTAAATTGTGAAATAATTAAACTAGAATTGATTGGGATTTTTATTTTGGATGTTATGTTTCATAATGGGTTTTTATAAACGTGTCATCACAGAAAAAACCTGAGCTGAAAATGAGTAGCGTACGCTATTCAATTTGAATCGCATCAAAAGTGAGCCTTGTAAGTAGCGCCACGTTCTATGTCGTTTAGCATTGCTCAATTTGAGACGCATTAGAAGAGAGCACAAGTTTTTTGTGTGATTCGGGTTTTCTTAGATTAATAAAAATTTTCATTTGTTAACTCTTGGTGATGGGTTTAATTATTATTTTATGATAACTCTTTAATGTAAGGTGTTGAAAGTGATAGATTAATCTTGTTCTTTTCTTTCAAGTCAGTATATTTATATTAATAAAAGACACTTTAAAAAATAATAACTATCCTAATGAATTTATTGAAAAATACATAAAAAGAAGATTAAGTATTATTATAAACTCTATGAATTCTAACATTACCACAACAAATCAATTTTCAAGTGATAATATATTAGTATTTCCATATACACATGACACATATAAAAAATTTACAAATATATGCAAAAAACATCAAATTAAAGCAATTTTACAACCAAAAAGGAACAATCATAGTATTTTCCGGACCACGAAGGATTCCACCCCATTACTAGAAAAATCTCATATAATTTACAGCATTCCTTGTAAAGAATGTGATTCATGTTATGTTGGCCAAACTAGAAGAACATTCAAAAGAAGAATCTATGAACATAAAAGAGATTGCGAAAGAGATGAAAGGACTTCTGCCTTGGTACAACACTCTCACGATAATGATCATTTAATGGATTATGACAATGCTAGTATATTAGCTACAGAACAAAATTATTTTAAACTAAATTTTTTAGAGATGTTTCATATTATCAAAAATAACAATAGTGTAAATCTTAGAACTGACACCTTAAAACTAAATCCAATCTACAAAAATTTTATTAATACTATCAGAAAATAAAATTTGATTTTGAATTCAATTTAGAATTCTTATCGTATGATGTACTAAGACTATAGGTTCCCCCACTGTCTATAATCATTATATTGTGATTAGTGTTCTCTTGTCTCTTCGTAAGAACAGCCACAAATGATTAGTTTTCGTACAAAATTGAAAATTATTAATAGAAATTTTATAAATCATGAAAGCACAATTTAAAGTGGCTATAATTAATTGTTTTTATGTTACGTAAACGTGCTGATTGTTTATAGTGAAATTTTTTTCTTTTGTTTACGACTGGATAATCAAATTGATATCCTATGGATATAATGTATTTTAACTATTGTGTGATCTGTGAGTATGAATAGAATAATTTATTTACAATTTTAAACTATTGGTCCATGATTGTTGTTAATTGTTAAATTGTATACGATAAATGTTGAATTGACTGTAATTCCAAGATTGTTATTTCAGAATTGCTACTGAAGAGGACCTCCGTAGAAGGTTGAAACGTCTTAATTAAAAGATAAATAAATATACTGACTTGAAAGAAAAGAAAAAGATTAATCTATCACTTTCAACACCTTACATAATTCACTACAAGTCAAAACTAAAACAAACTTACATCGTTCTCAAACATATAACTCTTTAATATTTTTATATTTATATAAAAGTATCTTTTAATTTACATTATTTAGTCAACTCGTTTTTTCTTTTATTACGTTCACGCAAGTACAGATATGTATTGTGACGAGATAAAAATTTATCTCGCATAATGTTCTTCAATTAATTTAAAATCAATAATTAACACATCAGTATGGAATCATTTTCAGGCTATACACTGCAAAAACTGCTGTCTTCTAAGTGTCTTATTTTAAGACATTTTGATGTATTTTTTGTATCTAAGACGCAAAAAATGTCTCATTTTAAGACATTAATTGCGTCTTAGACACCAAAATGTCTTAAAATAAGACACTTAGAAGACATTAGTTTTTGCAGTGTAGTTCAGCCGAATGTAAACTTGTGCCTTTTATTATTTTGAGTTTACATTCTTAGGTTCTAAAGATGCTTCTAAAGGCTTTAAATTCAGAATTTGATCGATGTTCCATCCACCGGGAATGTTTCCGTGCGAACTTTGATGTGTAACTCAGTTAAGCGTCACGGTGGCGCGCAAGTCGCCGCATAGTGAATTCACGACGACGCGTTCTCGCTGTCGTCATTCTAGACTGATGCGTGTCTTTGGCACCTTTGTTGTGCACATTATTATTTAAAAATTTTAATTTAAAGATATAAAAATATCTTTATACATATGTTTAACGGGGCTCCATGGGCGGCCGTCGTGCCTGCCAGGTGAGCCACCTTATTAATTTTGAGTATTTTGACTTTATTTTGTGATGGAGTCACATCTCCGACAGAAATAAATTATAATTTCGAGTCAGTGCACTGCAAAAACATGGTGTCTTAAATTGGCCAAAAATGTCTTAAATTAAGATACTTTTGGTGTCTAAGACACGAAAAATGTCTTATGTTAAGACATTTTTGAACAATTTAAGACACCTGTTTTGCAGTGTGTTCAGTGCGCGTATTCTATTGTAACATATGGCTGTGCCATGTGGCAGGCTGACTCTTAACTTTTGTAATTCTTGCGAATTCACTTAAATAATTAACAAGAAAATAACTTAGAGCGTATGGTTTAAAATTGTTATTTATTTGCTTAATTTACTTAATTTAATTCAAATTTAAACAGAAATTAATAAAAATGCGTCATAGTGTGTATGTATTTATGAGTTTAGAGACAGAATAAGATTTATAGTTTTAACTTGTAAAAAATAAAATGGTAACTTAATTACTTTCTTCTTTACAGATACAGACCTCAAAGCCACTTAAATAATCCTGTTGTCTTGATAATATCTTTGTCTTGACCAGCCCCCTGAATCTTTGAGTTGAAAATGTCCGAAGTCGTGGCGCAACGACTATGGTGGCGCTGGCTGTCACCTAGGCTGACTTGATGACAGAACGCATTGTAAACTGATAAAAAAATGTCTTTTTTGGAATTTAAAATTGTCTCCTGTTATGAATAAAAGTTTTTTAGACTTATTTCATTTTAAAATGTGATTTTCTTTAATTTTTTTATATAAAAGATTATTAATATTCAATAAACATGTGGTAAACAAGTGCATTTGTTTTGGATGTAAGTCAGGTTATGTCTCGTGCAAAAAACGAAATAAAGAAGAAAAAATTCAATGTTTTTTAGTTCTAAAGTATATTTATAAATCGCAAAGTTTAATAAGGCCTAAATATATTTATAACTTATTCGATTTTACCAAATAAGTTAAGTGTTTTGTTTTAAAAATGTTGTTTCCCAGATACTGGTAAAAGTGAATAAAATGTCGATAAACATGTTTTATTGTAATTTGATTTATATACACTTTGTATATAAACATTATATAATATATATGTATACAATATAAATTATATACAATGAATATTGATTTTATATAAATATTATATATAATTAAAAAAAAAAAAATTGCAACTATTTATAATTTCTAAATAAAATTAATAAACATTGTATATAATAATTATAGTATATACATATTATATAATATTATAAGAATATAATGTTTTTATACAAAGTACATAAACTCAAATTGCAATAAAATGTGTTTATAAAAATTTTATTTATTTTTTCCATCTGGGAAACGAACAAGTATAAGAAAACTATTTAAATGTAAATTAATAATAAATTATTATTGCTTTTTGCCCTTAAAATAAATATATATTTATTTCTTGATAAAAACTTTTTTTCTTATTTCACTTGAAAAATAATTAGATACATCAGTTTTATTTTTAATAGATTTAATATTTTAATTTTTATTAAAGTTTTGAAAATTAAAATAGACTGTTATTCTTTATCCCAATACATAATAAACATTTCATATAAATATTATTCTAATGTCTATATGGTCTGTATAATTTATTTTCCCCGTAAAAGTTGAATAAACATTTCCCTCATCAGAAATTGTATACTGATTTTCAATTTAAAAATACGTTTCTTTCCTTTTTTTAAATAAAAGTTATTTATATTTATATCTAGTATCTTATAAACTTCAGATATCTACTTGAAAACACGTTTTAAAATAGTTTAATTAATCAAATATTTGATTTTTATCAAATTGTCTCTGTATTTTTTCAAATCTCAGCCTAGGTGACATCCAACGCCATCTACAGTCACCCGTCGACTCTCATGACAGTCTATTCTATGCGTTTCAACGCGATATTCAGGGGGCTGGTCTTGACAACATTGAATATTTTTCTGTGGATCAATATAAAAAAACTACTCGACATATTACAATATGTCATCCATCATATTCTATTTAGTTCAATTTACAATTATATTAAAATTGAAAAATTATTATTTAAAGTTCTGAATTTATTAAACTATAGTAAATTCATTCTTTATTTATCATCAATTCCAATATGTGTACGTCCGCATGAAAAGGGCCCACTCACAGACAAAACCTGAACTCATTTTAAGTCCGTTTTGTCTCGTTTTGAGACGCAGCGAAAATGAGATTTCCTTTTCTCTTGTTAAGTTTTAGTCCAAAAAATTGCAAAATGACTTTTTCAGTTTTAATAAGTCATTTAGCAACTTTTTGAAATATAACTTAACAAGATTAATGGAAATCTCATTTCCGCTGCGTCTTAAAACGAGACAATATTCGCCTTTTTCTAAAGGAGGTTCAGATTTTAGAATTTTTTTTACTGCTGAAAAACAAACTACGTAATGTTTTCCGACGAATTATGCGTTTATTCTAACTTTGTCGTAATTAAAAACACAAAATAATCTTATTCCTAAGTTTTGAAATGAATGGGCGCTCAACTTGTTTTTCTCAAAACTAGGAATTTGACACTTTTAACTTTGAATGCTTGTAACTTTGAGAATTTTTCATTTAAAAGAGTTTAAGGCCTCTCAAAATGTTTCAAATTTAATGAAGGATATGGTCATATAGATAAGTTTAATAGTGCCAAAGTGGGCCCTTTTCATGCAGACGTACACATAATATAGATATTAATTTGACACATTAAATACCAAATTCTAAGTTTATACATTTCTAATTTTTATAGGGGAGTGGGCACCAATTTGGATATTTCGTATAAATTTTTTTTAAGATGATAGCGCCTTATGCTTTTTGTAATATTTTTGTTATTTGTATAGACGAAGTTTTTGATGCACATTTGAATAAATAAAACCAGTTTGTTTTTCTTCTACACATACCACGTGATTTTATGTCCAAAAAAGTTTTGTTACATTTCTTTTTTAGTTGGTAAAGTTATTAAAATTGTGATTTAGAATAAGTATTTTACGTTATAATATTATTTATTTATCGTATAATAATATTCTAAAATTATTTTACTAATATTGTGTTTGTACACAAATTTTTACTGGGGCTCAAAAAATGGTGTCATGTACCCTAAGATAGACAGTGGGGTGTTTCAAAAAAAGAAAATTTTTGGTTGATGTTGTATCTTTAAGTTACAGAAAATTGTGAGTTCCAGAAATAACAAATCTACCAATAGGTTATATCAAATAAATTCTGGTTATTTCTAAATAAAAAGTCGAAAAATAATTTCTTAAATACAAATTGCTTTGATGAGTCTTTTATCATATTCGACAATTTATTCCACAGTCTCGAACCTCTAACAATGAAAGACCTTTGCATTTTACAAGTTCGTTGTACGGGTATTTTTAAAATATTCTTTCTTTCTCGAAGCCTAATATGCGTTATATCATTGGGACCTTTAAACTCGAAGAAATTGTATAGATTGAGTGGAATTTTGTTATAAAATATCGAATGAAGTAGATTTCCCATAAAAAATTGCCTTCTTGCTGCAACGTTCAGTAGTCCAGATTTTCTTCTGTATTGAGTAATATGTTCAGTCTTAGAAATGTTATAAACAAACCGGATACATGCATTTAAGGATCTTTCCAATTTTTCATTTAATTCATCGCTAATATCGTCATAGACAGCTCTCTAAATTTAAATCAGTGAAAAGTCACTGGTGAATCAACGCGAAATGAGCCACTGATTTCAATCAGTGAGATTTTGACTGAGAATCAATCAAATTTAACTGATTCTCAGTCAAATGTCTTACTGATTGATTTAGTAACACCACTGATTCAATCAGTTACATTTTGACTGAGAATCAGTGAAATTCCATTGAAATTTTCACTGATTCAAATCAGTGGCTCATTTCGCGCTGATTCACCAGTGACTTTTCACTGATTTAAATTTAGAGAGAGGACAACAGTAATCGAAAGAAGGAAGAATGAGTGATTTAACTAATAATAATCGTGTAGATGTTGGAAGCGAATCCTTGTTTCAATTCAATTGTTGAAATACCATAACTGTTTTACGTGAAATTGTGAAAACATTATCTTTCCATGATAATGTACGATCCAATGTTAAACAAAGATCCTTCACCTTTTCGCTAAAAGCAATGGGAAATCCCTCTACAAGAAGTGAGGGAAAACTTGACAAAAAATCAGTTTTTTCAAATGGTTTAGATGAAGCACATATAATAGAAATCGGTCTGTAGTCAGCAATTTCTTTGGGATTAGGAATCTTTGGAATTAGACGCACATTGCTTGTTTTCCATAAGCCTGGAAAATCCATGTTCGAAGAGAGCAGTTATATAAATGTAATAATATGGGAAATATAATCGGTATAGCTAATTTAATCATTTTAATTGAAATATTGTCTGGTCCTGTTGTATTAGTTTTAATACTGATAATGGTTTTAAGCAATTGTTCTGGTGAAATGTCACAAAAAATATGTTCATCAAAAATATCATTATTTACCGACAACAGCGTAGGGCAGGCGTTGTCTATCTTACCTATTGTAAGATAGGTGCATGAGAAAAAGTATCAACAAAATCATGAGCTTGAAAGTTATAGTTGGTATTTTTTCTTTTTGATGATATAAGGTTCAGTTTTCTCAACAAATGCCAAATGTCTTTCGTTTTACTTTTATTCTTAATCATGTTAAAATTGTATCTATTATAAGCATCTCTTATCTTAGTTTGAACTAGGTTAGGAATTTTTTTAAAGTCAGTTTGAGCAGCAGCATTTTTAGATCTCTTTACTATTCTGCGCAGTCTGTTTCTTTCTTTAATTAATATTCTTATCTCGTCCGTCATCCACGGGGAGTGTCTTTTTTTACTATTTAGTCTATGAAGTGGTGCAAACAGATCAAATGCGGAAATTAAGTAATAAGTTAGTTTATGTACTTTTATATTAATGTCACACCGAAAAAAGTTTAGTACACACTGAGAGAAATAGATGCTACGGGGTACCATCTAGATGGTACCAGATACCATATCTGATCTTAAGTATACGGACAAGAATCTATATGGTACCGGATAGCATCTGGATGGTACGGATTAGCATCTGATAGCATCTGGATGGTAAGATGTAGCATTTAGATGGTACGGAGTAGCATCTCTGATGGTAGAGTGTAACATAACCTCTCAACCATCAAAGATAGTAAAGTTCTTACCATCTATTTCTCTCAGTGCACGATACGTTGGAAATGACCGATATAGATAGATGATTAGAATTTGGTAATAGAGCTGTCTCAGTTTGGTACGAGAGCCATACCAAAGTTTAGAGCATCAGCTATCTTACGTCCTGGGGAACACGTTTAGTACAATATATGTACCAAAATAATGCAGGAGCAACACCAAAGTGGATCTGCTGTTATTCGGAGGTTATAATACTTCTGCTGTAAGGAACTAAGTCTGACAGATTTCCTAACTTCTTTACGGTGCAGTTTCAATAAATATATTTGCCCAGTCATATGACGAGAGATGCAAAAGAAATTCCGACTCAGATATATTTTTAAGGTTTCTTTCGTTTAAAGTCGCACGGAAATCCACTACAAATGGAAAAAAAATTACACCTATTTTTTATTTTTTTGATCTGACAATATTAAGGGGTGCCACTTGCACCCCCTATTTTCCTATTACAAATACACTGGAAAAGTGTACTTTTTTTAAAAGGTGCAAAAATTTGTTCATAATTTTATCGAAAAAGGCTCAGAAGTTTATGAGACCTCGATATATGTTCAAAGTTTAAGAAACTGTGGATTATTATTATGTTTTTGCAAACTGACCCTCTCTAGAAGTAAATTAAAAAACCACTCCTAAACATGAATTCAGCATTTATAAATAAATAGGTCTAAAATATTATTTTTCTACGTCTCTTTTTTTTATAAATTTTTTTACTGAACAAAATACAAGGCTCGCTGCATTATTAAATACATCTAAACAAATTTAATTTGTTTAAACAATTTTTTTGGTATTTTTTGTTTTAATTAAATATCTAAAAAGCTTACAACTTTTTAAATAGCGAAGACAAAAATTTATAATGAAAAAAAGAAAATTAAGGAGGTTCTATCGTAAAAAGAATTAGCATCACCATTTTAATCAAATTTTGTCCACTGGTAGATAATGGTTTTATAATGATGTAGTTAAATTTTTGAGACCTCAAAATACTTGTGAAAAAAGATATAAGTAAATATATAAGTAAAAAAATTTATAAAAAAGCGACTTAAAAAAATAATATTTTAGACCTACCGTAAAACAGGCTAACTTCGCTCATGTATAGTTTAACTTCGCTCAGTGGAAACTTTTTTTTTGAAAAATTATTTATTGTTATTTCTAGGAAGAAAAATATAAAATTTGCAATTGCTAATGTTAAGAAAAGTATCAAACTGTGTCTCAAGGGTATTTTAAAGTAGAATTATAGTCAAGTTTTAATAAAAATAATATTTAATTAAAGATGTCTATTTTGCTCATTGAACAAGTAGTGTGTGAAAGTCGCTTGTGAAAACTATATTTAAAATATTTTATGTTAAAATCATCTAATAATCTTATTTCCTATATCCCTGACATGATTTAGAAAAAATAAAATTACTGAAAAGTTGAATAGATTTTGAACAAAGTCAATTTAAAAAAAATATTTCATATTTGTTGGGTAATTTCGTTCATGAATAATCCATAGGTTGAATTTATCACTCATCATTCCTAATATAATTTTTACGAGATAAAAAGAATATCTAGAGCACATTCCCTTTTTATTGTTATTAATGTTTGAATTTGAAAGGCCTGCATTAATCTGATTTGATTTTAATTAGTCTTGAAAAGTTTATTAACAATGCATTTTACGTAGTTTTTGGCTCAAAATTTAGATACATAATTTCTCCAATTTGCTCGACATACGTTTCTCCTTTCGAGGTAATATATGTTACTATTTTATTCTTCAAGATGACTACTGTTTTGCTAAAAATTATTGATTTTTTTATTTATAAATGTTCTGTGAGTATTTTCACTGATTAGATATGTAAATTCCCTGGAAACGGAAGTTCTAATTTTTTTTAAGTTCAAGGGCTATCTTTACAATTATAGTCACAAATACTTTAAGTTCGGCTTTCTCGTATTTGCTAGCAGAGGAATAGGGACTCTTTTAGATTATCTCAGGGAGCAGAAACTAAGGAACGCATCAAACAACGCAGAGTATAATTTGAACTACCCTTTATACTACTTCTGAGTTTCCCGATTTAAACATAAGTTAATGATGGTGGCTGGCTTTTTACATGCAGCTTTTTAAGTGTTGGAATAGAATTATTTTCTTAGGCCTTCCGAGGGTTGCACATGTTGTCATTTTTTATTTCCTGGGAAACTTTTTTTTTATTTATGTGTCTGATAATAATATTAGAGTAATTTCTAATGGTATATTCAAGGGAATAGATTTCTCATTCTCTCGTTTTCATTAAAATTAAACGCATGTTTTAAAAGCTAAATATAAAAATACAAAACAGAAAAGGTTGTAGATATGGTGAAAATCATAATATTTGATTATGAATTTAATTATATACATTTAAATATGATGTGAAAACAGATTAGACATCTGGATATCATATCAAAGATTTAAAATCCCCGAATCTACACCTCAAATATTATATCTCAAATTACTCATCTCAAATTCAGGAATCACAGTACCTTTCATCTTCAAAAGAGGTGAAAGGTAAATTTTTTCCCTGAAAAAGGTGACGAAAAGGTGACAAAAAATATAACAAACAACAAACTGGAATGTGTTTAAAATCATATAAACAGTACCTAGTATATTGATACTTAAATTTCGTAGAGTTTTGTACTCTTTGGCAGAAAGTAACTTAAAATCAATACACACGGAAAAAAATATTCATGAATAAGTACGGAATTAGTTCATAAGTTTAGGGCAATAGAGAAAATTTGACGATTCTTAACCCTTTAAGGACGGGACGGACATTTTTTTGTACTCATTTTTAACGTTAATTTTCTCTATTTTTGGAAATATACAAAATTATAGGAATCACCATTTCTGACGAATTTTTTATCGTTCTTTCAGAATTTGTTATCAAAATTTCAACAAAAAAATGTTTAAAAAAGTTATGGACTCTTTTTAAAAAAAATGTGAAATTTTGACAATTTTGTTTAAAAAATTATTATTTTTTTTTATTTTCAATAATCGGAAAAATGTTTCAACTTAAAATATCGCGTCAGTAATATCCAAGTTTGAAAGTGACGAACCGTACATTTGAAAATTTCAAGATGGCGGATCCAATATGGCGGACGATATTTTGAAATTCGATCGGATTTGTTTGAGAATTGTTACTCGGGGGTTTTTGGGTTCGCTGATCACGAATCTAATGTCAAAATTCAAAAATTCAAAATGGCGTATCCAATATGGCAGACGATAATTTGAAAATCGATCGGATTTCTTTGAAAATTGTTCCTCGGGGGTTTTTGAGGTTGCTGATCACGAATCTGATGTCAAAATTTAAAAATACAAAATGGCGGATCCAATATAGCGGACGATATTTTGAAAATCGATCGGTTTTGTTTGAAATTTGTTACTCAGGGTTTTTTGGGGTCGCTGATCACGAATCTGATGTCGAAATTAAAAAATTCAAAATGGCGTAGCCAATATGGCAGACGATATTTTGAAAATCGATCAAATTTGTTTGAAACCATCTGATTAAATATTTAAGGTCCTTTAGATAATAAAAGTATTTTAACGTTTCCCGTCTCAAACACTGAATGGAAAAAAAAAGAAAATGCATTGCCGACAAGTGTTCAATACGGACACAAAACTTTTGTGAAAGTTGTACTGCTTATTTTTGTAAATATTGTTTTAAAAAATTCCACGAATATTAAATGATATATTAAAAATACAAAACGTTAAAAAAAATGACTTCACTTTACGTTTATCTCCTCGTGGCTTAAGTCGGGCAACATTAAAATACTTTTAATGGATAAATGACGTGAAATATTCAATCAGATGGTTTTAAAAAAATCTCATCAGCGACCCCCAAAAACCCCTGAGTAACAAGTTTCAATCAAATCCGATCGATTTTCAAAAAATCGTCCGCCATTTTGAATTTTTAAATTTTGACATCAGATTCGTGATCAGCGACCCCAAAAAACCCCGAGTAACAAATTTCAAACAAATCCGATCGAATTTCAAAATATTGGATCCGCCATTTTGAATTTTTGAAATCTGACTTCAAATTCGTGATCAGAGAGTCAAAAAACATTTAGTCACTTAGTGTCATAGAAATAAAAAATTTTTTTTATGAAGCTTACACTGTGTGCTCATACATTAAAAAAAAAAAATTTCGTTGGACGCCATTTTGGATCCGCCATCTTAAAATTTTCAAAAGTACGGTTCGTCACTTTCAAGCTTGGATATTACGGACGCGATATTTTAAGTTGAAACATTTTTCCGATTATTGAAAATATGAACAAAATTTCACATTTTTTTTTAAAAAAGAGTCTATAACTTTTTTAAACATTTTTTGTTGAAATTTTGATAACAAATTCTGAAAAAGCGATAAAAGATACGTCAGAAATGGTGATTCTTATAATTTTGTATATCTCCAAAAATAGAGAAAATTAACGTTAAAAATGAGTACAAAAAAGTGTCCGCCCCGTCCTTAAAGGGTTAAGGAAATAAAAGATGAGGTTTTTGAGAAAATGGACCTTACTTTTTTTTTGGAAAATCAACTATAATTTAAAACGTCATTTTTAAAAATAAAAGACCACCTAAAAGGTCTACGAAACAAAATTAGATTGTATTAATTAGGAAAAATATTACAAGCAAAACTTCGTTCAAAATAACGTTTATCGAAAATAAAAAAATAAGTGTCCTTTTATTTTTCATAAAGAATAAATATGTCTTTTTTATTAGTAAATCAGATTTTTTGTTATTGTAGCAATCATCAATAAAACTAAATTCTAACATTGAATCTGATTAGGGACTTATGATCAAGTTCTAAAATTAATTATTTAGAATTTCTATTTCATAGAATTTCATGAGGTAGAATTTTCTTGTAGCCGAAATTTCACATTTTCGAATTTTTACCTAATAGAATTTTTAGGTCACCAAATTTATATTTAACAGAATTTTCATTTAAAAGAGTTTCATTTTAAATGAATTTTAATTTAAAAGAAATTTCATTTTATAGAATTTTAAGTTAATCGAAATTTTAAATGACAGAATATTCATTTGACCGAATCTTCATTTATCCGGAATTGTATTAGTACGAATTGACATTTGATAGAAAACTTAAAACGTAGAATGTTCATTTGTCAGAAATTGCAAATGGCCGAAGAAGCATCCGGTAAACATATTTTTGCGCGAATTTTAAAATTTACCAATCAGAAAATATGAAAAAAATTCCCATTAGTCAATTTCAAAATTCGCGCAAAAATATGTAATTATATTTTTGTATAAATTTTTGTATAAATTGTAAATTAAAATTCGTTTAAATTGAAATTCTTTTAAATGAAAATTCTGTTAAATATGAATTCGGTGACCTGAAAATTCTATTAGGTAAAAATTCAAATTTATTTAAATTCGATTGAAAATAAGTTCGAACATGTGAAATTTCGGCTACAAGAAAATTCTACAATTCTATAAAATGAAAATTATAAATAATTAATTTTAGAACTTAATCATGCTTCCCGAGTTTTATGAATCTACTTTAAAATATTTACAAAAAATTATATATTGTTGACCCCCAAAAAGGTGAAAAAATGTGAAAAGGTGAGTGCCTGTGATGCCTGCAGATTCAAAATATTCGGGAATATTCGGAAGTGGACATTGGAATGTCGAATCTGGGCGCATAAATTAGAATCAGGAATTTGGGATATTTAATTCGGGAAGTGAAATGAGGATTACGGAATCTAAACAGTGGAATCTGGGATGTAGAATCTGAGATGTAAAATTCAAGTTATGAAATTTGGAATGTGGAATTTAGTAAGTAGAATGTGCGGAATGCTGAATCTAGGATGGGAAGGTAAGGTTTATGATATAGAATTTAATATGTGGAATCTGGGAAATGGAATTTGGAATGAGGTTATTGAATGTTAGGATGTCGAATTACAGATATTTAGGATGTGAAATTTGGAATCTAGGATCTGGAATGCATAAATTAGGATAAGAAATCTGGGATGTTTAATTGGGTAAGCAGAATCAGGATTGCAGAAACCGGAATGTGTAATTTATAATGTACAATCTAGTATCTACGATAAGCAATTTGAAATTTAAGATGAGAAAACTGGGATATTGACTCCGTGTTATGAAATTTGGATTGTGCAATTCGGCAATTGGAATCAAGAAAGTGAAATCTGAGATGTGGTATCCGAGAAGAGAATTCTGGGAATTGGAATCTGGGAAGTGCAATGTGCAACCTGAGTTAAGGAAACTAGATTTTGGAATGTTAAATTTGGAATATGAAATCTGGGATATATAATCTGGGATGTAAAATCTGGATTCCGAGAAGTGGAATCTGGGATGAAAAAACTGGGATATGTACAGGATGTAGAATTTTAGATTGAAACCTGGGATGTGAAATCCGGAATGTGAAACATCGTGTTTAAAATATCTTCTTTTTTCAGAAGAATAAAAATAAATGAAAGAGATCAATAAAAAATGAAACGCATATTCAGAAAAAGGCGTACCCTTTAACAGATCTCACCATCCAGAATTTCGTGGTTTTTAATTTCTTATTTGAATAATTGTAAAATATCAGAGTAAAATTAAAAAATATTGAATCATTAATTAAAACCTTTTCAGGAGTATATTCTATTGTTATAGTAGTAAAAGATTTTCTGGTTTTAGTGTATGTATTGTATATATTTTTATTTTCATGCTTTTAAGCTTGCTTTTTCACCATCATTTGTTTTCGATTTTCATATTGGTTTTTGATAAAAAATAAGTAAAAAAAGTAATTAAAAAATATTTTAGATAAAATACAGTTGGTTTGTAAATTTCAAAATATTTCAAAGTATAGGTCGGAGTCTCGTGTTCACCCCAATGATCGAATCTGTCTCGCACCGAAAGAGCAATTTCAGCCAGTACACTCAATAAACTAGATATGTATCCGGAATTGAGAAAAGTAACTACGTCAAATATGTAAAAATGTGGAAAAACCATCTTTGAAGCATTACCAATATCAAAGAGAAATTCATTATTCACTATTTCAGATACACTGATAAAAAATATTATTGGATTCAAATAATCGGATATTTGACTATATTAACAAAGAAATATTTACTTGAGCAAAATAATTATAATTCCAATCAAATAAACTGTATCTGAACCAATAATTTCTGTACTTACAGAAAATAACATTTGATTGGCTGCAGTAATATTTATTTCATGCAAACAATACATTTTTATTTAAAAATATTTAACTAATCAATTACTTAATTGAAACAAATATTAATTAATTAATTTATAAATTAATTTGTATTACTTTTATTATGAGACTCATGATTACTCTAAATAATAATTTTAATACTTTTTCGAATTCAAAACAGAATCGATTATTCAACCTTTACTCACAAAAACTCTCAGCTCGAGCTGCTAAGACAAAGTGGACGCAAATAGTGTCGCTCACTTGAATCTCAAGCTAAAAAGTTATTCAACTTTCCGTGTACGTTTATAAGAGTATACTTAAAATAAATTTTTAATTTTAAAAACTGTTGATTTAATTTGCTAATTTTTAGTATTTTAAGTAAGTATATAAACAACCTAAAACAATATGTTTTTTGTGCACTCTGTAGAATTGTCTAATTTAATTGGTAATTAAAAATTTGACTAATGTATATAAATAACTTATTCTACTTTATTTGGTGATTAAATTATTTATTAAATATTACACTTTTACTAATTGAATTAGTAAAACAATAATCACAAATTTCTGTTTTTAATGCATAAAAAATTAATATCTTATATTTATAAAATTGTAAAATTTTATAAATCAGTTTCACATAAATGTTTTTTTAAATTTGTTCAATTGAAATATTTGGTAAAAGTAAATCAGAGGATTTGTTTTGTTTCTTCGTGTTTTAAAACAGGATCCTACAGAAAATACTTTACTAAATAATCATAATACTTTTTGTTTAAAAAATTATTATTTTCAATATAGTTTTCTTTAAATCTGATTAGTAAAAAATAACCAATTTGATATCAAACAGTCAATTTCTTGATTAAATAGTATTTTGAAATAAATGTCCAGTTTAAATAACCAGAAAGTCATGTTAAATAGGATTTTGCTGGAGTTTTAGGTTATTTTCACCGGAATTCTGGTAAAATTAACCGAAAAAGCATATTAAATAATGCTTAACCGGAATTTCGGTCATTTTAAAAGTACAGTTTTTTCAGTGTAGCATTTCTATTACATTATTAAGTAATTCAATTAGTCACTTAAAGCTATTTTTACTTATTTTTTTAATAATAATTCTTCATTATTTAAATGAACAAAAATCCGTCGAGATTTTTCTAATAAGTTAATTTTAATCAATTCAGTGTCAGAGATTTAGTTGTCATATATTACAGTAATAAACCAGAACAAAAAATAATAACATACTCTCTAAATCAGAATTAGTTGTAAAAGTAACTAATTATTACTAAAGAACGACTAATTAAATTAGTACCTTATTAAAATTTTACTCAAATATTATTTATGTTAACATATCCTAAAAATGCATTTTATTTGCTTTTACTAAGTTATTAGTGGAAATTTAACTATTTGAATAAGTGACCGACTACCTGCTGTCAAATAAGTTCCTTTTTTACTAATTGTAATAATAATAATGATAATAACAATAATAATTAAATTTAAATTAAATTCCTTACATGCTTTTTTTATAACTTTAAGTTATTAAACATTTAATTAACAAAAATATTTATTTAACAAAAACCGATTTTTAAAAGTATTAATAAAGTATAATTTGAAAATTTTCTAAAATTTCATCCCTTTTAATCAATGCGATTGAAAATTTAATGTTCCCGAAATACAGAAAGTTCATTTGAACGGAATTTTTAGCTTTAAATACAATTTTAGTTAAATTTCTTCTCTTGAGAAAAAGAAACGTGAACTTTGTTCTTTTGAACATAAAACCTAATTGTGAACCAAGTTTGAATAATTAAATATTCGTTCAAACATTATTTCTGGATTCATTAAAAAGGCAAAAGAAAATTTCCGCTTTATTAGAATTTTCAAAATTTAGGTGTACGAAATTTAACAATTCTTTTGTTTAATAGTATTATTATTTTATAAAAAGTCTAAATTGTTTGTTTAAAATTCATCTTTTTAATTAAAATCTCAATTCTTTCGCGAGACATTGTCCACTCTTTGTGAAAGATTCTTTAGTTGATATTTCAGTTCTTTAGCTAAAAATTGTCTTCCGTTGTTGAGTGAAATACCTATTCTTTTGTTAGAAGCTCTTCCAGTTTTTGTTAAGATTTTCCCTTAATTTGTTCTAAGATAAATCAAAATTCAATTTCATTAATATTCTAATTCCTTTACCATAAATTTATTCGCTTTTTAATGAAACTCACATTATTCTGTTAAAAACTCTTTCATTTTGTATTGAAATTACCAATTAATTTCTTCCAAACCCAATTCTAATTCAATTGCACAAAACAGCATTCAAACTTTCTTCAACCGGGTTACAATTCACACACAATTTTAGTAAAATTTCAGAAAAACTATCCTCGATTTACGGAAATTTTTATGATTTTATCAAATTACGTTTAGTGTTGGTAAATACTGTATATACATATAGTCATAAACCAGTCAAACAATTCCGTGAAATCGAAATTTTTTCAAACTGCACAATCTTAAGTGAAAGACGTTTCTTTCCAGTCAACACTTACAAAAATTCATAATCCCCCAATAATTGGCCAAATTTCTCGCAGAAAGATGTTAAAACCTCTCACGTACAGTAATCCTCACTAAATGAATCGCGGGGCTTGTTTTTTCGTATGGGCCAAGGATCCCATGTCAATAAGAGAAGACCTTCGGATCTGAATCCATGATAGTCACAACTTACGATTCGATCGGCACCTCGTCCTTAATCCACCTTCTTGACGAGTAAATCCACTATCTACAGCCGATGTCCAGTCTGGCTACCTCTATCTCGTCATTGGGTCGCAGCGGCAGCAGTCCAAGTTCACTTTCAGTTTTCCCGGAAAAGCAGAAGCGAGGAAAATCGATCACCGGTCCGCTATGAAAAGCCAATTAAAAAGCAGGCTTCGAAACATACGAAAATGTGATTATCTTTTAATCGGGGAACGAGTACAATCAACGACGTAGGCCGGCTAACCGTTCAGGCCGCACTGAGCTTGGCCGAGAGACATCGGGTAAGGGTGAGCGAGCTACCCCTCTCGTTTCCACCCCCGACATCCTCCCACCCCCACCGACGAATTTTCTCATCTCGCTCACTCCGCTCGGTCTCATTTGACTTGATCTCACTCTAGATACATACGGGGTGATCCGAACTTCACAGAATCTGTGCACGTGCGGCCAAGAGTCGACGATGTTACGTGAGGGATGAAAAGATCACGAGAGAACCCCCGAGAATATGGGCTAGAGGGTTTGCGGAGACTCCAGAAGGGTCAAGGGCCAAGTGCGTAAGGGGATATTTTTTCACTGTGAGAATTTAAAAGAGATTCGGGATGATTTCGCAAAGGGTCTCAAGATCGTTTAACAAATGGAGCGAATAATAATATTCTCCTACTACCACGATTTCTAATATCGGCCTACTACCCTCTAAATATTTCGTGATGCTTGATACTAGAGTCAATTCGACGGTCACGATCTCTCACCCTCTCGGAGGTGTTTAATCGTTTCATCGATCTTCACTGAGATTGGAGTGACGAGCAGCTTGTGTTTACACGAAATCTGAATAATGCGCCGAGATACGAGCAATTCTTCAATATTTATGTATAGCCGGCTTTCAGAAACTTTTTAACTTTTAAATCACTCAAATATATGTCTAGATAATTTTTAATCAATATTTTTTAAATACGGAGTATAATACTAGCACGGGTATTCTTTTAGTTTTAATAAACTTTCACAAGTTAAAAGTTAACGGAAAAGGCAACTCTCACCTCATTAAAAACTCTTTAAATTTAAATAGGGGTGATCCATAAATTACGTGGTCTGTTAGGGGGGAGGGAGGGATTCGAGTCCGAGCAACGTAGTTTTGTATTTTAATTTCACGGATATTTTTTTTTAAATAGCGTTGGCAACTCAAAAATCATTTCGAGAGAATTGAATTGAATCGAGTCTATGCTTACCAAAAAACCTTGAAGTTGTTAAAAATCTTCTATTATATTAATACGATACCGAGAAAACTTCGTTCATCGTCGTACACACCTCAAAGTTCACCTACTTTTTCCAATAGGCAACTTACAAAAATGTTCATTTTACCATGTTATTACAGTTTGTAACAATGCGCACTGGCACTATTCTCGTCAAGCATGTTAAACAGAACATTATACAACATATTGTTGCACATGCGCAGTAGTGCACCACAACTGTGTAAACGTGCGCACTACAACACAAACATTTCACATGCGCAGTTGTTTTGTATTGCTGTTACACATGCGCAATGATGCACAGTGATAGTCACACATATGCTCTGACCAAATTTAAAAATCACGCATGCGCAGTGCTGTACTTAACCAGATAAGTATATTTTCAGTACATATAATATACTTTTTTTAATAAGTGCGCAGTAGAAATCCGTTTTACTATTGTGCATACATAACACTGTAGCATTGTAAGTGCACTTCCGCAAAAGTACTATTATGTAAAATATCGGTTAAAATTGGTTTTTTCCATTCTTATTGTAATTAATGACCAATAATAGAAAAGAATATTCAAATTTAATCTAAATATTGAAATTTAAGAAATTTAATAGAAAAATTTATATTATTGCATATAAAAACTAATAAAAACGTTAAAAATGTATTCAATTTTATTAATTTTATTCTTTTTTTCTTTAAAATATTTATAAAATGTAACAAATTTTGTTCTGAAAGTTTTCCATTTTTCACACTTTAAAATACCATTTTCTGGAGGTTCTGAGGGGGGGTTATAATTATTTAACATACTGTCAGAAAATCTTCCAAGTATTTAGTGTTTAAAAAAGTTTTGTAAAAATTTAATTATTTATTAAGAATAAAGAGTTTTCAAGTTCTCCCAGGATTCATAAAATTGTACATGGTAATCTTCTATTAGATTAATACTAGCGTAATGAACCTCGCTCGCTAACGCTCGCTCGGGGATTATTATTTATTTAATTACTTATTGATGTGGACATTTTATGAAATGCTAGTGAACTTATTGTTTATTGAATGTTTAATATTTATTTTACTAATTTTTTATATTCTAATAATTTTTATTGTCATATTTTCTTATTATAAAAATTTTTAAAAATTAATTATCAAATTAAGAAGGGGGGTATGGTCTCACGGGCGAAAAAAAACACCTTTTTAAACTATTTTTTTACGAAACTACTAAATATTTTTAAATGATTTTATTTTTACATTATTTTGTAATATTTGAAGTGAGTTCTCACTTAAAAGAAAAAAAAATATTTGAAATTAAAGGACTTGCAGCCGCTTGATGTAGACCATGTCAAAAATTGAGTCTGTTGCAGTGCTCCTAATTAAAAATCGTGGAATCATCTGAAACTCATGGGGTTAAAAAAAATTAGCTATTTGAAAGTATATCTCTCAACCAACGGTCCCCTTTTATTAAAAAATTTTATTTTTTATTTTTTTTAATGTCAGTTAAGGTAAAAGTACGTTTTTTATCCTAAAAAAAGCGCCATTTTGTCCCTGTATAATCTATTAAAAGCAAACAAAATAAAATAAAAGGGGACCGTTGGCTGGGAGTCAAATATATATACCTATCCAAGACGTCCACGTCGTGGGACTTGGGCAACATTGTATAAAAAATATATATATAATAGCTAACATTAGAAGGGTTTAAGGGGAGGCACAACCCTTTGTTTTGACCCCCTTAAATTTTCATAACCTTAGTAAGCTATATTCTTTTTCTTGCATCTTTTGAGTCCTAAAAATATGCAGATTGACAAAAAATAAAAGATCTTAAAAAAAAAATATTCTTCACAAACAATTTGTTAACTAAAACTTAAGAACAATGTATTAACACAAAAAAAGTATAAAATGCTTTTTCGACTTGAGTAAATTTCGGAAAAATCCATTCCTTGCATAGGTCCCCACCAGCGTCTGCCTATGGCCCCATGTTTGGTAAATCCGGGCCTGTCGCTCGAACAAGCTATTTGTGACGCTTCACTAGAGAAGGGACCTAACGCAAAAATGGTAATTGATTTTATGGTAATTGATAGTTTTTGAGTTGCTTTTTGAGTTCCAAAAATCAAAATTTAGATCCTGCAATTACTTTTTTTGCTATGAAGCTATAAACATGGGCATGTTAAGCATCTCGATTCTACTCCCTTCTCTTTGACTGTCAGTCCTTTAAAATTTGCTTTTTCTGCGTTAGGTCCCTTCTCTCGTGGAGTGTTACTTATGAGGCATTCTCTGAAAAAAGTCACCCAAAACATTTTTTTTTTTCGTTAATGACACATGTTATAATAGGCATAAAAAATATAAAATGTAGGATGTTAGGTTAGTGTAATGCGTGGTTGCCATATTATCAGGGGTTAAATTATAAGGCAACATAATTTCCAACTTCCAATAACTTTTTTCGTAATCCCTGAATTTAAAAACCTTATGAGTGTTTTTTATGTTGAATTTTTCATACTTTGAAATTATATAACTACCAATTTTAAAAAAATTTAGTTCATCTGAAAAGAAAAATGCAAAAATTATTTTTTAATGCAATTTTTCAACACTTCTGCACCCTAGGATTTTTTTAAACATTGTTCAGAAATATTCCTTATTTAATAAGCTTTTCAGTTTATTAACTCACTAAATTGCAACTTATGTTCTCGTGCGACATATAATAATTCCAGTATTGTTTAAAACTGTTCCACACTTATTTTAGAACGATTTCTAATCATTTTCTCGACCGCTGAAGAACATTAAATGCGAATTAGTGAGTTGTGTAAACAAAATAGTAGAACACTACCAATATAGCATGAGAAAGTTTTTAGTGAAACAAAGATTAGAAAAATTTTAATTAAAAATAAAGTTTTGTAACAATTCATGTTTGGAAAAAAGTCTTGGAACAATAAGTGTTTTGGACCTATGACATTATTTTTGGTTAAAACTCTGATTCCGGCTAGTCGCTACCAATCACAATCAAAAAGTATCAACTCTACATTGGTGATCTTTGATTAACTCTAGTCCCAAAATCCTTTCGTCCACGTCTTCTTTTCTCCTAGGCCCTCCCTACCTGCCTTTTATTTCCTTCAATTATATTTAATGAGGAACGCTTTGCCTATCACATTTTCCGGTCACTGTGGCAATCATGAGATTTAAAAATATTTGTAAATATAAAATACTTTTTATCTAAAAAGAGACTCGAAACTCAAGTTCAGATGATAATAAAATAGATAAAGCTTTTTTCCTTGAGGCGCATGAATTCTTCCAAAATGACATTTGATCGAATGGACTTTCGACAGAATGGACTTTTGATCGAATGGACTTTCCACCGAATGGACATTTGATCGAATGGACTTTTGATCGAATGGACTTTCCACCGAATGGACTTTCCACCGAATGGACTTTTGATCGAATGGACTTTTGATCGAATGGACTTTCGACCGAATGGACTTTTGATCGAATGGACTTTCCACCGAATGGACTTTTGATCGAATGGACTTTTGATCGAATGGACTTTCGACCGAATGGACTTTTGATCGAATGGACTTTTGACCGAATGGACATTTGATCGAATGGACATTTGATCGAATGGACTTTTGATCGAATGGACATTTGATCGAATGGACTTTTGATCGAATGGACTTTCGACCGAATGGACTTTTGATCGAATTGACTTTTGACCGAAGGGACGTTTGATCGAATTGACTTTTGATCGAAAAGTCATACGGCCGAAGTGTTTTTTTAATGTGAGTTTACTCTCTATTATACAGCAGTCTATGGATACCAGTCTTACCAGATACCCTCACCCGACGCATCTGCGCAAGTCTCTAGAAAGTCGTATGATTGGTCCAAGTGGTTTGAAAAGCTTTAAATTAAGCTATATCAAATAACACCGCTCACTTGGACCAATCATACGACTTTCTAGAGACTTGCGCAGATGCGTCGGGTGAAAGTATCTGGCAAGACTGGTATCCATAGACTGCTGTATAATAGAGAGTAAACTCACATTAAAAGAACACTTCGGCCTAATTAGAGATCCTCAAAGGAGAGTTGAGACAAGTTTCCCCTTCTACTAGCTTTGCGGGTTTCCGGAAACGGAAGTGACGATATTGCAAATTGTATAATTGGTCGTAAAGAGCGGGCTAATTTTAAAAATGTTTGTTTTAAACGCATTTCAAAATGGAACCGCCATTTTGAACCAATGAAACTAACTTTTTATGAACATCCGTTTCCGGAAACCCGCGACCAATCAGAATCCAAGTCAACATGTCTCAACTCTCCCTTGAGGATCTCTAGGCCGAATGACTTTTCGATCAAAAGTCAATTCGATCAAACGTCCCTTCGATCAAATGTCCATTCGATCAAAAGTCCATTCGATCAAAAGTCCATTCGATCAAATGTCCATTCGATCATAAGTCCATTCGATCAAAAGTCCATTCGGTCGAAAGTCCATTCGGTGGAAAGTCCATTCGATCAAATGTCCATTTGGTGGAAAGTCCATTCGATCAAAAGTCCATTCGATCAAAAGTTCATTCGGTCGAAAGTCCATTCGATCAAATGTCCATTCGATCTAATGACCATTCGATCAAATGGCTTTCGATCAAATGTCATTTTGGAAGAATTCATGCGCCTCGTTTGTATTTACTTAGACAGTATTTAAGTTTATACGAAACTGGGACCTAGACATCTGAAACCAGAGATGCCAGGGAGCGAGACCCAAACGCATCTGCGCATGTCTGTGGAAAGTTCTGCCATTGGTCGAGATGAGCGGGATAATTTGAAAAGGCTTTAATAAAACAATTTTAAATGAGGCCGCTCAATTCGACCAATGACTGAACTTTTCGCAGACATGCGCAAATGCATTTGGTCTCGCTCCCTGGCACCTCTGCCTGGAACTAAAATATTGGTAAGATTCCTATATAAAAAACGAGTACTGAAGGTAAGCGTTAAAAGTTAACGGAAAAGCGTTACCAGTTAATGAAAAAGAATACTTTTATCCCTGTTTCCTTGGTTAGATAGAGAAGGTATTTGTTAAGAGTTCACGGAAAAGGAAACTATCAGCTCTTTGTACAAATTACCTTGAAATTGAAATTTCATTTCTTAATACAAACAATAGACTACCTGCAGGGTGTCATTCTTCGATCAAACCCTTGTATAATGAAGGTCAATGGCTTTAAGAAAACAGAAAAAATTTTCGAGTTTTAATGAAAAAAGAGAAATTAAATTAAATTCTAAAATTTTACCTCATTATTCAAATATTCTTCATATTTAAATTTTTCTTTCTAAATACAAACAATAGACTAAATAAGCAAATCGTTTTTCGAGCCAACCCTTGCATAATGAGTGTTATAATTGGTTTTGGAAAAGAGAAAAAATTTTCGAGCTTCAACGAAAAGAGAGATAAATATACATTAGTGCGTGGTATAGAAGTACATGGTAGTGAAAGTTATTAATGAATAGAACTTGAGTGTGACGTGAAAGTGAATAATGCTAATTATTATTGTGTATTTTTTATTAAATGTTTATAATAGAAATGTGTTTAATGTGAAAGTGTATAGTATTAATATGCTTATTGTTTATTAAGAGTTTGTGTTGAATAGTTCTTAATACGGTGAACAAAAAGTGTTTATTAAAGAAATGAACTGTAAGTGATAAATAATAAATAATAAAGTGACTCTAATAGTAAATATACAGTAAAAATTAAATCTAAAAAGTGACCGTGATTCAAATGAAAGTGTGCAAAATGTGTTAACTAAAGTAACAATATTTAGAAAGTGTTTAAATTTTTTATTTCCTTCTTATTTTCAATAAAGTTAGTGTTATGAAATGCTAAATGTGTCCATAAAATGCGATTGTGGATTCATTAAACAAGTGATTGATAACTGTTTATTAAATAAATTAATTGTGAATGTTTAATAAATAATAAAGTGATTATAATGTTTCTAAAGAGTCGTTACAGTGTTAAAGAAGTGTTAATAATATAATTATATAAAAGAGGTGAGATAAATATATGAGACAATAACATGAGACAATAATATAAAATAAACAGATGAGACAATGAGAGAAATGAGGTAAAAATATGAGATAATAGCATGAGACAATGTGATGAGATAACCATGTGAAATAATGAGAGAGATCAGGTAAAGAGATGAGATAAATAGATATGAGATAAACATATGAGATACAGAAACAAAAAGACATTAAGACTTGAAATATAAAGATACTTTGATGACCTGTAGGATAAAGAGTTTATTATCGAGTTAGATCGTGACTCATAAAAAATTCATTTTTTGTTAATTTTTTTTTTAAAGTTGTTTTTGAAAAATGAGTTCTCAGTTAAAAAAGCGATATTTCAATTTAAATGATAAAGATTAGGATATTATTCGTAACTAGGAAATGCTAAATGACAATCACATGCATAAGTTTCAGGAATTATTGGAACTTTCATCAGGTGGTAGTTTTAAAAAAAAAAATTACAGGATATTTAGAAATATTAGATGAAATAGAAGCAATTAATAAGAATAAATCACATATTCAAATATTGTTTAGTGGAAATCGACTTTTGGGTAACTGGATTTGCACTTACTATGATGGAAATGATTTATTTTATTTATGCAGGTTATATCCACTTAAACCTAATGTAGTTTTCTTGAGAGTACAACAACAACCAAATTTTGTTGATTGTGGAGTATACGCCATTGCGTTTGCTGTTTCTTTATATTAATAAATTTAATAAATAAACAACAATAATTTACATGTGAGGAATGTAAAAGATGCGACACAGAAGAGAAATTTAGATTATCAAACTAATGACGGCTTTACAGAAATGAAAGGAGATTGTAGTAGTCCTTCATTACATACAAAAATAGGACAGAAAAAAGTTGTTAATATTCCTGACTAAGAAAGTAAAAAAAGCAGTACCGAATATGAAAAAAGGTATTGTAAAAGACCTAAGTTAAAAGGAGAGATAAGAAAGAGAGACAAATAACAAATATGGAAAGTGTAAATAGTAACAGAATAGAAATGTTTGTAAGAAAAAACATGTAGAAAATGCGTCAAATTCTATTGAAGTAGTAAAAAAAGGTACTAATTATAAAATATAAGAAGCAATAGTAGGAAAAAGATATTTTTTAGCAATGCTAATGAGAAAAGTAAAAATCCTAGAGCAGAATATCAGAAAGAATATAGTGAAATAATGAAATTAAAACGAAAAAGAATTAATAACAAAAAAACAGAAATATCAGTTATGGAAGATGAATGTTTAAGTAGTGAAACAGATTTAAATTTTTCTAAAAAAAAACACATAGATAGTGCTGTTAAAGAAGAAAAGAGAGATAATAATTCTGACAAATTAATAATTGCTAGCGATTGTAATGGGACAAGTAAAAAAGTCGTGCAGAATATCAAAAAATGTTGAAAATCAGTTAAAGTATCTTAAAGAAGGAGAAGGAGATGATAAGAATGAGAAATTATAAAGAATAGTGAGCCAGACAAATATTGTTATTGAAATTGAAACAGAAGATGTGCCATGATAAGGATGAAAATAATGAAATACTATATATTTAAAAGATATGCAGGAGAAAGATGTAAGGATTTGTCATGAGAAAATGAAAAAAAGTCACGCAAAATAACAAAAACAATAACGTAAAAGATTAAAATTAAAAAGAAACGTAATCGATGAGGAAAAAATAGATGTTTTGGATCATACAGGTAAAAAAAAGGAGTCATTTATGGGAATGAAAACATTGATATTCGTTATTTTGTTTATGCAGAAAAAAATATAATTAGCATACATGTTCCAAGTTATAACGAACATTATCTTGGTCAAATGTCGTTTTTTTGCAAAAGATGTAAGGCTAAACATTTTGAGAAAGAACAAGTTCAAAAGAAATTAACTTATAATTATTGTTGCAGTCATGGTGGTGTATCATTGCCTTCAGAAAAATACCCTCAGGAAATAAAAAAATGGTTAAATGGACCTCATAAGATATCTGGACATTTTAGGAATAATATAAGACTTTACAATAATTCATTTGCTTTTGCATCTTAAAATGCCAATGTAGTTAATTTCAATCATAGAAGGCCGGGACCATTTTGATAAATAATTCAAGGTTGAATTTATTATCAAATCAACAATTTCCTATTTTCCCGAAATTGATAATGATCCATCTTTTGGTCAATTATTCTTGTTAGATCCAGAAGAAGTAATTTACTATAGATTAAACAAACATGAGTCATGACAACTTAGATGTGGATATATTATTTAGTATCGACAAATTATTGAGAGATTGTAATGCATATACAAAGTCTTTTTTAATGTCTGAGTTCATTAAAATAGAAACTGCGTTAGCAAAAAAGAAACAATTTAATTTACAATTTTTTAAGGTGTAATGAAGTTGCTGCTATCTTTAATATGAATGCTGAAGGTTTAATACCAGAGTCTTATGTAACAGTAGATATACTGTGGCGTTTCTGGACCAACTAGTGTGTGTCCGTGTGAGCTATGTATGTGTGTGTCTGTGTAAGAGCCAATCAGAAGCGACCTTTACAACGAAATGGACCAATCAGGAGCCAGGATTTTGATGACGTCATAGTGTATGCCTCGTTTTAAACTAGGTATGTAACGCGATGCCTATGGTGTTTACGGTATTTCGCTCCGGGAGCGATTGGAGCTCAGGGATTGGACAACCTCTATTTAACAGAACTTTTAGCTACAAGGCAGTTTTAAAGGCTATGATTGGTTGAAAGGCAAACAGTGTGATGAGATTTTTGATTTCGTAAGCTTAATGTATATTTTTACCAAAAACGGTGTGAACTAACCATCTTTGAGCTCTAAATGTGTGCTCCGTCTCCTAGGACCGAGCGAATTGAGCAAAAACAACATGCCTCGATTATACTAATCACGGAAGAAAATTTTGAAACTTTATGGCTTAAAATATCTATTGACAGCAATGTTTTATTTAATAATGGAATAGAATTAAATTAAAATTTTTCTGTCAACATAATTAAAAAAAGAACATGTAAAAATAAACAATTTTTTTTTGCAAAAATAGGTTTCTGTTATCCTTTATCTGTTAAGGATCAATTTATTTTATTTCATAAACAATTAAATCGATTTTCACAAATTTTTATAATTTAGGTTATGTAAACACTTTTACTTAAAATCAATTTTGTTCAATGAATTTTAACTATATATATTTAAAAATTGGTTGAAATTAGTTTTCTTGTCTTCTATTCTACTAAATTGTAATTAATTAATTAGTTTTAAAGAAAAAACAGAATTCATTCTTCTTCCACGTATGGTTCACGAGCCCTGAGCTCCGAGTGCTCCCGGAGCGAAATACCGTAAACACCACTAGTTAGAGCCCCATCAGGTAGGTGAGGTAAGGAATTTAACCTTGAAAAAAGGGGGGGATTACATGAAAAATATATTGCGTAATTATGCAAAATTTGAATCACCGACAAATTACGCGTGTGTGACCTTCCAGAACCCTCTAAGCACGTGCGTGCGACCTTGGAGGGGGACATTTACACGTGAAATTTGAATATTTGGAGGGGGGTAACCTTCAGAAAGGGAGTGGGGGTAAGGAATTTAACCTTGAAAGAAGGGGGTTTGTCTCGGAGTAAAGTACATAACCTCGAATCAGGGTGGGGATTACATAAGAATACATCGCACATTTCTGTGAAATTTAATTTACTTACGTGTGTGTGTGTGTGTGTCTGTGTGACCCCACAGAAGCTTCTAGAACATTCAAGGGGGCTCATTTAACCTTGAAATAAAGGGGGGGGGGGATTACATGAAAAACATACTGCGAAATTTGAATCACCGATTTTACATACGCGTGTGTGACCTTCCAGAACACTCTAAAAAATTTGGATTTTAGGCGGTGGGGGTTACTTTTTTACACGTGTGACCCCTGCAGAACCCTCCAGAAGCTTCTAGAACATTCGATTTCAGTGGAGATGGTGGGGGCATTTTTCTGACCCCTGCAGAAACTTCAGAAGCTTCTAGAACATTCGATTTCAGTGTGGGGGATTTTTTCTGTACAGTTGAAAGTGGGGGTATTTTTCATTTATGTGTGACCCCTACAGAACCCTGATTTTACGTACGCGTGCGTGACCTTCCAGAAGCTTCTAGAACATTCAAGGGGGGTGGAGGTCATTTAACCTTGAAAAAAAAGGGGGGGGGGGATCACATGAAAAACATACTGCGTAATTCTGCGAAATTTGAATCACCGATTTTACATACGCGTGTGTAACCTTCCAGAACCCTCTAAAAAATTTGGATTTTAGGTGGTAGGGGTTACTTTTTTGCACGTGTGACCCTTGCAGAACCCTCCAGAAGCTTCTAGAACATTCGATTTCAGTGGAGATGGTGGGGGTATTTTTCATTTATTTTATGCGTAATTTAACCTTCGAGAAACTTCTAGAACTTTTTTATGAGGGGTCAGAGAGGTGGGGGGTGGGGGTATTTTAAACGTATATTGTCCTATTCTGCGTGCAATTTTTTTTGTGACCTTCGAGAACTTTCGAGAACGAATTGGAGAGGTGGGAGTAGTATTGGAGTTAACATTTCAAAATTTCTTAACACATCTTAGAACATGAGTTTATATACATGTAGTGTAATATACTTTCAAGAAATTAAGAAATTTGCATGACATTTGACGTGTTTTAATGGTTTTTACAATTTTTGAAAAATGTTAAAAATTTTGAATTTTTTGATTTTGAAAAAACTTATTGAAAAGCTTTCATAAAAGTAGACTGCCCTTAGAAAACCCGTAAATTTTGTCAGATTTTGCGTATCTCTTACCGTTTTCGAGATATTTTGAAAAAATACTTTTGGAGGGGGTGGGGGTAGTATAAGAGTTGACGTAGGGGTACAGCTAAATGAAGTTGCAGTGTTGTGCAAAATTTCAATCATTGGTAAATTTAACATATGTGTACGTTTCTGTGTGACCCCCCCCCCCCCTAAAACCTTTAGAAGCTTCTAAAACATTTGATGTATTAAAATGGCGTCACGCATTGTAGCTATATAAGGAGTTCGCGAAACGTCTTGACATCATTTTTCATTAAGACATCAGTTGGATAAGTTATTAAAAAAAAATGGATTCGAAAAAGTGCAAAACGTTTGTTAGTTGTGCACAAGAAGCATATCGGCTTATTAGTGTGAATGAAGAGGGACCATGCCCCAGGGAGTGTGAAACATTAATTCAATTAAACAAACAAAGTGTTTACAAAGTAAATAAATATCTTCGACAGAATAAACAAAATTTGTCAGTTTATGAGAGACGAAGTGTCATTGCGTCTCTATCATTACACAAGGCTTATCAGCAGAAATTTCGACAATTGCTAGAAAGAAGTGGTGGACGTTTGCTGGCTACGAGACAAGAAGAGACAGAAGAAGAAAAAGAAGAAGAAGAAGAAAAAGAAGAAAAGGAAGAAGAGGAAGAGGGTGGAAATCGCATAAAGTGTCAAAATTTAGAGAATGCTTTTGAAAATCGGGTTAGAACGGGTTCAATAGTGAATTTAAAGCACAAAGACGTGCGAAATTTTTTGGAGGATGCAAAGTCACTAACCATTAAGAATGTAAAAAACAGTTTAAATGAGCATTTAAATTTGAAGGTAAAGGTCAATTTTTATAGTAAATTTGAAAGTTTAAAGGAAGGTGAAATGATTGAGAATATAATGCATGTTAGTACTAAAAGTTCAATCATTTCCCTTTCAACAGATTTAGATGATTGGTACAATAATAAAGTTAAAGATCGTGTACTAGTAGAACTTGAGAACTTGCAAGAAAAAGAATCAGGTTGGAGTTTAAAGGAAGTTTTAAAGTTAGTTGTAAATATAAATCGGTATGATGCATTTCTAGTGGGCAATTCCACTTATATAACATTACCAGTATTTATTCAAAATAAAAAAGCTGTCATCAATATTAAAAATGATGATCCTTATTGTTTTTTGTGGTCAGTGACAGCATTTTTGTTTCCTGCTAGAGATCACGTAACTATTCCTAAATCATACCCCCACTACAGTAACATATTAAAATATGATGGTCTTACATTCCCAATTAGTTTTTCCGATATTAGAAAATTTGAGAAATTAAATAATTTAAGAATAAATGTTTACGGTTTAGATGAAGATTCTAATAGTGGTAAAGTAGATATTGTTCCGGTTTATTTGAGTAAAGAAAATCCAAATTTTAGACTAGTACATTTATTATTAATTGAAAAGAAAGAGAACGATGAATCAACACCCATTCATCATTTTGCTTTAATAAAAAATCTTTCAGGTTTAGTTAAATCTCAAGTAACGAAACACCAACACCGTATTTTAATATGTGACCGATGTCTGTGTCATTTTGTGAAAAAATGTTCATTTGAACGACACAGATTATCCTGTGAAAAAGTGAACAAGTGTAGGGTAATTTTACCTGACAAGGAAAACAAAACAGTTGAATTTAAAAATTATCGCTATAAAGATAACGTCCCATTTGCTCTGTATGCGGATATTGAATGTCTTTTAGAGCCTATTGCAGAGACAGACGCCAACACATGCAACGTTCAAAAGCATGTTCCGACCAGTATTGCTTACAATTTACAGTGCAGTTTTGATGAGTCACTATCCAAAACAAATCTCTATCGCGGTCCAGATTGTATGCAGTGGTTCATTAATGAATTAAAATGTGTTGCTGAGAATGTAAACAGAGAATATTTTTCCAAGATTGTCCCCATGGAAAAACTGACTAGGCAACAGGAAATAGATTTTCAAATTACAAGATTGTGTTACATTTGTGAAAAACCTTTTCTAAAAGATGAAATTAAGCACCGTGATCATTGCCACTTTACTGGCAAATATCGCGGTCCAGCTCATCAAGCCTGCAATGTAAATTTTACATATTCACACACTATTCCCGTTGTATTTCACAATCTATCGGGATACGATTCTCATTTTTTTATTCGAGCTCTGGCAACTGGTTTTGAGGGAAAAATCGGCTTATTACCGATTAATAAAGAAAAATATATTTCTTTTACAAAAGATGTAGATAATACAAAAATTAAATTCCGATTTATTGACTCTTTTCGCTTTATGGCGAGTAGTTTAGGAAAATTAGCATCTTACTTAACAGACGACAAAAAGACAATTACTAAAAAGCACTGTAACAATGACCAAGAATTTCAACTACTTACTAGAAAAGGTGTATTCCCATATGAGTACATTGATGCATGGTTGCGATTGGACAAAGAGTGTCTTCCTCCGAAAGAGACATTTTTCTCGAAATTGAACAATGAAGCTATTTCGGATGAAGACTATCTTCATGCACAAAATGTATGGGAAGCGTTTAATTTACAAAATTTGGGTCAATATTCCGATCTTTATCTCAGAACAGACGTTCTTCTCCTTGCTGACATTTTTGAAAAATTCCGTAAAACTTGCATCTCTACCTATAAACTAGATCCCTTACACTACTACACTGCACCGGGACTTGCTTTTGATGCAATGTTAAAATTTACAGGAATGAAACTTGAACTATTAACCGATGCTGAAATGTTGTTATTTATCGAATCCGGTATAAGGGGTGGCATCTCTCAATGCTGCAATAGGCACTCAAAGGCAAACAATAGATACATGGAATCAAAATTTAATCCTTCCGAACCCGAGAAATATATCATGTACTTTGATATCAATAATCAATATGGTGCGGCTATGTCAGAATGTTTACCTTTTGAAGAATTTGCTTGGGTGCAGGATATTTCAAAAATTGACTACCTGAATGTAGCTGATGATTCACCAGTCGGCTATATTCTCGAAGTTGATTTGGAATATCCTGAGGAACTGCATGATTCACAGAGTTTTGCAATTTCAACAGAAGCCTTGGTTAAAGAGTTATATCGATCTAAACACTGAATTGCGTAAAAAATCCTCTAATGAGTTTGAAAAAAATTTCTATAAATTAATGAACAATTCAGTTTTTGGCTTTGACCATGGAGAACGTTCGAAAATACAAGGACGTTCGACTGGTGACAAAATGGGAGGGGCGATACGGTGCAAGATCTCTAATAGATAAACCGAATTTCAATAGTTGTACCATATTTGACGAAGATATGGTGATTATTGAAATGAATAGAACAAAAGTTACTTTCAATAAACCAATTTATGCTGGCTTAAGCGTTTTAGATATTTCAAAAATTATCACCTATGATTTTCACTACAATTACATAAAAAAGAATTTCGGTGAAAAGGCAAAATTACTCTACACCGACACTGATAGTTTAATTTACGAAATGCAAGTTCCCGATTTCTATCAGTACATGAAAAGAGATATTGTAAAATTCGACACCTCAGACTATCCTCCAAACAATGTCTACGGTCTTCCTCTAGTCAATAAAAAATTTTTGGGATTAATGAAGGATGAATGTTGTGGAGAAATTATTGAAGAATTTATTGGGCTGTGATCAAAATTGTACATATTTAAAATTTGTGGACAAAATTCTGAAAAGAAGAGAGCAAAAGGTGTTAAAAGGGGTACACTAAAAACAATAACTTTTAAAGATTATGAACATTCTCTAAATGCCCACATTAATTTAGTGAAAGATCAATTTCTCATTTAAAGCCGCACACGGTGAAACAGCGAAAAATTGTCTTAAGTTGGCAGGACGATAAGAGACAGCTTCTTTCAAACACCGCAGATACATATCCCTGGGGCTATAAGAGTCCTAAAAATATGTAATTGGATATACGAGTACGAGTAAGTTTGTTTATTAAATTATTACAAATATTTTCTTACTTTCCTCATTGTTAATATAAACTATTAGAATTAAAATAATTTCTTAAAGTCAATAAACTATTCAAAGTTTCTAAAAAAAAATGTGAATAAAATATTTAAAATTTTCAAAAATTGTATTTAATGTAAATAAATAATATAAATTGTTTATAAGTCTATGTTCTTTTCAGAGTTAAATATGTGCAACTAACAATATTGCTGTACTCTATGAGTGACTGGAGGTGACCCGAGTCTTTAAAATGGAGATGCTGCAGAAAGAAGTTGCTGCGTTAATTCTTCACGCTGAGATGACAGAAACTGTCAATGTCAGAATTCTTTGTTTCGTAAACTACATATCAGCAGAGCTACGTTTTTTCCACAAATGTGTTTATTATAAATCTATTATGTAAAAAAAAAGTTCCTTTTTATATTTATATAGTCTTGTACAAAATAGATGAGTGATGACATATAAATAGAAAATAAAAGTGAAAAATATGTGTTTTATTTATGAAAAAATATTAAATTGAAAAAAAAATTTTACAAAAACATATTATTTAAATTCTATTAACATTTTTTAACTTTTTCAAAGAATTTTGCAAAAGGAAGACTAATATTTAAAAAAAAAAAACATTTATTAACCCATTAACGCCCAAGAGGACACAAATTTTACCAAATTTTCAAGACTATTCCTTAGCAATGAAAAAAAATTTGAAAAATTTGAAACGAACCATTTCCAACGTAAAATTTATTTTTCTTTCAGATTCTGTTATCAAAATTTGTTTATAATAAACATGCAAAAAGTTATAAACAATTGTTTAAAAAAAAACACGATTTTTTGCATAAGAAAAATTTTTCAATCAATATTTTCATGCAGAACAAGAAACGAGATTGGGTCAAAGCCTCAAAATATCGTGTCTTTAAGTTCTCAGCCGTAAATATTCGGAAAAACATATACAAAAATACAAGATGGCGGCTCCAATATGGCGACTGAACTGACTTTTGTTTCAAAATATGAGCTTCGTGTACCAAACCTTCAAAAATTGTCCGAATTCGATGAAACTTGGTACCCTTAGGTTTTTGGGGTCCCTGAATACGAATCTGAAGTCATTTTTCAAAAATTCAAAATGGCGGATCCATTATGGCGGACGAGATTATAAAATTTCAATTTAATTTCATGAAATTTGGTATATGGGGGTTTTGGGGTCTCTGATTACGAATCTGAAGTCATTTTTCAAAAATTCAAAATGGCGGATCTAATATGGCGGACAAAATTAAAAAATTTCAATGTAATTTCATGAAACTTGGTATATGGGGGTTTTTGGGGTCTCTGATTACGAATCTGAAGTCATTTTTCAAAAATTCAAAATGGCGGATCCAATATGGCGGACGAAATTAAAAAATTTCAATTTAATTTCATGAAACTTGGTATATGGGGGTTTTTGGGGTCTCTGATTACGAATCTAAAGTCATTTTTCAAAAATTCAAAATGGCGGATCTAATATGGCGGACAAAATTAAAAAATTTCAATTTAATTTCATGAAACTTGGTATATGGGGGTTTTTGGGGTCTCTGATTACGAATCTAAAGTCATTTTTCAAAAATTCAAAATGGCGGATCCAATATGGCGGACAAAATTAAAAAATTTCAATTTAATTTTATGAAACTTGGTATGTGGGGGTTTTTGGGGTCTCTGATTACGAATCTGAAGTCATTTTTCAAAAATTCAAAATGGCGGATCCAATATGGTGGACGAAATTAAAAAATTTCAATTTAATTTCATGAAACTTGGTATATGGGGGTTTTTGGGGTCTCTGATTACGAATCTGAAGTCATTTTTCAAAAATTCAAAATGTCGGATCTAATATGGCGGTCGAAAATGAAAAATTTCAATTTAATTTTATGAAGCTTGGTATGCATGGTTTTATTGGGTTCTCTGATTACAAATCAAAATCTTTTATAATGAATTTCGTCCGTTAGCCGTCAATATTACAGTATTGTCGTTTTCCAGATCTTACCACGTGGAGGTGGACGTTCATAAATACCATTTTTGTTTGTTTTTAATAAATTGTACACACATTTATAAATTTATAAACAGATATATTAGTTTAGTATTAGATTTGTCTCAGTTTCTACTTTTTTCTTTTATGAAAAATAGTGTTTATATAGCCTAACTGTGCACAGTCTTAAAACATATTGAACATTGAAAGAAATTACATTGAACGCATATGCTTTTACTTCTCTTACTACATTTTGCATGGTAGTGACAATATTTTTTAGTGCCTGCAGCCTTTAATTGGCGAAGTTTCAAACTTGTGGCACTAGTATCTGTAATATTATGGAAGCCATAATATATAATATATAATATAATATATAATACATAATATGTAATATTATGTAATATTATGGAACAAAAAAAACAAAAAAAAACAAAAAACAAAAAAAAATGGCTTTTATGAACGTCCACCTCCTCGTGGTAAGAGCTGGGAAACGACAATACTGTAGTATTGACGGCTAACGGACAAAATACATTTTATAAGATGTTGATTTGTAATCAGAGAACCCAATAAAACCATGCATACCAAGCTTCATAAAATTAAATTGAAATTTTTCATTTTCGACCGCCATATTAGATCCGCCATTTTGAATTTTTGAAAAATGACTTCAGATTCGTAATCAGAGACCCCAAAAACCCCCATATACCAAGTTTCATGAAATTAAATTGAAATTTTTTAATTTCGTCCGCCATATTGGATCCGCCATTTTGAATTTTTGAAAAATGACTTCAGATTCGTAATCAGAGACCCCAAAAACCCCCATATACCAAGTTTCATGAAATTACATTGAAATTTTTTAATTTTGTCCGCCATATTAGATCCGCCATTTTGAATTTTTGAAAAATGACTTCAGATTCGTAATCAGAGACCCCAAAACCCCCATATACCAAATTTCATGAAATTAAATTGAAATTTTATAATCTCGTCCGCCATAATGGATCCGCCATTTTGAATTTTTGAAAAATGACTTCAGATTCGTATTCAGGGACCCCAAAAACCTAAGGGTACCAAGTTTCATCGAATTCGGACAATTTTTGAAGGTTTGGTACACGAAGCTCATATTTTGAAACAAAAGTCAGTTCAGTCGCCATATTGGAGCCGCCATCTTGTATTTTTGTATATGTTTTTCCGAATATTTACGGCTGAGAACTTAAAGACACGATATTTTGAGGCTTTGACCCAATCTCGTTTCTTGTTCTGCATGAAAATATTGATTGAAAAATTTTTCTTATGCAAAAAATCGTGTTTTTTTTTAAACAATTGTTTATAACTTTTTGCATGTTTATTATAAACAAATTTTGATAACAGAATCTGAAAGAAAAATAAATTTTACGTTGGAAATGGTTCGTTTCAAATTTTTCAAATTTTTTTTCATTGCTAAGGAATAGTCTTGAAAATTTGGTAAAATTTGTGTCCTCTTGGGCGTTAATGGGTTAAGTAAAGAATCAATAAATATAAAAATTACTTAAAAGTAATAATTTAATTTTATTCAAAAACTATTTTAGGTCAATATTTTAAATGGTTTTTCTAAATTTGAAAAGCTAGAAGAACTTGTATTTTAAATTTCAACGTTAAATAATTTGAAATTAAGAAAAAAGCGGAATGATGCGTTATAATGGAGGTAAGTTAGGAAATACATGTGAATGTTTCAAATTTCAAGATTATTTATTGTTAGAATCAGTAAAAAAATTTAACAAGAGTAGTAGTAAAATTTTAAGACAAATTAGATAAATTTTCTTATACAACAACGGATAAATGAAATTGATTAAATTAACATTTTCTTAGTATTTTAGTTAAAATTAAGTGAAATATAAACACACAACCATTTTTTCAGTAAAATTACATTTTTAACAGCACACGTAAAATTTGTTTTACTATTATGATGCTTACATTCAATCATTCCAGACATTTCATACAATTTTTGTAGTGATGGACAATCAATATCAAGCATATCAACAACTTCTGTCGGAGTATTTAAAACAGTTTTTACCCACTTTTTTTTCTCTTCCCCCTTCACATAAATTATAGAAGAATTTTTTAACATACAATTCAGTACTTCATGTGGTAAAGTACCATCATCCCATGATATATCATGATGATTGTTCTTTATCCAGCAATTGATAGATTTATATTTTTTTGGAACGTCTTTCCATGCACAAGGTGATTTGAAGGAGAAGCTGTAAGGTTTTATTTCCTTATTGACAACTGGTAGAATGGCCAATTTTTTTGAAATAAATTGATTAACGGGCAATTTGAAGCCTTGAAGGTCTACTATGTAATCCATCTTGATTGCTACTGTTTGCAATGAAACGAAAACAGAATTATTTATATATTTTCTCCCACCACTTCTCTCTTTTCTTTTAATGAAATTTATATCATTTTTTTAACACTACCACTGATTGGTCGATGTTCTACAATTCTATCATGTAAAATTAGACAATAGGCAGCTGTTTGATCGGGAAAATTATCCTTTGCCTCAAATTCAAGACGAATGTCAACAGGACCGTATTTCAAGGATTAATTTTGTTTTGAGCAGTCAAGAACGATAAGTGGCGCGAAATTCAAAAATTCTGCTTTTGTTGAAAATGGTTGTGGATCTCCAGCGTAGTAACTCGATTGAAAACTATTGTACATGTCATACAGTACAGCGTATTGTTCTTTTTCAACATCAAGGTTAAAATTACCATATGGATAACACTGATTGTTTAGGAACAATTTAACATTTGTTATTCTACAATGATCAAAGTGACCGGCATTTCTAGTTGTAACATTTTTTCGATTCGTTTGAAAGCCCAGAATGACAAATCGAGGTTTTTCCAATTGTGTTGACGTCTTGACAGTCCAAACGTGATTCGCTGTTGTTGGTAGCAATGGATATTCATACAATTCCCACGTACGAAAGCTAATTGGAATGAGAGGATCCTTCTCAATATACTTGAGCAACTTGAATTTTCGTGCATCTGATAAGCGTACATTGGGCAGCAGCCATTCAATTTTATTAATTATAATTTGCACTTGTTCTTCTGCTGTTTGAATGATTGCATTCACATCACTTCTTGCTCGTGTTAAAATCAACTCGTGTCTAGCTTTGACGACAATTTTTTGATAATCTTCAGCAAAACCAAACATTAGATTCAGCGGTATGGATATGTCAAAATTACCAGCATCATCGATTAATGTGATCTTATCTGCATTGCATGATGTAAACCAACCTGCATTCTCCAAATTTTTACTTTGTACACTGGGAACTGAAACGTAATTTTTCATGAGACTCGTGAGTCCGACATTTTTGATTTTGTCAATTTCAATAGCGTTTATCTCATAACGAGCTTCCTCAAATAAATGACAGATCCCATTAATAATAAAGCTGGTACTAGTAACTGGTGTTCCATTGTTTTTCAACAATTTTCCCTGGATGTGAAATGAACTTTTACTTGGTACAAGACAGTGGTTTTTCTTTCTGGTTCTTTCTGGTTTCTTGGTTTCAGGTTTTCAGCCTGGTTTTTAACGGCAATTCGAATTTCATCGCTGTTATTGAAGGTTGAAGAGGCGTACGGTAAATGAGAATGCACCTTAATGTGTGCAATAGACTCATCATAGACAATTGGTTTAGCAATATTTAGTATTTCGTCTTCCTTGTTTGACAAATTTTTAAACGTCTAAACAGTAAAACAACGAAGCAAATGCAGATAAATTAGACTCTTTTTATCCTCTTCTTATCTTTTTGTCTCTTCTTCTCTGCTCTTTCACTTTCAGTCCAAGACTCTTCAATAGCTGAATGTTTGGAGGTGTTAGCAGCTTGACTGCAGACTTTCGACTGATTTCCTTTAGGCATCCTGCATTCCTATTATAGCTGAAGCCTATTTTTCGATTAAAGACAATTCCCATTCTGTTTTTTCTACAATGTAATGGTCTAATTACAAGTCTAATTGTAATGGTTTCACCTCGAAGTTCAAAATTATTTACAAAATTCTTCACCAACGAATAGTCGGATCAATAGTTTACCCACATCAGCGTCTCAGACTGGTTTTCTGAACAAGTGTACGCCGAGTTGAAACAAACCGTTCCAAATCTTGAACAATTATCTCAAAGTGAGTTCAACACCCTTTATAATAAGACTGTTGAACAAAACATTCTCAGGAATTATCAGTCTAATAATGTGAGCACTGTTCTTCAGGGACAGATGTTGACCAGATCGTTTAAAGGCTCTAAACAAACTGCTACGGAAACTATAAAAGACCTGATATTTATAGTTTTCTACTAATCAAGATGGAGTTTGAAGCGCAAACTACGAAACTTCCTGTGACAAATTTTGACAAAGTAACGCAAAGTCAGCGTACAAGAAAACGTCATGGAAATCTTCTACCCAGCACAGTAAGAGCCATTTTTTGTGGTCCATCCAATTGTGGAAAGACGAATGCATTACTAACTCTACTCTTGCATCCCAACGGACTACGCTTTGAAAATGTCTACATCTTCTCGAAATCGCTTGATCAACCCAAGTACAAATTTCTAGAGAAGGTTCTTCAACCAATCGGAGAAATTCAATATTTTCAATACTGTGAACATGAGGAAGTAATTCAACCGAGTGAAGCTCAGCCTAACTCTGTAATAGTCTTTGATGACGTGGCTTGCGATAAGCAGGATCGAATTCGAGCCTTCTTCTCAATGGGACGTCACAGACACATTGACTGTTTCTATTTGTGTCAGACGTATACACGAATACCAAAACATCTAATTCGAGACAATGCAAATTTTTTGGTTCTGTTTAGGCAGGATGAAATGAACCACAGGCACATCTATGATGATCATGTCAACACAGACATGACATTTACAAAATTTAGAGACTTGTGTTCAACTTGCTGGAATAGTGATAAACATGCGTTTCTTGTGATTGATAAGGACAGTGAACTTGGACAAGGTCGGTATAGAAAATGTTTCGACTGTTTTCTAAAGCCTGACAACTTAAAGCCAGAATAAAGGGTGTAAAACTAATTGTGGAAAGCAGTATTCTTCAAGACCTTGTCCAATTAAGATGTCGTCCTCGAGAACTGAACAGCTCCAGAGACAAAAAGATCTCGCACAGCAATTGTCAAAAGCGAGTGACGTCATTCGTCAAAAGCATAAATTAATGAAATTGGGTAAAGAGACCTTTAAGCAGGCACTGGGTGAAACTTTTAGGCCTATAGTGAATCCTCTGGAAAAACTTGTCGGTGACATGGAGACGTTCAAGGATAATGTAAAAGCAGAAAAAGACGATGATGCAGTGAAAAATGAAAAGAAAGAAAAATTTGACAGCTATGAGGATAATTATGATGATACTATGCATGAATCATCATTTAAATCAGCTTTCAATGATGGAGATCGCACTCTAGAAAGTTTTGATAAGCAACCAACTACCTCACTCGATGAAGATACAAAAATGTACCTTATACAGTTGATAGAAAGGAGCAAAGATCTGGATTATACGTATGGTGTACGAAAACTATCAAAAGATAGATTAGTCATTGGTGATTTACCGATCAATTTTAGTGAAAGTTCTATTCACGTTGGTGATTTGACTCTACCAACTAGTAAAGGTTTACTTGAACTTATTTTTAAAAAAATTCCCGCAGAATCCATTATAACAGCTGAGGATCTGAAAAATTATAAGAAAATTCTTCTAACAACAAACGCTCACAGAAAACACTACAGTGCAGAAGGTGAAATACGTGAGAGTAAATCCTATAAATATACAAATTTTATTGATAAACTACTTTTGAAACCAACAGCGAGAAAAAGTGGTGGTAGAAAGAGTTATTCGGGTATAGGTATCTTACCACAGTACATGACTGCAAGAGAGGAAAATCAGTTGGACTACGTGTATTGGGATGATCCGAATGAATTGGTGGACCGATTACGTTTACTTTTAGAATCTCAGTCGGCTGGAAACCCGAGTCATTCAAACGAAATTCTATCAATCATCGAGGAGCTTCGAGAGGCAAACATCATTTATTAGAAGGTGTTTTCGATTATTTTACATCAGTTTCAAGATGAGCATTGATGTGTTCGGACATCATCTCGATCGTAGTGGAGCTTTGACAGCACAGCGAGGACCTCCTGGACTTTCTGGAGCTGGTTTTAAGGTTAATTCACAGGGCCATTACGATCTTGAGGGAAAAAGAATGTGCAATATAGCTGATGCTCAGGATCCAAACGATGCAATTAATTTAAAATCTACACAAGACTTGATAAAAGTTCAAACCAATCTGACCAATAGTATTTTACAGTATTTGAGTGAAGAAGTTAAAAAAAATTTAGTACTCATTATTCAATTGGAAACCAAGTTGAAAGCATTGGAAAAAGAATATGGTGGATCTAAAACTGCAGTTGGTGAAGGAGTTGCATAAGCCAGCAAGAAAAAATTATAAACGCAGAAGTGTTGATGTTCCAGGCATTGATGAGACCTGGCAAGCTGATTTAGTTGAAATGCAACCCTATTCAAAGGAAAATAAGGGCTACAAATACATCCTGACAGTCATTGATATCTTCTCAAAATTTTCCTGGGATATACCTGTAAAGAATAAAAGTGGTCAAGATGTTACAGCTGCAATGAAGTCAGTGCTGGACCAGGGACGTGTACCAAAACATTTACATGTTGATCGAGGCAAAGAATTCTACAACTTGCACTTTCAAAATCTCATGAAACACCATAAAATTAATATGTACTCTACATTTAGTAATTTAAAAGCGTCAATTTGTGAACGATTTAATAGGACATTAAAAAATAAAATGTGGATGCAATTTAGTCTGCAAGGCAGTTACAAGTGGTTAGATATTTTAGAAAATTTAATTTTCTCATACAATTCTACTGTACATCGAACAATTAAAATAAAACCAAAAAATGTAAATAAAACGAATGAGAGAAAAATCTTATTTAATGTGTATAAAAAATTCATTGTAAAATCCCGGAAAAAGAGAGAAAATTTTAAAATTGGTGATAAAGTACGAATCAGTAAATTCAAACATGTTTTTGAGAAAGGCTATACACCAAACTGGACGACAGAAATCTTTACAATTACACGTATTGGCAACACCTAACCAACGACGTACTTGCTGAAAGATTATCAAGATAATCATGTATCTGGTAGTTTTTATCAACAAGAAATTTCTTTAGTTAAGAATTCTGATGTATATTTAATTGAAAAAGTACTTAAGAAACGTGGTAATCAAATTTATGTAAAATGGTTATGTTTTGATAATTCTCACAATAGCTGGATTAATAGAGATACTGTGTAAAAAATTTTTAGTTTAATAAAGAATGATTTTTAATAAATACAAATTTTTCTCATTTCATTATGCGCATATTCTCATGTCAATAACTCAATAATAAAACACAATTATTTTAAATTTTTTTTTTATTTAACACATTTTTTTTCTCTTTATTTACAATAGTTTTACACAAATTGTTTAAATGAAACGTAATGAGTTTATAAAACAATCTTGGAATATATACATAACGTAACCTCTCTTCTTGCAGTCTTTTTAAAAGCATTGGAAATTTAATTTTTAAAAACTTTTCTACACTTTCAACTGTACAAATGTCATTTTCCTTGTGCACTAATCGTGCAGTTAAATATATAATATTGTTCACAACAAACTGCACTGGTCCTATTTTTATATCCACTAAATTTTATCTAATACATGGAAGAAGATTTTTCAATACTTTAAACGTTGTTTCATTTAATGAAAATGGGTATGATGTATCCTTCTCATCAGTTCGTTGCAGATTAACCAAGTGTTCATTCAAGAAGATTGTAAATGTCATTCGAAAAGCATCACAGTCAAAGATTTGTGGATTTATTTCATGTTGGAAAAATTTTGAAATCAATGTAAAATGACTGGTGAAGAGTTCCCATTCCTCTGGAGAAAATATAATCCTTGATTGAGGAAAGCCACCGGACAATTTCACTTTTACTGATAAATTTGTTAAACTATTAACATGAACACCAACAATAACTTGCTTGGTAAAAGATGAATTGAGATTGTATGTCGTACAGAGTAACATTTGATTCCTTGAAAGATACGCCATTATTCGTCGTCAGCAGATTGAAATTCAAACTGATTGTACCTTCCACCCAAATATTTCAAGTTTACACGTCCTCTGTGTATTTCTTCTTTTAATTTCAGAAACGCAACAGTTTCCTCATCATCATGGAAAAAAATGTCCACCATACGGTGAGGTAAAAACACTAGATATTCTGCGTTAACTTCCACTACAGCTCTTAGTCCATATTTTGTTTTAAGTTTTTTCAAGTCTGTTAATTGAAGAATTTCACCAATTTTCAGCTCTTTCATCGATTTAATAGAAAACACACTATTTGCCACTTGGTTTAACTGTTGGAAATCCATTCTTTTGTTCTTGCAGAGATAATCCTTTAAAATCTCGAATCACTACCTCAGTGTCTTCTCGAAACTTTATCAACTTTTTAATTGTTTCAATACTTTTTAGCAGTTCACTTAATTTAACTTTGATTTCTTTTTGCAACTGATCAACTCTTGGCATAACGTGTATAAATGAAAAATTTAACTGGCACACTCCGCTTTTTATATCTTCGGTTTACCCCACCACTTTTGCACACTTCTCACATAATCCCCTCTTTTTTTATAGAGAGATGACTCATCGAATGTTCTAGAAGGTTCTCAAAAGTTCTGGAAGGTTACCAAAAAAATTGTACGCAGAATAGAACAAAGTGCGTTTGAAATAATCCTCCCACCTCTCTGACCCCCCATAAAAAAATTCTAGAAGTTTCTTAAAGGTTAAATTACGCATCAAATAAATGAAAAATACCCCCACCATCTCCACTGAAATCGAATGTTCTAGAAGCTTCTGGAGGGTTCTGCAGGGGTCACACGTGTAAAAAAGTAACCCCCACCACCTAAAATCCAAATTTTTTAGAGGGTTCTGGAAGGTCACACACGCGTATGTAAAATCGGTGATTCAAATTTCGCAGAATTACGCAGTATGTTTTTCATGTAATCCCCCCCCCCTTTATTTCAAGGTTAAATGAGCCCCCTTTAATGTTCTAGAAGCTTCTGTGGGGTCACACAGACACACACACACACGTAAGTAAATTAAATTTCACAGAAATGTGCGATGTATTCTTATGTAATCCCCACCCTTATTCGAGGTTATGTACTTTACTCCGAGTCAAACCCCCTTCTTTCAAGGTTAAATTCCTTACCCCCACTCCCTTTCTGAAGGTTACCCCCCACCAAATATTCAAATTACACGTGTAAATGTCCCCCTCCAAGGTCGCACGCACGTGCTTAGAGGGTTCTGGAAGGTCACACACGCGTAATTTGTCGGTGATTCAAATTTCGCAGAATTACGCAATATATTTTTCATGTAATCCCCCCCTTTTTTCAAGGTTAAATTCCTTACCTACCTGATGGGGCTCTAACTAGGCATCGCGTTACATACCTAGTTTAAAACGAGGCATACACTATGACGTTATCAAAATCCTGGTTCCTGATTGGTCCATTTCGTTGTACAGGTCGCTTCTGATTGGCTCTTACACAACAACACACATACATAGCTCACACGAACACACACTAGTTGGCCCAGAAACGCCACAGTATATCTACTTGTAACGATTTATAATAAATCGATTCAACAATTGCAATTGGTTAGTCATTTAGATCTAAATGATGAACCTTGGATATATCCTATACTTTATCCTTTAGGAAGCAAGGGTTATAGTCTCGTTATGATTCGTACTGACAGTGACAAACCAACCAGAAATCAAACTGTGTCCAGATCTGCTTATATAAAATATAAAATAGGAGTAAGAGATCATACCTTCAATCAATTTTTATATTGATTTATGTAGCTTTTTATGGTAGACCAGATTTATTTATTACAATGACATGTAGTTCAAAATGGAAAGAAATTTAAGAAAACTTATTACCTAATCCGTCGGCTTCTGATAAACCTGACACGGTTTCAAGAGTCTTGCATTTAAAAGTAAAAAATTAATCGAAACTATAGTAGATGATAAACTATTTGGACAAGTAAAGTTTTATGTTTATGTTATTGAATTTCAAAAGCGTGGTTTACCACACATTCATTTATTGGTTATATTGAAAGAAGGTTCTAAAATATTAAGAGCAGAGAGTGTTGATCGGTAAACTTTTTAAAGGAAAGTTTTTATATGGTATTAGGTATATTATAATTTTTTATAATTACTCCTTATATTCTTCATTTTATTGTTTATCTTTATTTTATTTAATTAATTTTTAATTCATCAAACTTTACAAATGATCACATCAATTTAAATTTATTGCAATGTCTTCTTATCATTAATTTTCTTTTTTTATTATATTATATATTTCTTTTATTTCACATAATTATACATAAATGAAACATTATTTTAAGAAATAATAAAATTTGGCGTGAGCTTTAGCGCGCGCTTTTTTTCTAGTATTTCTAAAACAGTTACAGTAGAAATCATATTATATTGCCTACAGTTTTCATTGACTGACATAAAATCGAAAATGAAATCCCTGGTATAGGAAAAAGATACTCGGAACAGACAAACCTTCCCAATGATATTTTAGGTAATTCTATAAAATTTTTCATGACAAAATATTCAGTATTTTAAGAGAAATATTACGAGCAAATTTGTCCTGTGTCAGTCTGAAAGAAAAAAAAACTAAAATTAAGGGCTTTTGTAATTATTTCTATTCTTTAATCACCTCATGGATAAGAAAAGCATATAATGTTTTAATGACAATTATATATTACTTTAAAATAAAAATATGATGCGTGTTTACTTGTGATAAAATAGTAAACCTTGTTTTCTTTCATCTTGTATGGATATATTATTATCAATTTCTAACAACTCTCGTTATAACCGATGTTTGCTGTAAGAGAGCTTAAACTTGAAAATGTATGGTAATTTGGAAGGGTGGGTTTAAACCTGACAAAGTCAAACATCTCTAAACCATGGAGAGTTTCGAACCGTGTAAACACTCTATGAACGCGTCCTTATACGTGATACATATATATGAGTCATTAGGTTTTAGTGCCATTTCATTACCTTAGTAGTAGTAGTCTTCTATATTTTATGGACAAGGTGGATTTTGTTCGAACTAAAAAAATTGTCTTTCACAAACATTTCGAGTTTTTGTCGATGTTAATTAAGTTCACATAAGAAATTTTTTGGAAAATTGTGGAATGAAAAAATATATGCGCCATTAGGAGTTGGAATTAAAAGCCTTTTAAAGCCTGCAAATCTAAACCTTTTCGGACCTCCATATTTTCACATTGGAGGCAAACAAGACCTATGAATTATTTTGAAAAATAATAATTATGTTTTATTTTTTCTATTTGTCAATCTTCGCAACAAGTCAAGTAGAAATTCCATTTTCTGCAACACAATCTTTTAAGTGACACAAATTACTAGTAAGGAACACTATCATTAGCCTTCTTGATTTTTAGCACAGCGTGGAGTAGATCACTTAGTGAGTTTTGAGTAATTTGGGGAATAATTTGCGAATCAGGTTCGGATGGTTCCCAGCAGCCTTTCAGTCTATACATTAGAAAATGGCTCTTCAGGTTAAGCTGGCCTTAATTGGAATAGGGTGGGACATTTAAAAACTAAAATTCCAACCTCGATAGCGTGTGAGATTTTTTGCGGCGAGGACAGAGTTTTTTCGTGGTAAGTCTTTTACCTTTTAATAAAGCCCCGGGGCTCTTGGTCATTGGGCAGTCCTGCCTTTTTTATCGAATAGGTGACAGATGAATAAATTTGTGTAATGAAGGTTCGCCTCAACTTCTATAGTCACAGCCCAGGCACCAATGGCATCTAGTGAACATAATATAATTCTTTCAAAAAATATTGGTGAACCCTTCCACAGTTGTATATTTAAAAGAAATTCCGGTAGAAAAGGATGATAGCAGGAAGGTCAAGTGGAAAATAATCATTTTTTTCTAATTTTTGTCATAGCGACGTTTCGTTGGTCAAATTTTCCAACCTGATCAGGCTAAAATATTTATTATAAACCGGTAATAACAAAATTTAAAAACCACACACACAACTACAGCCACTGGTTAAAACAATTGTTAATAAAAGGATGTTGCTATTTACAAATTTACCTAAATAAAAATTATTTAACTACAGTTTTTCGTCAAACAACTTTTTCTGTAAAAACAAAACTGAAAGTCTTTCAGTTGAGCCCAACACATTTTAAATCTGATTCAGCAAAAATTTTGATAGCGACAATATTTATAAAGAATTGAAGGTCGATGAACTCTGTATTTATAGTCAAAGACATTTACATCTGACTAAATTAAATTTAGAAAATGATTGTTTAAAAATTCTTAAAGAGTAATATAATTGTGTTCTCCTTTTTTATTGTCGCTATGTTGAGAATACACTTTTTTGTGTTAAAAAAGACGAAGTCAGTTTAATTCCAGATACTTTCAATTCTTATGAGAACAGATTACAATTTACATTTGAATTGGAACCAATAGTGATGAATCCGATCCGAGAAAATCGTCTAACTCACTCGACTTCACTCGATTCTAAAAAAATTGCACGATATTTTACTCGATTAGTCTTTTGTTTTGATCGGATCGGATCGTCTCGTAGTAACGAACGATAACGATGCTGGCAATTGATTTTTGACTTTTGAAATAAAAAATGCACTGTAAAAAATAATGGAAAATTCTCCATACAAATGTAACGAATTTTTTCAATACTTGGTATGGAAATATGTTTTTCCGAGTTTCACTACATCAGTCTGAAAAAATTTCATGACATTATGGAAAATATCCATTCTAATCGTAAAATACCCAATTTTGGTATAGAAAAATTACCTTACTACAAAATTCCATACATGGGTAAGGGAGAATTACAATACATTAAAAAATATAGATTTTCATACATGTTTGGTAAAATTCCAATTTTTTTAAAACAGTAATAATGATAAATTGTATGTAATTATAATTGCATTATTTTTACAATAGTTAATAAATATTTGTTTTATTAGTTCAGTTTTAGTAACTTTATAAATATTTAATACTCATTTTGTAATAAAGAAACTATAAATAAACAAAAAAATTTACGTCACTTTACTTAATTGTAAGATACATTACAAGTAAATTAAAATGTTACAAAATTATTTTCTTCTTTTAAACAAATAAATTTCCAAAAATTATAACCAAATAAAATAATTTAAAGACAAGATATTATTACGTGCTAGATAGCGTAATTTTGTAAAATCATTTATTTCTAAAAAACTTTAATTATATAAAAATTGAATAAATTCTATTATTTAAATAAAAATCCCCTTCAATATATTATATGGGGCAAATTTTTTCAAGTGTCCAACGTCAAAATTAAAAGTTGTTGAATTGGACTAATACACTGTTAAAAAAAGGAGTTGAAATTTAACTCCCTACGGGACTCTATAAAAGTCGCACGCCTTGAAGAGTTGAAGTAAAGAGAGTTAACGCTTAATCCTTCAGTCCCCACTCTTCTTAAACATGGAGCCTATGAGACTCACTCACCTTGGGGAGTCAATTTTTAACTCTAAAATCTCAACTCCCAACTCCAGCAACCGTTAACTCCCCAAATTTTTAACAGTGTATTTGCACAAACTTTAGTGCTATGGGTAAGTACTTTAACCACCAAATATTATGCAATTTAATTTAAAATTGTAGAGGAGGAAGGCAGGGACGGCGGAGCCGGGGGGGCACAGGGGTCAATGCCCCCCCCCTAGAAATATCTCGATTGGGCAATGTATGGGCTTGCCCCCCTCTGAAAATTGACTTATAATTTTAATTTTTAAATAAATATGTAAACAACTTTTTAAAAAAGTACAATCTTCTTAGTTTTAAGTTCAATAAAATTTTATACAATAATTAATGTTATTATCAGGGTTGCTATGACTTTCTTAGAACAAAATACCATGACTTTTCCAGGTTTTGCAGACCTTTAATGTGCATTTTTTGGTCCGAGTCTTTAAATTATTTCAAAAATTTTAACCAATCTGATTATTCAGTGAAAAAAAGTAAGTAGAAATACATTACTGTAGTGTCTGAAACAAACTTTTGTTTGTGAGGCTGTTTTATCGTTCTTCGAGACTGTTTTTAATCAAATTTTAATAAATCTGGATTTGTACTTAACAGAATTTTAAGTTTAGCGAATTTATTTTTAACATAATTTTTGTTTTACAAAATTTTTTTAACACAAACTTCTTATTTAAAGAATTTCTATTTAACCAAATTTTAATTCAGCAGAATTTTCTTTTCTTAAAAGTTTGAGGGTCTTTACATGTCAAAAAAAAGTAAATCTTCAAGTGGTCCTTCAATTTTAGTTCTTTTCAGCAAAATTATAGTTCTATACTAGAAGTAATTCGACCCCAAAGGATTTTTCAAAATATTGAAAATTGTGAGAGTTATAGCAGTTTGAACTTTGATGGTACTTATTTTTCATTTATCTATAACTTCATTATTATTAAACCGATTTTAATAAATCCAACGCCAATTATCAGGGAATACTGTGTATTTTATGTTAATTGTAGACCCAAAATTAAATTTTTTAATTTGGACCAGAAAAAAGTGAAAATAAAAATTTATTTGCCTTTTTGATCAATTTTGACCCTTTTTACTTTATTTATTAAAACACAATATTATTCCTTATTCTTTCATCTTTAGTTTTAAAAAAGAAAAATCTTGGAGACTTGATTACATCCTGAGATATCAGCATTTTTATAAAATTAAATTCCTCTAAATCATAGAGAAACAGTGTTGAAGTTTGCATCACATTCATTTGTTTTTTATTGAAATATTTTTTGACTCTTTATTCATGAGATTATAAGGTAAAATCATATAAAGAGAACAACATCTAAAGGCCTAATAAAGTCTCCAAATTCTTTTTTTTTTAATTAAAGTTGTAAAAGTAAGGAATTATATTGTGTTTTAAAAAACAAATAAAACAAAGATGAAATTGATTAAAACGTAAATAAATATTTTTTTTTTTTTTTTTTTCATATTAAAAAATTAAATTTTTGGTCTACAATTGACATAAAATATACAGTATTCATTATAATAATTTAAGTTTGATTATTAAGTTAAGTTTAATAATAGACTAATAATAGTCAAGTTATCGACAAATTAAAAAATAAGTACCATCAAATTTTCGATTTCTATAATTCTCACAATTTTTAAAATTTTAAAACATCATTTGGAGTCGAATTACCTCTAGTATAAAAGTATAATTTTTCTGAATAGCATTTAATTTTAATCAAAAGACCAGTTGCAGAGATCTTTACAGGTAAAAAATAGTAAATGCAAGTGGCCCTTCTTTTGTAGTGTTATTCAGCAAAATGATTAAAAAATTATTAATAATAAAAACCTGGTTTTTGATTAAAAAATTATTCATAATAAAAAACCAGGTTTTTATATGCTTTATTTTACTCCCCCCCCCCCCTTATCTTTAATTAAAAAAAATAATTTGGAGACTTTATTAGGTCTTGAGATATTGTTCTCTTTATATGATTTTACCTTATAATCTCATGAATAAAGAGTCAAAAAATATTTCAATAAAAAACAAATGAATGTGATGCAAACTTCAACACTGTTTCTCTATGAATTAGAGGAATTTAATTTTATAAAAATGCTGATATCTCAGGATGTAATCAAGTCTCCAAGATTTTTCTTTTTTAAAACTAAAGATGAAAGAATAAGGAATAATATTGTGTTTTAATAAATAAAGTAAAAAGGGTCAAAATTGATCAAAAAGGCAAATAAATTTTTATTTTCACTTTTTTCTGGTCCAAAATAAAAAATTTAATTTTGGGTCTACAATTAACATAAAATACACAGTATTCCCTGATAATTGGCGTTGGATTTATTAAAATCGGTTTAATAATAATGAAGTTATAGATAAATGAAAAATAAGTACCATCAAAGTTCAAACTGCTATAACTCTCACAATTTTCAATATTTTGAAAAATCCTTTGGGGTCGAATTACTTCTAGTATAGAACTATAATTTTGCTGAAAAGAACTAAAATTGAAGGACCACTTGAAGATTTACTTTTTTTGACATGTAAAGACCGTTGAGTAAGACGAAATATTAAATAGTTCAGGGTATTCGAAAAAAATGGAAATTTAGCGTTTTATTAATTATATTAAATAACAATTAATGCAACTAAAATATCGGATAAATAATGAAGATTTGGTGAAATGGATATTCTAAAATAAAAAAAATTCGTCGTATTAAAAATTCTGCTCAATAACAATTCTGTTAAATAAAAATTTGGTTTAATTTCACCGCAAAAAAAAAGCTACACTAAAAACTTTTATGTATTAAAATAATCTGCAGCGCGATTCTTTAAGCCAATTTCAGATTATTTAAATTCCATTTGGTATAAAAAAAAGAGCGTTGCAGATTAATTTAATCTGAAACAATGTTCTGTGTATCCAAATAAGAGCTAACTCATTTTTTTCAGTGTAAGACAGTGAATAAACGCTAAGATATAGTAATTTACGAAAAAGTGGATAATTTTTTTAAAGAAAATACTATTAACCAGGATTATTTTGTGCATAAAACATGCTTCATTCAATTTCAAAATTTTTAAAAGTAAGCATTTTTAATAGTAATTCCAGAAAGCGTAGCAACCCTGATTATATATATATATATATATATGTGTGTGTATATATGTATGTCTGTGTAGGTATATATATATATGCATTGCCCCCCTCCCCCCCTAGAAAAAATAGCTTCCGCCGGCCTTGGGGGAAGGGGTTGAAGATTTGGGTAAAGTATATAAGAACATTGAGTTTTTCAAAAAATCGTAGCCGCTAAACAACGAAATGAAAAAAAATTTCACCTAAATGTTTTCAAAAGATCCTGCTCTTTCACATAGTGAAAAAGTATTTTTTTAAAAATCGAAATTTAACCCTTTTTTTTGAAAATTAAAAATTTTTCTGACTTTTTTTTCAAAATGGACCCTTTTTTTCTTGTTTTTTTTTTTTAAAGAAAGCTCAAGTTGTGTACTTTAAACATACCAAAAAAACAAAATGACGTTTTTTGTTGTTTTCGAAATTATTAATTAATTAATTAATAAAAATTTATAAAAATTAAAATAATTTACAAAAAAAATTAAGCTACGGCAATTATGAATACACCACTTTGAAGCTTATCCAAATGCGCATCCAACGAGCCTTATATGAAGTATTTTGGATAATTTTATGATTTATAAATATTTTTTTATAAAAAGTTAATTAACAAATAAATATCGTCCATAAAAATAAAGGTAGAGTGCTACATTTTTTTTTAATAGGAAGGTTTTACAATCCTACATTAAATAATATCTATAGCTAAAGTATTTCCAACCATTGAAAATTTAAATAAGACATTTTTATATCAAAATTCATAACACTACATTAAACCCGCACTAAAACTCAAACATCTATAAATTAAGTTTGGATCAAAATGTTAAATATTTTCTCCAAGAGGAAGCAGAAAGTAATTAAATTGAGTTTTAAAAATGATGCACATAATATTAAATATTAGAATCAAAAAATTTTAAATACTATTATAAAAAGATTTAAAGTTTTGTAATTTTGAAAACGAATAACGATATAGGTATATAAAATTAAATTATACAAATTATTATAAAAAAATATAATATTTAATTGTTAAAAAATGAATAATAACTGTTCTGTAGAAAATGACATAAAAATATTAGGCTCTGTGGTTACACGAGTAGCTTTAAAGAAGTTGTGCAGCGCGACGCGGCGCATGCATAAAGATGTGGATGTAAAAATATCTTATTTAAATTTTCAATGGTTGGAAATATTTTAGTTAGATATTATTTAATGTGGGATTGTAAGACCTTCCTATTAAAAAAGAATTTAGCACTCTACCTTTATTTTTATGGATGATATTTATTTGTTAATTAATTTTTTATAAATATTTATTTATAAATCATAAAATTATCCAAAATACTTCATATAAGGCTCGTTGGATGCGCATTTGGATAAGCTTCAAAGTGGTGTATTCATAATTGCCGTAGCTTAATTTTTTTTGTAAATTATTTTAATTTTTATAAATTTTTATTAATTAATTAATTAATAATTTCGAAAACAACAAAAAACGTCATTTTGTTTTTTTTTTTTTGGTATGTTTAAAGTACACAACTTGAGCTTTCTTTAAAAAAAAAAAGAAAAAAGGGTCCATTTTGAAAAAAAGTCAAAAAAATTTTTAATTTAAAAAAAAAACGAGTTAAGTGATGACTTGTGAAATTGGCAACCCTGATCATAAAATCCTTCTACCAATCAGACAACTTCTTAAAGAACGCATGCGCAGTACCGCAGTTCAGCGCATTTATGTTGTGAGGTTACAATATTGCATAAAGTTCATGTGATACACATCTACAAATTATATTATATTGTTATTACAGTAATCCCTCGATAATCGTGACAACCTATGAAATTTTCCCACCCTTCAACCTCGATAGTCGTACGCCGCAGAAGTCACGCCTCTTTGGCGATTTTAGGAACGTATGCTTCATAAATGTCCCCCGGAGGCTTATTATTTGTTTGGCTTATAAAATTTGTATGATTTAAAATTTTGATGTAACTTTTAGTTTAAATTTTTTCAGTGATTTTTCAGTAAACAGTTTACTTTACTTTAAAAGTAAATTCTATTTATTTTTTAAAAACTTTTAAATTTATGTTAAAAATTTATTTTAATTATATTTTTTATTTTTTAACAAATATAAAATTAAGTTGAGAACATGCTTCCGATCGACTTTTAGGCTTAAAAAAAGTCGAAAAGTCGCATAAAATAATAATTTTAAAGAGATCAATTTAAATTCGAATAGTTTGAAATCTGAATGAATTAAATCAAATTTGTTCTTAAAATTCAAACATGTTATCAAATATCTATACTTTTCATTTTTAGAAATTAATTTTTCGAACGACTATATTAAGGATTGTCACCGGCAATTGAAGGAAATGAGCTAGAAGTCTGAAATTTTTACATATTGTTCCTCAAATCACAGGTTCTTATGGAAACTCACCTAAATCTTCGAAAAAAATATGATGGAAATGAGCTTAAATTCTGAAATTTAGATATTATGAAGAAAATATCGTTAAATTTCAATTAGAAAAGTTTAGAAAAAACTGACCATGGATTTACTGAATAAATAATTATCAAAGTTGTTTTTTACCAAAAGTGAATGATGACCTTGAAACTAGCACTTGCGCGGTAACATCACTCTTAATTCAAATGTAGTAATATAAAAGCCATAAATTTTTCTTCTACACTAAAAAATGTTAATTGTTTTTGTTAATAAAACAAGTTGTACATCTTTACCTTTATAATATTAAAGTCACTTTTATATTTCAAAACTTCTAGACTCTCTGATTTCAAGAAATACACAAAATTTGAGGTTAGGATTACATAAACACTACGTCTGCGCACAACAAATCTAAAGTGGATATTGTCAACATAATTTCTACTAATTTTTGCAGGAAGCTTATTTAGCAGAATTTGTAACATTTAAATAAAAAAAAATATGCATTATGTATTTTTTCAACTTTTTCAAATAAATCAGTCGATAAATATTATATATTAATATTTTTCACCAAGTTTGAGAAACAAATATTTTACTTTCTTTAAGTTGAAACCCTGCGTGATAATGGAGCTAATACACGGGAATTGGACAACAATCCCCTTACCGCGCATCTCGCCATTGACAATCCTTAAGTTTATGAATATTATAGTAATTATGTTTCTTATTTGACGTTTGAGGATATTGAATTTGTAAATCCTAAAGTTTTTTTGAATTTTACTTAATCTTATTTAATTACATTTTCAGAGTTCTTTAAACAGATAATTAATTATTTGTAAAACAGAAATTTCTATTGCACCCAATTTTCACAAATGTATATAATTCTCCTGCACTGACTAGTGACGCGCGCACGTTGGAAAGCGTACGACTATCGCGGTTGGGGCCCGCCTACATTGGTTACGACTATCGAGGGTCACGACTATCGAGTGTCACGACTATCGAGGGATTACTGTATAATAAATTTCAAAACTATTATTCTTAAAAATAAGTATTTAAAACAAAAGTCTCCAAAGTAATATAGGTTGCTTGTAAATTTCGCGCTAAATATTTGTAGGTTAGGAAGTTTAGTTCTTAAAGATACCAATTTCATCTGCTTTTTTCACTTTTTTTTCATATGACAACCGAACTACAGAATATATAAATGTGAATTATTCAATAATTAGTGGGTTTTTTACAACATTTTAAAATGTTTTCTACTGCATAATAAGTTTATGAATAATTTACAAATAAAAATATTACTATTAAAATATTTGTTAGGTGTTTTAATAGCAGTGTACCACTTCCCGAACACAAGGTAAACAACAGGTAATTGTGCTATGTTACAAAAATTTTAATTTTTTTAAATTTAATAGGATATATTATGTCTATGGCGTGTGAATTATATAGTAAGCATCATAAGTTTTCTAGTAATCCAAAAAAATTCTGAAAATTAGTGAAATTTAAGTTTTAATATGAACTTGAAAAAAGGTGTCCCACTACCCCTGACTCTACCCTACTTACAAATTGTAAAGACTTTATTTAACCTTAACTTTTCAAGAGCGCAAAATCTGGTTATGGTAACTTCAGTTTTTAAATTTTACAGAGCATTTCTCTTTTTTTTCTATAACTTCTCAAATTATAATTTTTCAATAATGGCTCAATAAGAAAAGATACTTCACACTAAAAATTGCACCAATTGTCTGAATTAAATTTACATTTTGCTTGACAGAAGTAAAATATAATCGTGTTGAGTTAAGGTTTTAAAAGTTTTAAAAGTTAATTTTCTTTTAAATTATATTTACCATCTTTTATCTAATTAAAATTGCATTAAAAGTTAACTTCTCTATTTCTAAAAGCAAAATAATGACTTCTAACGTAACCACTTTTCAAGTATGTGTCCAATTTCTCCTTAACTCTGTTATCCTAAAAAGTATACTATTTTATTATTTCCTTTAAGAAAAAACTACATTTTCTGAAAAAAAAATCTCTTTTGTAAAATATTTTAAACATGAAATGCATCTAAGGTGTTTGACTTTTAATATTCATGGTAAATTTATGTCTTTTACATTAAAAAGTGCATGGGTCATAAATAAACTTTTGAAATAATGCAAAGCACTTTTAAAAGCGAGAAATATGACTGCAGTGCCAGGTACATAAAAGATAGATTTATTTAGTGACATCACACGCTAAACAAGAAAAAATATTCATATTTCTTCTTCATTCCTTTATAACACTTACTCCATAATTGCTAACTATAAATCAATCCTCTTAAACTATAAATTCTCAACGCCTGAATTGCTTATCGAAAATATTTAAATATTGACTTTTTGTATTTAACTACAAATACACTAACAGTCAATAATACTGACCTATTATTTGAAATCACTTAGTTGCAATTATTAATTTATTTTATTTATCTTGTTCACATCATTTCAAAAAATGAAAATACCAAAATCCCACAGAATTCTCAATTAAATGGAATAATGATTTTCGTTAAAAAGAAGATTAAAATTAATAGAAAAGATAATTAATTTTCAAATTTAATTACATTGTTTTTATTAATTTAATTAAACGTAATATTCAACGAAAATTAACAAATTGATTAATTTTATCAATTTAGAATGTTGGTTTTTAATACTTTTTAATAATATCAATTGTTTAAGTCTAATGAGAGTAACAATTTTCAGACTTAATTTATTATCAAATTAATCAATTTTGTGATAAAATGTTACAACTGGTTGTACTTTGATAAGGTTCTCTTCATATATAAGAAGAATGATTTATTCAAGATAGTACCTTTCATGTAACAGTGTTTTTCTCAAATGTCTCTTTAAGAATCAGAAACTTTTAAACTTTCTTTTTCAACTCAGATAAGTTTGTAGAGTGCACATTTAAAATTAAAATTTACATTATTTGTTTCGTCACAACGCTGTTGTATTGATTTGAAAATAAACTTTGAATTCAGAAAAAATATGAGGATTTATCTTCTAATCTTTTTGGCTATATTAATTGCCAGCCAGAGTGAGTCAATTATTAGAATTCCTTTTCTTAAAGGTGAGAAAAATATTTTTAATTATTTCCAATTACTTTTAATATAATATCCTATCATGCTTTTGTCAAATTCTATATTTAACAAATATAATTTCATCCAGTAATCATTGTGATTTAAATTATTAATACAAATTCTATATTCCATTTCATTTATTCAATAAGACCAACAGTCTAAAAATCAATTAAATGTTTATTATTATATAAAAAACTATAGCAAATTTAAATTTAACAAATATTCACTGTCCTTATAATATTTGACAAGTAAATGTATAGTTTAAAAAAAAAATTCTAACTATTTACAATAATGTTGTTTTATTTCAGAATTAAAAAATTTTGCTAGAAAAAGAGCACTCGATGACAAATTAAAGAGTTTTCTTGATGGCTTAAAAGATATAATGAAAAAAGGAAGCGAAAGTTTAAAAGTTCCTGTCTTAGATCCTTTTAAATCAGATCCAATTGCTCTATCCGTTAAGACACCAGACTTAGTGTAAATTAATTTTATTACAATATAATTTAAATTTTCTAAACATATTTATATGAAGAATATAATTTTATTATTTAAAATAATAAAAATACTTATTTACTTTTAAATTCTAAAATACAGTGAAGCGCCGCTCGAGCGTACTTTCAATTAAGCGTCGCTCAATTGTTATTTGGAAAATTTAATTGACAAAATTATCATTATTTTTTTCCATAAAACTTATTTTTGTTTAATTCATATAAAATAACAAATAATAAAAATTACTTATTTCCAGAGGTGATTTAACATTGGCGAGTATAAATATTGATGGTTTGTCAAATTACGATGTCAACAGAGCATCATTTTCAATCGTGGGCTTTAAAATGGGCTTTTCTCTTGAATGGCCAAAAATAGAAGGATCTGTATTAAATTATAATATATCTAATGGCCGATTAATGAATTTTGCTAATTTCTTTGGAAGTGGAAGTGCAATGTAAATTATAATTTTTTCTGCAATTTTTAAACAAGTTCTACAATAATTGATTAAGGAAGAATTGGACACATACTCAAAAAGAGGTTATGTTTGCACTTGTACTTTATTTACTCTCCCTTTAACGGGTTCGAAGGCTCCACTTCTTTTACATTTTTATTACAATATATTTCTTATAACTACCTTTTTACAATCGTAATCTACTTAAATCTAAACGCCATCTTAACTTATTTTAATCTATTATTCGCCATGTGCCTGGGCTTCCACTTCCCGTTCCTTTTGACAAATCTGGCTTTATCCCTTTTTTCGACCACCCTTTTACATTTTACTATACTCTCTCACTCATACCTTACTATCCACTCTTTTTCTCACTTCTCCATTTATTCCACTTTCGTCATTAACCCCCACACTTTCTTCCATTCCTAACATACCCATGCACTCCATACCTACACACAATCACACTTTTATAACCTCTCCTGTCTCTTCCCTCACTTTCCATCTTATTCCATCCACCCAGACACAATCTCTCCTCATCCTTACCTCACCCCCTTTCCTTCTTCCTGCCCACGCTTTCTCTTCCAAGAACCACCTTATCCTTCTCTCTCTCCATGTTCTATCTTCATATATCTTCTTCCCACTCCCTCTCAGCCTTCCCCTTAATTTCATGACTTCATATTTGTCCTTCTCATCTTCCAACTCCACTATCCACAATTTTATTGTCCCCTGATCTACTCCTCTAATTCCCGTAACCTTTTTTATTTTTACCTTTGCCCCAATTCCTGTAAGCAATCTTTCTACTTCCTCTTTGCCTTTCCTACACCCTACTTCCAAACCTCTAATCACGATGTTCCGCTTTCTTTTTTCTCTCTCGAGCAACTCAACCTGACTCGCTAACTCTTTCATTTTCCTTTCCAAATTATCATCCCTTACTTCTCCATTCTCTCTACTTCCTTCCTATTCCCCTATCTCTACAACCTCCAATCCACCCTTCTCATTCTTCCCATCTCCTTCACTCCAATCCGATATTTCTTTCTCTTACTTGTTCATTCTTTTCCACATATTCTCTTTTTCCATTTTCCAATTTTCCTCCCACTTTTTTAAATTCCTTTCCATCCCTTCTATCTCCTTTTTTATTACCTCCGTCTGCTTATCTCTTTTTTCTTCTATATCCCTATCAATCTCAATTCTGTCCCACACCTCTATCCATTCTTTATCGAACCTTTTTACCAACAACTTGACAAACTCAAGTAAGTCGATGCAGTCCTGACACTTCATAATTTTCCCGTCTTTTCCCTTTCCTGTTTCGCCTATAATATTTCGTATCTCCGACATTTTCCCGCGTATACTACTTGAGTCAAATTTCGCCATTCTAGATCCCTACCTTACTTACACTTCATTCGCTCTTCTCGTCATTCACTCTATCTCTCGCATTCACACCCCACTCTTTCCACCTAACCTCACAATTTACGCTTTCCTTTTACCTTCTTTATCTTTCCCATTCACACTATTTTCTACTTACATTCTTTTTCAACCATTCACCTTACTTTGCACATCACTTTTCACTCACACCACTACCCACCCTTAACTAATAATAACCGAATTTTCCAAAAAACAATTTACCCTTCACAAACGCGTGCACTACTGTACGGTACCGGAAACGGAAGCCAGTTATGCTTGCACTTTGCAGTTACTATTTTGCTGTTTAAAACAGAAACCTTAACTTTTAATGTAATTTTATTTAGATTAAAGGTGGCAAATGTAATTTAGAACAAAACAAACCATTAAAACTCATAATTTGATAAAAATGAAAGATTTTTGAGATTCAAAAACAAGTTTATAGTTTTTGTCTTCTCTCTAAAACGTTTCTAAATTTGCAAAATTTTTAATTTTTATCCAATTCTGAGTTTTAATGATTCATGTTGTTTTTAATTTAATCTACTACCCTTCGTCTGAATGATATGCCATTAAAGTTGGTTTTTTTATCTGAAAAAGTAAAATAATGACTTCAAAAATAACCTTATCTCGAGTATGTGCCCAATTTCTCCTTCATATGGGTGATTCTCCGTTTTGCGCACAAATTGTTGATAGAAATTGTCAATTTTTTTTTTTATCAATATCATAAAAGTTAATATAAATTCTTCAATTTAAAGGATCTGAAATGAAGTGTCTATGCGCAGGGTGGCCAGACTCTCGAACCGCAATATTATGGACAAGAAGACTATAATAATGAGGTAGAACTTAGGTGGTGGGGGTACAGTTCGAGTACGTCAGAAATCCTTTGCCTCAATAGGCATACCTAAAGTTAGACACTGTGCGCGATAGCTTTCTGCACACAAAAATACAACGTGAGACCAAATTTAAAAAAATAGTCTAAAATACTGAAAATGCGAAGAAACATAATTACTTTTATTAAAATAACTTACAAAATTCGAAAAATTTCGTAACCTGAAAGAAAATATAGTTATATATTGTCATCTTCATATTTTTCAGTTAATCATAATTTTCCAGTGATTATCCATTTGAAATTAAAAAAACTCTGGAAAAACTAACAATAATCATATGATTATTGAAGAAATATGTCTTTAAAATAATAATATTTTTGTTTAAAGTTGTATACATTAATCAGAATGCAACAAAACAAAATGTATACAGAGTTGCATAAACGTCAAAATTTGAGGTTAAGTTGAGGTTATGAACACACTGGTTTCGAAAAACGCACATAATTATCAAAATATCCACATAATAATTAGCTTTTATACATTAAATAAAAAAACTAAGACAAGAATCTGGATTTGCATACAAACTGATGTCATATTACGATTAATATTATTATCCGTATTTCTTTATAATATTTTTATCAGATGTTGGCAATTATGTTTAGCAAAAGTTTTTCAGGGTGGCCACAACAAAAATAATTAAAAACGTGCGCAGAAGTTTACCGCGCACAGTGTCTAACTCGAAGCTATGCCTACTAATATAAGGAGAAGATTCCATCACGTACCCCCCCTTACTTAGGTTCTACCTCCTTATTATAGTCTTCTCAAGAAGACTAGAAACAGGAGTACAAACTCGGCTGCTTAAAATCGGGAGCAATGGTCCAAACCGTGGCAGTATGCATAGGCGTGCTACCCCGAGGCGCGGTCGTCTTCTGCGCATTCCCACCACCGATTTCACTGATGCATATTTTCATGCGACCAGAATTCATGTAGTTAAGCATATGGTGGGAATTGGTGGGGATGCGCAGAAAACTACCGCGCCTCGGGGTAGTACGCCCAAGCGTCCTGCCACAATTTGGACCATCAGTCCCACTCCATGTTGTGTCTCCTGTTTCTAGTCTTCTTGAGTCTTCTTGATTATGGAATTGTCGACACAAAATTATGGTACATTATGGTACTCATGTTTAATGCGCATGCGTGGTGCGAAATTCAAAATTTTAACATGTCAAATATTTGAGGACAATACTTTTTATAGATAAAATAGTAATTATTAATATTTCTAAAATAACATATATTGAAAAATTTTAAGTAAACTATCTAATACAACTAAATATATAATATATATTGATTCAATGTTTCATATTTTGCTACTTAAGGAAAAAATGTTGTCAGTCTCAGTTAAAAAAAGTTACAGTTAATAATTTTATATAAAATTACTTATTTTCTACACAATATTTTAAAGTAAATAAATATTAAATGCGATGTTAATAAAATAAGTCCTGTATTAAGGAGGTTCTATCGTAAACAGAATTAACATTACCATTTTCATCAAATTTGGTGTACTGATAGACAAAGGTTTTATAATGATGTAGTTACAATTTTGTGACTTCAAGGTACTTGTGAAAAAAGTTATAAGCGTTGTTGTTTTTTAATATTTTTGAACATTTAACATTGAGTCTTATGAGAAATGAGTAGTTTTTCATATATATTTATTTACCACAAAGTATTTAACATCACCAAATTGATGAAACTTTTTCTAATACAATACAGATGTATAAGGATTAAATATCTAATAAAAAAAGTGTCATTATGTACCTGTGAGAGTTGCAATAAATTAATTTGTACAAATATTTCACGTTTTACATGATACAGTTCAGACGTTCTGACATTTTAAAGTGTTAATTTTGATCACACATGAAAAATAGTCATATTAAAACAATAAATAATGTTAATATAGTTAATAAATACAATTGTTTAATTATATATTCGTAAAATTAAATTTAAACCTAACCTCAAAATAATGGTCTCTGTTTTGACTAATACCGTCATACCATAGAACCTCCTTAAAACATCTGATTTTACATTTTTGTAATAGAGGATTTATATAAATATTCATAATAACAATTTTATATAAAGCGTAGTATGATAATTATTAATGAAGATAATATTGAATAATATTTGACAAGCAGGCCCGTAGCCAGAAATTTTTTTCGGGTGGGGGCAAATTCCATACCTGTAGCGTCCGTAGCAAAAAGTTTTTTTCTCAACGAGTAAAAAGAAAACGCGCAAACAGTTGAGAACAATTACTTATCACTTATACTTTCTACAAATATTATACAATACATTAGCTTCTAGAAAATATCTGTAAAGTAATGCTTTTCAAATATTAAATAGTTGTTAAAACAACTATGAATATGAACTATAACAATTTGAAAATAACTACTTACATTGTTTTACGTCCTTGCTATCGCAGCATACAAAATTTGGGATTGGGACATGTGAATAGAACTGTATAAACAACCAATAAACGACGCATTGGTATATCGGGAAAAATTATGGTACAAATAGGGGTCAATAGTAGATGAGTTGTGGTACATGGTACAGGTGCTAAAATTATGGTACAAATCAATAATTATGGTACGGTCTGGCCACCCTGGTCTATGGTGGGCCGGACAAAATATTTATTGTATACGCGGAAAATCACCCTTATATATTTATATATAATATTGTACATTTAATCAATATGTGTAACTTTTCTCTAGGTTTTCTATTGAGAACCTTAAATTTTCCATTGATCTATCACTAGCTGTTAATCAAACAACCAAGTTTCTTTTCCTTAAGGATGTGAAAACTGATATTTCTATTGGGGACAATGAGGAGGACAACGGCGTTGAGGTATGTTTCATCTTTGCAACTCCACAGAGAATTTTCGTTTTTTGGAGCATAGGTGAACTGCAAGCAATGAAACTTTAAAATTTTAAATAAAAATCTATTAGTTTACGAGATTTGAAATTTGAATAAAAATTTAACATGACAATATCTTCCATTCTACACTGAAAAACATTTAGTCGAGAGATTCAACTATACCATGGGATAGTTGAGTGAGAAACAGTTAAAGTAATGACTTTTTTTGTTAATCTAACTGTGTTCGGGTTTTTAATTTTACTACTTTTCTTGTAGTTAAACATTAGTAGTTCAACTTACTACTTTAAGTAGTTAAATTTCAAAGACAACTACAAAATCTCATTATACCAACTACTTTCTAAGTAGAAACAACTACTTTTGTAATTATTTTAACTACTTTTTCAAAGCCAATATAACTTTTTAAATTCAATTGAAGACCTATTGAACTACTCCGAGTAGTTAAAAAGTAGTCAAGTTTACTACTTTTTTTTTTAGTGTAACAGCTGTATCAACACTGCAAAAAATGATGTCTTCTAAGTATCTTATTTTAAGACACAAGATATTAAGAAAGCGTCTTACGGTTATTTCAAGCTATTTCATTGGTTAATAATTTTGAAAGATGCTTTCTCATTGGTTTAAAATTAAGACACCCCAAAACGTCTTAAAAATGAGGACAAAAATGTCTTAAAATAAGACAGTTGTTTTTACAGTGAAGGTTTGTTGTTTTTAAATGTAAAGAAAAATACAAGAAATGAGTTTAATTTTAAAACAATATTGTGTTTATAAAAATTTTTAAAAGCTAATAAATAATCATTGAATAAATTTTGAACAGCCAGTAAAAATTCAATGACTCAAATACTACACTGTAAAAACAGGTGTCTTACAAGTGTCTTATTTTAAGACATAAGACGCTTAGAAAGCGTCTTACAGGTATTTTTAAGACACTTTCTCAATAATGGTTTAAAATTAAGACATCCTAAAATGTCTTAAAAGTGAGGACAAAATAAGACACTTGTTTTTAGAGTGTAAAACAATATTACCTGGTTTTTCTTGAAGATTGCAAAAGATATACAATAAAACATTCCAATATGGAATTTTAACAAATAATTAGACCTAAAGTTTACCTGAAACATTAGTCTTAATAAATATAATAAAATTCTTAAGTTTCATTTCTCGGAGTTAACTTGTTCTGATATAACGGAAATCTTCTCGGAGTTAATTTTAACTATTGCTTTTTTTAATTGAAAACAACTTTTGTATAGTGGACTTTTTTTCGGTTTTTAATACGGAAGACGATGGCATTATTAATTTTCTAGTCAGGTGGAAAAAAATTCTGAAAATGTTTTAAAAACAAAAGGAAAAAAAAATCAAAAATGTTGTTTAAATTTACCCTCTTTTTGTAATTATTTGAGTTTCTCAGCAATATGGTCAATTAAAAAAATCAAACGAATTTTAAAAGATGAATAGAGACACTTTAAGAATGAAATATTGATTTTTTTGTATTCATTAAAAATATTGATTCAAAAAAAAATTGAGGCGACAAAAATTCAGGAAAATTGACCCACCCTAAAAACATATCTATCGCTCTAACTCGCCAAAGTCATATAAAATGAATGAATTATGGTTAGAATCCCGAAGCAAAAGAAGAAGGGGGCAGACCTAGTTGGGACGTCCAAAGAAGCTCTTAATAACAAATGTTTTTCCACAGGAAAGATATGTATTTGAAGAAAATATTCTAAATTTTTTGAAACTTAATATTGAGAAATACGTAGGATACATCAAATCTGCGAGGGATCCAAAGAAAAAAAGGGTTTTGCCGTGATTACTGCAGCTCGTCATTAGATCATCTAAAATCAAAACAAAAAGAAGGGACCATTAGTTAATGATCTAAAATGCACCGGATGGACGAAGTGATTTAAAAAATGTCGGATTAACTTTTATATAGAAATTTTTTTTCTAAAATGGACATGTCTGGGACTTTTTCTTATTTTAAAAATTAATATCGACGTTTCTCAAAAACGGTTCCAGTGATTATTTTAATTTTTGGTGGAAAATCATGTGTTTACACTTCAGAATCAAAATCAAAAGAAAATCCCAGGTGCTAGGACCTTTGGGTTAAAACAGTTTAAAACGCACCGTGAGTGATCATGGACTTTAAAAACACGGTTGTGTGCCGCTACCTGACTAATTTATGAATTAGAGACGGTTCCATTCAAAGTTATTTATTTCCATAAATAATATTCCAATTTGTCTGAAATGTTCCGAGAATACTTTCGAAATATTCTAGCAAGAAAAAAAAATCGATTTTCTCAAAATTATAACTAGGTCTGCCCTTTTACGTTTCCATTATTTTATCCTAGGTAGATTTAATTATATTGAGTTCACATTCGCTAGATTTAAATAAATAAAGCTTATTTCGAATTCCACCAAACTTTCCATATTCTCTTAGATTTAAAATTGTTATTTCGGACTGATTTTAGATTTGATCGGACAAATTCCTGATTTTCAATTTTCGACAGATTCCACCGGACAAATTTCCATTTTATCCAAGATCTAAAATTTTAATTTTGAATTTATTCGGACTGAATTTGAATTTTAAGTTTTCACCCGACTATTTTCTGACTTACCAAATTTTTTCAAATATATTTCGGACAAACCTAAATTAATTCTTCCAAAATTTCTCGGGCACATAACTACTTTAAGTAAACAATTTATGCATTGAGATATAAGTGAAAGAATTTTGATGCTTAATACATTGGCGGATCCACGGGTGGAGCTAAAACTCATAACCAAAAAAAAAAAAGGTCACATATTTTTGGTCTAAAAATTTCGAGCCTAAGGATGAACTCCCCCTCCTCCGGAGAAAGTTCTGGATTCGCCACTGGCTTAATAAATAAAATCTCATTTAGAAAATACGATATTGGTCTGAAGAATTAAAAAATAAGATAAAAGTAGGAAAAAAATTAATTTTATTTTTAATTTTAATTTAAAAAATGCTTGGTTTACAGTTTTACACTGATGGTCTTTACAATGATCGAGAACTATCAGAATTATTTAGTGCTGTCCTTTCTGAACTGGCACCTGCAGCTGTTAAAGACGAAGATGTGAAAAATACGTTAAATAAATCTATAACTGATGCTGGGAACAAATTCTTAAATGGAAAAAGTATGAAGGATCTGTTAGATCTTATGAAACCAAAATCCAAAATCTAAAATAAACATTAATTTATAATGAATATGTTAGTTTTAATTTAACCATAATTATATTTACTTACAAGTATTATTCCCATTACAATTTTCAGAAACTTTTCCTAGAATTTTAGACACAAGGTGAAATCTATACTTCTACTATTCTACTTCAATATATTACTTAAAAATTATTGTTAAATTCATCTAAAAATTATCCGCTTTTAAACTATTATAATGAAATTTCTATTTTATTTTCATTGCCTAAAAATCTTCTTTTAAAATAATAAAAATAAATTTAATAAGAACATGAAATTCTTTAAATTTTCAAAATGTTGCTTCACCTATAATAGAATGACTCATAATTTTTCATAATTGAACTTTATTTATTAATATTTTAATTATTATAACTATTATAGTAAGCTAAAAACAATTGAATTTTCATGATTTTCAAAAATTAAAAAAAAACATGACAAATCGTATGAAAAATTTTCTGCATCAACTGTACGCTGATAAAGTGATCTTAGTGATCTTAATATAAAAAGGGAATGAAATGAATATAACAAACATTAGTTTTTGCATCTGCTTATCATTCTGTTTTAATATAGTATCTAGTAAGTGCTTTAAACAAGTTTTAATTTTAATACTAATTTTCATTAAATGTAGGTTATCTGGTTTTTTCACAAGTTTTACTTGAAACAGTTTAAATAAATTATCACTGACTTACAAGTAAGTTAAACTATTTATTTTAATCCTGTTAAATAATAATTTGTTCTTATTTTAATAATTAGTTATACTATTAATTTTATAAATATTTATAACTTTTGCTATTATTGTATTTGAAAAAAAAACTAAAGTGATTACTAATTACGTTTTAGTAAAATTAAAAATAAGTTAATTTAACCAACTCTTTCATTAATTTAACCAAAACATTAGTAAATTTGTTTCTAGATCAGTTGAGCTAAAAAAACTAGATATTTGTTTATCAAATTATTAATTTTGTTAATTTAATCAATATTTTCTGTGCAAGAAAAAAAATTTAACTTAAAGGCAAACATTCTTGTTTTTTGTAAAATGTATTATATTTAGATCTTACTCAGAATTGCAACATTTTTACAAGCTTTGTAAAATCAGAAGCAATTATTACATTTAATTTTCTTACTGTTATTCAGGTCAAAATAAGTTAAATTTCCAAAGCATAAAATGCGGATATTTCCAATTATATTGTTAGTTACCTTCAGCTTAACATATTCCAATACAATAGAAGATGAAAAATATTTAACCAAAGGTAAATGAACATGTAATATAATATATTTGAAAAAAATTTTATTTGAGAGCTTAATATATTTATTAGTTTCAAATAAATTTTATTTGCTTCAAAAATCCAACAATTTACGTGGTTAATTTTACCAATATTTTCTCGATTTAATTATGTATATTCACATAATCCGTATATAATTAATAATTATTTATTTTAGACTACACACCTAGCTCCAAAACAGACTATTTGTTTCAAAAATTTCTCGAGCATTTGAAAATAGTTGTGAAAAATGGGAGCAAATTTTTAGGAATTCCTTCTTTAGATCCTTACAAAACAGGTCCAGTTAACAAGTTTTTTAACTTGGAAGATATAAAGTAATTAAATTCTTTAATTTCTTTACTATATAATAATTATAATAATTTGTATATTATTATTTGTAACTAATTATACACTGGTTGTTAATTTTATAATTGATTTATATTGTGATAACTAACACGATAACTAAATTAATTTTAAATGCAAATTTAATTACTAAATTAATTTTCTTCGTATATGTACTTGACATTTTCAGAGGAAATATTTCAGCTGATAGTGTAGCTATTTCCGAGTTATCAAATTATCAAGTCACTAGAGCTGAAATTAAAGGACTAATAATAAGAATGGGTTTTCAGTGGTTAAATATGGAAGGAAATATGACTGCTTATAATATTACAAACGGTAGATTCATGAATTTCATTAACGTTTTTGGACTTGGAGACGCAGTGTAAATATTAATTTGTCTAGAATATAGTATAATCTTCCTGCTTAGTAGAAAAAGGTCATTTCAAACAAACTTTGAATTTTAATAATTAAAAAATTTAAATATAATTTAGAACCAGCTAAAATTAGTAAACCAAGTTCAGGTTGAGTAAAACTAAAAACAAAAAATATAAAATATTGTTAAAATAATAAATAGTTATATAAAGATGCGAGAAATATAATATAACAGAGAATCTGAATATAATTAACTAATATAAGTAACTCATATCAGATTTGATAGTTTGTTCAATTTATAAGATAATTTTTTGCAATTTAACCATCTTTTAATTATTTCAATATCTTTAGAAATTTTAATATTATTTTTATAAATAATTTTATACCATTATTTCATTATAATTTATTTATTAATTATTATTGTATGTGAAGGAATTTTAGGATTAACTCTATTAAGTTTCATAATTCAATTTAAAGGTATAAATAAATTCAATTCAATTAATTTAAACAATATTTGTAATTTAATTTTATAAATTAATTTAAAATATAAATGAAATTTAATTAATAATTATAAATTTATTTAAATTATTTTTATAATAAAATTATAATGTTTTACTTAAACTATATAATTATTTTAATTTTTATTTAAAACATTAATTTTATTCAATTCAATTTTATTAAAGAATAGATCAAGTAAATTAATAAATGTTATCTATATTTATTAAATTAGGTCGTATACTTAAAATTTTTGTAATAAAATTAATTGAACCTAAAATTGAAGAAGTTCCTCTGCACTGAGAAAATGAGACATGACTGAGTACTGTCCGGACAGGAGTGGTTCCTGTCCAAATAAAAAATTTTAATTAGACAGCACTCATTGCTTTCTGGACATGAACCATTCCTGTCTGGAAAGGACTCAGTAATGTCTTGGACATTAATGAAATAGACAGTAGTGAACCCTGTCTAGACAGGAATGGTTAATGTCCAGACCTGAATGATAACTCTCCGGTGGTGAATTTAAAAGAAGGTTATAAAATGTAATAGACGTCATTCAAAAAAATGTACATTTGGACAAAACTACACTGAGAGACTGAAGATTTGAATATTTATAAAACTTGTTGAAATTTTATTATGTTAGGTTAGAGGTTAGGGAAAAACGTACTTTTTCTTAATATTTCAAAAGGGTCAATCCACTGACTTTTGTCTGTAAGCTGTTGCGGCAATATTTTTAATAATTCTAATTTTAAAATATGTGAAACGCCAACATTTTCTGAATTCAGTAAGCATATTAAAATGGTATAAATTTTCTTTCTTTTCGTGTTATTATTAATCAAAAAATGAAGGTTCACAAGCATATTTGTAACCTTAAATCTGTTTTTTTTTTAAAGATGTTATAATTCTTAGAGTAATTAATATAATATTTAACAGGCGAACGCTCCGTTTGTATACTAATTTAATTTAAATGCAACAATGTGAAATTGCTGTTTACTTAAAATATAAAAATTAACCTTTTTGAGTAAGAAATTTAAAATTTTTAATATTTCCTAAACGAGGCAAAACACGTTCGTCAAACTATATAGGCAAGTAGATTATATTAATATTAAATTATATTCAGAACCTCAAATTTGTAGGAGGTTCCATAAAAAAGTATTAAGCTTCGAAAAATAGTGAAACTTTATACAAGTATAAATATTTTAAATCAGAGTATCACTTTAAAATAATAAAATTTTACAATAAACCCATCTTTTCTGTGTTCAGAATTAAATAATTTATATTTCTAATAAGTTCTGATAAATATTATATTAATTACTCTAAGAATTAGAACATTTTTAAAAAAAGCATCAGTTTTAAGGTTACAAATATGCTTGTGAACCTTCATTTTTTGATTAATAATAACACGAAAAGAAAGAAAATTTATACCATTTTAATATGCTTACTGAATTCAGAAAATGTTGGCGTTTCACATATTTTAAAATTAGAATTATTAAAAATATTGCCGCAACAGCTTACAGACAAAAGTCAGTGGATTGACCCATTTGAAATATTAAGAAAAAGTACGTTTTTCCCTAACCTCTAACCTAACATAATAAAATTTCAACAAGTTTTATAAATATTCAAATCTTCAGTCTCTCAGTGTAGTTTTGTCCAAATGTACATTTTTTTGAATGACGTCTATTACATTTTATAACCTTCTTTTAAATTCACCACCGGAGAGTTATCATTCAGGTCTGGACATTAACCATTCCTGTCTAGACAGGGTTCACTACTGTCTATTTCATTAATGTCCAAGACATTACTGAGTCCTTTCCAGACAGGAATGGTTCATGTCCAGAAAGCAATGAGTGCTGTCTAATTAAAATTTTTTATTTGGACAGGAACCACTCCTGTCCGGACAGTACTCAGTCATGTCTCATTTTCTCAGTGTGAGTGAAGAGAATAAATAACTTTAAAATTTTTAATAATTTTAAAATATAGGATTTGAAAGTAAATTTTATTTAATTAATAAAATTGATTATAAATTTTAAATATGTAGGTATAAATTGCCCGTCAATTTAATTAAAATTAAATAAGTCGTAACAAAGTAAATGTACTGGAAAGTGTATGTAGAATTTTATAAAATTAAAATATTTTAAAAAATAGTGCTAAATTAAAAAACATATTATTTATTTGACTAAAGTAATAAATTTAAAAAGATCTTTTTACGTCTTTACATTCTACATGACATCATAAAAATAAATTTATCCCTCTAAGTAGTTAAAAATACATATAAAATGCAATTTTCCAGATTTACTCTTCGAGATTTTAATCTATTAATACAAATCACTCTCGAACTGAAAAAATTTAAAATATGTATAAAATCCGTGGAGTCGGAAATTTCTCTTGGACGATTCAAAGTAAGCTTTTTATTTTTTGAAATTTGTATTAAAATTTTAGAAAAATATTATTTAAATAATAATAAAATAAATATGTGCAAATAAAATAAATTTATGAGTTATCAAAATAAAGTTAAACTTTTTTAATATAAAATTAAATATAGAATAATTAGTTTAACTAATAAAAACGAGCTAAAAGTCTATAAAATTTGTTACAGTTTGATACAAAGGGTTTGTTTAATAACAGTTATTTGTCTGAGGAGATGAGTGCAGTAATTTCCGACATTGGACCAGAAATCGTCAGATACTATCAAGAAGACTTGACAGCTTACATAAATAAAAAAATAATTAAAATAGCTGAAAAATGGTTTGGTTATCTTACCTTTTATGACTATTTTAATACTTATCTTTCTGAAACTAATGAAATATTCCAATAACAAAAGTCTGTTATAGTTCAGTATAGATAATAAACATTTACTTTTGTATTTAAAAATTGCTGTTCTTAAAGATTATTAAAAAAGTACCTATTGTATTTGTTTTATTTATTCTCCTGGCTATTTGGTAACTGAAATTTAAAGGAGACTCGATCGTCATCAATTTTTGAAAAAAAATATCTAGGTAATCATTTTAATTTATAAACTGAGTTTAAATACCTAAAATTTATTAAAATTCTTTAAAATAATTTTTGGGTATATTAAAATTTTCTACAGACTGAAATGTGGACTCTGAAAAATTTAATTTATCCGACTTTATAAATAATCTATGAGAAACTATAATTAAATTACAAAATTGAATTCATAAAACTATAAACTTTTAAAATCATCATTTTGACACACATTGATAAGCATACGTGTTGTATATATTTTTTTGATAATGTCATTTTTAAGCAACACCTTTTAATCTACTAATAGATTCCCTATATAATCAATGTTCCAATTACATTTTAAATTTATGATAACATTTTTAGGACAGATATGTTTTGGGCTTGACACGAAAATCGATTATGTTTGGGAGCAGTATACTTTTATATCTATAGACTGATCTAATACACAGATAGTAACACTATAATTATATTTTCAATGTATACACCTTATTTTAACTTATTCTATTTTTAAAAATTGCACTTTATATCAAAGTAATTAAACTTAAGAAAGTTGCAACTTATTTCGGAAACTTTATAAAATGAAGATATTTTTAATGCTAATACTCTTTGTTTTATTAGCCCATCAGACGAATGCAAGAGATTCGATATTTACACAAGGTAAGGAAATTATTATTAAATATAAGAGATTTATTTATTTTTACAGTTATCTAAAAATCAATATTCGACTTTATTGTTTTAATCACTTATTATTATTAATATTATCTTATTGAGAAACCAAAACAAAGAAATTTTCAATATTTTACAAATTGATAACAATATTTTGAGTTTAAAAAAAATTCATTTGATGAACTAATGTATTTAAAATTTAATAACTTTATTAAATTTGTAGATTTAAAATAAATTATTAACATGAATTTTTATTTAATTCAACAGTTCATGGCATCAAATTAAAATTACTAATTGAGAGCTTTAGAGAAGTTATGAAAAATGGAAATGAAGCTATGAATGTTTCTGCCATAGATCCTCTCAGATTAGATGCACAATCAAGAAACATTACACTTTCGATGTTTGAGTAATTTATCTATATTTTCTTCTTAATTAAGTTTTTTTAACTGTCAAATACCTCTCAAATTTTAAATGTTTAATTCTCAAATTGTGGATGAAAAATTACAAATTTGTTTAAGAGGACTTTCCAAAACTAATAATTTAAATCAGTTTTTTTATTTAGGTAATCTGAAATTTATATATATTTTTCAGATTTATTTATATTTAGTTAATAAACTTTAATAATATTTTTATTTTGTGTGAAAAATCACTTTTTAGTTTGAGGTTATGTCAGTGGGATGAACATCCTCAATAATTTCTTTTGATTGTCTTAAAAGTAATATGTTAAATAGAATCTTTAGGGCGGGTTTACAACTATTTTTTAATATATAAAAATGTTTTAAAAGCAATTTTTTTCAAAAATAAAATAAAACTAGGTGAAAATTATGCCCATTGCATGAACACTTTGCTTCCATGTAAGCAATAATTAACTTAAATTTAAATTTCGTTAAAATTTAAAAATAGCTATTAATTCTATCCATTTCCGGGAATATATATACTTTATATATATTTGGTTGGTTCTTTTATTTGTTAAGGAGGTTAGTTGAAAATCATTAATCGTCGGTACAAGTTTGAAATTTTCAGCAAAAATAATTAAAATATTAATGCACATTATTGTTAAATTTGAGTTATTTTTACCGTATAGTTTCTGAGATCTTGTCTTCCAAAATTCACTATTTTTCTTAATATTTGCGTTTTTCTAATGGCCGACGCGAAAAAAATTAGTAACTTGAAATATATAATTTAATAACTTTTGATGTACAAATAGGTTTTAATTCAAAATTAAAACAAAAATAATTCAATATTCAAGGATCATATTACTCTTGAAATACCAAAAGATTTACCGTTTAGTTGTTGAGTATTAAAGTATTATTTATCCTAAAATTAAAATGTTCCAAAAAAAATTTTTTATGTTGAAAACACAAAACAAGAGACTAAAAAAGTTGAGTACCGCGAAGATTTGAATAAAACGACAAATTTTAAAACGAATTTTTTTGCTTAAAAAGGGAAGTAACACAAAAAACTTCTAATAAAATATAAATTTATTTAGTTGTTTCAATAACTGATACTGAACAAAATATTTTTCAAATAATAGTCATAAACTTAAAATCAAAAATTCTGTAGATGTCATTGAAATCACGGTTAGTTTGACAGATTTCTACATTTCTAAATGCTCTGCACTACGTTTTTCAAAACATTACTATTTTCTTTAAAATGTTATAACTTACATTTTTTAATGTCGGAACACAATGAATATTGTTTAAAAATATAAAATTTGGTTTTACATAAAGCTTTTTATTTCGTATTCGGCATTTTAGAAAAAAAAAGTTTTAACCTTGACTAGCTCATTCAAACTATCCTCCTTAAGTTGTATTTTTAAAGTAAACATTTTTTTGGCAAAAAACAATATTTTTTGGTTAAAAATGGTGCTTAAAAAAATGTTGTTAAGCATTTTCAAAAATCCCTATATTCAAAATTAGATATTTATGAGCTTAATTCACCATCCAAATTTTATTAAAACCTGTTAAGGTGTTCTCGAGATATCCTGCCGACAAAAAAGTGACCACATACATACACACACATCCGGACATTTTCTTAAAAATGGAAATTTAGGCTTTTTAGATGAATATAAGTCGATTTAGACTATTTTTGGAAAATGAAAAATCTTAACGATCGCATAGCTTCCTCTATGAGAAAGCAAAATAGTGAAATTATAAGAAACGTTAATAATAATCATAATATTTGGAAATGTACCTATATACAAATTTAAGATTTTTCATTTTTCCTGCTAAATTGAAATTATTTTTACATGTATTCCTTCATCAAAATATATTAATTTACATATTCCAGTGGAAAGTTAGATGCGGAGAGTGTTCACATAAGTGGAATTTCGAATTATATAGTTAAAGAAGCCAAATTTAAAGTTGTTGGTTTAGTAATGACTATAAATTTACATTGGCCAATGATAAAAGTTAATCTTAATTCCTACACTTTGACAGGTCAACTTCACAAATTAATTAAAATTAATGGAAGAGGAAATGCAGAGTAACACAATTTTTCCAAAGTTTATTATTTGTAAATCTTTCTTAAATTGTTAAATTTATTAATGTACTCATATATAATTTTTCCAGACTTAATTTTAGAGATTGTAAATTCTCATCAGAATTCTTACTTCATTTTAATTTCATGCAACAGGCACTTTCTGTAACTCAAGCGAAATCAAATATTTCATTAGAAAATTTAGAGGTTTGTTTTTATTTTGCTACTGATAAAAATAGAAATTTTATTTTGTGCCAATTTTTTATTCATTGCGAACCAAATTTAGTAATAATATTTATCACTAGATGGTTCAAATAAATATTATTCGACTTATAATTTTTTTTTATTAATAAGTATTCATTTAATATCAATTAATTTATTAATTTTCTTAAGTCATTATTTTCAGTGTAGTTAGTTCTGTTAAACAATATTTAAAAAATACTAATTATCTATATATTATTTTCAGATAATTTCATTGGGTGATTTAAATAACGAAGCCTTTTCAAAAATGGTCAATTATACCCTAACTAATGAAACTCCAAAATTAATTGAAACCTATCAAGAACCATTGGTGAATTTCATTAATACGTATTTGATGAAAGAAGTTAATGATCATCTAAAAACAATAAAATTTCAAAATGTAATGTCTACTTATTTAAAGTTACTGCCTAATCTTGTCAGAAATAAAAATTAATTCTTTTTTTTTAAGAAACTAGACAAAAATACTCATTTATATTTTATTAACTACTTTACACATTTTTTAATTCAATACATGAATTTATATTGTCAATTAATTTTTAATTTCGATGTGCGACCAGCAAAAATTTGATATGAATCTGGACTTTGATAAAATGACATTTATATAGAAGTAGATAATGTACTTAAGAATTTATATTTTTTTTGCATTTTCATTTAGTGTTAGGATTCACAGACAGTGAGTATAAGGTTATTAGTTTTACTCCAATTATTGTTTTTTTCTTTTAATAGATCAAATATAATTTCATTTTTTTGTTTCTATGTAATTGTTTTACATTGACACAAGCCTTTTCTTTATAATAATATTCCTTAAATAATTTATCATCGACATTATTAAATACCCATTAATAATCGATTATGCGTTTATTAAGATAAAATGAAACTACTGTTAATCTTTGTCCTGGTTGGGGCTTCATCGATCAGTCAAATAGAAGCATATCAGTCTCATGAATTTTTAAGTTCCGGTAGGTAATTAATAAAAATTTCATTACATTTCGATAATTATAGTTCCAAAATTACCAAAATAGAATTTTTTATATAAAAGTACTAAGTTCGTGTACCAGGCTTAGGTACCTCATAATACAATATTTTGTTCTCTTTTCTAGTTTTCAAAATATATAATTTTGTTAATAAAAAACGTAAATTAAAGTCAAATCAACTTTCAATTATTATTACAATACATATAAAAATCTAACAAAACACATTAATAAACGTTGGTTATAAGAATATAAAGATTATAATAAAATAATTTATGAAATAAAACTTTTGAAGATATTGATGTTGTACAAAATAACAATTTTCAAAGTAAGTTTTGTGACAAAATGATACTTACTCTGAAATTGATACTTCTTAATAAGCTTAAAGTCAGCATGAAATAAAATTATTTTAAAAGCCAACAGTTAAAAAGGATCACTGTTGTTTATGCAATGAAAAATTTAAACAATCATTGAAAGAAAATAGATAAGCTCTATTTTGGATCTGTTGATGTAAACACAATATTTTACATCCACTCTTCAAAAACACTTTTACACTTCAGGGATGTTAAAAATGTGAAATTCATTCCATCTATCTGGTTAAAATATCAATACCCCTTGCCTTGCTAAAAATTGAGATATTAAAGTTCAAATTTTCAATTTTTTATCATTTTCAATGTTAAATTGAAATTTTTAACCTGAATAGAAGGCACATACAAAATAACGTTTTCTCACAATTTAAAGAAAATCCTAAGAAAATCGATTTTCTCAAGTATAACTCCCGGATAACGTCCTTAACTTTTGTTTAAAATATTTTCGAAACTTTTAAATAAAACTTACCAGTTGTTTTTAGTAAAACAATTAACAATGATTATTTTTGTTAATAAATTTGTTCAAATAAGGAATAAATGACAAATTGATTCAGCTGATTGAGAAATTCAAAAAATTGATGATAAACGGAAATGTAACACTGGGAATTCCGGTTTTGGATCCTTTTACAGTGACGAATCAAACATTATCAACAAATTCAGAAATATTTAGGTAATTAATATTTATATTTTCTATTTTAATAATATATTTACAAAAAAAGGATTTTATTTTTTAAATAGTTGAATAATTTGTAAATAATTACAAACTGTAGTAATATATAGTAAAATAAGTTTATCCTTTTATAATGGGGCTCAATATATAGGGGAGAGTGGCCATCAACGTACCGGGGTTTTTTCAAGGTCATATTATTTATTCTATTTCACTAATTTCAATCACTTCTTTGCATCAATATAAAACTACAACACTTCTCTAGGTAATGCACACATATTATACCCGATTTATTTTGATTAAATAATAAAATTTAGGATTTTTCTAAACTAACAAGCTATTTTCATTTTCTACAACCTGGGTACACAATGAACCACCTCTAGAAAAACACTAAAAATATTCAACAATAATAATATTGCATTTTCATTTTGTAAAAAAACTTATTTTCTATCAAATACTATAAAAAATTATTACTTAACACTTTTTAATTTATAATGTATAACATAAATATACCTGAAATTTAAGTTAACTAGCTAAAATGGCATTTTAGTTTTGCTATGTTGAGAAGAGTACTGATAACAATCGCTGTCACATGCTGTACGCATGCCTAGTTTTATAATCAGGCATACCACTCTGGAAATCGAAAATACACTGAAATTCCAGGTGGTTCATTGTTCCCTGGTACATTGAATCAACATGACATTTGCAACAAAAATGGTTTTTATACTTTAATGCAATATTTCAAAATCTTTTTCTCATTAGAATATTGTAGTTCAGGCCCGATACAAAATAAATCGTAAGTTCATTTATTTTTAAATTGCCTTATTTCAATTAAAAAACGTGTTTGTATTTTAGGTAAATTTTTTCTTTAGAGCATCAAAAACAGTTTTTTCAGTTTTCTCTATAAAGAATAAATCCACATGTCTCAAATTTATGGACGTAGTGTGTTAATGCAAACTTCATTTATATTTAAAATTAGGAGAATTTTTATTTAATTGTTTCTGAGAAAATTGAAATGGTTCATTCAAAAAACTGGTACATTGATGGCCACTCTCCCCTATTACCTAACAAAATAGTTTTTCCAAAAATGCATGCTTATTATTAATTTTTACCAATATTCATAATTAATTAATTTGTTTAGTGGCAAGGTGAAACTGAATAATTTAATAGTAACTGGACTTTCAAACTTCAATGTTGAGAAAGTAGATTTGAAACTGGTTGGTCTCAAATTAATCCTAGGACTAAAATGGTCAGAAATAAAATTAATTACAGATAATTATGAATTAAACGGCGAGGCATTAAAATTTATTGACTTTTATGGAAATGGGTCGTTAAAGTAAGTTATTTTAATACAAAATTATTTTTTTATTACAATTATTCAATTACATTTTTATTTACACTTTTTTTTTTAATTTATTAAAATACTTATTCTAATTTGTAAGAGTTTGTAAAAAGTAAAATAAATTAAGTTTGTAAAAAACACATTATTAATAAGGAAAATATTTTAATTCATTATCAATTGATTTTTTATTATTTAATCATTTCATTTAGACGAATAATTAATTCTTTAATAATTTCTAAAATAAATTGTGCAGAATTAACATTGAAAATTTAAATTTTTCCACCACTGTCAACGTTGGTAAAAAAACGGATAATACATTATTTATTAAAGAAATGAATTCGGAAGTTTCTCTTGAAGACTTTCAGGTAATTTTTAAATTTTAATTATAAAATCAATGTGTATATATATGATGATAATACAGTGAAACCTCTATAAGTCAAACGTTTAAAATCGAAGAAAGTTATTTTTCATTCAAATCTCCCTTATAGGAATCTCTTTCAGTGGAACTTTAAATCATCTTCCTTAAATTACGATTAATCGAGGTTCCACTGTATACAGTAAAACATGGATTATTTGAACTATAAGTTGAAGTAAAATTCTTTTTCTTTCTCTTTAAATTCTTTTTACATAAACCTCTTTAACTTGATTTTTAAAGTGTTTCGTTTTGAATTACTCCGACTTATTGAGGTTCCAGTGTATGCAGTAGAACTCTTTAACTTTATTCTGTACTCTTTATCCTATTTATCTCTACTCTACCTTTAAAGCTTTTCTCTTGAACTTTGACTTATCGAGGTTTCACTATATACTCCAATGTATTAAATATTATAAATATCAGAGAAAAAAGTAGTCCATTATATTTATTAAAGCTGAAAAATGTTATCTCTCACTTTAAAATTATAAATTATTATTTAACATGATTAAACTTGAGTAAATTTTTCAGTTTACAATTGATGGAATATTCAATGATAAAGATCTATCTGATATGACCAACGCTATTGCTACTGATTTGGTACCATCTGTAATTAAAACTTATCAAAAGAAATTAACTCGAACAATCAATAACGTGGTAACAAGTAAAGCCAATAAAATACTAAGTACAATGACTCTAAAAGATTTGTTGGCTATCATTAAAGGATAAGAACAATTAATACTTACTGTTATTATGTTTTAAAAACAATTTTAAATATAAAGACTTAATAATAATCAAATTAAGTTTCTTTAAAAGAACACTGATTATTATTTTTCATTAAACATTTCCAGGTTAACAATTAGTTTGTAAGTAAATTTACGAAGTAAATAACCAGGGTTTTAATAAATCTAATTACAATTCTGGGTAATTAATAATTAGCGCAATTATTAATTATTTTTTGATTAATAATTAGATGAACCAAAATCGAATGATTTCTATATTATTTTTAAAAGATATTTAATTACGTAAAAATATTATTTAACAAAAATGTTTGAGGACGAATACGATTTTTATTTCCTGCTTATTTTCCGAATATTTTAAAGATTAGATTAAAAAAAAATGAATCAGAATGTTTTTCAAGAATATATTGGTACTTATGTTATTATTTTATAAACAAATAAAAGATAAAACGAAATGAAAACAAGGTTAAGATAATCGGATAATTTACTGTAGCATTTATTTATTTATTTCAATTCACTATATTTTTGTTAACGTATAATTATATTATTTAGTATTTTTTAAATTTAATTAAATTTAAAAAAAAATTAATACAATAATAAACTTGAATTTTAATTCAAATTTAGAACAGAATGATTATTATTATTATTATTATTATTGCACTAAAAACATTATTATTCTTCTATCGAAACTATTTTTATATAATTGTTTTAATTACATTCCTGAGCAATAATTTTACAATCGTATGATTTTTAATACGAAATTCTCTGATAAAGAAATCGCTTGCGCAAAATTCTTATCATTAAAATGTTAGTAAGATCTTCAACTGATTGAAATTGGGTAAAATTGTACTTTTTGAAAGACTAAGTCCTTAAAACGCAATCGAAGCTAATACACTTTAATCAGATAATTCTGTTTCTATAAAAGCTATTACACCATTGAAGCAACTATTTAGTCTTTCCTCTTATGAGCATTCCGTAAGTACGATTTATTTGACTTTCAACAATTTTTATTCTAACGTTTAAAATAAACTTAAAGAAGTAAACGGTTATTAATTTTTTTTCATTACCAAAAATTTGTAAATTTGTTTAATATAATCTCTCTTGGTGATAAATATTTAAACAACTTAAGCTTGAAGAAATGCGTTCAATCAAAAAATAAATTCTAGTCTACTTATATTTCAAGTTTAGATGAATTTTAATTGATAATTTTTAGAAATTAATTTTTAATAATTAATTAAGTTAATTAATTAATGTTAATTTTAATTATAAAATAAAAATATAATTAATTTAAATAATTAATTAAACATTAATTAAGTTTTTCAATTTATTTAATCATTAACTAGTTACAGTTTTGTTAAAATTAAAGTTTTTTGTTTTAAATGATTTTAAGATTTTATTTTAATAAGAATAATCGCGGCAAAGGTGTTTACATCTTTCTCATCTTTCTTCTTAAATTTTATAACCTTAAATATTTGTTATATTTATGATATTTATTAAATCAATCTTTATGCATTAAGGAGGATTTTTCCAATTCAGAAATCACGTTCAGATTTTTGTTAATTTTTCCATTTTCCACGCTATCTACGGGAAAATGGACTTCCGTGATTTTTAATTTTATATTATGAAAATATTGACTATCATCTATTACTATAAATGTTAAAAAATTAAAGTTAAAAATTTATTGTTTACAATAAAATCATATTCTAAAATTAACTTTCACAAACTATAAGACTAAAAGTTAATCATTTTGTTAAAATAAATTGCCTATATTGTCAATCAGCTGAGAATTTATTGCAAGAATCATTGATCAAAAAACGCGCGTTGATTTGAAATTTTTTTTAAAAATCAGTATTCTACTAAAAATAATTTTATTTAAAGACAAAAAATCTTAAAAAATATATTTAATATTTACAAAATTATACATGCTTTTTAAGCTAAGAACCTTTATTTTTAACTTAATTTGTTTTAAAAAATATTTCTAATCAACGCGCGCATTTTTATTGATGACTATAAAATTATTCAAATGAAAACTTGGATGGTTTTTGTTTTGATAAACAATGCATGGAGAGAACCTCCTTAATTTCATATTAATGCAAAATAATAAATTAATAATTGCATCTTATTGTAAAATTTTTCAGCAAAAAATGAAGAAATTGGTAATAATTCTTGCTTGTGTTTTTCTGAGCATCAAAGCAAATCCTACATTAGAAAATTATCATAAAAATGACAAAAGTTTACAAATGAACGGTAACAAAATCGAAAATTTTTAATATATCAATACATTTAAAAAAATAAATACTAGACATTCAATTGAAACAAATGTATCAATATATAAAATTATTTTATAAAAATTGATTTTATTCCAGAATTAAACAATGAAGTAATCCTTCCAAGATTGAGTATTGCCTCAAAACTCGAAAAAATAAGACGACTTTTAAGGGATGGAAATGAAACTTTGGGAATTCCAGTTTGTGACCCTTTTCAACTGCAGTACTTGGAGGAAGAAATTAATATTTTCAATGGATTAATTAAGTTAATAACAATGGCATTATTTTCAAAAGGAAATTTTTTTATAAATATCTTGAACATTTTTTCCTTCTTTTTTAGCATTTTATCATTTAATTTTTAAAATATTTTCAAGTTATGTTTTTAGTTTATAAAATACAAGGAAAAATTTCAGCGGTACGGGATCCTTGGAAAATTTATTATTCACCGGACTTTCGAAGTATGAAATAATAGAAGCAGATATTTCAATATTAACGTTGAAGATGAGTCTGAAACTTAAATGGCCTCGTTTGGAAGGAACTTCTTTCTACATTATAAATGCCTTTATAAAAAATAAAATGATTCAAGTTTACGGAGCAGGAGACTTTGAGTGAGTAATAATTTATTTTTTACTTTTAACGAAATTTAACGAAACATTTTATTAATATGTAATATCCTTTAGACACATTGCTCAAGATTTTCAATTTGAAACTGTTGTCTATTTTGGTCTAAACAGTGACAATGTTTATATTAAAAAAATGGACACCGTGATTTCCCTCCGTGATTTTAAGGTTTGTGTTTTAAATGTTGCTTCTTGAAATATAATTAATTAAAAAAAGAAACATCATAATATCGAACATTTTTTAATATATTCAATTTTTTAAAACTGAATGAAAATTATTTTATTTACAGTTTAATATTACGGGATTATACTACGATGATGGTATTTCTGAAACATTGAGCGTTTTCATTAGTGAATTGGTAAAACAAGTAATAAGAGACAATCAAAAAAATTTAGCTGAAGTAGTCAATAATTTCATAATAGTTAATGCTAATAATTACCTAAGTAAAATGACTTTAAAAGATTTACTAGATTTACTAAGCTAACGGTTTTTTTTAATATGCAATCCATATTAATAATAATTTTGTATTCAACTTTTTTAAATAAAGAATCTTTTTAAAAATAACAATTGACTTTATTCTGAAACTATTTACAAACATTTCATAGCCGTGTATATATAATTGTAAATTGGAATTGAAAATAAAAATATACAGTAACAGTCTAGATTGTTAATTAATTGTAAGATTTAATTACTGTTTTGAATACTGAAACATGGACAGTTAAAAAAGTGAATTAAAATCACATTAGCATTTACATTTGTGCTATAAAGTTTGAATCACAATTTTCTAAATTCGTCGGTTTTAAACTGAAATTATAAAAGCGATAAGCCACTTTTATATTTTCTGAGAAATCAGATTATTTAATAATCTATAGTCTATTTAAGCAGATACATGTATTTTTAATTGAGTCTTTATTGCAAAATAAAGAATACTCTCTATTGTAGTTGAATATTGTCCAATAAAATTATTTAATAAGATAGTAAACTACAAAAATAGTAAACTCTGAAAATAGCAACTAAAAAAAGAATACTGGAATAAGTAACAGCTAATTGTAAAGATGATATGTCACCTTAATCAGCAAACCTCGTAATTCTACTTCAGACCAAAAATATTTTTCGATGGATTTTAAATAAACGAATTTATGTTTTAATACACGCAACTCTTGTAAAATAAATAAATTCGTAAAGAGGTAATTAAAAATTGCATAATAATAAAAAGAAAAAAGCAATGGCGCACAGTGAGGCAAACTGTAGTTTTTTTTAATCCAAATCACTCTACACGTCTCAATTTAAGCGCAAATTAAACACTTTTTTCAAAATCTTAGTAATTAAATTCTCTATCGATTCCTTTAGTCAATTTCTTTATTTTTTATTTATTTACATTCTTTTTTCATAACAAATCTATGGGAAAATCAGAATTTTGCAAAAGACCTATTTTCTACTCTTTAAAAAGTCAAAGACCACTAAAGTCAAAGATCACCAAAGTTTTAATAAATAACTTAAAATTTGTATTTAATTACATGTTCGTAGATATTAAAAAATTGTTTAAACAATCTCTTATTGTTAATTTGAAATCATCTTAAAAATAATCTTTCAGAATTCTAGTTTTATCTAAATTGTGCAACATTTTGCGTCTTTAATAACTACGTCTGAAGATGAAAGAAAACGTTAAATGTTTAACAATTGTTTATACAATTTTTATTGTTAATTTAAATTTTTCCTAAAGATAATGATACAGAGTTTTAGTTTCTTCTAAATTTTGCAACATTTTAAGTCTACAATAATCGTATGTTGCAATATTTAGAAATGATTAGAACTTAGTATGATTACTTTTAAGAAAATTAAAAATGAACAATTATAAATTGTTTAAACAATTGTTAAACATTTAATATTATCCTTCAACTTCATACTTAGTTATTGTTGAAACAAAATGTTGCAAAATTTAGAAAAAACTAGTACTGTGTAAGATTATTTTTAAGATAATTTTAAATTAATAATAATAGATTATTTAAACAATCGTTAAACATTTAAGATTATCCTTCATTTTAATACTTAGTTATTATACTCACAATATTTAGCTCAATTTAAAAAAAACTAGAACTCTGTATGGTTATAAAATTTAAAATTAAGAATAATAGATTGCTTAAACAATTGTTAAACATTTAAAATTATCCTTCATCTTTATACTTAGTTATTGTAGACACAAAATGTTCCAAACTTGAAAAAAAACTAAAATTCTTTATGATTATTTTTAAGGAAATTTAAAATTAACAGTAATAGACTATTTACAAAATTATTAAACATTTAAGATTATCCTTCATTTTAATACTTAGTTATTATACTCACAATATTTAGCTCAATTTAAAAAAAACTAGAACTCTGTATGATTATCCATAAGAAAATTTAAAATTAACAATAATATATTGTTTAAACAATTTTTAAGTGTCTAAAATTATGTAAGAGAATACAAATTTTAAGTATTTATTAAAATTTTGGTTAAAATATTTAAGAAATATAGAGTAAATTAAACTTTTACTGCTTATGTGTTTTTTTTTTTATAATTTAGTTAATTAATTTATTATTTAATTAACAAAACTGTTATTATACAAATTTTTTATCTATTAGAAATACTCCAAAATAATTTTAATGTGATTTCCGATGCAATCTTTGACTTTTAAAGGGTAAAAAATAAATTTTCTGCAAAATTCTGATTTTTCCATAGATTGTTATGAAAAATTAATAAGTATATAAAAAATATGGCTCGAGGAATCGATAGGGAATTTAATTACAAAGATTTGAAAAAAAGTTGTTTAATTTGCGCTAAAATTGAGGCATGTAAAGTATTGGATAAAAAAAACTAAATTTTGCCCCACAGGGTGGAATGCGTCAATAGATTCTATAAGTTTTTCTGCAAAAGTGCATAAAGTGGAGTTTCGAGATTTGTACATTGAGATAACTATTAACAATAAAATAAATATTTTAACAAAACAATTAACCAAATATACCTAAAACTTGATTAGAGCAATTTTTCAAAGTTGTCAAGGCGAAATTAATATCATCCTGATTTAGTTCGGCGGAAATGCAAATTCTTAAACTCGGTCTAGGCACTTCTCTCTCTGCTTCGAGATAGACTGGCATTATAATTGCCAAGTGATTATCGATACATTTCTTTGAGATTTCATTGATGATTTTAATTTCTTCAGTCAAATCTTTTTTCTCTTTTAAATGTAAATGCTTGACTGGAGATTCCTTAAAGCTTGAACACTCAAAATGTTCAAGTTGATTAATACCATCGGCAAAGGACATACAATTTTGTTTAAGATGTGTGAAAAGCTCAAGTTTATTTTCCATTATGTCTAGAGCAGTTGTGGCTGCTGTTGTTAAAAGTGGTGGAAGCGAAGCTGAGAAACAGTAACCAAGTCCTGACAATCTGTGATGCTCGATTACAAATTTAGTTCCCACGCAGAATCCTCCAATTGAACCGATTGCCCATTCAAGAGAACCTGAAATTTAGATTGAATTAGGTATTGTAATTTACTAAAGTTCTTAAATTTAGTTTAAATCTTTAAAAAAATTGAATAATTAAGTAAATGACAGGATTTTACGTTTTAGAGTCGACTCGAATTCCTCTTTATAATTTTTTTTTTAGTCACAAAATTTATTTTTGTATGCCGGAGCAATAAAAATGACTAATTTTTATAATTACACTAGGAGAATATTTAAAAAGAAAAAATTAATTAAAGAGAAAAATTAATGTTTCTTCTAAAATTGAAATTTAAGTCTAGCGCATAATCATTTTTAATTTCCCGAATCATAAACTACAACTTTTCCTGATTTGTTCGCTTAATTAATAACAGTACTAGTTAAATATTAAGTGGTCTGAATCAAACATTATTTTAGTTTAAAAAATAACTACAAAAATAAAATAAACAAATTATTAAAAATTTTTATAACATCCAAAATTTTATGAAAAAAAAAAAAATTAACGAAAAAATAAAGAAATTACAGAAAAAGTAAAAAATCCTGAATAAATAAAAATGAGAATGTAAAAGAGTGAGAACATTCAATAAACAACAAAAAACAAAAAACTTCAAAAAATTTTAAAAAAAAATAAAAAAAAACTATAAAATAACTAAAACTATTATAAACATTATTATAAACGCAAAAATAAGAAAGTTGTGAATATTCTATACTTTAAAATGGAAAAATTTTTAACAGGAAAATGTAAAAAGATAATTTAAAAACCTACAAAAAATTAATAAAATTTTTAAAAATGTACAAGTTTTAGAAAATTATTAAGAAAATAGGGGGAAAATTTAGAAATATGTTAATATTATGTCTTAGATAATTATAAAGTTTTAGAGAAAATGCTTAAACTGTTCTTGTTTTAAATCAAGTCATATACGAAAAATAGTAAAATTTGTTTTAAAAATTAAGGAAAAAAACAATAAATAAATATATTTATTTATTTATATATAGATTTACGGGCTCAAAGTCTTTCGTAAATAAATTTCTTTTAAAAGTGAAAAATTATACAAAAAGAAATTAAACATTTTTAAAAAAAGAAAAAATATTTTTAAACAATTAAAAAATGATGATAAAATGAGAAATTTATTATAAGATCAAATTTACATAAAATGGAAAAAAAGAAAAAAGTCTTTAACATATGCTTAAACAATAAAATTGTATAAAATAAACTGAAATAATTTGCGTAAAAAGAAGAAAATTAAAAAAATCCATAACTCGAAAAAAAAACAATTTTTGAAAGAAAAAAAATCATGATAAAGTTAGAAAATCAGAATAAGTTACAAATATTTTAAATAAATTAAAATAAAATGCAAACGAATTAGATTGTTACTATTGAAATTTATATGAATAAAAATTTAAAAGTTTAAGTAGATTAAAGTTTGATGTAATTGGCGTTTGGGATTTATTTTAATTAGTAGGTATATTACTTGGAAATATTAAAAATTTAATATTATTATTCGTCGGCTGAGAGCAAAACCATGGAATTTCAAAAAGAACAATAAAGAACGTACTTTTTCAATAATTTTATTAAAAACGTGCCATTTCAGAAAACAAAATCAAAACGTATCATTCTGCCCAAGCGATGTGAAAACGTGCTATTTCAGTTATCACTAAGAAAACGTAACTATTTCAGAAAATTATTTAAATTTATGTATTTCTCAGTTGACAACAATTTTAAAATTCTACGGAGATTAAATGAACACTGAATTATATTTTTTAATGTAAGTTTAGGTATTCAATAATAAATACAAAATGTAACTTTAAACGAAAACAATCTACAGAGGTTAAATAAACAAGACATGAATTAAATTTTTTAAATGTAAGTTTACTTAATAATAAATACAAAAGTTTACTTTAAAACAGAATAATACAGATATGTTACAAGATTTTTAATAATATTTTGCAGAATATAAAACAAAAATGGTTGAAAATGTAAATTTAAAAGAAATGAATTCAAAAACCAGAAAAACTTATTCTTCTAAAGTTAAAATTCATAAATGTTTGTTATTCTTATGTAAAATGATTATTTATTTATTACTGATTATTTAGTTAATCTGCTTTTAAAATTAATTTTATAGATATTTAATCACACAGTTCAAACAATGTTAATATAAAATTTATTTTAGCAGAAGAAGTAAACAATCTCAGGAAGGAAAATAAAACTTTAAACTTCTTCTGCTTAAATTGACAATGGAAGGGTGTACTCCTCGCTTCTCAACATAAAATTTAATTTAAGAAAATAAAATATTTGGTAAACATTGTAAGTCAGAATTTAAAAATCGAAAAATCCTAAAGATTCACAATCACAATTTGCTTTCTGTAAAGTTCCACAGTTTTTATAACAGTTTATTAAATTAATTGCTTGTTTTTTCCAATTTATTGTAAAAAAAAGTTTAAATGTTATTAAATTTTGTCATTTTTAGCTTAGCAATTTATTTATTGTGTTCTTTAATAATAAGAATATATAACCTTCATAAATTTTATATTAACATTGTTTGAACTGTGTGATTAAATTTCTATAAAATTAATTTTAAAAGGAGATTAAATGAATAATCAGTAACAAATAAATAATCATTTTACATAAGAATGACAAACATTTATGAATTTTAACTTCAGAAGAATAAGTTTTTCTGGTTTTTGAATTCATTTCTTTTAAATTTACATTTTCAACCATTTTTGTTTTATATTCTGCAAAATATTATTAAAAATCTTGTAACATATCTCTATTATTCTGTTTTAAAGTAAAATTTTGTATTTATTATTAAGTTAACTTACATTTAAAAAATTTAATTCATGTCTTGTTTATTTAACCTCTGTAGATTGTTTTCGTTTACAGTTACATTTTGTATTTATTATTGAATACCTAAACTTACATTAAAAAATATAATTCAGTGTTCATTTAATCTCCGTAGAATTTTAAAGTTATTGTCAACTGAAAAATACATAAATTTAAATAATTTTCTGAAATAGTTACGTTTTCTTAGTGATAACTGAAATAGCACGTTTTCACATCGCTTGGGCAGAATGATACGTTTTGATTTTGTTTTCTGAAATGGCACGTTTTTAATCAAATTATTGAAAAAGTACGTTCTTTATTTTTATTTTTGAAATTCCATGGTTTTCCTCCCAGCCAACGTATTGACTTTTTTTCTGTCCAAGATTTTTAGACCGCATTTTGCAATTTGTCTAACAATAAGTTAAATTTAAAAAACATTGAAATTTTCGCCAATAAAAGTTTAGACTAATAAAAATTAGGTTCCATTGAAGTATAAATCGGTTCAAAATTCGACAATTTAAATTTTATATAGTTTAATTTTAAGTTAATTAAAATCAGAATAATTGGAAATTTATAAGTACCTATCCTTAAATATTTTTGTGAATTATTTATTTATTTAATGAGAAATTCCTTGGGCTATTAAGTCCTCTATGGAACAAAATAATACAATAAGAAAGTAATAAGTTCATGTCCGGAAATAAAGTAACAATAACAAGGAGAAAATAACTATCTAAATAAAGAATCGAAGAAAATATAACAAAAAATAATAATAATACATTAAATGTAGAAACGATTAAAATTTGAATAAATTGAACTTTAGGGCTACTTTTCTTCAATTCATTATTGTCTTAGTGTAACACTTTGATTTTATTAAAATTAAATTTATGTATAAAATGTCATCAATTTTATGTTGTAATTTATGTTTAGAGATTACACTATGATACTTATTACTCAAATTAATATTCGTTTTACGCTCATGACATCTTTCGAAAATATTATAAGATCTAAACAAAAAGTTTGAACTTGTAATTTTTAACAATCTTTTAATTGACCAAGAATAACTATCTAAAAAAGGAATAGAAATAATGGGATTGTCTAATATCAACTTTTTTTTTAATTCTAGTCTATTTTTGGCATGTTTAACGATAAAATTAACTGGATAAGAATTTAAAAGTAAATTTAAAATAGTTCTTTTTTAAATTCTTCTCATAAAAAGATAAGTCAGATAATCTAAACATATAGTCAACTAAATTTTTTACTAAAGTAATTTTTTGTTGGTTCGGATTATTAGAATGAAAATTTAAATATCTACCAAAATAAGTACTTTTTATAAACCAACCCGTGATTAATTTACCATTGGCAGATGTAATTACTTTTACATTTAAAAATGAAAATTCATCATTACTTTTTACTTCCTGAGTGAGTTTTTATCTAGGATGATAAGTATTAAAATTGCCCAATAATTTTAAAAAATCCAATTTCTTAATAGTAATAAAAGTATCATCAACATAATATCTGAAATGACAATCAACATTCATATTGTGAAAATTTTGTTGTATTTTTTATCTAATTCAATTTATTTTTTTAAAGTATGGAACAATTAAATTTGAGTTTGATTAAAAACTAAAATTTTTTCCCCCTGACCACCAATTTTACAAATTTTTTTAATCTTGCTTTGTTTATTATGAATTTAAAGTAATAAAATCATGAATTTTTAATTGTGGTTCCTTTAAGAAAAAAATCCCTGACTTTTCCCTGATTTCCAGTTTTTCCTGACCTGCTGCCACCTGCTAATTAAAATTGAGATATATTTAAATTTTGATTGTTTAAATTAGTAAGATTTAAAATAGTCGATTAGAGTTGTAATAAGTGCATGGTTTGGCAAATTAAATTTAAAATTAATTAAAATTTGGATTAATTAGTGTTGAGTCCAGGGCTGATAAAAATCATGATTTTTAAAAAAAAATCAAAAAAAATTTTTTTTTTTAAATATAATCAGTATATAGTCTCCAAATGTTTATTTGTAAGTAGTTTATAAAAGAAACGAAGAAAACATTAAAAAAAACAAAACAAGAATAAAACAGTGACATAAAAATATATAAAAATGTAGAAACTCTTTTAAAAAAATTAAACTTTTCAGACATTTTTTTTATAAATAAAATAATAAATAAGATGATAATTAACAAAACGTTTAAATATATTACTAAAGAGAACAAAATTTAAAAACTAAAAAAATTAGAGAATTATTTGACAAATAGAATAAAAAAAGAATGAATACAACTTTGGAAAATTAAAAAAAATTTAAAAGAAAAGAAATTCTATGAAATAGAAGAACGATGTTTAAATGAGAATAATTAGTACAAGATTAAATTAGCATAATATAAAATAAAAGAAAAAAAGCTTTCAAAGCAAATTGAGAAATTAAAAAAATGTAGATAGAAGCATCAAATAAATATTTTCAAAAATTCGTGATTATAAGATAAAAACTAAATAATTGAAAAGAAGGAAAAATGTTTTTAAAAAATGAAAAAATTAAGTAATTAAAACGCAAGGAAGAACTAAAAAAATAGTGAAACATCAAGAAAATTAAATAACAACAATAAATTTAGAAAAATAAAGAAAATCTGAAAATGTTATGGAAGAATAAGTTTGCAAAAAATTTAGCAAAAAATAGACAATATGTGAAAACAAATTGAATAAATTTATAAAAAAATGAGCGTATTTATTTTTAAAAATATGGAAATAATTAGGAAAAATCAACAAAATAAAAAGTTTAGTGAATGTTATAATAACAAAATTGTGTAAAATAATATTAAATAATTTGCATAAAAAGAAGAAAATTAAAGAAAATCTTAAATGTAAAAAGACAAATACAAAAAAAAATATCAAAAGTAAAAGAAGAAAAGATCTTAAGCAATTATAAGATAAAAATTAAACACTTTCGAAAAAGTGAAATCTCTTAGAAATATTTTAAGAGTTAAAAAAAGGATTATTGTGAATATGGAAAATAATTAATATTATTTAATTATTTTGCATTTAAATTTGAATGAATTGAAATTTAACAGTTGGACTAGTTGAAATATGAGTTAATTGAGGATTGGAATTTATTTAAATTATAATGACTTAGAGATGTAAAAATTTAATACTATTTTTTTGCTACCTATATGCCAAAAATTTCTAAATTGTAGGTATTTTGATCATCTGTATTAGCAGAATTTTTTAAATTTTATAAAGATTGAAATATCAAAATTGAAATTTTGAAGATTTATCCACAAATTTGTGGGTTTTGTTTATGGTTTGAGATGTTTTACATGTAGTATTAAACATCCGGAGAATTGTAAAGTTTTTTTTTTAATTTGAATCATGATTTTAATGCAAATTCCCCAATGATTTAAATCCTTAACAGCCCTGTTAAATTTGTATTATAAAAGTTTTTCTAGATTGAAAACAAGAGTCAAACAAGTGACAAATTAACGGAATAGATGAAAAAGGCGACAGTTTATGATCCCTGATAAATGGCTTTTTAGTCCACAATCGCAGTTGTAAAACTTTTTTTTTTAAATTGCAGAACATCTGAAAAGAAAGTCTGATGAAAACAGAGTTGACCATAAAACGTAAAATTCTGTTCAACTTATTAAATTCTCGTCCCTCTCAGTTTATTTTTTGCTAAAACAGATCATTGCAGAATTATAATTTATATATATTTAAAATAATAAGAGTCCAAGTAACTAGTAATTAATATAAACAGTCTGAATACTGTCAAATCTTACCCATTATCATATCAATATCCTCTTTAGGAACACCGAAATATTCCGTGATTCCTCTCCCGTGAGTTCCAAGAGTACCAAATGAAATCGATTCATCGATGAAAATTCTCAATTTATATTTTTTACATAGAGCAACAAGTTCCGGCAAAGGACAAATGCATCCCGTGTTCATGTAGATTCCTTCCACAATCAAAAATCGTCTAATATTTGCCGCTTTTTTAGGATTTTTCTTGTCAATTTTCTCCTGACTTACAAGCAGGTTTTCCAAATCTCGAGCATCATTGTGTTTAAAATACTTTATATTTGATCTAGAAGCATCCAAGCCTTTTTGAATCGAGAAATTTACCTTCTCATCTACGAAAACCAGGTCCTTTCGTTTACAGTAGGCAGGAATTGCAGAGGCAATTGCACTGAATCCATAAGAGTAAACTGCAGCTTCTTCCATGTCCATGAACTTTGCCAAACGTTCTTCTAATTCCAGATGAACATCTAATGTACCGTAGAATCCTCTAGGTCCACAAGAACCCACTCCATACTTTTGAATCGTAGCAACTGCTTTTTCTTGTATTTGATTATTACCTACAAAACCCAAATAATTGTGAGTTGCAAGGTTTAAGCAATTTTTACCATCGACTATCACTCTTTTTCCAACAAGAGAACTGACACTTCTTGTCGTTAATGAAGGATGATCTTTTCGATTTTGAGGAACTAGAGGCTCTGGTTGCCACTCTGCTAATTTTCTCTGAACTTCCTCTTCCGAGAGTTGTGATCTCTCGCCGAATCTTCTCTTGGAAATAAACCACGCGACCCAGAGAAAAATAAAACCTTGTAAAATTATGTGATACGGTGGTATTGTAGACAAAATATCAATTGACTCAAGCTGAATGAACTTTGAGCTCATTTTTAATTTTAAATTAAATATTCGTTAGCTTAAATCAAACAGTTGAAAACTCTTTCTAGCGAAAGAGATGAAATCACAATAAACTGACTGTTGATTATTGTTTAAAGCTGTAGGTTGATTGGTTTTTATGAAAATAAACACTTTGTATTGAATATAAATAATAGGTTTATAATAAAAGAATCGAAATTATAATTTATTCTAACCACAAAAAACTGTTTGACAAGCACAAGCACAAGACCGACAAGACAAAGCTGAAGTTGGCTTCAGTGTGAAGTTAGCTGTAAGGTTAGAGTTGCAGAATTCTCGGTAATTTAAAATCCGGTTACATTCTCGAGAATATATAGGTAACTAACAATTTTAAACATCATATTTAAAAAAATAATGTCAAATTTTGCAAATTAATTGAAAAAAAAATAAATAATAAAAACAATTGAATTTTTTCAAAGTATTTTAAAAAGGCATAGAAATGTTTTAAAATTAAAGAAAATAATTTAAATTTGGGAAAAATACTTCAAAATCTGATAAATAAATTGAAAAAAAATTAGAATAATGAAAAATTGAAGAATAATTGGAAATTGAAAAACATGCTAGAAATTGAGATAAATAATTAAAAATTTAGAGAATTAACTCAGCAAATAATAGAAATGATTAAAAATTTAAGAAAATAATTGAAAAAATTACATAATATATTTTAAACAAAGGAAAAATTAAGAAAATTTCAGAAAAATACTTGCAACTTTTAGAAGTTCATTGCAAAAAAAAAAAGAGAAAATAATTAAAATTTAGAGAAAATAAATGAAAAAAGATAAACATAAATAATTAAAATAATAAATAATTAAATTAAAAAAAAAAAATAATAAATAATAAATAATTAAATTGTGAAAAGAATTAAAAATGATTAAAATGGAAGAAAATAATGGAAATTCGAGAAAAATACTTAAAAATCTTAGAAAATACTTTTTAAAAATAAGAATAATTAAAAATTGGGAAAAATATGATAAAAACAATGATAAGTTGAAAAAATTGCATAATTTTTTCAAAAGTTTTAAAAGATCCGTTTGTCGGTTTCAACATCCAAATTTAAGATGCGTGTAACCTAATTAATAAAATGTTATGAAATAAATAAAAATAAATAATTAAAATAGAAAAAAATTGAAAATCGAGAAAAATACTTGAAATTCTGGGAATTTAATTGAGAAAAATCAAAGTAATTAAAAATTGAAGAAAAGAATTAATGAAGACTAAAAATAATTGAAACTCAAGATAATTAATAAAAAATTTTGTAAATTATGAAAATAATTAAAAATTGAAGAAAATAATTGAAATTAGAGAAAAAAACTTGAACTACTTAAAAAACTTGAAAAATAATTTTACAAAATGAGAATAATAATTAAGGATTTAGGTAAATAATTTAAAAAATAATCATAATAATTGAAAATTGAAAAAAATAATTGAAATATGATGAAAATAATTAAAATTCCAGACAAATAATTGAAAATTTTGAAAATTATGCAAAAAGAATGAGAATAATTAGAAATTGGGAAAATAATAGGGTCAAACCATTGACTTTAGTCTGAAAAAAACTTTCGTCTCTAGAAAAGTTGTACATTTTATTAAAATACATTATTTTAAGATAATAATATAATTTGAAAATTTTCTACTTGTGAAAATTTTCGTAATATTTTTAAGCTTTTAACTTTTTTTTGGGAGCTCTTACAATTTTGAGATTTTGAATATATTTTAATATTAACAGAACTTACTTGCTATATTAAAATTTGGCATAGGATTTTTGCTTCATTTAGAAAATATTTAATTTTTTAATTATATAAATAATTGAAAAATCGTTCACAATGTTGAAAATTGAAGACAATAATCTATATTTGGGATAATAACTGAAAATTTAGCAAATTAATTTAAAAATAATTGAAATAATTAAAAGATGGAGAAAATAGCAAAATGATAAAAAAAATGAATATTGAACAAAATAATTGTAAATTGGGATATATATTTTTGAAAGTTCAGGATATTAATTCAGAAATAATGAAAATGATTAAAAATTGAAGATAATAATTGCAAAATGAAAACAATAATGGAAATTAAAAAAATTAATATTATTCTGTGATAAATAATATGAAATTTAGCAATAAATAATTCGCAATTGTTTTTTTGTCGAAGAGAAAAGAATCAAAATTAAAAAAGTGATTGACAAATGTTTAAAAAATAATTGACATTTGCGGGAGGTATAGATTTAAGATTTAGGGGAAAAAGTGAAAAACAATTAAGATAATTTAAAATTGCATAAAGTAATTGGAAAATGATAAAAACAGTTGGAAAATGTAGTTGTAATTGAAATCATAAGAGAAGATTTTTTAAAAATTTCAGAAAATTTTAAATCACTTCAGTATATTTGAACTGTGGATTAATTAAACTTTTAATCAATGCAAATTCAAATTAACAGAAATTTAAAGAAATTAAAATTGCTGGGCATAAAATTTTAAATTTGAGAAAATTACTTACTTTAAACATTGAAATTCAATTCATTACTAATTAGAATTTAACTAGAGATTCTGTTTTCGTATATTGATTGAGAAAATTTAACTTAATTTGATATGTAAATAAATAAAAAGCCTAAATTCTCGATTAGAATTTTGGTCGGTTATATTCCCGGTTATATTCTCGTTCTCATTACAATTACAGTCATTACCGTTCCCCAGGTAATTTTCTTCCCAACACTGAGGTAAGAAAGGTTAGGTTATACAGAGGGCGGCACGTTAGCAAAGTTTAAATTATTAAATTTTGTAACTTTTTTAAAAAAGGATTTCTTTAACAATTGAATAATTATAAATGCTAATAATTTTACTGTTGCAATAAAAACAAGCCTAGTAATTATTTAAATGTTCAGTTTTTTGGGTTAGTACGTACCTACGGTGAAAAAAGAAAATATAGTATTTTATGTTCTACTACACATACACAAATTTTTATCAAATAAAATTCTATCAAAAACAATAATAATAAAGTGATAATAATAAATTTAAATTGTTTACCTCTTTTGGATTTAAAAATATGGGATACGACGCATGCGCAAATGATTTTCCGATGTAATACTTCCGGTATCCGGCAGACGCCCTAGTGTCGGTGTGTATACGCTAATGTCACAGATCAGTTTTATTTTCTGAATTTGAATAGTTTTCAATTCGTTGTTATTTTATTGTACTTGTAATCGCCGTGCATAATTGTTGTGCAGCTTCTGCAAAGTTTTCACGCACTTCCGGTGAGTAAATAAATGTATTTTGACTTGAAAAGAAATTAAAGGTAGCACAGCCGCTAGGATTTCGGTACAATCTTTTTCAAAAACATTGCCTATTACAGACGATCTTTTCTGTTTTGACACTCGATTTTCTTACCGGGTGGGTTTTTAAAAGTTCTCTTTAATTTGAGAAAAACAGTTATTTTGAGTTTAAATATCAAAAAAATGATTCGAGACGAATCATTTTTTTAATTTGATTACGAGGCACGCCAGAATTTGTCCCTCCCACCGCGCTGAGTCATGCTTTACTTTTGACATATGCAACCAATTGTCAATAATAGTGCGGTAGGTCAACAATTGACTCAATTTTATTTTTTGTCAAAGGTAGTTAATTGTTGTATTGTCAGGTTCTTTCAGTTTAGAACGTTTCTGAATTGTTGAACATTATTTAATTCAAGAAAAAGGTTTTTTTAGATTGTGAAACCGCTATCGAAACGTTATATGTAAAATAAAAAAGGTAAATAGTTTATAATTTATGACCAAATAATAAGAAAACTATCTTCTTTCTACAGTAAATTATATAGCAGTAATACAAAAAGTCTGACAATTATTAAATTAAACAAGTTTTTTTTATCTTTAAAAGTGTAATGTACTTTCATTTTATTAGAGAATCTTTTTTCAAATAATATTTTATTTGTAATATTTGTTTTTAATTTTTTTTAACAAAGTTATTAAATGTACATAACCTCTTATTGCTTGTTATACTTTTTAATATAAAACGATTTAAAGTGCTTCTTGATTAATTTTTCGCATCTAAACAAAACCTTGCGGTTCGAAAATTTGTTTAATGTTTATAATCTTACGAAATGTAAAATAATGATTTTTTACCTTATCAATAAAATTAGTTTAATTTTAACTTTATTAGGACTCATTAGAAACCCCTTTTAAATATTAAAGTTTTTAAATAATTGAGTAAATTACTAATAGTATAAAATTAAACTTTAATTATTAATTAAATTAAGAATGTTATTTGTAGCGAATAAGTAATTATAAAACTCTAGTTTAAATTATTATTTTAAATATGTATGTATGTAAGTATTAAATAAATAAATAAAAATAAATTATTATTTTGTAAATTAAAATCGAGATTAAAATAACAAGTTGAAATTATCGAGTAAGAAAAAGTTGATTTTAATTTAATTGTTTCATTTTAATTGAAATAAGTTTATAATAATTATTTGTACCTAATTAAATTGAAGAGTTTTTAAACTTTTTTACCATTTCCAAAATTGTTATTTAATATAAATATTACGAAATAGACGTTATAGGTCCTGAAAATGTTTGTTCGAAGAATTAATTTGGAATAACAGATAACTAATTCTTCGATCATATGAGGCTTTTAAAGCCACTTATTAGTCATAGGCTTAAGTATGACAAGATTGGAAGAACTTGTTTAATCGTGCATCACCTTTTACCGTGGAATGACGAATCACAAACTGATTTTTAAAAAGCTTATTTTAAACGATTTGTAATTGCCACTTTTCCAGTGAGAGCTTCGCTTTTCTAGAATAAAGTTTAAAATGGCAAGGTGCGAAGAAAATCAACGCCAGTCGCGAATGTTTCCAGATGATTACAAAAGTTTATTAAAGGATTGGGAAAATCGTGAGTAAAAGATTTAAATATTCAAAAACAGAAATTAAAAAGGATGTTTTTTTAAAACACGTTTTAAAATGAAAATTTGTGCAGCAAAATAATAATATTTATGTCATTAATAAATATTGAATTCAATGAGAGGGTCATTGAATCTGTTCAACAGCAATATAACTTTGATCATTTAAACATTGACCTTTTTACTATCACAGTGGACAATATATTGACATATATATATATATATATATTTACTAAATTTATTTTTTTTTTCTGTTTCAAAAGTCATTTCTGAAAATATTTGAACTGATACTGAAAATTCCGTTCAAATGAACAGAATTTAGGGAGCATTAGTTTTTCGAGATATAATTCGAGCAAATTTGATAAATTTGTTTTTTTTCTTTTAGGTGGAACATTTTAAACAACTTGAAAAAAACCGTACTCTAACCATATTCTTTAACCGTTTAAAATGATTCGAAAATTATTTTTTTTGCAACAACAAAAATTGGACGAAACAATTTATTTTCAACTTACAACGAAAATAAGAAACAAATGTCATTTCCCCCCCCCCCCCCATAGAAAATAATAATAAACTCATTAAAAACATAAATAAAACAACATTTAATTTCTGATCTCAAAAGAAATGAAAAGAATATTAAAAGAATTATTCTAAGATTGCAACGTCAACTAAAAGAAATTTTTTAATTTATGTTAGCTATAAAACAAAAAATTTAACTCCCCTCCCTTCTAAAATTAACATAACATTAATTTTAAGAAATGAGTACAAAAATAACAATTTTTATAATATTTTCATCATAGCATTCTTTGACTTTTTAATATATTTTTTAATTTTATCATTATTTTTAGATACGCAAAATATTTTTGTTTATTTCATAAATTTTTGTTTTTATAACATTTAGTAAAATTGTTACTTTGTTTCATTCATTCTCCCTTTTATGTCCATAATTTAAAAAAATGTTTCTGTGAGATTAAAAAGACTGAATTCTTTTTGTTTCATTAAACTTTCTCATTTTTGAATTATTGTTGTGTTAATAATAAATGTGTTAATAATTCTTTATTTTATTTTTTTAATTTAAAAAATGTTCCATGTGATTTTTTATTTATTTCTTTTTATTCAAGATTTTACAATATTTTGCTAATAATTTTTAAGATATTTTCTTCAACATTATTTCTAAGTACATTTTTTAATTTGCACTTTCTTTGAATAATTTATTCAAAGACTAAATTATTTTTTTATTTTGAAAGAATTTCTTTTGTTATTTTTTTAGATTTTCTGAATTTTTTGTAGATTTTCTTGGATTCTGTAATTTTTACATTCACTCATAACATTTGAATTATTTTCTCTAATTAAAAAAAAAAAATTTGTTTTATATACGTTTTTTTAGTTCATTAAATTTTTTAATTTTTTTGGAATCTTTCTAGGTTTCATTATTTATTTATTAATTTATTTACTTTTATTACATTTATATCAGATCTTTGGTTTTCTTTAAATTTTAAATTGAAATTTTCATAATTTTTTCATAAATTCACAATTAATTTAAGACTTCTTCTGTCTTGCACAGTTCTTTACTTTTTTTTCAATTACTTATTCTCCGAATAAACTGTTTAAAAATAATTTTTTTTCTTTCTGTTGTAGTTTCTATTTCAGAATGTTCTTTTTAGATATTTTCTTGTTTTTTTTATACTTTTTTAATTTTCTCATTTTTTATTATCTTTCGTATTTTAACGTAATTTTAATTCTTAATTTTTGTAATTTTATCATTTTCTAAATAGATTATCCCATCGCTCATTAATTTTCGTTTTTAAATTCTTTTTTAAGAAGTTTTTTCATTGTCAGTGTCTCATTTTTTTATTATTTCGTGGTAAAGTGGTTACCTGATTAATAATTAAAAATGTGAATTCGGAAATGAAAAATAATATTTCACTAGACACCCTAAAAATCATAAAATTCAAATCAAAGCAGAATTTTCTTCACTAAAAATTTCAAAATTTGAAAATACGACTTTTCAGAACTAAATTCTATGTTACAAAAGAAAGCTTTGAAAAGTGCAATAAATTGTTTGGCTTCAATAGTTTCTTATCCAAGAATTTGTGAAATGGGTCGTGTTCTGAGTGGAATTTAATCGAATTTTAACAGAAAAATTCCACAACACAAGAATTATAATTACATTGTTGTAAACAAGGATTTATTTTATAAATAACAAGAATAAAAAGACCTTATTTTTAAATTTTATATTATAAAAACAGCTTTAAAAATATATTTGGATTTTTTGTACAAAATTAATAATTTTATTTTTGTTATCGTATCTATATAAATACTGATAAAAATAATAATTTATAATTTATTCCTTTATTATCAATTTCATTATTACATTTATTGGTATGTGTTTATTTGTTTTTTAGGGGAAAAGTTCATATCCTGAATCAAAACCGATTTATCTTTTGAAAAAACGAAATATTGACTTCACGGTTTAGATGTATTTCTACCCACGTATGTCAAGGAAGGGAAACGATCTTAACGAAGTAGTTTCCGGTTGAGAAAATTTGTTTCGTGTGGTTCTTAGACAAGCTGTAGACATAATCGTGCGACTAGCATGTGGCAATTACTGTCGACCATTCACCTTTTAACAAACTACATAGGCCTGACTGACAGATAAAGCAAAAACAAAATACACACAAGGAAAATTGATCACCTTCACATAAACTTTCAAACCTTGAGCTTTGAATTTTAAAACTCTCTTAATTAATTTCATTTAAACGGTATTTCTACTAACCTTGAATTCTCTTTCAATTTTGATAACAATCATCTTATTCATGAAACATAATTTTTTAATTGAAGATAATTTACCATCAACCGGGGTAATTATACCCAAAAAAACACTTATTTTTACTAAACACTTTATTAAAAATCAGAATTAAAAAAACAGTTTTTAATTATTGGGTGTTGTTGTGGACATTTTTCTAAAGCTAAAGGATTCCTGTAAGTTAGGAGTAAAAAAAAAATTTTGTGGTTGAAATTATAGAGACTTAAAGTTGTGGGTATAATTGCCCCAGGGTTGGGACAATTATACTCATGTTTAAAATTGTCTATTTAACATGGAAAACATACACGAAAGCATTGCGCAGCCCACATTTTATTTATTATCTTTGAAACTTTTCTTACAATTTTTTTATAAAACTAATATATTATTCTCAGATTCAATTAGATTTCTGTGTAAAAATTTTAGAATAACTAGCTTCACCGTTTTGTTGAAAAAAACATTTCTAGGACTATATTTTTCAGTTTCTCGTGACGAAATAGGCGAAAATAACAACAAAACTGCGGAAGTGTTAGTTTTATTAAAAAGAGTGCATATTTTTAAATGGACAACATAAGTTTAATTAATTTATTGCAAATGATTGTTGAGTTTTTTAGTTTTCTTAAAAATTTTCTAAATTTTGTTAATGCAAAAAAAACGAACGGAGATAAAAAAATTTCCAAAAATCGTTTTAAAAATGTTATGTTATGAAAATTGTTAAAAAAGAAGAAATCGAGAAATTAGTACAGCTTACAGAAATCCGGGAATTTCATAAGGATAAATGATGGAGTATGACGTCACTAGTATTAAAAAGGTCTGTCTGACCCAAATTTGTTTGAATTTTGTCTTTAAAATTAATTTTGTTAAATTTATGAAAATTAGCGAATTTTTTTAAAAATTAATTTTAAGGCATCATTCAAACAAATTTGGTCCAGACAGACCTTTTTAATGATATTTTAAAAAATTCTGCAGAGTTTGATGTCAGAATATTAATTATTTTTCAATAAAGTTTACGGCCAAATTTTGACCATACCAGGGACGTCATTTTCCAAATTAAAAAGATTCCGCTTTTTAAAGATGTGGGAAATCTAGAAAATTCCATTTTTAATGTTGTATTCTTTAAAATTTGATAAATTGAATAAAAGAATGTCGTAAATAATATTAAATTTTAGTATCTCCAAATCAAAATAATTTTAATAAATCCCAAACGTAATTTATTCAAGGTTTTAAATTTCAACTATTCCAAATTTCAATAGTCAAAAATGATTTATTTTATACATTTAACAATAAAACTTTTTCAACTTTTGTTCATTTTTGTTTTTATATATTATTTATTGTTTCAAAAAGCATTAATTTAATGTTTTGTTTGTTTAAATTAATATTTAAGTTTTAAAAGGATTATCTAGTTATACAGTTTTTATCAGTTTTTTGTTCATTCTTATGTAATTTTGACAAATCCTCTCTTTGTTTTTTAATTTTAAAGAATTTTTTCATTTCTTTTGCAGACAGTTTACATATTTTTTCGAATTTTTATATTTTATTTTTGCATTTTCTTATTTTTATTAGCCTATTTCCACAATTTTTTTATTTTTCCGTTCATAAGGTTTTAGATAATTATTTTATTGCAATTTTATGATTTACTCATAATTTGTTAGATTTTTATTAAAAGTCTTCTCTATTTATTTCTTATTGAATATTCCCATTTTTCTTATTCGTCTTTTTGGCTTCTTAAATATTACTTATTCCTAGAGACCGTCACGAAGTTAATTTGGTTTTTGGAGTTTTTTCAAAATATCTAGTAATAGCCAATAGATTTTACTTAAAGTTAAAAATCAACTCATCAAATTTAAGGCAAAAAATAGTTGTTAACTAAAAAAACTAAAAAAAACTAAAAACGTACAAATATTTTTTTGTACATTAAAAAAAATTAGGTTGAGACAAAATTTGTTATAAAAAAATAATTATTCAAATTAACAAATTCAAAGAAATACAAAAAATAGTTAAACGTTGTTAAAATTTTAAAATTGATTTTCAATTTTGAAATTTTAACAACAAACAACTATTTTTTGTCTGAAATTCGATGAATTGATTTCTATCTTTAAGTAGAATCAATTAGCTATTACTAGATATTTTGGAGAAACTCCAAAATCCAAATTAATTTCGTGACGGTCTCTGCTTTTTCCTTAAGATTTTAAAAACTTTTTTATAGACTTTCTAATGTTTTTAAGGATGTTCAATCCATTGACATAACCTCAAACTAGAAAATATGTTTTCACCTAAAGTAAAAATCAGGGCTGTTATTGATTTAAATCACTTTGATTTAAAAATTTGCATTAAAATCATGATTTAAATAAAAAAAAAACTTTATAATTCTCTGGATGTCTAATACTGCATGTAAAACATCGCAAACATTAAAGAAAAACCCACAAATTTGTGGATAAATCTTAAAAGTTTCTATTTTAATATTTTAATCTTTATAAAATTTAAAAAATTGTGCTAATACAGATGATAAAAATACCTACGATTTATAAATTTTGGGTTTTATATATTCACAATAATTTTTTTTTAATATTTGGTGCTTTTATTTATATTTTTTAAATTTCCCAATTTTCTACTTTTTTGAAAGCTTTTATTTTTTTATTTTATATTATGTGAATTTATTCTTGTACTAATTATTCTCATTTAAACATCGTTCTTCTATTTTATAGAATTTCTTTTCTTTTAAATTTTTTTTTAAATTTTTTTTTAAATTTTACAAAATGTTATTCATTCTTTTTTTTATTAAATTTGTAAAATAAATCTCTCATTTTTCTAATTTTAGAATTCTGTTCTCTTTAGTAATATATTTTAACGTTTTTTTAATTATCTTGTTATTTATTATTTTAATTTAAAAAAATGTCAGTAAATAGTTTTTTTTTATATATATAACTTTATATATTACTTTTTTATATTAATTATGTCATTGTTTCATTCTTGTGTTGTTTTTGTTTTAATTTTTCTTTATTTCTTTAATAAACTTCTTGCAAATAAACGTTTGGAGATTTTATATACTGTTTATATTTTAAAAAAAAATCAATTTTTGATTTAAATAAAAAAAATCCGATTTTTTTGATTTTTTAAAAAAAATCATGATTTTTATCAGCCCTGGTGAAAATATTATTAAACTTGATTTCACCCAATTTTAAAAGACACAGTTATTTACATTTAAAAAAAAAATTAGTTTAATACGCTTTTTTATTCAGAATTCATTTTTTAAAATAAATTATTAAATAAATATAAATTAAATAACAAATTATTAATAAAAAAAAAAAACTGTGGTAAAATTGGCGACAAAAAAAAGTAAAAATTGCGAAAGAAGTTCAATTTTACAAAATTGTAATTTTTTCCAGAACAAAAATTCTAAACAAACGATAATTTTAATTTTGTTGTCTTTTACATTATACCTTAATTTCAGATCCTGAATTACGCGAGGAAAAAATTGTGAGCAAAGTGAATTTTGATATATTGAAAATATATACCTGGACCCTCCCTTTAAAGAAACAAATCTGATAAATTCTAGTTTACGTTCCTGATAATCCGGAAATTTGAAATTGATTATTCGCTAGACACCCTTAGTAATTTACCTTATAATTAAATTCCCGGAAAAATAAAAGAAATATTCTACAAAACTTTTCAGTTTTACATTGCAGAATAATATAGATCCCATAATGATAAAGTATCATTTATTTTAAAAAGTAGGTTTGAAACGATTTGCGAAATTAAAAACAATACAGAGCAAAAAAGACTTAATTCAGATTGTGAATGAAAGAATGATGAATGAATGACAAATGAATGAATGAAAAAAAAAAGAAATGAAGAATACGTCAATTACTACTGTCTATTATTTGTCATTTGAATAAGCTTGAGAAAAAGCCGAGTCCCTAGTGGTGCAGAATTTCCGAGAGGCTGGAGCATCCCGGAAAATCTGTGGATAATGTTTGCAGGATCCAAAGGGTGAACGCAGTCGCGCACGCAGTCGCAATATGACTTTCGTTATGTCGTTTTAAGGCGTGTGACCGTGACTTTTCAGGTGTGGCGAATTTAAGTTTAGGTCGTTGACACAAGAAAATATTCCCCGCTTTGTTCACTAGTCGCGAATTTCTCCAGTTCACGCAATTTGGTTTTACGTTTGTGCTTGAAGAAAATTATATGTTGTAGTTCTGAAAGCGGAAGCTGCAATTTCCTTATCGGTGATCGTTCTCACGATATCCTCATCACACGATACCTGTCTTCCGTTCCTGTTATTGTGCAAAATACATAGTGCCAAAAATTACATGTGGAATATTTATATTCCATATTCTTGACAAAAAATTGCATCATACTTTGCGATAATCTTCTTGACAATAAATTTAGGGGATGAATGCTCAAGTGGATTTTGAATGCATCGATTCAGACGTTCCTCGGTGCATCGACCGCGCGCATACAATTCAAGTTCGCCCGGAGAAAAATTGCACCCAATAATTAAGAAATTCAAGCGGTTTCTTAATTAACGTCTAAGAAAAGTGTTTCTTCAGATTATATAAATAATTATTTATAATAAAAAATTAGTGTCGGATTTAGTCAAATATTTATTCGTTATCGTTTGTTGAAATGATATTTATGTGACAAGTTTTAAGTGAACAAATTTATGAAAGAATTATTCTATCAAATTGAGTCTGTTGAAACTTGGTGTGAATTTAAATTACCTATTGAGATTTTTAAATAATTCCTCAGTATTAAGATCTCGGAGTACCAATGTATCTGAGTCTTTAAGAATTAAGGTATTGTTATCGACTGGAGAGTTTTATTGATATTGTGAAAGATTTTATTAGAGTGAAACTAATTTTAAGAATTTGTTAACAGACCATGCAAAGTACATATTACCTGATTAAATTTCTATATTCAAAAAGTCGTTTCTTTACACGATTATCTTGAATTCTTGCAACAAAGGAAGATAAAAAGTAGAAAACAATGTTTAGCTGTTGCGCTTGTACGAGACCTTCTAAATTAGACACAGAGGAGGTAAGATCAGACGAAACCTCAGACTCGGACGATGATGACGATAGTCTGGAAGAAGACGAAAAATCAGACAACGATGATCAAAGTTCAGACGACGACACGTCTAATGAGGAGGATGAAAAAGCCAAAAGTACACCCAAAAGTTGTGTCGTTGAAAATGGAACACAAAGTCCAACAAAAGGTTCAGTTTCTAGTCCACAAAAAAGTTCAACTTCCACTGTAGTTCTCTCACAGAAAAATTTATCCGAGAATGAAATACCTAGTCCGACAAAAATTGAAGCCGAAGTCTTGCGTAAAAGTTCTTTTGAGGAAAAAGCTCCCAGTCCCACAGAAAGTCAGACTGAAGTTGAATCCAGTTTGCAAAAGAGCCCGACATTTGAGAAAGATGATTCAATTAAAATGAAACATGAATCCCCAGAAAAAGGCGATAGTTTCGAAGATAAGAGTCCAGAAAGAAATTACGAGGAAATGTATCCAATTGCAGAAGAAAATATCGAGAAAGAGAATGCAGTTTTGGAGAAAAATTCTCAAGAGAAATATTCAGAGTCTGAGAAAAATTCTGAAGAACAAGTTTCAGACAATTTAGAAGATAAAGTTTCAAATTCCCAGAAAGTATCGAATACTGAGTCAGCTGTTGATTTACCTGAGCCAATTAATCAATTCTCAGTGTCAAAAGAATTTAGAAAGCAGACTTTTTATCGAGAGATGAGTCAAAGTTTCGATGATGAGGATCCCAGTCCTGAAAATTCATCGAATACTGGATCAGTCGTTCACATACCGAGTTCAATTCCAGACAACAAAATTACAAGTCCAACAAAAATTTCAACTCCTAAGAATGAACTTTCCAGTCCAGAAAAAGATGTTCCAAATTTAGAGAAGAGGGAAAGTGTGGAGGAAAATATTTCCAGTCCTGAAAGTAAATCGATTACTCAAATATCTAGCACAATTACAGACAACGAACTTCAAAAAGATTTTAGTCCTCCAAAAAGTCCACCCGGGAACGAGATTTTGATACCACCGCCTGAAAATGAAAGTTTTGGTCTACCTCCTGACGATTTCGTGACACTTGCGGAAAGTACGGAAATTATTCAACCTCCTGACAGTGGGGATTATTTTTTACCCCACGAAAGTACTAATTATATTCCACTTCCAAAAACTGATGATGTTCTAATTAATAGTGGATATTTTATTCCCCCTCTTGAAAATGACAGTTTTAATTTAGAATCTGTCCGTAGAAGTTTTCTTTTACCAGAAAACACTCAGGACTTGATTCCTCCTCAGGAATATGAGGATTTCATTCCTCCACCTGAAAATGAGGGATTTCTTCCAATTCTCGAAAATGAAGAAATTCTTCCACCTCCGGAAAATGAGAGATTTCTTCCGCCTTCAGAAAATGAGAAATTTCTAGCATCTTTAGAGAATGATAGATTTCTTTCGTCTTCGGAAAATGAGAGATTAACTTTGGAAAATCAAGCTCTTCCACCTCCGGAAAATGAGTTTACAACACCCTCTCCGGAAAATATAGTGTCGAGTCCACAAAAGAGTTCAAGTATTGATAGTGATGTGCCAAGTCCTCAAAACACTTGGACATCTAGTTCGACAGATGATGAGAAACGGGCAATTGAAATTACAGAATTTATTGGAATTATTGGAAGTATGAAAAGAGAGAAATCTCCTTTACATCATGCTCCAGCTTATATTGAAAGAACGATTGACGATGGCCAAGAAGAAGGAGACGATTCGGTTTTTGAATCGTATCCCACTCCTCCTCCTCCTCCAGAAATTGATTTTGTTGCCACCAGTAGAAAACCAACAGGTATTTTATAAATTATCGAAGCGATTGGCAGATTTTCCGAATATACTTAGTGGTCCGTCTACTTTTGTGGATGTAAAATAATTTAATTTAATATTTTTTTATTACACTTGGTAATCAATTACAGTTGTTTTTTTTGCATAATAATATATTTGATTCAATGGATAACAAATAGTTTCAACAGATTATATATATTATGAATAAAGAGCAAAGAATTTTCTTTAATTTGTATTGTGTTGTTTCAATCAAGTATACTGATGTGCAAAATAACTGAAAATGATTATGCAAATTAATAAAAATGAGAAAATAAAAAAAATCGATTTTTCTCCAATAAAAGTAGGCGTGCCCCTAAAGAATCTTATTGTACTTTTTAGTAGATAAATTTTAATTTGAAATTCAAAAAGAATGGCAATTTTTAGATTAAAGGACTTAAAGATTTTTCAAATTTCACTTTATATAGATTTTATCTGACCAAAATTTAAGACTCAAAATAAAAATTTACAGTAATTTTAAAATATTTGCTCTATTGATGATCACTTACTAAATTTGTGTTTATTCTTATTTAGTAATATAATTTTCATTTTATGTAGTCTCTATTCGATATAATATTTATTTTGCATACTTCTCATTTCAACTTCTTTAAATCTACCCAAATTTTTGTCATAGATAATTATTAATTGACATAATCCTTATAATCACATAACCTAAAAATAATCTAATAAACTCAGAATCCCCAATTTTTCACAGGAATTAAAATTTTTAATCAATTAAAATGTGTCTGATCCGGTAAGAAAGCTTGCATTAAATAATATTAAAAATTTTAATTAATTTCAATCCTTGATTGTGTTCACAATTCTAATTTAATAAAATATAAGTAAGTACAGTTTTCCTATATGTCAGACATAACCTTAAATATAATTAAAAACAGAAAAATTTCTTTAACTTAATAAAAATTGTGTTGGAAGACTGTGATGTACAAAATTATAAAAAATGTTGTTACATTGTCACATAATATGAATCACTTAATCAAAAAGTAGATAAAATATATTTTTAAAAAATTGTTTGTTGGTGTTGTTTTTGAACTAGGTATTTAGGTAATAAAATTATTCTCTGAAATGTAAAATTGCACAATTAAAGATTGCATGTTATCAAAATTTAATAATTTTGAAATTTAAATTAGAAATTTTAACTTATTAATCATACGGATATGTGAAATATATGTCAATAGTTAATTCTAATAAATTGAAAATCTGCCAAGTGACACTTAGAGAAAACGGAAGTTATGCAATAAGGAAATTCGAGTAAATAGCTAATATTGATAACAAAGGTTTAAGCAAATTTAGATAAGTTAAAATGAAAATTATACAAAATAAATATTATATCGAATAGAGAGTAGAAAAATATGAAAATTGTACTGAATAAAAAAAAATATAAATTATGGTAAGTGATAAATAAAGCAAACAGAGGGTATGTGAGTTAAAATTTATTTTAAAATTATAATAAATTGTTATTCTCAATTTTAATTTTTGACCACATAAAATTTATTTAAAATTATATTTGCGAACCTTTATGTACTTAATAAAAAATTTAATTGTTCATAACATATTATTTTTTTTTAAGAAAATAAAATGATACTCGTTTTTATGTTTTTCGAAAACAATAAATTTCAATGTTAAAAATTGCAAAGATTTTGCAAAATTTTGCTTCTGCTTTTTTTTTTTTTTAAAAATATATCTCTGGATCTGAACTATTATTAATAATTAATTACATTATTAGTAATTAATAGTTTTATAAAATGAAGTAAAATTTGAAAATATGTATCGAATTTAAAATACAATACCGTCAAGTGGGGCTATTTTGTGCGCCATGGGGCTATTTTGTGCACGCGAGGTTTTTAATGAATAAAATCTTTATATATAGTTGTTTAAGTTTGCTATTTTGTATAAATATTTTCTGATATATAGACTACAGAGAGTACTAAATGAAATTACTTAATTCTTTATCACAAATCAGAAAAAAAATCGTAAAGTCGTGAAAATCGAGCTGAAAATTTTCAAAGGTCTCAAAATTCTGTTTAGATCTCCGGAAGTTTAAAAGTGTTTTTAAAACTATTAATAATACTTGTTGACAATTTAGTTGTGATGGTGTATATGTGATGCGCTAACTTTTTATTGCATATTTTAAGAAAAAAGTGTAAAAAACTAAAAAATGAGAATTTGGTGGGTTATTTTGTGCATCCTTTAAAATCAATTATTTTTCAAAAATTGGTTTTGTAGTTAATAAAAAATACTTTAGAATTTAGTTTTAGAACATATTTGTCTTATTTTTGTTATAAAAACCGAGAAATAAGCATAAAATTTAAAATTTACACACGGTGCCTTAAAAACCTCAAAAATGTAACTTTAATAATTACATGCTTTTCAAGTTAATTTTGTAACTTTTTTTCTTAAAATAACTCAAGAAATGTAGTAGAAGTTTTATTAAGTAAGATTTACTTAAAAAAAAAACTTTTTTTGTAAATCTCCATTTTTGTAAAATTTCTAAGTTTTACTTTCAAATTAGTTAAACAATTACTACAAAAAAAAATATTTTTAACTTTGTTTTTATTTATTACAATCTAGAATATCTAGAAAAAATACTTCATACAGTAAAAACAGTAAAAAAAATGTTTTACCCATCTTTATAAATAAACAAACTTTGATGCACAAAATAGCCCCATCCGTAGGGCTATTTTGTGCACAACTTTGAGTTTCTATAACTCAGACAAAAAATTTTTTCTTGTCGGCTAACTCATAGGACACCTTCAGAAGGATGTCTACAACATAACTGAAAAGTTCAATTCTTTATTTTTTCAAATTCTGAATTTTAACAAAGCATAGAGTGAAAAAAGAGCGGTTTTGTGCACAAAATAGCCCCAGTTGACGGTATACATATAATTTTATTAAAACAACTTTTCAATTTGAAGTTTTAAGAAGTTGCAAGTCTTTAAAGTTGAAATACTCTAATTTGGTTGAACTGTTTTTAGTTTACGTTTTACTTTGTAAATAGTAAAAGTTACTTTATATTTTTTTACCGGGTAGAAACAAAAAATACGTATCCTATTATTTTTTTAAATGAATAATGTATTTTAAAGGTAATTAAACCTGTATTTTGAGGATTATCAACCTGTCTGATCTGAAAATGATTTTTGGTAATCAGAATCATGTGCAAATTATTTTTTATTTGAAAATATTTCTCATTCTTAACACTTTAAAATTTGGATGTTTTTTTAGAATAATATTCATCACAGGGATCAAAGTCAGTCTTTTCTATCTCCTAAACCCTATTTTGTTCTCTTTTCCTTTTTCTAATTCAAACAAATTATCTAAATTATATAAAATCCTATATTTTGTATCTTTTACTCTTCTTTACATTCACGCAATTTAAACATGCAATCACAATTCATTAGAACGCGCAGAAAAATTATAATTTAAAACAAAGCTCCTCATTTTGTTTAGCTTTTTCTCTATTTTTATAGAAAACTTTTTCATGTTTTTATTCTTGCAAATATTCGTATTTTTAATTATTTTGTTTTTAATTTTACAATTTTTTTTGTATCAGGTCTTTTCTACTTATAATCCTTTTTCTCTTTGATTAAAAAATCTTCTTTGAAAAATGTTCTCTTTTTCTCATACTGTACATCCCCTCTTTCATCTAAAATTTAACAAAAGACACTATGATACCTGTCATTGAAAAATATTCTAAAAATTATATATATATAGCACTTACTCTCAATTGTATTCTTAAAACATATTATTAAAAATATATTTAAAACATAATCTTTAAAAAAAAATCATAAAAATCCTTAAAAATGGTAATAAACTTTTTTTAAAACATGTATTTTAAAATTAATTAAAATCATACATACATATATCTAGAAACATATTGCTTGAGAATATATTCTTAAAAGTAGAATATGTTAACAAACATTGGAATTTGCACGAAAGTGAGGATAAAAATAAGAAACGAAGCAAGAAGGTTGATGAATATTGAATTTTTCAATTTGGGGACAGTGCCACCACCTATTCCCCAATGGCTGTCTCAAGAGGACGACGATGAAAACATCTCGGAGGGATATGGAGGGATGCAAGAACCCCCTGCAACTCCAGTCGCACGTGACGAGTTGGCCTTGAGGCGGCACAGGTTTTTCTCAGACTTGTTACAAGCAACTAGAAATTCTGCTGAACACAGAGTGAGCTTCGACCCTCTGGGACCCACAGTTCATCCCGGTTAGGGTTCTTCAAACTTCACGCCATCAATGTTTTTTTTCCTATAATCCCAGCATGAAAAATTATTCCCTATATTTAAAACACCAATTTGAGAGTTAATTATTTTGGAAAAAAGACCATCGGGATAAAATTAAATGTTTTATATTTCATTATATATTTTATGAATTAATCTAAATTTAATTCAATACATTATTTTTAAATTAATCCTTCACGCAAATTAACGCCCACTCAGATTACTTAGGCGGAATATGCTTTTCGCGTCTCTTCTAAGAATAGAATGTTATATTCCAACTTCCCGCATCATTCGACTTTGTCGTTTAGTCCTCCAACGGTTTCTGGAAAGTCAACAAGCACGATATTTTCATTCTAAAAAGAAATCAGCAAGTGTTGCTTCAAAGGGAAGAGTCTTTGCTTTTTTTACCGAATTGTCTACTTAACAAACCCTTTAAATTATCTTCTTCTCTTACATTTGCAATTTTATTTTACGCTCTAAATAATTACATTAACACATGCTGTCATTATTTCTCAGATGAATCTATTTTTATTCTTTGAAGAAAAGAATTTATTGTTGCTTTTTTTCTAAATTAGATACTTGAGCAATAAGTCATTTAAAAAAAAAAGAGGGGAAAAAACACGAAAATAGAATATTTTTAGTCAATCGTTTATATTCATAAGAAACTTTAATAACATTTTTTCAAGTTCTTGTCATCAGTTGATTGCAACACATTAGTGACCTAGTGGCTGTGGATGTTGACACAACTATTTGTGTGCGCATCTATATTTAATTCGCTCGGAATTCCAATTTTCTGCAAAACAAAATCTTTCAAGTTTAACGTGATTATTGTATTTTAGTTAATAAATAAAATATAACGTAGTCTCCAGACCAAGTCCTTTTAATAAAATTAAACGATCATCACATAACTAAAAAGTTATGTGATGATTAGTTATGTGATGATCGTTTAATTTTATTAAATGGACTTGGTCTAGAGACTATACGTTATATTTTATTTATTGATATTTATTCCCAGACGTTAAAAAAACAATTTTTGTATTTTAGTTAATTGTTCATTTTGTAACTAAACGTTTATTTATAATAATCTTTATAAAAACTTATCTCGTATAAAAACCTTTATTAAAAAAAATTGTCTTTTGTAGAAAAGAAGTTGAAGAAAAGGCCTGAGAATTTATACTCTTTTTTTTTTGTTAACAGGTTGTGAGAGTGATGACAGAGACGAGCATCTGGAAGAGTTGGTGACAAGATTAGAAAACGTAACCAGGCGCCTCGAGAGGGTACCACAAGGAGCACCTGAAACTCAAGAGATAGCAGTTCAAACTAAAACTCCATCACCGGAAAAATCTCCGTCTCCGCAAAAATCATCGAAAGACAGTATCTCTTCCGAAGATCAGTGCTCTCAAGGCTCATCATCTTCAGTATCTTCCGCTGCTTCCTCAATTGTAGAAATCAACAACATGTCAGCTGCTGGTTATGAAGACCTGGTGTCTGGTCCAGTCCGGGAATATTTAAATTTGAGTAGAAAAATTGGAGGAGATGTTACTGCTCACAGTCAACTGGTAGAACAAGCTTTTCAGTAAGTTATCCCTGTAATTAAGTAAATATCAAATAGATACATTGATTGAGTAAATAAAAAACGGATATTAATATTAAGTAAACAATGTTTGCTATTTATTTCAGAATTCAACTCGCCTTCATAAGAACAGCGTCTACTCGTCCAGCACCTTCAAATCAAACCGAACAAGTATCTCTTTTAGGACCTACTTCAACTCAAATTCAACAGATTCAGGAATTTCGTGATAAACACAGAGCTTCGCCCTTTTTCAATCACTTGTCGGCAATTAGTGAAAGCATTCCTGCCTTAGGATGGGTTGCGGTTTCTCCGACGCCGGCGCCCTATGTCAAGGAAATGAATGACGCTGGTCAATTCTACACGAATCGTGTTCTAAAAGATTGGAAGGAAAAGTGAGATCATTTATCGCTAATTCCCTTACTTTGAACTCTGTTTTTTCAATTTATTTTTATTGAGCGGTAATGTCAATTTATTCATTTTTTCATTGAATCATTTTAGGGACAAAACGCACGTTGAGTGGTGCAAAGCATGGGTACAAACTTTATCTGAGTTGCAACAATATGTGCGAAAATTCCACACAACTGGTTTAGTTTGGGCAAAAGGTGGTGCAATTCCTCCACCTCCTATGGGAGGAGTTCCTCCTCCTCCCCCACCTTCAATGCCACTTGGTGATGTTGCGCCTGTTTTAAATGACGACCGAAGTGCACTTTTCGCGGAAATCAATCAAGGAGCAAATATCACTAGAAGTAAAAAATTTTTACTAATAAATCATATTCGGCACATAATACATAATTCAATCAGGGTGGCCACGTGTCAGTAAAGTCAGGGAAATGACAGGGAAAAAAGTTTTTTGTCAGAGAAATTAAATAAATCGAGACGGACCATAGTGCAGTCAAAGTTACTATTTTTTTGACAAAAATCTGCAGACAACTCAAAAATGAATCGATTCTTTCTTTTTTTGAAAATATTCATAAATGTTTGTACAATAATGCTTAACTACTAAAAAATCAAGACTTTTATTAGTAACTAAAAAACGTTAATAACTTTTAAAAATGTAAAAAATTATTTTTCGAGAAAGTAATTTTAAGATTTGTCGATATCAGAAACTTTTTACAACAAAGTAAATTATATATATTTTATATAAAAAACTTATCTAAACTATTTTTAAATAGTTCTAGTTACTAACCAACAATTTTAATTAGTTTAAACAATCTTAGTTAAACAAATTCATAACTTCAAAAGCTTTCCTTACTTAGATTTCGTTTCTTTTTTTATTTACTATAATAATTAAGAAATCTTTTGAGGTTATTTATTTGGTAACTTCAATTGTTTAAACGATTTAAAAAAAGTCGGTAAGTATTCAAAACTACCATGAAACTCTATTCCAATAACAATCAAATAATTTTACAAAAGAAAAAAAATCTAAGTAATAAAAATTTTCGAAGTTATTTATTTATTAACTAACATTGATTAGACAATCTAAAAATTGTTTATAAAGATTCTGAATTGTATTAGGACATTAGGCCAATAGTGACGAATTAGTTTTACAAAAGAAACGAATTCTAAGTATGTAATGAAAACTTTTGAAGTGATTATATCAAAATACCTTAAAATTATTCTCTAAAACAATCATTTTTTACATTTAAAGTTATTAACATTTTTTTTAGTTAACATTAAAAATTTTTTTTTTAGTACCAACTTAAGTGTTATAGTACAAACATTTATGAGTATTTTTAAAAAAATAACATTAAAATTGGTTCATTTTTGAGTTGTTAACAGATTTTTGTCTTTGCTCTGAATAAAAAAATTGTTGTCAAGGAATTTCGTTGTAAAGTCAGTAAAATGTCACGGAAATGACAGGAAAATTGATAAACTGAATCTTGTGGCTACCCTGTCAATATTTTTCCTGAATAATACATTATTCAGAAAGATAAAAATATAAGTCATAAAAGATAAAAATTAATGTATTTAAAATGTTTCAGATTTAAAGAAAGTTACTTCAGAAATGCAAACGCATAAGAATCCCAATTTAAGGACTGGACCAGCGCCATTTAAAGCTCCCGCAACGGCCAATTGCGGGTCTCCAATGAAAACCACGTTACCGGCCAATGCACCAATCGATAAACCTCCAGTTTTCACTCGCGATGGAAAGAAGTGGCTTGTGGTAAGTAATGATCAATATTCTTATAAACTACGGATGTAATTGTTTGATTGAATTTCTAAAATTATAAATTTTATAGGAATATCACAAGGGTAATAAGGATTTGCTGGTGGAAAATGCTGAAATGAACAATGTTGTCTACATGTTCCGATGTCAAGACAGCACGTTAGTTGTCAAAGGAAAAGTGAACTCTGTCGTGATAGATTCTTGCAGAAAATCTTCCGTCGTTTTCGACTCTCTTGTATCCAGTATTGAGTTCGTTAATTGCCAAAGTGTACAGATGCAGGTCAGTATTAATTAAGCGCAATAATAATAATAATAATGTGTTGGATTGTTTAATGTTATCAACGTGGCTCAGTACTTAGATAACCATTACCCACTGACAGTCTTAAAAGTTGAGATAGATAAACTCGAATCGAGCTTGCAAGAATCCAAGTTGAATGCTCTCATCACCGTCGATTCTAATGCAAAATTGAAAGAGTGGGACGAGACAAAGCTCGACAAATGAGAAATCTTGATCCCAGAAATTGTCTCCAGGAACAATCTGATGGTTGCCAAATGGGGCCAGGAGTAGACGTTTAGGAGAGACACTATCAAATTGATTATTGATCTAATGATAATAATATTGTCTCTCCTGAACAAGCGTATTAGTGATTGGCGGGTCTTTGAGGATTATACCAAAAGTGACTACCAGTATATTAAGTTTTCAGTCCCAGGGGGAGACACACTTGAGGCAAAAATCCAGGGAGTTCCCTGTAAGAATGTCCCAGTACAGTGGTCCCTTGATTAACACCGGTGTGGTTAAAGCCAGATTTGATTCAAGCCGGAAAGAAGGTGTCCGCGCAGCGAAAATCCATGAAATTCACTTCACTCTAAGCTAAAGGCCTTAAGTGGGAGACCGGCTTGAATCAAATCCTTCTGCCCCGCTGCCTGGCGTCAATCAAGGGACCGCTGTACTTAGATGACCATTAGAGAACATCGTGATGGTGCATTATAAGTCTGGTAAAATATTTGGTGTAGCGGATAAGAGAAGGCTTCTCAAATATGGGAAGTACCGAGGAAATTAAAATACCCAGGGTGGACCAAAGTCAGATAAGGATGGGCTTGTAATATAGTTTTTCACTCTATGTTGGAATAACTTTTCACCCAGAGTAATTGTGGTAACTCGCTGTGTCATCCACAATTGGGAACGACAATAAGATACACGAAAAAACTGTTGAGCATACAAATGTAACAACTACAGAATCGGAACACTCTCGAAGTTTGGTACTCCTATCTTCTCATTTTTGGATAACAGCTTACTCAAATAGAGCGTGTTGCTGACTTATAGCTGTTCTAAGAGCTGTTCACTCAAAAATAAGACAATAACGTACATCTTTGTGACAGTTGCTCGACTAAAAAGGACAGTAGCTTTCCTAATATAAAAAAGTATGTTAAGCTTTCTTTTACCGTAGTATTTTTGTGCATTAGGCGTTCTATTAACAGTTTTTTAGTTCAGAATCCAGACAACGTACAGGCTTTGATCAGAGACTTTGGTAGCTTTAAAAAGCATTCAAAAACTTTTGTCTAGAGGTACAAGGAAAATCTTTGCGATAATATACAAACAACAGATAACGACTAACCTAATCTCCTGCAAAAGAGGAGTTTTCGAAGAAAGTTCTCTTAATCCTGTAGTTTTTTACATCTTCCTGTTGCATCTATCTATTCAGCTTAAGGAAAATCACTATGGATACCTGTGTAGGAAATCAATAATTAAAATCGATGAAATCAATGCTTTTACACAAGCGATTTTAAGTTTTATGCCCCTGGCAAGGGTGCACTTGTGATTTTGGTTTTTGCAGTATCCGATTATATTAGAGCGATTGGATTGAGTTTTGGATTGGATAAATGTAACCTTGTTCAATTAACTAAAGAGGGCAACAGGAAGACACAAGTCATAAATGCATTAACCATTCCTTTATTTCACTTTACCTTTGGAGTAATTAAGGGAAAAATTAATAAGTGGAAGGTAGAGAGAAATTCAGTATTTGATACTAGTTCATCGATGTCAACATCCAATCATCATGAAATTGCAAATGTTGGGGCTATTTTATATCACATGTGGTGAACAGCAAGAAACCGATAAAGACAGTCAGTTATCATGCATTGCATGTGCTATATGACATATGTTGGTGGTTTTCACACTGTATAAAGCTGTGAATGGCCTTAATCTTCCCTTTGAATCACTAATGTAGAACATGGATTAGCGTCGTTAACACTTTTAATGCTTTCAGACCATGTAAAGATAGCAGAACATGGGTTTTTGTTACAGTGTATAGGTTTTCTAACATGCGTTAGTAAACTTGTTCACGGCTTCACTCATACATAAAATTCGTCTCTTTGTAGGTTTGTCTTTGACTTTCCAGGTTTAAGACTATTGTATTTTCCCGCTTGTGTAGGTGGAGTAATTAATACTTTAGTTAACCGAAGTCTTGTGACGCTTATTGCTGTCTACAATTATAACTGTCTAGCCTGCAAACAATATTCAGAGACACTTAGTCATATTCTAAATGAGGACCGAAAGAACTCATGTTCATAGTTTACAGTTGCACTTAGGGTGTATTATTATTACTTTCGATACCAATATGCTATAGATAAAGAACCCATTTTGTCGTATGCTCAAGAGATCAGAAATCTAATAAAGGAAATGACTAGTGTAAGATCTACTGCAATTTTTCTTTTACCGACATTGACCGTATCAGTGACACTAAACCCGATAAAGTACTCCAAGATCATAAAAGCACGGTTATTGATTGAATTTCTGGCTCCAGCTAAGGGCAATATAATTAGAAAACAGCATATGAATTGAACAAAGTACCAAGAACTCTTATTCGAGTAGAGTAAAATGCATTTAGGGTACCAAATCCGATTGATTATGTTTAGCTAAAAGTATTACTTACTCTTTAATTTTCAACTGGTTTGCATGTTTTTTTAAGGGGTCTTGTAAATTTTGGAGGCTATAAATAGAAGGTTTTTTAATAATGTTTTTTCTCAGAAATTTTAACTTGTAATGAAGTAAATATTTCTATATTTTCTCAAGTATATTAACAATTATTCAAAAATAAAATTGTATTCTTAAAAAATGTTGTCATATTCTCTCCGCAAAGGGTGCAGCTTAATAATGACTTAAAAACGGTAGACATCATAACTTAATATCCATTTGACCAATTTTAAAAATTCCTAATTTCTTCGGTTCTTTAGAAGTTTTTTCAGGTACTAAACCTTTAATTTACTAACAATATTAATTATTATGGGTTTTCTGAATGATTTAAGAGCGAAAAAATTAGTTTTTCTCAGTTTTTTATAGTAAAAAGTTGGCTATTTTCTTTATTTCATTTTTTTTTAAAAAAGTTAGAGTTTTAGTACCTGCAAAAACTTCTAAAGAACTGAATTAAACAAGAATTTTTAAAATAGATCAAACGGCTCATGAGTTATGATGTCTACAGTATTTTAAGTCAGTATTAATTTGCGCCATCTGAGGAGGGTATATGACAACATTTTTAAGACCGCGATTTCATTTTTTAATAGTTATTAATATACCGTCAAACGGGGCTATTATGGTACAAAAACCGCATTTTTTTGTATTCTATGCTTCACCAAAAATTAGAATTTTACACAAAATTTTGTTTAACTAACTGGTCACGTTGTTCACATCCTTCTGAAAGTTTACTGTAAGTTTTACCATAAAAAAACATTTTTACTTCGAGTTATAAGAACTCAAAGTTTGCATTATAATAATTTCGCAGCCGGAGCTATTATGGTACAAAACTTATTTTTGTTTATAAAATAAAGAAAACATTTTATTTTTTGCATTCAACTATGTGGGAACCTTTTAATAGTTATTCCAGAGACAAATTTTTTATAAATTTCTAGATAGTAATTATTATTATAGAAATTATTTATAAAAATATAAAGTTAAATAATGAAATTTTTCAAAATTTGTATTTTGTGTTATTTGAATAATTAAACGACTTAATATGGTCTATAATAACGTTTTGAGCTATTTTATATCAAGCAATATTGAAATTAACTTAAAACCCTTGTAAATAATATGATATTATTATAAGTGGTTTTCGAGGTTGTGATGCACCCTTTGTCAAGTTTGACAAATTTGACCTATTTCCAATTTTCTGACAAAAAATACAACATTTACGTATCAAAAACAATTAAACCAAAGCACAGAAACCTTTTTTACTGTTTTAATAAAACGAATTTTCATAAAATAATTAAAATATTTTTGTACCAGAATAGCCCCGCTATGTTCTGAACTTTCAGTTTTTAACCATTTTCTTCTTAAATTCTTAATAAAAAGTTAGCCCACCAAGTGAGTATAGTCCCAACTAAATTCTCGACACGTACCTTAAATATCTTTAAATGGAATTTGTCAATATTAAGATCGAAGCAGATTTTTAGAGAACTTTCAATTTTTTAATGAAATTTGTATGTATATATGAATTTTTTCCGGATTTTTGATAAAGAATTTAGTACAAACAGTACTGCTATTTTGTTTGTAAAATATCACACTATATTTACAAGTAAAAATCATATTTATAAATTCCAAAATAAATATTTTAGAAATAAAAAACCAGCTTGTACCAAATAGCCCCCGGTGTACCAGAATAGCCCCGTTCGACGGTACTTGAAAACATGTAAAAACTTTTACTTCATTACATATTAAAACTTCTAAAAAAAAAAAATTATTAAAAAACCTTCTATTTAAGGCCTAAAGAATTTAGGAGACCCCTTAAGCATTCAAGAAAGTTAGCATTACAATATATACCAGCTTAAAAACTATAATTCAAAAACAAACTCACAAAACTGTCTTAACTTTGGAAATTCTAGTAGATTCTAAAAAAAATCTAGTTCTTTGTTTGCTGTTTTTTTCTTAGAATACTAAACTCTTTGTCTTAAAACTTTGTAGAATTACATAAAATATCATTTAGAAGGCCTGTTTGATTCGAACTTGTTTTAGTATTAATATGTGATGATATGAAGTTCCAAATTGATGTTTATTTTAATTAATTCTTTTATTTATATTTTATAAAAGATAGCATTGTAAGCCATTATATTTATCTATTTTAGGTCTAAACTTCGAATTTTGACCGCTTTTTACTTTAAGTGATCTTTTATTATGTTTTGTTAAATTGCTGAATTTGTTTGGAAATTACTGTATGAGTAAATAAAAAAGAAAATATTATTAAAAGTTAAGGAGTACGTAGATATTTATCCAAAAGTAATTTCTTTTTTCCCCACCGTCAAACGAAAGTATAAAAAGTAGATAAGATCAAATAAAACAATAATAAGAAAGGCGGTTTTAGTGTTTTTTAGTTTTCGCTCCTGATTGACAAAATCTCATTTAAAATACCCCGAGCCATATTCTTTATTCTATGCACCCTGCATATGGATAAATACAATGTAAATGTGTCGAAAAATAAACAATTTTCAGAACAAATGATGACAATAATAAAGACAAGTGTCGACCAACTAATTTCATTGAACTTGGTGGACAATAATCTTTCGGCTATTCCTGAAAACCCAAGCCGAGTTTACTGCACAGTGAATGCATTTTTTTCAACTGCTCGAGATTCGAATCTTGATTCAACAGATCCAGCAAATTGATATATTCATCTTTTGTCAGTTCTTCAGGAACATCGAAAATTTTAAATTTATTCTCGTCACGTTTTACTCTATTGCAAAATTTAGGAAAGTCGGAAATTGAAGTACTGTTATCTATCACAGAAGGTTTTACGGAAACTTCTCGTTCAACGTGAAATAAAAATTTATTTTGCACATTTTTACTTGGCGTTTCAGAGTTTTCTGTTTGCTGCGTCAGATTATTCATTTGTAAATCCGCTTTGCTCTTTTCTGTTTCATCGGAACAACTAATTTTCATCTCACGATCCTTCATTAATTCCAAAAATGTCTTCGGATTGACAACCTTTCTTGTACCCTGATTTTGGCCCGTCATTATGTTAATGTATACAACCGTTTTTTCGTCAGATTTTACATTTTCTTCTGTTTGATCCAATAATGTGCCGGTATTATCACCATAACTTTTCTCACTGCTGTCATTCTTCTCTGTCACTTTTCTACGTTCATTTAAATATCTATGAACTTTTAAACCTAACTCGTCAGATCTGGGACTAATTGTTAGGGGACCACGAGGTGGACTCCGATATCTATGTTTAGGATCTTGTTTTCTTATAGTCTCCAATCTGCTTCTTAAAATCGGGATACTTGATTTGGCTGACTTTTGTGAATCGGTAGATTTTATTGACGTTCTTGACGTTAATCTGACCTTCTCTATTCCTATCGTATTTTTAATAACATCTCTTGTGAATCTTAACTCTTCATCTGCCTTTGAATTATTTGAGTCTCGTAATGATGTTTGAAGCATTCTAGGCGATGCGAATGATCTGGATCTTTTTTTAATATGTTTTCCTGATTCCTCTCTGTTCAAATTTAAATTTAAATAACTTCTCGTTTTTAGATGTGTTTCTTTAACTGAATTTTCAGATAATTTACTTGCTCTATTGTTATTATTTCTTTTATTTGTAATGTCTCTTTTGTTTGCGCTATCTTTGTTATCCATGGACTTTTCTGTAAACTTGTCACTTGATTTAGAACACTTTGTTGCCTTCATGGAGGTTTCTTTCGTTTTCGAGAAATGTGAATTAACTTTTTTTGAACTTTTCTTTGCATTGTGAGCAAAATCTTGCATAGAAGACATTTCAGAATTATCCACTGAATTTTCCAAATCACTATTTTCACTTGGTGTAAAATTTTGAATAGTAATTTCGCTTTGATTATTGCTACTGAATTTGTTAAATTGTTTATCCAACTGAATTTTCTTAGGGATTAGACAAACATTTTCAATAGTCTTTTCTGCGATAATTTCGTCAAGAATATTTAATTTTTCAGTTTCAAACACTTTATTTTCACTATTTGTCTTAAGTTTTACAATTTGCAATATTGTACCTGAAACGTCGTTATCCGTTAAATCGATTAGCAGTATTTCTTCCCTTCCCTCTTCTTCATTCTCTTGATTATGTTTAAATTTTTCTTCTTTATAAACTTTATTTCCTTCTTTTGTTAGCGATTGACTAGCTTCTTGAAGTACTGTTTCTTCTGCCTCTAAATTTATTTTTGAAGCAGAACCAGGCAGCAATAAATTGTTTTCGGATTTGTAATCGGAAGTAGAAGCTGTGAAGAATAAACTGCTGCTGACATCGGAAGTTAAATTTGATTTAGAGTTGTCAACCATATCTTGGGTTTCAAAACTTCCAAAAGTTTCTCGATTAAAAGCAATTTCACTCTTTCTCTGTGAGGATTCCTTCCACTCGCTCTTAGTTTCAAAAACTCCAATTATTGAATCTTCAATCTTTTCTTTCCTAGTTTGTTCTTTCGAACTTTCAAGAATAGTTATGTTATTTGTTTTTATTAATTCAGAATCAGATTCTAGATTATTTAAACCAAATTTAATTTCCAAGTTTCCGCACCTGGTAATTTTCACTTCTTCCAATTTGCATTTTGTGTCTTCTTCATTCATTTGAAAACTTGCATTCTCTGCTATAGAAGCATTTGATTTTGAAGTAGAAGAATTGTCAGTGTTTGAAGTATTTAATAAGTTATCCTTCGATTCATTATCTGCTAAAGAAAACGATCCTGGACGTCTTTGAAGAGACAAAATACTTTCTTGTTCCTGTGCTTCTTCTATATTAAATAGCTTTTCATAAGATTTTCTAAAATTTAAACAATATTTCATATCCTTAAAGACCTGTGTAGTTTTTACTTTATCGCTTGTTAATTCTCTGATGAATTGAGTTAAACTTTCATCACTTGAGGAATCTGTCGTTGGACCAAATCTACTCTGATTTTCGATTCGTCTAATCTTACAATCTGATTCACAATTTGTCAGAATATCATCATCTTTGTTTGTTTCCTTTACCGTTTCGTGTTTTATTTTTTCCCTCTTAAGGTATGTAACCTTTTTACTACTTACACAATTTTCTTGTTCACTTTCTGCTTCTTTTTCTTGATTCAATTCATCCTCTATTTCCTTTCCTTGATTCCATTTTCTTTCCATTTCTTTTTCAGATGATGTTTTGACAAAATCATCACTCATATTAATAGTAATTATTTCTTTGCTAGAATTCGGTTCAATTCGACTTTGATTCGTCTCATTTAATATAATGTGCAATTCTTTGAAAATCTTTTCTGCCTGAGATGAATTAAAATATTCAGAGGAAGTGGAAGGAACGGGAAATTGTGAATTTTCTTCCATATTTTGAGCTTTTTTTCCAGTTTGTTTGCTTGTTGGTTGGATTTCAGGCTTAATAGTCGGGGATTTCGTTTGAAGATTATTTTCTAAGTTTGGCGCAGGGTTATTTTTAAATTCATTATCGTTCTCTTTATTTTTAAGATAATTTTCCTGATTAGTTACTAATTCTTGTTTCAATGAAGAATCTTCAAGTCTCTTTTCTCGAGATATGAAAGCATTTTTTGTTTGTGAATCCTCTTGACGTAAAGATGTTAATTGATTGTCCAAAATTTCAGCTTCTCCAGAAGATTGAGATAATTGATCGTCACTTGTATCCATTAGTACTTCATCTTCTTCAGACTGATAATCTTCAATATTTGCAGCCTGGGAAATTGTAATTCGATTGTTATTCACATTGATGTCAAATAAATCCGGTGCAAACTCTGATTTCTCTTCCATTACATTATCTTCAACTGAAATTTTAGTAAATGTATTAGTCGAAATTTTACTTTCACTTTCTGAAACTTTTTGCGTTTTATCACTTTCAGCGTCTGAAGAACTAATTGGATCATAATTTGGATTATGTATAATTCCTTTTCTCTCTATTTGAAACGTATTTGAAGTATTACGAACAGGAGAATTTGAGTAGCTTTGAACTACATTTTTGAAATGTTCGCCTTCATTACAATTCACAATTTCTTCGGTTGTCACATTTTCTTGAGCGTTCGTGTTTAAAGAAATACTTGATTTTTTCGATTGTCCATCTTTACACAAAATACAACTTTTATTTAGTGAAGAACTATCATTCTGTTCAGAATCGCTTAATTCATAGGTTAATAAAATATCGTGTATCCTTTCCAATTTTTCTCTGACCTGGTCAAGGGTTTCTGCAGTCTCTGATAAATCGGATTTGGCAATGGAAGAAGGTCTTGAAGTAGTTTTTGTAAGGAAAGAAATATTTAAATTAGTTGGTAAGAAGCTAGACTCTTTTTTTAATTTATCATCAGTTAATGATTCTGTGTCGTTAATTAAGTTTACGTCTTCCATTCGTAATTCTAGACTGTTTTCCATTTTAGTTGATTTCTCCATTTCAAGATCCTCCAGTTTTTCTAAAAAACCTTCGTCAACCATTTTAGTCTTGCGAGTCACATCACTTTCCTCATTTTTATCACTCGATTCTTCTTTCAACTGAGACAGATAAAATTAAATTCATTGTTAGAAAAAGAAGGTCTTTATTATTTTTATTTATAGAGTATTAAGAGACTTAAAAATCAATTAAAATAAATATAACAGGGATCATAGTCTGTCACCTAGTTTTTTTTTATTCCATACTACTAAAATTATACTAGAAAATAATTGGTATCCCTGAGGATTAAATCGATTATAATTTTTTTTATAAATGGAACTTTGAATGGACTAAATTTGTGGAAAATAGACCTTTAAAAATGTAATTTTAGACCGATCGTAATTTTTTTTAGACTCGCTGGACACCCTGATTTAATTTTTCTGATTTTTTTATTTACCTCACGCTTTCCATGGAAACGATCAATTAAACTGTTTGGTTTTCTAGAACAGCTCTCTGAAGAAACTTGATTTCGTTTTGAAATCTCTTCGTTTTTTGTTCCATGATTTACATCTTTTGAAAAAATTTTTTCGTTTGAATTTATATTTCTTTTGAATATTTGCGAATTGTCTTTTGTAAAAGAAACAGGTTCTTGATTTGGAATGACTAGATTTTTACTATTGGCAATTTCTTTTTGTTTTGGTCTTAAATCAAAATATTTTTTGCACCAGTTCCATGTGCTACAAACAAAAATATCTTAAATTGCAACATTGCCTCAATATTACATGCTATTTGGAATTACTTAAATGCAAAAAAAACCTAAATAAATACTTTTCTATTATTTTAATTCATAATTTTTTTTAAACCTTGTTGAATTGTCGCCGCTGCTTTTGTCAGTTTGATCTCCAGATTCAATTGATGGAACTCGATTTTGAAAATTTGAAGATGTGTAATTAGTTTCCAAACTTAGCAAACTATTGAAGCTTTTTGCAGAGGTAACTAGACTTTTGTTGCATAAATTGTAATCTTTGATTTTTCGTGAACTGAATATATAAATTATAATTTTATTTTCTGCGGTGTAATTTTTTTTTTAATTTAATTAAATTGATAGTTAAAGATAAATAATGTTAATTTCCGTTTGTGAATTTTTACCTTAATAACAAATGCTTGAGCCACGAATTTCTATCTTCTGGATTTGTTAAAGTTAATCTAATGTTTTGCAAATCATTGTTTATATCTGTTTTGCAAATATGGTGAGGTAGAGGCCAAGTACCATATTGCATTTTATATGTTAATATGTTTACCTTCAGTTCCAAGTCTTGAACCTTGAAACCAACTTTGTTCAAATTTTCTTTATTATTCCATTTTTCATCTACCCAACGCAGTTTATAATACACTGTGTGTATCAAAATGATTAAAATTACAACAGCAGCAAGCACCTTGTAAAAAGAGTTTATTGTTATCAGCAAAAATAATTTATTGAATAACTTTAACTCTTACCTTCCAAATAAAAATATCGTCATTTAAGTAATCCACAACCTCTGTCACAACTTCGGACCAAATATATTTTGATATCCCTATTAAACATCTTTTCCAATCCTCTCTACATATCAAACGAACCGGATAAATATTGCCACCTTTTTAATTTTAGGTTAAGAATTAGTTTTGTTTTCAAATTAAAAAAGACTAAACTTTTGTTTATTTGTTAATAGTTTTGAATAAATTTTACTCACCAAATTGCCAATGCATGTCTACAATTCCCATACCCATTACTATTAAAATAAATTATAAAAATAATTCTATTTTGGGGAATAGTTTTTTAATTAGTCGGAAACTTGTCATCTTTGACGAATCATTCTTCATTACCACGTTTTGCGACAGTTCTTCATTGTAACCAGTGACAATTGCATGTCGATTATTTATTTTTAATTTTGAAAATGAACGCGTCAAATTTCAAGTTTGACAAATTGATATTTTCATTTATTAATTAGTTAAATTTCCCAATTAATAATTATTTTCATCATTATTTCTGTTCTTTTATTTAACTTCTGTCAAATTAATTGAATTTCATAAAAGTTGCTGTCCCTTTTAAAGTATTCAAATTTTTTGGAATATTTTGAAATATAACCTCACATTAATTTAAAATTATTCAAAGCTTTAACAAAAAATTTAATATCTTTAAAAGTATTCGAGTTCTTCGGAAAAATTTATGCAAATAACTTTGATTCAAAAGATCTGTGCTTAATTTAAAATAAACTAAAGTTTTTCCTAATAGTATCAAAATCAAAAATTAATATCAAAACCAATTTTTTTTAAATTGAACTTTTACATTTTTTCTATTTTCCATTCACTATTTTTTTCGTGTTTGTTTTGTAATGAATGACACCTTTTTTCGTAAGAATTTTGAAAAATTATAATTCAAAAGTTTAAATTTTTTTTAAAAACTCTTTTTAAATATTAATTTTTTTCCACAATTTTCATGCTTTCTGCTTAATAATTTTTTTTACTTTTTTGTAATATTTCTCAAAAAATTTCAATTTTCATATAATTATAATTATTATAATTTAAAGAAAACTTTATGTTGGATTAAATAATTTTAATTTTACTGTTTTTCACTTTTTAACAAGTTTTTTGTCCTTTTTTACCTATATTGTTTATTTTTTAAATCTAAGCTTAATTTATCAAAAATATTATTAATTCGGAACATATTTTTAATATCTTATTTTTAATAAATTTTAAATTTAATTTGTCGCAATATTAATTAATTAAAATTGTAGTCAACTCTAAATTTAATTCATCGAAAGTTTAAACTACTTAAATTTCAGTTCACTTTTATTTTAATTAACCTGACATTCAATTAATAAAAATTGTATTAAATCAACATTTTAATTAATCAAATCATTTATTAATTTATAAATTATGTAACTAATAAAGTTTTCCAATTTAACTAATGTAAACTTAAATTTATGTAAATTTAAATCAAATCTAATTTTAATAAAGCCACATTTCAATTCATTACAGTTTCTATCGATTCTAATTTTTATTGATGTAATCTTTTATTGGTGAATATGTTAATAGATTCTGAATTTGTTTGAAACTTTATTTTATTTAATTTTTATTTAATTTATGTTTTAATTAGTCGAAATTCTAATCAGGTATATTCTTTATTTTTAATAACAAAATATTTTAATGAACTCGATTCATCAAATTTCATTAAATCGATTTTGAATTGATTCAAATTAAACTTTAATTAATACAAATTTCAATTTATTATTATAATTATTATTATGTACATTATTATTAAAGTTTCTGATTTCTTTATAATTTCTTGATTTTGGTTGGTATAACCTCAAATTAGAAATTTGTATCCAATATTTACTAAAACAAAATTTTAATTGGCTCTGTGAAATCTTGTGTAAAACATTTTCTAGAGTCTTGTTTGTTAAATTTTGTTAAGAATATTCTGTTCGAAAGTTATTAAATAAAAAATAATGTCTATATATTTAATAAGACAGATACGAACTTTAAAAAAACGTATAAGATGTGGAGATGTTATTTTTTGTCAAAAGTAAAATCTAAAAGTAAATTTCTTTTATGAATAAAATGGTAATATATTAATAATTTAAAAATACAATAAATATTAGTGTTAATTATTTTTAAAATTTTTGTTTCAGGTACTTGGAAAGGTACCAACAATTTCTATCGATAAGACTGACGGTTGTCAGATGTATCTTAGTCCGGAATCGTTGAAAGTAGAAATAATTTCTAGTAAATCAAGTGAAATGAATGTCATGGTTCCCAACGGAAATGGAGATTATGTGAGTATTCTTATTTTCCTCAAATTATAATAATTCTTTTATTCTATTCTAATTGCTGTAATTTTGTTTTCAGACCGAATTCCCTGTTCCAGAACAATTTAAAACGACCGTAAGTCCCAAAGGCCTCTCTACTATTGCTGTTGATTCTTTGGGCTAAATTTAATATTCATTGCTTGTAGTTTAAAAATCCGACTCTAATTTAAACAAAAATTAATTAGTATTACGATTTTTCGATACCATCCTAGTATGGTATGTAATTTATTTTCATTTTAAATAAGTCTTACGAGAAAACTCGAGCAGAGTTATAAAACAAAGGACTGACTTGGGTCTTTTTAAACGAGAAATTATTATTGTTCATTGACGAAGTGATTAAGAATTTACCTTGTAATTAATGAATTGAAGGTACAATATAATCAAGATGTCTTGCTCCTAATTTGCAGTGTTGTGGAAAAATTTTCCGAATTTGTAAAAGCTAAGCCTGTGGCATTTTTTATAACGAGTATATCACTTTGAAAGAATCACTTTCGATTGTGACTAGCATGAGAGAAATAATAGTCATCGTTTTCAGATAGAATCAAGTTGAATTTATTGAAATTAAGTAGATACTTAAGTACAACTACTGCTCGCAAGCAAGGGTTTTTTTTTTAAAAAAAAGTACGCGAGATATTCCGCCTAATTTTGCTCAAATGGAGCAAGAAAACTGTAGTACGGTAAAAGGTGTTCAATGCGGTCTGACAAAAGTTTCGCTTTTCTCTTCCTGCACTTTTATACATTTACACAATTTTCTATCCTAATCGGACTTTTGTCTAGACTCGCGATTTTTACAATTGGAAACCTTTTCGCCCTGGAATTGTTTTGATTCTTTTTTTTAGAAAAAAAAAAAGAAAAAATAAAAGTTTAATAATGCACACCAAGTGGCTTTTAAGAAACATTGAATTGAATACTGTATTTATACATTTGTCGAACAATTCGACACAATAAACTGTAAATTGAGACTCTAGATTGAAGTTTACAATTTGATGAAATTGTATTCTACTTTACAATATAGGGTGTCATTTTTTATTATATTACATATTCAAGCAATTTCGAGAGTTCGATCGTCACGGAACTTTTGTTCCTCATTTACACAATGAAAATCATATTCGATTTTAAAATCGAATCACTGTAGACTGAACTACGATAGAATTGTAATTAATAGAATATCTCGCATCAGAATTATATAATATTTTAAATTTTATTTTAGATTAGATAGTGAAAATTTAAATCGCTTTATAACATGCATTACAATTATGTAGTGTCTTCCTCGAGTTTTCATCAGTGTATTGAAAATACTTTGAAACTTCTGTTTCATCATATCTAGATAGAATCATGCGTTTTATAAATTCTTGTTTCGGTGCGAGCAAAGGTCAAAAAATAATGTGCAGGAAATATTGAATGTTGATATGAGTAATTTAACCAGTTGATGAATTGTTTTTGGCACATGCGAGTCACGTAGAAATGAAGATTAGATTAGGAAGGAGATAATTAAATAATAGATCAGTAACGATATTTCGATTATTATTTAATCGAAAGAGGATAATTTTAATAGCCTTTTAATTCTATCTTCTGTTTTCTAGTAATATTCAGCCTTTGTTTTTGTGAAGAGATTAATTTCTCTCACTTGTCATCTTCTCTCTTAATAAAAACAAAAAAAAACCAACAATTTATCCTAAAAATTGTAGTATTTATTCTCCTGAATTTTTATCATTTTACTTAGAATAAATTTAAGAAATTATAACACGTTTTTTTTTTTTTTTGGTAAAATAAGAATATAGTTTTCTTTTTAAAACGTAATATTTTAAAATAGATTATTTTACACTTAAAGTATACAATTATAATTATTTTTATATACATGTAAGTCTGAGTTATAAAATTCCTCCGAATTATTATAAAATCTACAAATTTCGGTACGATCTCGACTGAGAAATCAAAATTATCTCTCAAAAACGAGAATTACAAATATCACAAACAGTCTATTAACTCTTACAATTGTAAATTCGTCATTAGTTTGGCTTTCATTTCAATATTAAAAGCGAAATAAAATAGTTTTTCGAAGTTTAATTTTAAATTAAATAACAATAATTTGTCACAATTGTTGAGAGACAAAGTTCTTTCGTATTTTTCATTTATACATTCTTAGGTTTAAATTCGTATTTCGTTAATTAAATACTTATCTATTCTTAGTGGCTAAGTAATAATTTGCTTCAACGTTACAGCGCCGACTAGGAGAATAACGTCACACGTTTACACTGAAAAAAAATAATTTAAGTCAATTCTTAGATCAATTCTAGTGCCGATTGACTAAAATTGTATTTTGTTCAAGAATTATTCGTTTCCATGAACTAACTTGAAATTATTGTTCAAGTGAATTGACTAAAAAACTTGTTTTACAGTGTAGTAACGCTGAATTGATTGTCTACCATTGAGTTTAATAATCAACGATATCGTCTAATAATAACAAAATTAAAAGTAAAAAGGTCAGTCTTTTCAAGATTGATTCGTCGTACAATTGCGTTCGTCGCTTCCATCTGAGCATTCGAGAAATCCATTGCATACTCTCGATTTAGGAAGACATTCTCCCAAGGGACACCTGTGACCTTTGCAGGAGGTCAACATCGGCGGAATTTCCGTTCGATCTGTGAGGTGCTTTATCCAGGGCAGGTAATGGTAAACTTTTGTATAGACTCCTGGTCTTCCTGCTCTTGCACATCCGTAACCGTTTGATGTCAAACCTGGTTAAAAATAATACAAATTTATTTTTTTAATCTAGAACATTATCCTTGAAGTTAAGACTATTACAGGGATCACAGGTTGTTCCCTATTCACCTTTTTTCCCCTATTTTAAAATTTTGCACCTATTTCCTCTATTTTAAAGAATTGTCCCCTATTTCTCCTTTTTCTAATTTTCAGTATTAAAGTTTATGGTTATAGCCAACATTTTTAGCAGTTCAATATAAAGAAAATTTTTTTAGAAAACCCCAGCCCAATTGATTTATATTAACCTGTATCAGCAATCGATAGAAAATCTCCATTAAAAATACATGGGGAAAAAATAAACTTTTAAAAAAAATCCCAACTTTTTTAATTTATAAGCTAAAAATATTTTAGGTCCTAATTTTTTTCATTTTTAGCCATATTTTAAGATATGATGTTTAAAGAAATTAAATTTTAAAAATGTCGGATGTTATAAAAAATATGTAGAAATAATACATTGCAATATGTGCAATCGTCTATCACATAATTATCAAGGAAATTCAACAAGTCTTATTTGGAGATTTTTGAGGTCGCAAATAAAGATTCCGATGTTAAAAATTAATTTTTCAAAATTTTAAATATACATTCAAAATTGTGACTTTCCATATTTTCGAATTAATCATCTTGAATCATCAATTTTTAAATACAGTCTACATATATTTAATTTCTACATCTCTTTTCAATTATCTGTTTCATTTTTAAAGTACTTTTGTCAATTTTCAAGTATTTCTAAGATTTTGAACTTCATTTTTTCGAATATCAATTATTTTCTTCAGTCTTTAAATTTTTGTCAGAAATATTTAAATGTATTATACAAGTCTTCATTTATTTTTGTCATTTTTAAATTATTTTCTTAAAATTTCAATTATATTCTAAAATTTATAAATTATTGCCAAGAATGTTTAAATTTTCTACACAAGTTTCAATTTACTTTTGTCATTTTTTAATTATTTGCTTAAAATTTTCAATTACTTTTGTCATATTTCTTAGTATTTTCGTCATTTTCAATTTATTTTTTTCATATTTCTATTATTTTTGTCTTTTTAGAATTGTTTTCTACAAATTTCAATTATTATATTCAGTTTTTTTTTGTCATGAATTTTTAAATTTTACACCAGTTTTAATTTATTTTCTTCAAATTTTAAAAATTGTTTTCATTCTTTTTATTATTGTCACAAATTTATTAATTTTATAAAACTTTTTCAATTATTTTCTAGAAACTTTAATTACTTTCTTCATATTTAAATTTTGTAACATTTTTTAATTAGTCTATTAAATTACAATTATTTTCTTTAAACTTCAATTACTTTCTTCAACTTTAAATTATTTTCTTTAATCTTTTAATTATTGCCATAAATTTTTTAATTTATTATACAAATTTTCATTTATTTTTGCAATATTGTAAGTATTTTCTTAAAATTTCAATTATGTTTTTAATCTTTATCTTATTGTCAGAAATATTTAAATTTTCTACACAAATTTCAATTTAGTTTTGTTACTTTTTAATTATTTTCTTCAAATTTCAATTACTTTTGTCATTATTCAATTATTTTCGTAATTTTCCAATTATTTTCTTCATATTTTTATTATTTTTGACTTGTTAAAATTATTTTTAACAAATTTCAATTATTTTATTCAATTTTGTTTATTGTCAAGAAATTAAAAATATTTTACATCAGTTTTAAATAAATTTCTTTAAATTACAAAAATTTTCTTCATCCTTTTTATTATTTTCATAAATTTATTAAATTTTTACAACTCTTTCAATTATTTTTTCAATTATTTCTACAAATTTCAATTACTTTCCTTATATATAAATTTTATGACATTTTTGAATTATTGTCTTCAAATTTCAATTTTTTTCAGACTTCAAATAACTTTTTAAACTTTCAATTATTTTCCTCAAACATCCAATATTTTTTTCAATTGATCAATTATTGTCTATAAATTTTTAATTTTTAAACCAGCTTTCAATTATTTATCTCATTATTCAATTAGTTTCTTAATATTTCAATTGTTTAGTCAATTTTTCAAGTATTGTCTTCAAATTTTTAATTTTTTACACTTTTTTCAATTATTTTCTACAAACTTCAATTCCTTTCCTCATATTTAATTTTTTGTTGTTGACATTTTTGAATTATTCTCTTTAAATTCCGATTATTTTCTTCAAACGTCAATTAATATCTTCAACTTTTAATTAATTTCCTCAAACTTCTAATATTTTTTTCAATTTTTCAATAATTGATGTCTATAAATTTTCAATTCTTTACATCAGTTATCAATTATTTTTTTCAAACTACAATTATTTTTGTCATTATTCAAATATTTTTGACATTTTGGAATTATTTTCTTTAAATGGCATTTTCTTCAATCTTTTTATTACTGTTGTCTATAAATTTTTAATTTTTACACTATGTTTCAATTATTTATGGCTTCATTCAATTAGTTTCTTCACGTTTCAATTATGTCCTTAATTTTTCAATTATTGTAATACATTTTTTTATTTTTTACTCCATTTTTTGAATTATATTTCTCATTAATTTTTTTCCAAATTTTATTTTTGTTTTGCAAATTTTTAACTATTTTCTACATATTTTCTACATACATATTTTCTATGTAAATTTTTTTTATCATTTTTTAAATTATTTTCTTTTAAGTTTGAATCATTATTCTTCGTTAAATTTTACTTATTCTTGTCATTCTTCAATTATTTTCTTGTAATTACAAGTATTCTTAAAATTTTTTAATTAGTTTCTTTAAATTTCAATTATTTGGTTTTAAATTTTAAATTTGTGTCTTCATTTCTTGATTTTTAATTAATTTTCCAATTAGTTTTCTTATGTAACAAATTTCTTTTTTTCAAATTTGATATTGATGAGCCCTGATTAATTATTTACCTGCTGGCGGGCCCCAAATTAATATCAGTAATATTTTGTTTATTATTGCAAATTATCGTTTATTCACTTTTTTCACTTAAAAACTCCCTATTTATTCTCCTTTTTAAATTAAAAAATCACTTTTTTGTACTATTTTTAATCTACAAGTCCGCTGGCAGCCCTGTATAATCTTTCTATATTTAAAATTTGTAAATTAAAAAGTCCTAAAAAATCTTCAAGTACATAAGTTGAAGCAAATTTTCTGTCCCCTTTTTGTCCCCTATTTTTGAAAAAATTTGCACCTATTCACCTTTTTCAATAGCAATAGGTCCTGTGATCACTGCTATTATCTTTGGAATTTAGAATATTATTCTTAGAAAACTTTGTGTAAAATGTAATAATTATTTGCAGATAGATATTTAACGCTTTATTAACTTCTAGGAATTATTTAAATAAGATAATTTACCGTGAAGAGTGAATCTGTTATCAGATTCTGAGCAAACGAGTGGGCCTCCACTGTCTCCTAGACAGGCATCTTTCCCACCATCTTTTAAGCCAGCACAAAGCATTCCAGACGTGATTCTGTACAGAGGCAGAAATAGTGTTTTTCTTCGACAATCTTCGGTGGAGATTAAAGGAAGTTCTGCTTCTTGAAGAGTATCAGCTGAAATGAAAAATGTTTATGGTCAAAGCCATTTTTTTAAATTATCCATCAATTTGAAAACAAGGAGAAATTCGGTATTTTTGGTCAAACAATTTTTAATTACAAGGATCACTGACAACCTCTTTATCTTCCACACTTTATTTTGATTATATGTCATGTATTTAATTTATTTTCGAGTTATGAAAATTTAGATCAGGAAATTAATGAGATTCTTTGCCTGTTAATATTTTTGCGACGACTGCAAATGTCAAGAAAAAATCACACAAAATTATTTTTACCATTGATGGTGATTAAAATTTATTCAAATTATTCCTATTGAAAAAATTAGTGCCTTCAAAATTATAAGGAGAAGTAGGAGACACTGCCATAGACGTTGTAAGTTATCAGGTTAATTTACGCGCATCGAAATTCAGTGAAAAAAAGATGCGCAAGAACTAAACACAGCCATTATCGTTATAAAACATCAGTTTAGTTTTTGAGCATCTTTTTTCAACTGAATTTTGATGCGCTTGTCTAACCTGATGTCTTATAACGACCCTGACAGTTTTTCCAGCCTTGATCGATATAAAATATTAGGTTAGCTTCTGCGCATATTTTTTTCACTCAATTTTGATGCGCGTAGACTAATTACAACGACTATGGCAGTATTTCCTTATCTTTACAATTTTGAAGGCTCAAAAATATTAATTCCAGTTTCTTATCCGCGACTTTTCTTTTAATTTTCTTGTTAAAAATTTAATACGACATTGTTTTTCAGCGGAGATTAAATTCTAAATTTATCTGTAACTATAATAAATCAATCCCTATATGGCAAACCTGTGGCAAACCCTCATTAAATTTTTAATTGTTCTGCTCCGATGCTTCAATTTATCAAAATTGTAATCGATTGAAAAAAAGTAATAATTAGTACAACAATATGCATTTTAATTAGTCAAAAATCTAAAATTCAATATTGAATCTAAATGTAATTCACCCAAATTTTAAACAATTTGATTAATTTTATTTTTAATTAACTTTAAATTCAATTGATCAAAACTTCTATTAATGGAAATTTTCACTGATACGGTTTTCAATTTATTCAGATGTAATTAATTTAGAATCCAATCAACCATAATTTTAGAAAAATGTATTGATTAGAATTTTAATGAATACTAAATTTACTTCACCTTATTTTTAATTGAACTGAATTTAAATTTATTCTTATTTTAATCAACTTAGAATGGAATTAATTTTAAAATTAACTTTAAAGTCGATCAAAGTTTCAATGTATCCAAACTTTAATCTGGTAACATTTCAATTACATATTATTCAACATTTTGATTCTAACAATTAAGATTTTAAATATTATTTATTTTTATTTTTCAAATTTGTTGGATTGTTTTGAAAGATTTTCTTTTTTTATTTGTTTTTTATTTTCATTTTTCGTAATTTTTTAAATTAAATTTCACTTTTTTATTGGTAAAGAATCGTATGGTAATCTTTATTTTCATTTTTTAACTTTATAAGATTTTAATTTCTTTTTAAAATTTACAAAATTTCCTAGTTTAGTCAAAGTTCTTATTTCTTTTTTGAATTTGCTTATTCTTAATGCAAATAGAGGATTATTAAGTTCTAACATTCATTATTTAGAATTTTTATGTCACAGACATCCATTAAATATAATTTTCTTTTTGCCGAAATTGATTTTTTTGTAATTGTTATGAATCGAATTTAAATAATTACAAATTTTTACTCAACCGAATTTGCATTTCAGCGAATTTACATTTAACAGAATTTTTATCTTACAGAATTCATTTTTAATAAACTTTTTATTTAAAAGAATTCGAATTTAACCAAATTTTAATTTAGCGGTATTCTGATTTAACAGAATTTTAAGAGCAAATAATTATTAAATTAATAATTAAATGAATATTCTGCGTATTTAAAATTTTGCTTCGCTTAAAATTCTGTCAAATGAGAATTCTTCTAAATTAAAAGTCGGTTAAATTCGAACTCTTTTAAATAAAAATACAAATGCGAAAAGAGAAAATTCCTCAACTTTTTTATTTTTGAAGAATTTCTCAATTCCTTTTGTCGGTTTTTTCCTCATTTTTTAAATTTTCTCAGTTTTTAGTATATTTTCCACAACTTTGTTATTATTATATTTATCCTTAAGACTTAAAATATAAGATTCTAAATATTATTTTTAATTTTATCTTGATTTCATAATTTTGATTATAAAGATTTTTTCGATTTTAATAAGTTCAATTTAGTCTTCTTGGAAATTTGTTTCATTTTTAGGTTTTCTTAAAATTTCTAATCACTTTCTAATATTTAATTTTTGTATCATTCTTACAAAGTTATTTTTGCACATTTTTTTAATTTCCTCATTTTTAGAACAATGTTTTTATATGTTTTTATTTTTAGTCAATTTTTTATTTATTTGCATGTAGGCTTATTAGTCATCTTGCTTCTCGTCTTGCTAGCTTGTTACATTTTCTTATTTTTTTTTAAATTTTTTTTAGTTTTCAGTAGATTTGATCCAACTTTCTTTTTTTCATTGTATATTTATTTATAAAATTTTTTACAATTTTTTGAAATTTCCTCACTTTGTAATTATTTTTTATTAGATTTTCCCTCTTTTTCTTATTTTTTCAGACTACCTATTTGACTTTTTAAGTGATATTAAAGTTGAAAATAATATTTTAACTTATATTGCAGTATTTTTTTATTGATATTTAATATTTGTGACGCGTTATGAAGAAAGAGACCTAAGCAGCAAAAAATTTTAGGTTATTATATTAATTTGTGATTTTTGGTATGATAATACACAAAAAGGATCAAATTTCAATACAAACCTTTGATGTTTTAGTCTTCATTCAGTCCGAAATATTCAATAAAACTGATTTTAATTTTACATATTAAAAAAATAAGTTTTAATCAAGATAAAACTATCACTGAATATAGCCTAACATTTTTTGTTGTTTAGGTCATTTTTCATATCACGTCACGTTTATAAGCTCAACTATAATATATATTATTGTAATATTATGAATTTATTTCCATAATATTATGAATTTATCACTCAGTTAATAATTATTGAAAAGATATTATCGATTTCACTGAGTCAAATAAAACGAAAAAATCTTCACTTTTTTAACGTATATATAATACGTTATATACACATATATATAATATATATTATATATATGTGACGCTCCGCGAGAGAAGGGCTCTATCGCGGAAAAAATCAATTTTCATTTTTTTATGCTAAAAGATAGTTTTTGAGTTGATCTTTCATTTCCATGTTTCAAAAAAAAAATTTATTAGGTACACTGTTTGTTATAATGCTTCAAACTTAGGCGTGCTAAGTGTATCACATTTTTTGGATTTTCTTTGAACGACCGTCTCGTGAAATTTCCTTTTATTGATTTCATTTTTTTAATGGTAATTGATATTTTTTGAGTTGTTTTTTGAGTTGCAAAAATCAAAATTTGATTCCTGCAATTAGTTTTCTTGTTATGAAGCTTCAAACATAGGTATGTTAAGCGTCTCGGTTTTCTTCTTCCTCTTTGCCTCTCTCCGTCCTATAAAGGTTGCTTTCTCAGCGATAGGTCCCTTCTCTCGCGGAGCGTCACATATATATATATATATATTCTTTAAATTGTAAGATTAACTTAAAAATTAATTTCACAAATATTATTATACATAAGTATATTTAAAAATGAACATAAGGTTTTAAAAGGAAATATTCAGTTTTGCATGAAACTTTGAAAATCCTTTTCCAGACTTTTTAACTTCTAATTTAACTAGACTGTTAATCTTTTTTCACTTATAAAGAAAAAAAGTGCAGTGATGATTGTAATTATCTTTTCAATTATAACTATATATAATTATGACAAAAGATCCCTTACGGAATATCCTTCCAATTTCGAACAACTGTCCCCATCCGGTGACCGTGCACATCGTTCCACTTCTGGGTTCGGATTCTGGTAGGCAAACAGGTCTGACATAATCACTAAATGTTACGGATGCTTCAAGTCTCAACAGAGCTATATCATTAATGAATCCATTATCGATGTAGTCGGGATGCAAAGAGATATAATCCACTCTGAGAAGCTGCTCGTGAGGACTAGGAAAGCTGCCTTTACGAGTTGCTCCAACTCTTGCCACCCAGTGCTCATTCTGGGCACTGAAAAAAATTCAATATCATTTTAAAATCACCGTTTCTTTTATTCCATTTGAATATACATATAGAATTTTCAAGATCAATAAGAATAAAAAAAGTAGAGCAAAGAATTGGAATTTAAAAGAGTTTAAGGACCACCTACTTAAGAAATGGACTCGAAACTTACTGATAAAAACAGTGCCCAGCTGAAAGGACCCATCTGTCACTGATAAGAGCGCCTCCGCATTGATAATCGCCCTCCTTATAAAGGGCAACTTGCCAGGGCCAACTACCTGCTGAAGAACTACCGCCACCGACGATTCTGTAATGTCGAGATAAAAATCTACTTAAATATTTTTGTTACTCAAGAACAATCTTTGAGGAATTCACCTCTCTTAAATTAAAATTTTCTCTTTTGTCGATCACGGTCTTTTATTTCAAAGTACTGAATTTTTTGTTAAGAAGACGCACCAGGAAGTGTAGAAAGTTACAATAAGTTTGGAAAAAAGAAGAATCTAATTAAAATTGTTGATTCAGTACCTTGCTTGGGACGGAACTTGAGTTCTAATTCCACACTCTAGGTTTTTGCATTTCACTTTGAGAACTTCACCACTAGGACAATTCGTGGGCTTGAAAGTTAAACTAGGCTTATCTGAAACTTTGTCGTTGAGCGATAGACTATAATAATGTCGCTCTGACAGAGGCAAGTCTTCGGTAATTTTTTCTACCCTCTCATAATCTCTGTAATCAGAAAAGAAATCTGTCTCAATAAGATTTAATATTATATTAAGTAATTTATCAGCACATGATTATTTGCATTAATTTAATTTACTTCAATTGCAGTTAACCCTTTAACACACTTATTTTTTAAGAAGTGTCTAGACGTCGGGCTAGCCGGATAAAATAGTTTTGTCCGTCTAGACTTTCTGACAAGAACCACCCCCCTTTAGTTTATCGAAACATAGACGGACAAAGGTACGTTATTTTTTTGCGACGTTGTACCTAAAAAATTGAAAAGAAAAAAATATTTGGCCATGTGGTTGTTATAAGATATCAGGTTAATTTAACGCGCATCAAAAGTCAGGTTGAAAAAGATGCGCAAAAACTAATGTGATTTTTATAATTACCGTGGCCACGTAATTATTACTCCCTTCTAAAATTTCGTACTACAGTAGGACGTCTCTAATATAGCCTAGCACAATGAATCATAATCGCTAATCCTTAATCGTACATAGGCGGATCCAGGGGGGGGGGGGGGGGCACGGGTGCTTGTCCCCCCAAAAGCCTCATATTTAACAATGAGAGTGAGAGAGACAGCACTATAGTGCTATCTCTTTCTTTCTCATGCAATACCCCCTCCAAAAATCTTGTCTGGATCCGCCACTGTAATCGTAAGAATGAGAGGAAGTAGGACAGACATAATATATCTCTGTCCTGCTTCCTCTCATTCTTACGATTAAGGATTAGCGATTACGATTGTCTCTAATGGTCTCTAATTTCAAGGTCCTATAATTTCAACTTTCCCCGATTTTGCCTCCCCACCATTTCGCTGAAACGTGACACGTGACTGTAGATATCTATGATGGCGGCCGATATAGCAATGTAAACATTGGATCATGAATGTAAACATATAACCTTGATATAATTTTCTTAAAGTATAAATACGTTGGATTTAGTGTTTTGCGAGTTTGAGTAAGTTTTTTCGCTAAGGTGTTATAGTAAAATGTGCAATCTTGTTCGAAAAAAGCACGTGTTCCTTTCCTCTTTATGATAAAATTAATATTGTTAAAGTTGTCGAAGGAGATGCAAAGATGACGACCCTTGCTAAGAAAATTAATATTTCGTTAGCCGCAGTCAGTAAAACATTAAAAATTAAGAAAATTTAAAGGAATTTCTTTATGATAAGGAAAAAGTTTTAAAAAAAAGAAAGGTTATGAGACCTATGTCCACAACCACTCATTAGAGAAATCTGTGTACAAGTGGTTCAAGGAAAAACGCGAGTGTTTATTTTAATTAAAAAGTGCTTAACATTAAAATTTTGTTTAATTTAAATTTATTTAGACATCTGTATACTTTTTCGATCTTGAACATTAATTTGAAATTGACCGCTCATTTACATCATGCGTAGAAACCTTCTGTGAACTAATTTCCCCTAACGGCCCACGAGTCTAAATAATTTCAAGCCCTCCCAAAATGTTGAAATTAGAGACGTCCTATAGGATCAATTAATTGATTAAAAATAGAATAATTTTTTGTTTTAATCAGCGTTGCCAGCTGAAAAAGTCCGTCCGGATTTTCTTCCGGATTTCCAGTCGGAAATTTAATTTAAACACCGTGCGGATTTTTACACCTTGGTGCATATAGTTAGTTCAACTGTTAAAAGATAACCGAAAACTTAAATAATCGTTTATAGTTTTAGAGAAACTATAAAGAAGCAATTAATAATAATTATATTAAAAATAATTAATAATAATTACTTTAAATGAATAATTTATAACAATTTTTAATCAAACATTTGTAATTTGAATTTTCCGCACAAAATTAAATCTACTAATCATTTTAGAATAAAAACTTCGTCAAATCTTGAGCAGTTCGCCGTTTTGAAATGGTAACACTTATTCCTATTTTGTACTCCTGTGGCAAACGACTCCGGTTGTTCCAGTTATCTTTATTCGAGGCTTTTCTTCTAATTTTCTTATTTAAAATTTAATACGATATTGTGTTTCATCTAGAGTTAGTATCTTTAAACAATTTGTAAGTGTTTCTTATGAAATGACATTTTTCCCGTTATTTCTTATGGCGTAGAAATAACTGAACAGGAAGAAAATGATAGGAAAAATTGCCTGTCATTAATTTCCCTAAGTAAATATTCATAAGGGCGCACAGTGGTCTGAATTCCAAATCTAGGTGGACAAAAGTCGGAAAATCGATCGCTTTCAAAAATTTTTTTTTCAGTATTTTTATGTTCTATTATATCTAGAGCGTCCACTTTTGTATGATTCAATCACTAAAAAAATTTTATTTGACTGTATTAGTGCACGAACTGACGTAGACTGATGCGTAGTTTATTTTGCTCTAAAAATCGTGGCTTTAATTGAACAAAGCTAGTGACTTATTAAGTCATCCAATTTTAATTATTCCTATATGAATTTTGTAGTATGATTCACACTCTGTAAGATAGTGTAACATAAATTATTCTATTTTTAATGTTTATATTTAAAAACCGACGACAAAGGTTAGTTTGTCTGCTAAATGCATATTACAAAATTCAAAATGAAAAAAGTTAAATTGTTTAAATTTGTTTAAAAAGTTATTCATGGGAAAATGTTTATTAAGACTTAAAGTTTTCAAAACCATTAACACTTTTTGCCACTTTTTGCCACTTTTCGATATTTTCATGTTTAAAACGGTCCGTGAAACCCGAGTCTAGATGGACAAAGCTATTTGTTCAAAAAAGCTATGATGCTATTTTACACCACTTTATTATAATCTGTTTTTGAGGTTGTTGGTTGCGAATTTGAAGACAGATTGAAAAAATTCAAAATGGCAGATCCAATATGGCGGACCTGAAAATAATAAAATTAGTTTATTTTAATATAACATGATACTTCAGGGTTTTTAAGGTAGCTGATACGAATCTGAAGTCAGATTTTAAAAATTCAAAATGGCGGATCCAATATGGCGGACCTGAAAATAAAAGAATTAGTTTATTTTAATAAAACATGGTATTTCTGGGTTTTCAAGGTTGCCGATTACGAATCTGAAGTCAGATTTTAAAAGTTCTAAATGGCGGATCCAATATGGCGGACCTGAAAATAAAAAAATTAGTATATTTTAATAAAACATTGCATTTAAGCGTTTTCAAGGTCGCTGGTTATGAATCTGTTGTTAGATTTAAAAAATTCAAAATGTCGGAGCCAATATATCGGACATTAAAATTTAAAATTAGTGTATTTTAATACATACTTTCCAATCGAAATTTTAAATTAAACCTTAAACATGGAACCGGAAATCGCAATATTTTTTTAAAAAAATGTAACCACAATAAGACAATAGTAATTATTTTTTTTTAAAATGTAATCACAATAAAACAATGGTAATTGTCTCAGTGGCGGGATCGTTTTTATCTCGTAAAACAAACGAATGCTAAATGTATAAGAACGAAATTCAGGTCCGTCAAGCAGCTGTTCATCACATAGACTGCAATTGTTTGTTGTAAATATGATAACCTCTTATGTCAAAATATTAAAAAAAAGATTTTCCAAGAGTATGAATTAAAAGTCTTGTTCTTATTGCTCCTTCTTTAATTCATTAAGGAGATGTAAAACCCCTGTATGTTTGAGGGCTTTATATTTGTATTGCGGTATTTACATAGAATCATATTAATAAAGGTGATGTGCGGAAATTCGTGAATATTAAAAAACTGTTTCATATGTAAGTATATCAACTTTTTCAAGTTATATATTAATTCAATATATTATATTACAAAAATTATAAAAAATTTCTTGCTATCATCACTGTATTTTTCAGTGTAGTGATGTCTCCTACAACGAAATTGGTTTTGACAAACCGCGAATTATATGTTCAATTACGAAATGCCTCTCTATCATTAACAAATCCCTCGACGTTATCGTCAGACTGCCTTCTCCGTTATGTAAAAGAAAAAATTCTTTCATTGAATTTACAAATGTTCGATGGTTCTTTTGAAGAAAAACTTAGAATAAAAATAAGAAGTTTTTGTAATAACTTAGCGTCAAGATGGAATTCCAAGGGTATACATCGCACCAAGTCGAAATTTCTTTTAAAACAAGCTAGTTGGCTTGATATGATTTTCGATTTATCTAGTTTGTCCGGTAAAATTTGTTCATTAATTAATTTTTCTATTTTTAATCTTCTTTTTATAATTAAAAATTTCCGAATTACGCACAACCCTGCTTTCACTGTATTATTCCATGAATAATTATAAATTGAAAAATACTAAATTTCAGGAAAGTCAGCGGTTAAAAATAGCGATTATGATCCGACTCTGTCAGGGGCTTCTTCTTCGAATCTTCAACAAAATGCGCAAAATATTAGCGGACGTCCGCAGAAGGATTTTTCTGAATCTAGTTTAAAGACAAAGAAAAGAAAAACGGAAGTACTTAGAGCGTGTGTAAGTACAGAAGAACTTGTTTTTGCGGCTAAAACATCTCTGTATAAGGAAGGAAAAAGATCTGCGGCAGATCTCTTGGGTCAGTGTTCAGAAGGTTCACCGTCTGAAGCCGTCAAAATGCGTCATATAATCAAAGAGGTCGAGTCTCAGAAAGTAATTGTAGCGTACACCCCAGAAGAAGCTCTAGCTTTTATTCTGAATACGGGAATGTCTAAAGAAGCGTACGTCCAAACCAGGTTGGGAGCAAAGCAGCGGAATGCCGATATATATCCTTCCTACGAAAAGGTACTTACCGCCAAAAAGCTGTGTTATCCAGAAGGCATACGTGTAACTGATAGTGGTTAGTATAAATATATTAAAAAAAAAACACAATTAAACATATTTTAAAATTCACGAAGGTTTTATGTTACAATTGTAATTGTATTTTCCAAATAGCTAATAGAAAATCATAGAAGAAATGTTTAACTGTTTAAAATGTACTGTTTAGATATTCTAAGAATTTATCTTTACAGGTTCTGAAGTACCATTGCAAGAACTGCTTGATCATACTATTAGAAGATTAGTATCAACAATCGAGATTGCACCGACTGTGACAGCAATAACATTAATTTCTAAATGGGGAGCAGATGGTAGTTCAGGACATCCCGAATTTATGCAGAAACCACAATCTGAAACCGATGAACAATTGCAGGATTCGAATCTATTTTTAATTACATTTGTACCATTGCGCATCATTGGACTACGCAATGATGGCGAAGAAGTGATCCTATGGCAAAACCCACGTCCTTCCTCAACACGATTATGTCGACCTAAGAAATTTATATATGCAAAAGAAAGCACTGAGTTGATACGCACCGAAATCCAGTCAATGAAAAATGAAATATCAAACTTACAGGACATCATTGTAACTATTAATGATGAGCAAACTGTTAACTGCAAATTCGATATGCATTTAACCATGCTTGATGTCAAAGTGATAAATGCCATAACAAATAACAATTCCACCCAGACTTGCTACTTGTGTAAATCAAAACCAACTGAAATGAATAATTTGAACAGTCACAAGCATGCAAATGTAAATCCCGATTATTTAGAATACGGACTTACAACGATGCACGCCTGGATGAAATTTTTGGAATGTGTATTGCACATTGCCTATAAATTGAAATTGAAGAAACCTACCATCAGAGGCATAAGCTCCGAAGACCTAAAAATTTTAGAAGACCGAAAAAACACAATTCACAGAGAACTGTATAAAAGTATGGGAATTAGAGTCGACAAGGTCGTGCAAGGTAAGGGAACTTCAAATACGGGAAATGTTGCTCGAACTTTTTTTGCAAACTACAAAGAAGCTTCCAGGATTACAGGCGTAGACGAAGAATTGATTCGAAGATTTTGGATTACCATGGTTGCTTTATCAAGTGGACACAATATAGATACTGTAAAATATGATGAATTCGCCAAAGAAACTGCTGTTTTGTACATGGAAAAGTATTCTTGGTACAGAATGCCAGTCAGTGTTCACAAAATAATTATGCATGGAGCAGAAGTTATTCAGACAATTATGTTACCTATAGGGATGATGTCCCAAGAAGCTCAAGAAGCGAGTAATAAAGTCTACAAACAAGTTCGAGATAAACACACACGAAAAATGGACCGCATTAAAACAACAACGGACTTAATGAATATGATGTTGGCAATGTCTGATCCTGTCATAGCCAAAGCTCGAGGCCTTCCAAGACAGAAGAAACATGAACTTCCACAAGAAGTACTACCTTTACTTCTATTCGAACCTACCCTGGATGCAGATGACGAAATTGACTAACATTTTAAATCTTTCCGCCCAATATTTATTATTAATACAAATTTTTTATTAATTCGATTATTTTTTAACTGTTATAGATTATAAGATTAAAATTTTATTCACAATAACACGTTTTTCTCTTTAACTATTCAGACTAAACCATATTTTATTAAAATACACTAATTCCTTTATTTTAATGTTCGCCACGTTGGCATCGTCATTTTGAATTTTTGAAATCTGACTTCAGATTCGTAATTAGCGACGCCAAAAACTCTTAGATACAATTTTCTATTAAAATCCACAGATTTTTTATGTTTAGGTCGGCCATATTGGATCTGCAATTTTGAATTTTTAAAATCTAATAACAAATTCGTAATCAGCAACCCCCGAAACCTTTAAATACCATGCTGTATTAATCTACAATAATTTCTTCATTTTCTGATCCGCCATATTGGATCCGCCATTTTGAATTTTTGAAATCTGACTCCAGATTCTTAATCAGAGACGCCAAAAACCCTTAGATACAATTTTCTATTAAAATCCACAAATTTTTTATGTTTAGGTCGGCCATATTGGATCCGCCATTTTGAATTTTTAAAATCTAATAAGAAATTCGTAATCAGCAACCCCCGAAACCTTTAAATACCATGTTTTATTAATATACAATAATTTCTTCATATTATGATCCGCCATATTGGATCCGCCATTTTGAATTTTTGAAATCTGACTCCAGATTCTTAATCAGAGACGCCAAAAACCCTTAGATACAATTTTCTATTAAAATCCATAAATTTTTTATGTTTAGGTCGGCCATATTGGATCCGCCATTTTGAATTTTTAAAATCTAATAACAAATTCGTAATCAGCAACCCCCGAAACCTTTAAATACTATGTTTTATTAATATGCAATAATTTCTTCATTTTTTGATCCGCCATATTGGATCCGCCATTTTGAATTTTTAAAATCTGACTTCAGATTCGTAATCAGCGACCTCAAAAACTGCTAGAAACAAAGTGGTGTAAAATTCCATCAAAGACTTTTTGAGTAAATAGTTTTGTCCAGCTAGAATCGTGTTTCAGACCACTGTGGGGCGTGTCAAACTTCCAACAAGGACACAATTTGCTTCGATTCAATTATATGTTAGGTTGTTATTAATCATTTCATTCGAAACGTTTAGATAACATATCTGTTTTTTTCCCTCAAAACACAATTTAGTGTCAGAAGACTTAGAAATGATACCTTTTTAAGTTAACAAAAACTTACAAATTACAAAAAATTTGCGCATTCGGAACCATGTCGAAGACATGCAGCCGAATTCTATTTCTACTGATTACTAATTTTTGTCACAACTTAACCTGTAACATTTAATTGAAACACGTATTAGAATTATATTTATCTCGTTTTTAAAACAAAAAAATTGTGCCACTCTTTTAAGTCTAACAAATTAATCTTTAACAATAACCAAGAAACAAGATTGATATCAGTTGAGAATATTCATTCTCTCTCGATCAGTCTTAAGATTAATGCTACATTTACACACTAATTAGGAAACTCGTTTCTTGAAAGATACCAATCTTAAAATTTAGAAAAGAACTGTCGAATCCCTATTTTTAATAAGATAAAAATCTGAAAATTAAACTCACTGGTAAGTAATGGCTTTACAGACAGCTCTTCCCAGATCTTCAACAGTCCAAGACGTCTGTCTTTCCTGCATCACCAGACCATTTATATTTTCAAGACAAAGTTTTCCCCATTTTCCATTTCTTCTAACATGCAAGAATCCTCGGTCGTTATAGTTATTTATCTCTTGACGAATGCTGCTTTTAATGAACGAAATGCCACCTTTTGCACTCGTCTGATAGGAATTTCCCGAATTTATATTTATTTTCGAACTGGAGTCAATTTCTCTTCCTAGAGCAACATCAGTGAAATTTTTATCATGAGAGAAATTCGTTTCTGTTGAATTGACTAGCTGTTCTGTGTTGTTTTCATCATTTTGTAATGTGGTACTTTCAAGAACAGAAGATTCTACTGCCAATTGATCGTAATCGTATGGTTTTTCGAAAATCTTAGGGTTCTCTTCTTCGGTTAATAATTTTTCAGAATCCACGGTTTGAATATTGGCAACATTTTTGTCTTCTGTCTTGTCATCTATTAAGGCAGCACATTTTTTCTCGTCTTCACCTGTTGGACAATCTTTCATTCCATCGCAAACTTTGTTCTCATCTATGCAGAATCTGCTATTTCCGCAAACGAACTGTCCTTCCTTGCACCAATCTTAGGTTTTAAAAACAAGGTAATTAAATTAATGTGTTTATTTAAATTAAGTAATTTATTTAATTTAATTTCAGAGTTAAATTTCATTTCAAAATTTCCAGCTTACCACAATTAGTTTCATCGGAATAATCCCAGCAATCGGGAATTCCGTCACAGATTTTCTGATTCAGCAGCTGAGCCTTTAGAAAATCAGCACAAGTACAATTGGCTTCATCTTCTGAATGTGAACACTCTCCTAACATATTGCAACGGGCTCCAAAAGGTAAACATTTTCCGTCACTGCACCGGAAACCGGTACATTTTTCTGCAAATCAAAATAATAATTTTACAGAACTATCAACAAATTTGTTTTTATGGACTATAAAAAGTATCACAATTACTATGTTAATTAAATTATTTACTATTTAAAATGTCTACTTTAATTAAATTATTTCGAAATCAACACTTAATTTTAATTAAATTGTTTAGAATTAAATTGGAATAAAAGTTACGATTTTTATTATTTCCGTTCAAAATTTCCGCGTTAATTATAAATTATTTCTAGGATTGAAGCTGGAGAATAAAATCCCAATAAAAATCTAAAGTTGATGTGATAAAACAATTTGACTTTTTTAAAATGTCGTTAAAAGAGCAAATATCAAGTGACACAATTTTAGAACTGGGTCAGAAAACTGTTAAGAGCATTCTTCAATTTCAAAGTTAAAACGCACTAGGCTGCCTTTGAAATTCCCACAGAAAAGAATAGAAAATAACAGTCCACTTGGAACAAGCAATTTATGCAAAAATATGAATAGAAAATTATTATCCTAATTGCAGACTTCGAAACTAGGTTTACAGAGCATTTCCTAATTTTATGAATTTTGTGAAAAACTGTTCTGCTTTTTTATTTTTCCTTCAATATTGAGAAGATTATAGATTCGATTCAAATTAGCTATTTTATCGGGAAATTGTGAGTACCAATAAGAAACCTCTGTTTATAGCGGGAATTTAATTATTTAAATTAGACTTGATATAACTTTTGCATATATGAATAATTATTAGTTATTGTATTATTAATCAATCAAAAAATAAAAATTAATTAATATAGTATATTGTACAACAAGTCGAGGAAAACGATAATTTAACGAGAGTAAAGTTTGCAGATTCGAGCGCAGCCAGTGCAGAAATTACCGAGTAAAATAATCTTTCGCATGTGTAATTACTATCCGGGCATATTTCCGAATCCAAAGTCACTGAAAAGCAATATCCCGAATTTAAAATTTCCAGAGAATTCAAATTCCCGAATACCGTTTTCTCAAAGACCTTTCCCCCGAAGGTGTATGAAGCCGGAAATATTTCGGAAATGTATTTATATCGATATCTATGCATTTTAAATTAGAAATTCGGGAAATTGCCTTTCGAGACTTTGGATTCGAAAATATGACCGGGAATCGTAATAATAGTTAAAAAATTAAAATCCCTCACCTGTACTTTGAATCAAATTTTCTTCCGTTGTCGAAATCTTTTTATCGACTCGATCTTCCTTCTTCATGAGAATTTTCGTCATCACTTCCACGCCATCCCGACTGATTGTAAAACTCGACGAAGTATTTTTCAAAACCGTCTCATTCCCAGCAACAACATCAGCAATTTTTTTCAACTCATGAACATTCGCAGGTGTCTCATTTATCGGGACTTGTAAATCTTCAATATGCGAGCTTAAATAACTGTTTTTAAAAACTTTAATACTCGGCCTCGGTGTACCAGAATCATCTTCAGTTCTCACGTCGGCAAACTGCTTCAATTGATCTATCAGAAATCGATTTTGCTGTGCAGCAGAAGTTTTTCTATCCGAGGTTTGAATCTCTAAAGCTTCATCCGACCGTGGAAATATTTCCTTCCTTGACTCGCTTTCATCGTGAAAAGCCCTAGTCTCTTCAAAATCCGCTCTCTCAGATTTTTCATTTTCCGAATTTACATTCTCTGAATTCACGTTTCCTAAATTTAGATTTGCCGAGTTTTCACTTTCCAAATTTAAATTCGCCGGATTTTTATTTCCCGAGTTTACATTCCCTAAGTTTATATTTCCTGATATTACGTTTTCTAAATTAATTTGGCCTGAATTTAGATTTCCCAAATTAATCTGTCCTGAATTTATATTCCCCAAATTAACACTTCCCGAATCAGTATTCTTTTTATTTTCCGTAAGTTCCGAGTTCATGATTCCTATTTCCTTACTTGCCTGAGGCGCCGAGGAATTCGAGACAATGAGTTTCAAGGTAACTGGATTTCCCTGAATACTGGAAGAGACTCTGGTGCTAATTGAGGTAACGACTTCTATAATTTGCTCCACACTTCCATTTTCGTGGTTCGGTGGTTTAACGACTTTAGTCACATTTCCAGCATTCAGAAACTCTTTCCTCGCAGGATTTTTTTCCAATGGCTGCAAATTGAAGAGTTTATTTAGCAGCGCGGCTTCATTTAAAGCCTGCAGAGGTGTTTCGCTAGTTGACGATTTTTCTAGTAATCTCGTGGACTTCTCTTTATCAATTTTGGGTCTTGGTCGAATAGGCCTGATGCCAGAATTGCTCTTGACCGGAGCCAAGGTCACCAAGTTCTCAACAACATTAGCCTTCAAGGTGTCATTGTAAACTTTTCTCTTGGACTCTAATGGCGTTCCAGAGCTCTCATTCCCAGCGAACCACAAAGAAGGTTCTTCAATAGTTCCCACTCCCAATTGACCTTTTCCCGGAACGTGTTTCATTGTATTTATCTCCACGAAGGTCGAATTTCTTGAGTTAACAAATTTCTTCGTCGATGAATCGTCTTGAGGCAACTTCTCTTCACTCGGTTCATCTTCAGATTGCTTCAAAGAAGAATCTGTCAAAGCTTCCTCGAGGGCAGAAGAATCCTCCAAAGTTTTTACACTCGAGACATTCGTGGTGGGATTTTCTAAAACAACAGAGCTGGTGGAATCAAAATTAGCGGGTTGTTCGGTCAATTCGAGGTTGAAATCTTCTTGGGGTAAGTTGACCCTGAAGAGACTGTCAGTGTCTTTAACAACCGTTTCGAATTCCACGATCCTCTCCAGGTTCAAAGGTTCATTTCGAAATTGGTTTTGCTTCTTCGATAGAGATTCCGGAACTCGGGAATTTCCAGTCAAGATGTGTTTCGAGTCCCATTTCTTGTCATCGGAATGATCAAACTCAACTGCTGTTATGGTAGCGACTCCAGTTCTAAGACCCTCTTTCACATTTGGGTGCTTTCTTAACGGATCTTCTTTCACGATACTTCCGATTCTTTCGTCACCTTCCAAAGCAGAGGTAATTTTATCGACGGGAATCGTGTGTCTAAAAGGTTTCAGAGTCCCGGAATGTTCCACTAAACTGGGTCTAGCACCACCATTCAAATCTGGCGTCCTGTAACTCGTGTAAATCGGTTGCGGAATCTGATCCTGTTTCTTCAGACCCTCTTCCTCGCTGATCGCTGCTATTTCTGAAAATCTGTTCCTACCTTCCAGATCAAGTTCCAAATCAGACACGGGTTCTGCGACTCCCACGCCTGAAATTCTGCTGGGTAAATCTTCGAAAAACGGTTTCTCGTAGGTTTCGGAATCTTTTACTAAAAGGGTTGGCAATTGGGAAGTTTCGAAATCGAAATTCGCTGGGCTTGTGCTTAAGTAGCTGGGATCATCGAGTCTGCTGACAGGTTTTCGTTCAAAAGAAGTTGTAGAGGCTTCAGAATTCATTTGACTTTTCTCAATCTCCTTAGCTGATTCCGATGAAGTTTTCAGTCGCAGTTCGTAAGTTTCCGGAGGTAGTTGGCCGGAAACTTCTATCTCGGGTTTTTTCTCCCGATCTCCGGATTCGGTGGTGGAATTTTTCTCCAAGATTAAAAGGTTATTATTTAATTTGACGTTTCCGTCCTCTTGAGGAACGACCCTATCGTGAGGAAAGTCCGTTTCTTCTGCGTCAAAGGTGCTCATTCCCGGAGGATTTACGTGTCTAATAACTTGCGATTGGTTGAAAAATAAATCTGGAGGCTTCACTTCGGAAATGGGAGTTCCCAGTATCAATTCTTCGTCTCGAATTAATTCTTTGTCGGGAACTTTTGGATTAAACGGATTCGTCACTTTTGTAGGATCAGGTTTATATTCGGGTTGAATTCGTTCGGGAAGGGGTTTTAATCCGGTATTAATGAAGGGCGGAATGATGGGTTTCCAGGGCGAAGTTTCAAAATCTGGTTTTACAAAATCTTTGTGAATTTCGTCGTTAGTTATCGTTGTACTCGAAATTGTTGTTTTCTTAGTTGAAAGTTCGGGAGCTTCTTCATTTTTCTTTTCGGTTGTTGTTGTTGTTGTTGTCTTTATTGTGGTTCTTTCTGAAGTTGACAAGTTGGATTTTGTTGTTTCCTGAGTTTTTGGAGAAATAGAAGAACTTTCTTGCGTACTATCTTTGGTGTTATTTGTTTTGACTGAGGAATTATTTTGAAAGGGATTGAGTTTGGTGGCTTTGTAAGTTCCCTGGATAGTGGGAACGTTGCTGAAATCAATTTCAGGTTCGCTTGATTCAATCTTAGTTGGCCTTGGTTTTAACTTTGAATTTGTTAGAAGGGAACTATTTTTATTGGGTCGTAAAATTCCATTCTTCGTTATCATAGCGTTTCTCTGCTGGCTTGTTAAACTCGACCTTTGACTGGTAGTTGTCTCTGAATTTATCCCTGAATAATTAATTTATTTTGTTAAGAAAATTTTGAAATTTAATTTTAAGATTGATTGAGTCATGTTTCATATTTCTCTAATTTGTAACCTTTCATTAAAATTTAATTTTAAAAAAGCATCTATTCTCCACTTTAGAGCCATTCAAGTATTACGTAAGTATGTTTTAGAGCATTTTTGATACCCCCCACCCCCAAATAAGCAACAGTAAGATTTTTGTAAACCCCCCCTCTATCTTACGTAAGATTTTTCTCTACCCCCCCTCCTTTTTTTAAATAGTTAATTTTAAGAAATTAAAAAAAAGATAAATTATTTATTTATGAAACTTTATTTAACTATAATTATATGTTTTTAAATTGTACTTTTTTAAAAATTATGTTTTAAAATACTATTTGTTGTTTTGCACATCACAGCCATTTACTATAAGAAAATCATTAAATTAGGATTACGATGTTTGATTCAGTTCCCAAGGATTTTAGATAAAATCAAGTTTACATGTGAGCTTTATAATAAAATTGTTTTCAATATAATCAAATTAAATTAAATTTGTTAAAATTGTTATTATGATTTAATTTTAAAAAATTTACGTACATAGAAGTTTACACATAAAGAAATCATTTTACGTAAGATTTTAGTAACCCCCCCCCCCCCTCTCCCGAAGTAAGAAAAAATAAGCAAATTAGTGACCCCCTCCCCCCTCCCCCAAGCTTGCTTACGTAATACTTAAATGGCCCCATTTTGTTGCGGCATTTAAAAAAAATATTTTTTTTTAACAAAAATCCAGATAACTGATATTTTTTAAATCATTAGAACTACAATGTGTCTAGTTGCTCAAATCTATTTAGAACCGGTTTAAAAATATTTATAAAAAGTTTAAACTTTTTTTGAGATTAAAATAATAATAACAATCATTTTTAAAAGATATAAACAAAAGTGGAAGAAGCCTACAAAAGTCAATTTTAATCGAATATTCAAATTAAATATTCGCAATTCATACATTTTTTATTTACTTCATTGAGTCATATTTCATTAAATTTTTGAAATTATTAACCAATTTTCTAAAAAATAGATTAGGGGAGAGTGGCCATCAATGTACCAGTTTTTTCAATGAACCATTTCAATTTTCTCAGAAACAATTAAATAAAAATTCTCCTAATTTTAAATATAAATGAAGTTTGCGTAAACACACTACGTCCATCAGTTTAAGACATGTGGATTTATTCTTTACAGAGAAAACTAAAAAAAACTGTTTTTGATGCACTGAAGAAAAAATTTACCTAAAATACAAACACGTTTTTTAATTGAAATAAGGTAATTTAAAAATAAATAAACTTACGATTTATTTTGTATCGGGCCTTAACTACAATATTCTAATGAGATAAAGATTTTGAAATATTGGATTAAGTTATAAAAAACCATTTTTGTTGCAAATGTCATGTTGATTCAATGTACCAGGGAACAATGAACCACCTAGAATTTTAGTGTATTTTTAATTTCCAGATTGGTATGCCTGATTATAAAACTAGGCATGCGTACAGCATGTGATCGCGATTGTTATCAGTACTCTTCTCAACATAGCAAAAAGAAAATCCCATTTTAGCTAGTTAACTTCAATTTAAGGTATATTTATGTTATACATTATCAATTAAAAAGTATTAAGTAATAATTTTTTATAGTATTTGATAGAAAAAAGTTTTTTCACAAAGTGAAAATTGCAATATTATTATTGTTGAACATTTTTAGTGTTTTTATAGAGGTGGTTCATTGTGTACCCAGGTTGTTGAAAATGAAAAAAGCGTGTTAGTTTAGAAAAATCCTAAATTTTATTACTTAAACAAAATAAATCGGGTATAATATGTGTGCATTACCTAGAGGAGTGTTCCAGTTTTATATTGATGCAAAAAAGTACTTGAAATTGGTAAAATTGAATAAATACTATGACCTTGAAAAAAACTCGGTACATTGATGGCCACTCTCCCCTACCTACAATTGACAAAAATACCAAAAAAATGATATTTTTAAAAAATACTCACGTTTCGCCGATACACTGGTCAAATCAAGTTCCATGTCTTTAAAAATAGAAGATATGGAATACGTCTCTTTAACAATAATTTCTTCTATGGTATCTTCTAAATTTGCAATAGACCTTGGAATCTTCCTTCTATCGAGATAAAGTCTGAAAAAGACTTTCAAGGTTTCATTTTCGAATTTGTCGATAATTGCTTGTTTATAGGATGGGCCTAAGATACTTCTTCTAAAAAGATGTTCAACCTAAAAAAAAGTAAAACGAGATATTGACATTTGATTCAAACTTGTTCCAAGAATTATGGGATTTTCGGATAGTTCAGTGAACTTACAATATTCTTATATTTACGTTCTTTATCTCTAAATACCATACTAGTATTGAGTTTCAGCATTGGGTTATATTTTTCCCCTTTAACTATTCTGAAGCTGCAGAAAAACCCTATGATGGCTGGAAAATAAAAATTTTAATTTACATTTTTTTGTCATTTTCTTTATTTATGATTTTATCTTAAAATCAAAAACTTACCTGTTTTTGAATCTGTTCTGAGAGCTGAAATAGAACAAATGTTTAATTAGAGAAAGTGGATTTTTATTTCATTTTAAAGTATTGGATAAAATAAAAATATAAATATAATGAAATAAAATTTAGTAGAAATAAAGAAATAATTAAAATTTGGGTTAACGAACCTCCCATCCATAAAGCTAGACCTCCTATTGCCAAAACGGCCATTAAGACTAACATAGCTATAATAATTAACATAGTGCTGCCAAATTTCCATGACGAGTTGGCTTGCTTCTTTTTTGAAGTTTGTGGAGGTACTCTTGACCATGCTGACCGAGGCGGAAGGAAATAGTCACTCTGCAATCAAAAATACATTTCTAATTTAAATTTATGTCTAAGAATACATTTTCAGAAAAGTATTACTTAATTATAAAATACAAATATTTGAATTTTTTACTCATTTTTCAGAATTTAGGATTTTTTAATAGGGGAGTGTAGTCTGCATTGGATCGAGAATGTCAAGGTTGGTACATTGTATGTAGTTTAGGTTGGAACACCCGAAATTTTTCAATCATAATGCGTTCAAACAACTGTTTGTTTTACTTCCCGACAAGGTGTCAAAAACATCATTTAGATTAAAAAAGTTACTATAATTTTTTGTTATTAAAATTATCATTATTGTCACTAATATTTATTTCAATAAAATACTTTAATTTATCTTCACAAAATGATTACATTATAAACATAAGACTGAAAGAAAGAGATAAACAGCTTTTAGTAAATGTTTGAAAACAGGAATTTTTAATTGAGTGTTTCTAATGAACGCGTGTAATATTTGGTAGCCTGGGTAGGGCATATGGTAATGTCGATAACGGTGCCATACAAGGAATGCATAAAAAAAACGAGAATTTTCAAGTGTTGGGTCAGCATTGAATACTCGTTCTGAACGACCTCACAGAAATTTTATAAAATTTCGCTTAGCGGTACATTTTACCAACTGACATGCAAAGAGTTGCTCTGTGGTTATACGACTAGTCATGAACCTTCATAATCCACTTAAAGGCAAACGAACAATGTATAGAGTAAGATGACTGTTATTATTATTTGTCACGCTCCTTTAAATCCGAATTATCCACATTAAACTACAATTTATAAACTTGTATCACTTGATACATTTTTCAGTTCTTTCATTCCAAATTTATTTTATTATTTCTTCATTCCTTTTTTTTATTCTGATCAACGAAATTAAACAAGTTTTAAGAATTGTTAACTACAGATTAATATTTGTTTAATTTAATTTTTTGTTTGTTTAATTATTTCAAGTATTGAAATGATTTAATAAACGAGTTATTAATTTTTCTAAAATATAATGCGAGATTTACAAAGGATTAGGCGAAAATTTTTGTCATTTGAAACGCTTTGAATTGCTATTGATGGTAAGATTTGCCAATTCCATGGACTCGAAGTTAAAATTGAAGCACGAATTTTACGATTGAATAATGAACCGTAATAGTCATCATAACCAAAGCCGCCGTCACTCTAACAGCAAAAATGCAAAGAGGAAAAAACTCTTTAAGAAACAAAAAAAGAAAAGAAAAACAGTTGAAGAAAGAAGAAACGTGTAAAAGTTGAATATATTCCTTGATTGTTTTTACGATCTGTAAAAAGAATCTTTTAAGTACCTACACGTGAATTTGTAGCAATAGCAGCAATAAAGTAGAGAGTCACTTTTAAAATTTATTATTGAAAAAAAGCTTTCGTACCTTTTCTGTTATTTGTTCTCACCAAGAAATGAAACATAAAATTCTGACTCGAAAATGTCGGTAAATAAAAAAACCAAACATATTTTTAAATATGTGAATGTTTAATTTTTTATATTATATTAACAGGGTGTCTAACGATCTAAGAAACTGCCGGGAATTTAATATATTATGAAAAAAAACGCAAATTTACTCGGAATTTGTAAAAAGATCCGTGAATTCTTAAAACAATCTTAGAATTTTTAAAAAATACCGAGAATGAACCCTGAAAATTTCAAGCTTGTGTTCTTCAATAACTTCGAATATCTAATTTAAATGGTCAAAATGCAATCTAAAAGTCTTGGGCAGAAATAAAGTCAAAAAATAATATTAAATGTTTAATAATTCCAAGTCATTCTAATTAAAATAAATCCCAAGGGTCAATTGAATTAAACTCTAATTTTTTTCAAACTTTTAAGAAGGAATCGGACAAACAATCGGAACAAAAGTTAGTCCAAATGAATAATTTTGATTTTTGATATAGAAGACACATAAGTTAATGTAATTTTTTTTAGTGGAAGTGTAGACACTTGTATTTTTTTACAAAATGAGCCGTTAAAAGTTGCAATTTGATGAAAATTAAAAAAAATTGACGTGTTTGCATATATCATTATTTTATTTTACTTCAAATATTTCCAACTTTTTTTAATTTTCTAACTTTATCACTAATCTATTCCTTTCTTCAAAAAAAATTTTTTTTTCGTGTTACAGATTTTCTTTAAGTTTTTTCTTTACACGCAAATTCTTTCAGTTTTTTATTTACAGTTATGTTCTTTAAACATTTAGGAAAACTTATTTATTTTCATTTTCTGGTGGGAACTACAATTTTTTCTTAAATTTTGTGATTTTTTTTAGAGTTACTCATTTTCTGTAAATTTTTTCAATTTTCTTAACATTTTGTTTGTTATTTGCAAATTTATAAAATTTAAAACTTCCATAAAATGTTTATAGATTTTATAATAAAAAAAAAAAATTTTATCGTTAGAGTTGTTGTAAAAATATGTTTTAAACAGATATTTTTTTAGTACAGCTGTTCCCAATTTATTTTTTAGGTTTCTTCATTTTGGGATTAATTTGCTAAATATTGTTATTTTAAAAGGAATTTTTTATTCTCTTTCTAAACTTTTGACTTATTTTTTCTTTATTTTTTAATTTTATTCCTTCTGGATTCTATTTTTTAACTTTATTTTCGACAATTTAGATATTTTTTGTCATTAAAAAATAATTTATTTTATTTTTTCATAGTTTATTAAAGTAAAAAAAAAATGTTTTTCATTTTCTCTGAGAGTACTGATTTTTAATTCATGTTCTCAGTTTTTTCTATTCCTTGAAACTTTTTGACTACGTCGTAAATAATTTATATTTCTTGAAAAAAAAATTTTTCCATACCTCTTTAGTTTTGTTTTTAATTATCCCATTTTAAAATAGATTATTTACCATTTTCTTTTTTTGCGTCTATAATAATGTTTTTAATACGTTTTCTTATTTTATCGTTTTTTCATAATTTTCTAGATTGTTTGAAGGTTTTGTTTTTATTGTTCGGTAAATGTTCTAAGTCTAACTTTTTTTTTAATTATTCAGTATTTTTATCTTGTTTGTAATTTATTTATTCTCTCGTTGCTGTTTTTTTATGTAGAATTTCGTATGTTTTAAAATTTCTAAATAATTTGTTTGTTTATGTTTTTGTAGTTATTTTTGAAGCTAATTTTAATATTTCATTCAAACTACTTAATATTTAACTAGTATTGTTATTAATATTTAATAAGTGAACAAATCTGGAAATATTGTAGTTCATGATCCGGTAAATCCGTGAATTTGCTCTCTAAATCTGAATTAGTTAAAAATAACTAATGATTATTAGTAAAATCGTGCCTGACTTTTTGTTTTAGCAATTAGTGAAAAATAAAAACCAATAGTTCAAATTTGACTAATTAAAATTACACTGAGAGAAATGGATATTCAAACTTACTATCCTGGATATTAAAAAATAATAATTTGAATATCTGGATATTAAGTTTGAATATCTTAATACTATGTTTTAATATATGGAAGTTTTTGAATATCCATTAATTCCACATTATTTATTTATTGGATTTAATTAGTTAAAATTCACCCATTCATTTATTTCCAGCTCTAAAAATTCGGTATGAAAGCAGGAAATGCATGCAATTAAAAAATTCGTGAAATCTGGTTTATTAGATCTAAGTACTATTATCTAAATTTGGATCTCTGAAATATTCAAAGTAATCAGAAAGAAGTTGAATCGTGCTGAAGATTAGGTTGAAAGTACTTGATGAGGCATTTTGTATTCAATGGAGCAACCAGTTCTAGCCGCAAATGACCTGATATACACTTGTGAAAACATGCAACTATAAGCGACTTCGAAGAATTCTTCTGAGTCGGTAATGTTGTAAATGAAGAGTCTTGTAGTCCTCGACTCTGATCACGTAAAGGACAAAAGAGAGCATTTAATTCACTATGTTTTGTGTTGAAGGACGAACAAGCAGAGAAGAGCGCAAAAACCGATAACATTAGACGAACGTTTTACAGCCATATTGGCAGCGATTGACACTCTTTTAGTGACCCTGAGGACATTCTTCACAGAAAAAGAGACGTGTGCTTATCCATACAGATTTATAGTTCAGAGTATGGTTTGTCACGTTTTGTTTCTTCAATATGAAAAAAATGTGACGTAAAAAAATAATTACAATTTTTAAAATTGAAAGAATCATCATTGTAAGTTTCATCTCGATTTACTTTTTAAAAATCAAAATACAAGTAGATTTCTGAAAGAAGAAATACTTATTATTAAAAGTTAATTGTCAAATAATTTTTGGGATATTCCTGGAAATGTCTAGGAATCCCTGGGAAATCGCTAGGAACTCTTGAAAAATTCCTGGAAACTTCTGGGAAATTGCTGGCAATTTCTGAGAAATCTCTGGGAATCCTTGGGAAATTTCTGGGAACTTTTAAGGAATCCTGGAAAAATTCATGAAAACTACTGTGAAATTCGTGGAAATTCCTGAAAACTACTAGGAAATCCCTACCGAGTTCCTGGAACTCTTGGTAAATTCCTAGGAGCATTGGGGAAATTGATGGGAACTCCTAGGAAATTTCTGGGAATTTTTAAAGGAATCCTGGAAAAAATCATGGAAACTACTGTAAAAAAACCTTGTCAAATTATTGGGAATTTCTGGGAAACTGCTAGGAATTCCTGAGAAATTCCGCAACTTTTGAGAAATTTCTGGGACCACCTGGAAAATCCATGTAAAAATTCCTGGAAACTCCTGGGAAATTGCTGGAAATCACTGGGAAATTCCTAAAAATTCTTGATAATTTCCTGGGAACTCTTAGGAAACTCCTAGAAACTTTTTGGGATTTCCTGGGAATTCCTGGAAAATCTCTGGACAATTCCTGGCTATTTCTAGGAACCCTTGGAAATTTCTAAGAAGATTTTGAGATATTCCTGAGAATGACTATTAAATCTCTATAAAAATCCTGAAAACTCCTGGGAAAATCCTGGGAAGTCTTGGAAAATTCCTAGGTAGTCTTGGGAAATTTCTGGGAACTTTTAGGAAATTTTTGGAATCTTCTTGGAAATTTCTGGGAATTCCTGAGAAATCCCTGAGAATTTTTGGGAAATCCTGGAAAAAATCATGGAAACTACGATGAAATCCCTGAGAATTCCTGAAAACTCCTGGGAAATTATTGGGAACTTCTGACAAACTGCTGAGAATTTCTGAGAAAATCCTGGGAATTCTTGGGAGAATACTGGGAAATCTTGAGAAATTTCTGGGACCACTTGTGAAACTCCTAGGAATTTTTGGGAATTTTCTTGGAATTCCTGATAAATTTCAGGGGATTCTTGGGAAATATCTAGGAATTTCTGGAAAATTCTTGGGCATTCTTGGAATACGTCAACTAGAAACTCTTGAGAATTTCCAGGGAATTCCTGATAAATTCCTGGGAATTCATTAGGAATTCCTGGGAAATTCCTGGGAATATCTGGGAAATTTCTGAGAACGTTTAGGAAAATCCTGGGTACTCTTGGTAAATTTCTAGGAATTCCTGGAAAATCACTGGGATTTGAGAAACTCGTTAATCTATTTTTATTTTATTTCTTCCTCCCTCTTGCCGGTCAACATTAAGTGTGAGGATGGTAGAAATTTACAAATTACCGCCCCTGTTTCTGGGAAGTCTTGGATAATCCCTTGAAAATTCCCGGAAACTTCTGGAAAACCCATGGGAATTTTTAGGAATCACTGGAAAATTCCTAGGAACTTTTGGGTATTTCATGGGAATTTCCTGAAAAATACTTGGGAATCACAATATGTATATATCGGTTAGACTTAAGCATAAGACTTAAGATTTGGGTCGAAAAGGGTCGGATGGCCTGATAATCAACATATGAATTCAATAATCAATATATCGAACATAGGAATCGACAATCGATATATCAGACCATCAGACAAACAGAAATTATGTCACAGCCACGAAACCCTATAGATAGTAGACGCTGTGCGTTTGCTTTTTGTACTAATTTTTATTTTTCTTATTACTATTTAACAAATCAAGTGTACATTTATGTATATATATAATATATATTTATATACATTTGTAAATTTTTTTGTTAATTATTGGTGTTTGAAACCCAAAGGTTCTAAAACCATAGACATCATCCGAATTAAAAGAATTTAAAATTTTAAGATAAGAAAATTTACAGTTTAATTAGCGAGATCCTGTGAATGGAATTTCCGAGAATTCCTAAGCCTAGTAATAAAAAAGTAGATACAACACAAGCCGTGAAAAAGGGCATTTTCCAGATTTAATGACTGGAATTTCTCAAATTTTCTACTTAATGTCTCAATAATTGAACACTGTTTTTTAATTTTAAAAAGTGTTTCTGAAGTTGAAAACGGCTATTAAACAAAAAATTTCAGGAAAAACTTAAAAAATTTTATTTTCACATATTCTTGTGTGATAGATAATAAGAAATTTTATTTAGTTTCCATGAACAATTTTTATAAAAAATGTAATTTCTATTAAGAAGAAACAAGGAAGAAAAAAAATTGTTAATCATCTGAAAATTGTGCATTTTAAAACACTGAAAGAAAATTTTTTTCATTACAACTTAAGCACTTGAGAAGATTACAGCGCACTTGTTAGAATTTATTTTATGTTTGTGATACTTAGTTTTTAGATTGGAATAATTTGTTGGTAAAAAAAAATCAATTTAAGAAAATGAAGGACTTTCAGTCATAGATGATTGGGGCCATTTGGTCTGGCTGGGTAGCAGGTTGTAGTCAATCCAGGCATTCAGGGAGAGTTTCGATTCGCTCTGCTCGCTTTATACCAATAATACTCATACTCGCAGCTTCTCTTTCTATACCGCCTTCTCGATTCCAAACTATTTTCTTCCTTTTTCTAAACGAGAATAGACCGGTCAGCCGAACGAGTCCGTAAGTCAACTACCTTGAAAGATGTCTCGTAGATGCCTCAGATTTATATGCAGCTACAGGATTTATCTCAAAACATTCAGTAATATCAATATGTAACAGTCAGCAAAAATATTTGTAACGGTATTTTTGGCTTGGGGCATCTTTCAACATGGCAATATTTTCCATCTCGAATAATTTCCCATGATAGATACAAATCGTAGTATGTACTTTGGAATATTTTTATAATTAACTTCAATTACGTAATGTTGATAATATAAATATATATTGTACATTTTTAAATAAAATTTGTTTCTTTTATTGAATTAGAAACAAACTATTAAATAGTTGATGTTAATTAAAATTCGTATATCATAAAAAGTACGATTTAGTTGAATTTAAATTAAATTTAGAGGAAGTGGTCAACGGATTTTTGCTCCTTATATTGAACAGAAGGATCTGAATTTTTTCCTTGGAAATTTTTTATTCTTCTCGCCTCCTTCATTTATTGCTTGTCTACTTAAGGCACGATACCGAGCATATCCAACTATGTGGATCACAAAGCGTGGTAACAGCTAGGTGCGATTCCAGAAACATCATTAAACTTGCCAAGCTCAAATGTCTTATAATAACCACCGGAAATGACACTAGAAGCCGATTAAGCCCTTCATACTTCATAATCTTCACACTTTAGTGACCACTGTAAGGGTTATTAATCGAAATACGCATTTTCCAGCAAAATAAATGCAAGTGATTTTATGGTAACATTCAAGATTTTCGTAATTAGAGAAAAAAAACAATATTGACATAATTTTTGGAATAAATTAAATGAAGAAACGAAAATAGTTTCGTGGTAAACGTTGGAGTAGAAGAGGTAGCCCCCCCCCCCACCGTTTGAAAAGTGTTAAAAAGAAGGAAAAAAGTGAAAAAATTTCAATTCAGTCGCCATTTTAAATTTTAATTTTATCAATAGCAGTATCTTATAGCTTGAGCATCCTTGATGCGATATTTATATCATTGAGAAGTGTTTTTTTTTTGTTTTTTCTTTAACGCCAATCGAAAGAGTGATTCTTCAGACATAAGAAACGATAATTCAAAAAATTTTGTTGTAGGGGAGAGCGCCCAACAGTGGATAATAAAAATTTACCAACCAGTGTAATTATTCCAGGCTGAAGTAATTAATGAAATGTTTAACACTAAAATGCAGCTAATCTATTCAATTAATTATTAAAATCTACAAAATGGTCCTCAATTTAACCACTTATTCATAATAAGTATTTTTATAGTTATAATACGATAAAAATTAACTCAAAAATTACCTCCTGCCAACAGTAGATAATCCTTTGTGATTTGAAAAATATAAATTGTAGAACAGCTTTTTACCCTTAACACAGTTTCTTGATAAGTATTCTTGAAAATAAAATGAATTTGTCAACATGAAGGTTGTTTATTATTTAGTAATTAAATAAAATATTAGAAATACAAAAAATCTTGTCACACCTAACCAAACCTAGCAATAATAAAGCAGCGGGAATGACTTACAATATTTATATAGAAGTGTTCAAACTAAATTAAAATGTTCTTGAAATCAAGAAAATGCTATCAAAACATTACCTCAACTTCTGACAGTTCTATATCTATCTACTGTTGAAATTCACTCTGATGGTTCATAAAAAGTGCTTATATATATTAATATATTTATGAATATAAAGAAAACTAAAACTTCATACTGGTATATATTATTTTTTAAGCCTTGAATTTTAATAATAACGCATTTAGGATCCAGGGGCGGCGACTTGCGTATGGTACGTCTGGAAATTCCATAGAGCAAAAAATTCGCCCTATGTAATTCCATATGGCAAAATTACTGACAAAAACAAATTGCTTAATAAGAATGTGAATCAATGCATTTACAATTCGAAGAAAATGATTAAAATTAAAAAAAAAACATAAGTTTGTAAAAATAATTGAAAAATGACGAAAGAAGTAAAAAATTAATTAATAAATAATTTAACTAATTTGATATTGAAGAAAATAATTAAAACTGAAAAAGTTTTATTTGAATAAATTAAAGAAAAAAATTGAAACTTGGGAAATTGAATTTAAAAATGAGGGGAAAAAATAAAAAATAATGAAAATAAAATTAATGAAAAATGTTGAAAAATGATAAAAATAGTTAAGAATTGTAGCAAATATAATTAAAATCATTAAAAAAAAAATTCTTAAAAATTGAAGAAATTTTTAAATAATTTTAAATTTACTATTCTTAAAGAGTGTATTAATTAAAATTTTAATCAATGAAATTTCAAATTAATTGGGGTTTGAAGAATTATAATATATATAATAATTGTAATTGTAGTCTTATTTATCTCAAATAGAGTCTGTAATTTTTAAAATTATTTTTTACAAATGTTTATTATTTTCTTCAATGTACAATTACTTGCATTAATTACTTTATTATTAAATTTATATTTCAATTAATTTTCAATTACTTTTTCTCATTTTCAATTATAATTTTATTAATTTTCTAATTTTTTTATTATTTATCTCAAATTTTAGTTACTTTTTCAATATACAATTATTTTTGTCATTCTGCAATTATTTTCTTATATTACAAATATATGTTGAAATTTTTTCAATTGATTTCCTAGATTTTAAAATAGTTTTCTCAAATTTTAATAATTTTTTTTAATTTCAAATATTATTATTATCATTTTGGAATCGATTTTTTCAATTTTCAATTATTTATCTCATTTTTCAAACATTTTTTTTCAATTTTCATTTTTTTTTATATTTCTTTTATATTATTACTTTGCAAATATTGTCTCGAATTTTTTATTATTTTCATTACTCTTTAATTAATTTCCTAGATTTTAAAGTATATTTCTCAAAGTTTTATAATTTTCTTCAATTTTCAATTGTTAATAATATTATTTTGTAATTAATTTCTTCAATTTTTAATTATTTTTATTACTTTGCAAATATTGTCTCGAATTTTTTATTATTTTCATTACTTTTCAATTATATATATGTCCTAGATTTCGAAACATCAAACAGATTTCTCAAATTTTAATAATTTTCTTCAATTTTTAATTTGTTTTATTACTTTGCAAATATTGTCTCGAATTTCGTATAAGCTTTAGTACTCTTCAATTAATTTTCTAGACATTAAAATATGATTTTTACAAATTTTATATTATTTTGATTATTTGTTGATTAATTCCGAAAATTTCCATTGTTTCTCTCAAATTTCTATTATTCTCTTCAATTAACGATTATTTGTATCGTTTTTCTTCAATTTTTAATTACTATTCTTATCATTTGGCAATCAATTTCTTCAATTTTCAATTATTCTCACTGTTCATTCCTCAGTTAAATTCCTAAATTTTCAATTATTTATCTTATTGTTCAATTATTTTTTTTAATTTTAATTTTTTTTTTATTCTTTTGCAATTATTTTCTTGGCCTTTTAATTATTTCCTTAATTTTCATTTATTATCTTAAATCTAAGTTATACTCCCCACTTTTCAATGTTTCAATCAATCTTCAATTATTTTTCTCAAATTTTAATTACGTTCGTCAATTTTTAATTATATTTTCATTTGCAATGATTTTCAAAAATTTTATATTATTGTGAATATTTGTTGATTAGCTCCGAAAATTTCAATTATTTCTCTCAAATTTCCATTATTTTCTTGAATTTACTATTATTTCTATAATGTTGTAATTATTTTTCTAAGTTCAATTTTTTTTCGACAATTTTCAATTATTTTAAAAAATATGATTTTTGTTCTTCAAATTTTCAATGTTTTAATCATTTTTCAATTATTTTTCTCAAATTTCAATTAAGTTCGTCAATTTTTAATTTTTTTTAAACCTGTAATGATTTGATCACAAATTTTATATTATCTTGATTATTTGGTTATTATTTCCGAAAATGTACTCGAAATCAAATAAAATTGTCAACTTTTGAGTTACAGTAATTACGCTAATTAAGAAACTCTTTAATTTATTATTGTTTTATTTCTCTCCCCCCTTCCCTCGGTCAATATTAAGTTTGCCGATGGCAAAAATTTACAAGTCGCCGCCCCTGTTAGGATCTTTAACAAATTTGTAATCTTCATGAAAACTATAAATATATTTCATGTTAATTTTATTTTCAACGTTCAAAAACGGTTTTTTTCATTGTTACCTTATTTTATTCCTAAAATCTTATTATAATATGCTGCATTAAACTTTTAAAATCATTTTTTAGAAAATTCAAATTATCTACAGTTGGGTGGTCTCCCTATGTCTTAAGTATCGAAATATACACTGAAAAAAATATTTCCGTGGAACTGCGATAATTATGGTCAGATTGGCCATATTTTATTGCTGTTTTAGAAACTGCCACTTAGTTTTGTGTTTTAACCATACGACTGTGTGGTGGAGCACTTGATATTTATGAAACCGCGAGTGACATAGTAAGGTTGGGTAAAACTTGTCCAACTCCTATATAACCTGTCAAACATAGTCAAATGTCTAATGTGATCATAGTAAACTTCATCACAAAAATGTATACATCCTTTTCTTAATGGGTTATTGCTTGATGAGACTCAAACTTACAGAGAAATTTTTTTTTTGTACCTTGATCAATTTTCCGAGTGAAGACAGAAGATTTGAAAACATTGCCCAAATAAGGGCCACCTTACGTTTTATGTATAATATGTTGTTCATCAGAACTGAAAAAATCCAGCCTTTCTTTGATAAATGACTGTCTGGTGATGATCAATAGGTGGTAGTTAAAAATCTATTAGGAATCTTAGATAGTCGTTTGTGGAAGTTGAAGTGTGGATAATAGGAGGTACATAGGTATTGCGTGGACCATGACCTGGGAGGTGGTAGGACGGCCTTCGGGAGTCGCAAAGAAACGAGAGGAAACTGAAAGAAGTGCGGAGATGCGACTTGAGTGCAAAGATCTCTCAAGGCCGTAGACTCAGTGCTACTCTTATCCTTGTCTCGCTAATGAGGCACTAGTTGGTAGAAACCTATACCTATATCAGCAGATACCTGTATACACTTTACATCTATACGATCAACGTCCTTATTCCTCGCATCGATACCCACACGCACAAAAAGGCGTTCGCGGCCTACCGCTGAACGCTATTTCAGTCTGATAACGACCTCCTCCAATAAAACTGACAAAAGTCGTATACACCTGCCCATTGCGATACTGCCGAGTCGTCCGGCACATCGTGACATATCGCACGTGGAATCCACGCTTCGATGGACCCTAACGAGGTTTTACTTTGCATTCCTCGCTTCCCATTTCCGCTACAACTTTAATTAGCGTCACTTGTTCAGCTCCAGGGATGAGAGATAGTCACAAGTTATATCGACATTTGTCCAGATAAGCGCTACTTCAACAGAAATTAAATTCATGTATTTCCGCGTCTTCAGCAGCAAAAATTATAACTGTTAAAAATACCCTCTGGACTAATGAAGATTATAATTTCAGTGGAATGTGTCCACGTGTTGCGTATGCGGTTGTATATACATATATATATACTGCTACTGAGAAGATTAACAACGTAATCCCAACAAAATAGTTTTGTTGATCAATTTTTGCTGGCTTCAACAAATTCCAGTTAGAATTGTGATCAAAGTAGATGGAATTATAAAATAATCTATTAGAGATTAGTGCGATGCCAAGTGGAATTTACGTTATTTTCACACTGAAAAAAATACCTTAGTCGTATTAGCCATATGATTATTATTGTTGATAGTTTTTCTAGAACTTGGAATACTATATGAATGAATATCCCATAATGCATCGGTGCGCCACTGACAGTTCTACCTAGCCTAAAAATATACAACGCAGTTTCACCAGTCATATGCCTAAAAGACAAATATCGTATAGCAGTATCTATATATTAGCAATTATACATATATTATGGGTGATTTATCCATAATTATGGCAGTGCCGTGGAATTATTTTTTCAGTGCAGGCAGTTTACGAGCATTTAAAATTCGGAAAAAAAATTGAAATAGCAATATCTTCCGTTCTATCAGTCGTATCAAGGTTTTCTTTTTTTTTAAATGCTCAGAACAGTATATAAGGAATATTTCTATTTTAGGGTAATTTTTTAAAATTTTAATATTAAAAATGTTATTAAATAAAAATTATATGACTTTTAAGCAGCAAGACGAAATTCAATGACCCAAATGCTAAAATGAACTTACCTGTGTTCTGTTCAAGATTCCAAAAGAAATGAACTTTACATATGTATTACGATTAATAAAATATGTCAAATAAAGATATTTATAAATGTGAAAGATCAATAATAAATTGTATTCATTTAGAATTAAATAATAAACATTTGTTACTTAAAAGTACTTCAATTCAGTGATTGAAAACTGTAGTTGTAAGACAGTTATTGAAGGCCAATCATGATCATTTATGAAGACCTTTCGATGCGCAAAGTTTCAACTAAATCCGAGTGATACACCTGGGAACGTTCTCTTGTTAGACTATAACCTTGTTATAGCTTAGATAGTAAACAAAATATTATGTGCGTGAGATTCAAGCACATGACATTTTGCTAACGAGATGTGAATTGATGGTTACCACCCATAATTAGCGGAGATTATCATCCACATGGAAGTGTTTCAGGCGATTTAAATTCAAAATGGGTATATGATTCAATTTATTACTACCAACAATGGGCGTGATTTTGACAATTTTCCCGTAAATTAAATAAATTAAGTAGTTACTATACTCAAAGTGGTTGTGTCTGAAGAGGTTGCCACCCATACTGAAAACAGTTTAGACCTTTAGACAAGGGGTCGGCACGAACAGTAAGGGAATCACTCTACAACAAGCGTTAGAGTGCAGCTAAATTTTTATCATAATTTTTATGACTTCAAGGAAGAGCTATTGTGTTAGATGTAGACCCTCTCAGAAGTTATAGTCTGTATTGTACCAAACATTTTTGCTTTTTTAGCATTGATTAAGTTAAAAATTAAAAGTTAAATTATTATGAGTTTGAATTAGATTATTTTAAGATATGCAATATGAACGTTATTTAAGTTTCATAAGTAATGTGGTTTAGATGGTTCCAATTGAACTTGTCATTACCAAATGTACTAGTTTAAATGATCTTATTAAACGCACTATCTGTATATGTATGTAGACTCGCGGTATAAATAATTATTTAAAGCATTATATAATAAGAATACTTTTAATAAAATTTAGCAACGTTTCTTCTTTCATTCAGTATAATATACTCAGAATTATAAACAAGGAAATGTTAATAAGAAGAAATTTTAATGACTCATACTGACTTAATTTATAAGTTTCAATAAATAAACAAGTAAAGATTTCAATGGAGTGAGACAGTTTGACTAAAAATTAAAAAAATAAAATTTTTTCGACCTAAAAACTCCATTATGTCAAAACCACAAAATTCCAAAATTCACTTTTTAAAAGAAAAACTTAGAAATGACATTTTCAAATTTGAAAAAACAAAATATTGCGACAACTTGTGCAAGCAACATACAAAATTAAGCCGTAAAATATTTTATAAAAAAATTCGAAATTCAAAGAAAATGTGAAAAAACCTTAAAAATTATTTTGGGTTGGAAATGATCAAAAGTCAGAATTTCGAAAAAACAGAAGGTGTGCTGATTTTTGCTAGTCTAGCAAAAATGAAAAGTTTATGACATTTTTCGATAATTAATATTTTCTGCGAAAAATTCCAAACTAAGTGTAAGATGGGACTAAACAATTTTTTTGGCAATTTTCGAAAAAACAAAAGTTGTGCTCATTTGTGCTAAACTTTCACATAGAAATAAGTATAAATATTCACTTATTTAAATTTAAAGAGTGAAGATTAAACTGAGTTACTTAGGTTAATTTATTAAATTTTTTAATTTTAATTTATTAAAGAGCAATAAAGAATTGAAGCAATTATTTTAATAAATAAACAGAAAGGAGAATTCATAAAGAAATATTGAAAGGCAATCGTTGCACCTGTTGGCGTTGTGAAATAAAATTCTTCGTGAGTAAATATTAATTGACTGAGGGTATTGAATAATTGCATTATTGAACTTGACATTGGTATAATATAATAAAATTAAAAAGAGTACCATTTGGTTTAATTTACCTAATCCTCCAGATTGAAAGCTCTATTTTTGCTTGAAAAGACACTCTTTTAAAATACGGTTATTGACTGGTTATTGAATAAATAATCAGTTTGGGAAAAAATCCAAAACATTTATCATTAATTTGTATACGAAGGGCAACGTCAGTTAAAGCGAAAAAAGTATTTCATATTTCTATTATTTGCTTGGTACTAAAAAAATATAAAGCATAATATTAATTTACAATTGATACAGTCAGAAGCTTATTTAATTTTTCTACTTATCCTTTAACACCAAAAGAACATTTTCTATTAAGGTTATTAACAATTTTAGTAATCTTAATTTAAAACCATTTTTTTCGAGTTCTAGTTGATACCAAATTATAAAAAAGGTTTCTTTTCGAAATGTAATAGAGTATTTAAAAATAATTTTTGCTGGGATTTATTATTGCAATAATGCGGAAATTATCATTTTTATAAAAAACTATTACTGTCACAAAAAACTTTTATTTCATTGTTAAATAAATAAATAAATATAATTATTTTACATCAAATGTGTATTTTTACATAGAACAACTTTTGTCTAAAAGATTTATCGAAATTTTTACTATTTACGAAGATAAACTTAAAAACCTACTCTCTAAATCTGGATTAGTGATTTTCTAGTAATAAATTGTCGAGAAGTGGGTTACTAAAAAATAGTTATTTTTTTACTATTGAATAGTGACCGATGTTTCGCTAATTCATTAGTAGAAAATCACTAATTCAGATTTAAAGAGTATTATTTATGGAATTTTTACGGTTCTTAAATTAGTCAATTGCATCTCGAGAAATAAAATGTTTTTATGCAAGACTGCTAAAAATTTTCGGCGATCCGATCGAGAAATTTTGACCATGTAATTTTCATCAATAAATGATAATAATAATAATAATTTCTAGTTATTTTTTAATAGTAAGGTATTTTTTAAATTTTTCGATTATTTTTCTTCTACTTCTAGTTTTTTTCTCAAATTTGTACTTCCTTTTTGGATTTATAATAACTTTTCCACTCTTTTTAATTACTTTTAATCAACTTCAAATTACAATTTTCTTTTTAGTAATTTTTCTTTCTTTTGTATGTAGTTAAAAATATAATGAGTGTAGATAATCATTTCTTTCCGTTCTTTAGTTAATTTTCAACAAATTCTAGTAGTTTTCATCAATATATAGTTATTTTTTCTCTTACTAATTACTTTATTCAAACTCTGTTTTTTTTTAGTTGCCCAATTATTTATCTTCAATTACTAGTTACTTCTCATATTTTAGTTGATCAGTTTAAATTAATTTTTATTTTTAGTACTTTTCATCAATTTATTATATTTCATTCTCGTCACTTTCTAGTTATTTTGCTACTTTCTAGTAATTTTATTTTATTCTTTTGTAATCCTCTGCTTTGTTAAGTTTTTGTTTCTTAAATTCGTTATTTCCCTTATTGTGTAGTAATTTTTCTTTATTTTCTAGATAATTTTCAATTAATTTCGTATTATTATTTTCAGGTAGATCGAAACGAATTTCATTTTGAAGAATTAGACAAAAAGTTATTTCACATACAAAAGTTTTATGTTTATATTTGGCAGGGGAGGTTTAAAGTATACATTTTGCCCTTTCATTTTTTATACTAAGGGTATTTTTACTTTTTAGTAATCTTCTTCATTGTTTCTTTAATTTCTTTTTTTTCTTACACTCTAGTAATTTTCCTTCATTTTTTACTTAATTTAAGTCAACTTCTAGTTGTATCTAGACAGGTTTTTTTGGGGCGGGGGGATTGCCAATATTTTCGCAAAGTTGAAAACCTAACATTGGTCTAATAGTTTGACAATCGTATCAGCAATTTTTCACTGGAGAAAAATCTCTTATTTTCCTTTGGAGAAAAAAATGTAATCCGCGGGCTCTTGATTATAAACTTGTCTTTGCAAAACCTCACATATATTACCACAAGTTTTTAATGAAACCACGCCTCATGCGATTCATTTTTTTTATGGAACCACTCCCATTCCTGTGACGATGCGCCCTTTTATAAATCTTGAAACGTATATACCTAATGTCAATAAACACAAAATTCAAATAATAACCAATAATTTGTCCACCCTCGAGCTCTTTCAAATTGAAAAAATTAAACGCAATGCTTTCTTTGAAAAACATTTTTTAGATGAGCAAAAAGTACGAAGATAAATTGCCTGCATGCAAATCATTCCTTCAGAGTTCTTATGGTAGTCAAGACCACTTCCTGTTTTCTCGGCAGCAGCTATACATCCTGCAAGTTAATATTTCTCTTCTACGAAAATCTGAATCTATTTTTAACTTGCATTCTCCTCGGAAATTCTATGGTATTTTCTTCAACAGTTAAAGTTTTTATAAATTTTCCATAACCTATTTTCTTGATAAGCAAGCATTGATGGGTTTCCAAAGATTTTGATAAATTTTTGTGACAATACTGAAAAAATCTGAGATTAAATTGAGCAGCGTACGCTATACTCATATTGAGAAACAGCAAAAACAAAGCAAATTGAGTCAATCGAGTTCAAGTTGAGTTTTTAAAAAAACCGGATAATGTTGTTAAATAATAAATAATTATGTAAAACTGTAAGAAACATAATAATTACCTGATGAGAATAACATATTAGACTTAATACAATGTTTAATTTCAAAGACAGAACGTTTGTAGTTGCGTATTAAATTTGCACATATTTTGAGGTTATAAACATCAAATATGAGCTTTAATTATAGCACGGGGTCGATTATGTAATTTGATTTGATTCTGAAATGATTTGATTTCGCCCGACTTCATATTTTTTCACTTTTGTTGATTTTTGTTTTCGAAAGTTTTGATAGTTGACCGACTTTTAACTGACAAAACTTTCGAAAACAAAAATCCAAAAAAGTAAAGTCAGGCGAAATCAAATCAAATTACATAATCTACCCCCAGAAAGGGTGACATACTCTATAATGCGGAATTTATTGAAACTATCGGCGCCATCGTCTAAAGCTTAAATTATGGTACTAATTTGTTGATTTAGTCTTTTAATTTTTGTACATTTATTTGGTTATACATTTTTTATAATAATAATTTTAGATTTTATCACAGGATTCTTATAATAAATCTGAATGTTTGTTTAAAATTAATTGAATTACAATATTATATGTATAACATGAATTTTTATTAAATTCATAAGAGTATATAGAAAAATAAAATTAAATACCTAAACAGTTAATTAAAAATTCAGAAAAGTATAAATTCAACAGGCTTTGGAACGACTTTAAAGAACAAAGAAATGACTTTAGTCTCATTATAATACAAAAAGTAAAAAAATTGCAAGTTTCTTTATTTGTAAAAATTATTATTGAAGTGAAATTTATAATCTTGATTCTCAAGATTTTAAGTTAAAAAAATTTAGGAAATAGGTCTCAAAAAATTTTTTTTTAAAAATTGTATGAAGCGGATATATAAAACTTATTCTAATTCAGACATGTAAAATGAATTTGAGTTAAAATCGGCAAAAATTTTCAGTTATTTTTAGAAGCAAACTTTTTTAAAAAAATTTCAAGTCAAATAATTAAAAAAAAAATTTGTTTTAACTTAACTTATTTTCAAGGATTTAACTACAAATAATAAATTTTTTTAAAAGAATTCTCAAAAATTGATTTTCAAATATTATTTGAAAGTAATTTTTAAAGCTCTGATTAAAGGAAAATGATCAATGATTAAAAAATAAAATTGAAACAGATATGAATCAAACTTTTACAAAGAAATTAAATTTGTGAAAGTAAAATGTTTATACTGTCCACCTTAAACGGGGTATTTCAGAAAAAATAGTAAACACATTTTATTTGAAGACAAAAATTTTGTAAAATGTAACCTATAAACATTTAAACATTTTAAACCAAAAAAAAATGTAAATAAAATTTAAACTAATAATAATAGTAAACTTAAAAACAAATTTTACTTTAAAGCAAAAATGTTTATTTTATTATTTATTATTCATGAAAGAGAATAATAAAAATAATAAGAAAACAAACTTACTAAAATAATAAAACTTTAATTTTAATTATCCAAAAACAGTATCCAAAAATTAATTAATTAGTTTGTCTTATGATGATACATGTGCAGTGGCGCCCAATCGGCTGTAGCAGGGGGGGCGGCCGCCCCCCCTGGTCGAGGGGTGGGTGGTGTCAGGAGGATGGTAAAAAATATAAATAAAAAATTTAATTTTACGTAACAAAATAATCAGAAAAGTACGGAATTCAAACACCCCATGAACTTACGTACATATGAACTATGGTTAATTTGATTTTAATATAATTGTAAACCTAATATTTAATCCCGTAGCGGTTTTTTAGTTAGAATGTCTTTGAAATATTGGTTTTCAAATTCAAGTATAACCAGAAATTATTAAATAATTATATTTTTAATCATTAATAATATGTTCCTATAAAAATTCAAGAGTACTCTTTACTGTTGTTGGTTATTTAAAACTGTATAAATATTAAACTAAAATAATTTCAAATTAAAAAATTAAGGAAATTGTAGGAATAATTGTGGGAAATAATTGTAAATTGAATAATTGGATTGAAAATCGAAGAAAATAATGTAAAATTCAAGAAAATCACTAAAAATTGAAAAATGTAATTGAAATTTAAAGATTATAATTAAAAATTTAAAAAAGTTATTGAAAAAAGGGAGAATTATTGAATATAAAAGAAAATATTTGAAAACTAAAGAACCGAATTAAAAATTGACGAATTGGTTAGAAAATTGAACGAAATTATTGAACAATTGTATTTAATATTGAAGAAACTTATTGATACCCCAAAAAACGATTCAAAAATGGCGAGAATTTTTGAATATTAAAGAAAATACATATAATTGGAATTTAAAGAAAATAAATAAAGATCGAAGAAAATATTTGTAGAATTAAACAATTGAATTACAACTTAAAAAGTATTTTTTATAATTGAATAAAATAACTGGAAAAAGCCGAAAATTGTTTAAAATTGAAAAATTAAATAAAAATCGAAAAAGTAATTAAAAATTTAAGTAAATAATTAAAAATAGAGTAAAATATAGGATTTTTGAAAAAAATAGTTGTAAAAAACATAGAGTTATTGAATATGGAAGAAATAATTGACAAATGATAATATTTATTGAATGTTGTAAAAAATTCAAAAAGGCCAGAATAATGGACACAATTTAAAAGTAATTAAAAAATTAATGAATAATTATACAAATTTAATAAAAAAATAATTAAAAATAACCGAAAATTATTGAATACTGAAGAAAATAATTAAAAATTCATGCATGGAATTAAGCAATTTAATTCAAATTTGAATGAAATTTAATAAAGCCAAGAAAGATTGAATATTGAAGCAAATAATTTGAAATTTAAGGAAATCACTGAAAATTGAAGAATGGAATTGAAAGTTAAAAATTATAATTTCAAGTTCAAAAAAATTTTTGAAAAAAGGCGAGAATTATTGAATATAGAAGAAACTAATTGAAAACTGAAAAATCGAATTGAAATTTGTAGCATATAATTAAAAATTGAAAAAAGCAATTGAAAGAAGCCGATAATTATTGATTATTGAAAATTTAATTAAAAATTAAAGAAAAGAATTGAAATTTGAAAAAAACTGCAAATTGAAGAAAATAATTTAAAATTTCATTAAAATAATCGTAAATTAAATTTTCAATGAAATTTGAAGGAAATAATTGATAATTCCAAGAAAAATTAGAAATATAATTAAATATTGAAATAAGTAATTGAAAAATTGAATTGTGAATTCTTGAATATAAAAGAAAATAATTGAAAACTGAAGAATGGATTTGAAAATTGAAGAAAATAGTCGTAGAATTTAACAATTAAATTTAAATATTTGAACAATAATTATGATTGAAAAATTACTAAATATTGAAGAATTAATTGAAAATTAAAAAGAATAATTATAAAATAACGACAATAATTTGCTATTAAAGAAAGTAATTCAGATAAATGGAAAGTATTTGACAATATTGAAAAAAATTCGATAATTGTTGAGTATATTTGACAATTGAAAACAAATTCTAAAACTGTTGAGAATATTAGACAACGGAGCAAGGTAATTTAGAAAATTTCAGAATAATTGTAAATTGAAAACTGTTTAAAATTTAATAAAAAATTATAGATTTATTGAATAATGAAATTGAAATTACAACTGTTACTTATAATTTTAAATTTTGATCAATTCAAAGGCATTTCTAAAAAAGTAGTTGACTCATTATTACTCTCTAAATTTTGAATCAGTGAGAATTTAGCCTACAAATCAGTGGAATTTCACTAAATGGGCGCCACTGTACATGTGTTAGTTTCGTTTTTTAAATAAATTTATTTATTTATAATTTATTTATATTAATTTATTTACATTAATTTATTTTATGAATTTATAAACCTTTCTTACTTTTCACTTTTAATTGGTTTGTAACTTTTACCAAACCGACTTGGTAAATGTGCATATTTACCAGTAAAAGTGTACAAAATGAAACATTGTATTAACTATACTAACATTTATCAACCTACAGTCGTCTAATTTGCTAAATGTAGACATTTACCGTAACATAAGCATAGTTGTGTTATTCTTGGGTAGTTTAAATTTTGGGTAAATAAATTTTGGAAATCCTTTTTTATTTCATTGCATTTATTAAACATTTCGATAATAATAACTAATAAGAAAAATGTTTCTTTTATAAAAAAAAGATTCATTATTTAGAACTTATCGATTTTATCAAAAATACAACTTTTTCTCAACATTTCAAATCTGACCCTTTATATTTTCCTTTATATTAGGAATTATATTCCTTTATATTGTTCAGGATCGTTTTTGAGTAACTTGAAGTTTGTCATTACTCAATTTGAAACCCCACTCAAAATGAGTTGAAACAAATTTGAGTTTGTGTTTTTCAGTGAAATATACATACCTTATTGCTATTTATATCAAGAGTGCGAATTAAGTGCGTTAAACTGAAAAGTGAACGTTTCAAAGAAGAATCTATTCTTTCTGCCCCAGTAAAGAGTTAATTGGTCATGGGTTTCTCGTGTCCAGTCTTGCAATGACAAGAAGATTCTACTAGTCATGCCTCTTTAAGTTTAAACAGTCCGGGCTTGTCATGGTCAGTAGGTACATCACGATAAATGCATCAATGTTTTTATATCATCCTCAATTTAATGACTCTTCATTGGAAAAGAAAAAAAGAAGAGGAAAAAGTATTACAATTAAAAGAAAATATCAACTAATTAAATACAGTTGCTTGTGGTCTCTTAATGAAATAAAAAGTATTTTTGCACTTTTCTCATTTGAACATTCTGTTGAGCATTCTTTTATACCCTTTGGTTTACAGTCTCGGCATTTTTCACATTTCGTAGTTTATGCATTTTTCATATTTTACAGTTTTAGCATTCTTGAGATTTTACTGTTTTTACATATTATATGTTGCATTTTACATTACTCTTGAATGCATTTTTTAATTCTCCTATCTATATGAATATTAATTTGAGAAAGCTTGAAACGGGAGACTTGAAGGTATAATTTAAGAGCCCTGGGCATCTGAGAGATCGTTGCCGAGCACAACTTGGTAACAGTTATAGCAATTACATCTGCAAAGCTGAGATCACAATCGCAAAAGGCATTCGCTGTCCTGCATAGGTATCACCATACTTTAATGTGTGCCTAGGCAACTTGAACAATAAGACTCTGCACTCTTTGATAAATCTCAAAACGTAATAATTATCATTTAAAAACTGTCTTAAAGTAAAATATAGTTCTCTTGAATTGAAATTAGAGAAAAATTCATCAACAATGGGTCTTTGTGTTCTAAATGTTCATGAATATACTTTAATTAAAAAAATGCTTAAAGTATAATAGTTTAAAATAATTTTAATGTATACAGAGAAGAGGCTAAAGTTGCTTTGGGTTTCGAATATGAAGTGTTGTGAGTGGACTTAAGACATATGATTTAAAATATGAGGCGTAAGATTCAGCACATAAGGCATATGACCTAAAACATAAGAGGTAAAACTTTAGACATAAGGTTTAAGGCATAAAATTTATTATTTAAGACGTTAGGCACTCTATTACTTAAGGTATAAGACTTATGACTAAAGACGTAAGGCTTAAGACGTATGACATAAATCGTAAGACGTAAGGCATCAGATATAACACATAAGGCATAAGACTTGAGAGATCAGACATAGTGTCAAGCGGCTTAACCCCTTGACTGTGGATGACATGTATGCATGTCATAAATAATGTGTTTTGCGCGTTTCTCACAGTCAAGGGGTTAAAAGGGCTTAAGGCTTAAGATTTAGGTATAAAAATCAATGTGTACGACTTTAAACGTAAAGCATATAGGATTAGACATACGACTTAAGATATAAGACATAAGGGATAATGGATAAGAAATTAGACGTAGGGCAGGTGCACATAAGGCATAAAGTGTAAGATGAACTACTTAAGACCTAAATATTAGGTATAAAAGTCAACGCATAAGACATAAGGCATCAGATATAAAACATAAGGCATAAGATTTAAGACATAAGACATAAAGTGTCAGACGACTTAAGAGGGTTCAGCATTGGATATGAACATCAAAAAGTAAGATTTAAGACAAGTCATAAAGTATAAGACATAAGGCTTATGATACAAGGCATAATAATGCTCAGTTGGGAGTGCATTCAACCTGCAATTGAAGAGTCCCGGGTTCGGATCCCGGTGGAGTTAAATGTCCTATATTTTTTCAAAGATTTCAAATTTTAAATAATTTAATCTAAACGATTTCAACTTGATTTAAAATATCATTTAATATTCCTAGAATTGCTTAACTAAAGTCGGTTAGTAGGTTTCGTCACAAGAACCAAAAGTGGACAACTTACTTGCCTATGATTGGCAAAAATGGTTTGACATCAGAATTCTGGGAAAATTTGAATTAAAAAAAAACACGTAGTTTTAGCGGACGTCTGGGCAAAAAGTTATTAAATAATTAAATATAACTCATAATTTTGGGGAAATGTTTTTAAAAATATATTTTGTTCATCCATTTTTCATACAGGAGGAGGGGACAATAACTACCCCTCGGCCACTACTTCTATTGTCCAAAAAATTACCAATCCGTGTTTTAATAAACTAAAAAACTGACGTTAAGCAATATTAAAAATTAATACTTAAATAATATCTATATTGAAATGCTAATAAATATGAAAGAATATATATATAAAAAAGAACATAAAAGAAGTATGATAAAAGTGAAGAATTCCAGGAAAGAAATAAAATGTTAACTGAACAGCTTGGAAACTCTTTTTGCCTCTTACTTTTGAACGGCAAAACTTTTATGTGGAAGATGCAATTTTAACAGAATTTTTTAACAGTGTAACCCACTCTACAAATCTACTTATATCGATGAGATAATTTCCAAAGAAAGTAGTGATTCTATGTTGTTAAGAAGCAAACTATAAAGGCAGCATTACAGGTAGAGAAGCGAGTGGTGGGATCTAATTACAGCTTGGAGATGCATCGGCGCTCGGGATATTACCCTTTCGCAGCATTGCATTCATACCAGTTCATATTCAAGGTCAATGCTGCCTACTAGCTGCTCGCCAACAATCTCTCAAGCCAGGGAGTTAACTTATTTAACAATGCGCCTTCACTTGGGCCATCTTTAAATAATGATAAATCAAATTATCGCACTTGTTATCTGACCAGGTGCTCGGTCGGTATACTTTCAAGCTAGAAGAGCTTTAATATAAGTGTAGGTTTAGCTGGTCAGGTGAAATACGCATGCGACTTTGTGTATCCATTCACGGATCAGCAGATGTGATGCATGGTCAAAAGGTACTCTATAACGGTTTCTCTTGGTTTAACAGCGATTCCTTGAGAACCATGAGTCTTATTTAAATTTATTATCAAGACGCAAGCACCAGAAACATTCTTCACGCGAGAATAGCTTCCTAGGGGTTTATCTATAAACTTGCACCGATTCGTCATGATTTATACCTGAATTAAAGCATCACTTCCAATCAAAACCGCTTCTACTTGAGCAGGAATTTTATCTTTTCAATCACTATTTTCATCTTAAAAATCGGGAATACCACCCAAAGAAAAAAAAAGATAATTGCTGCACCTCATTATTCCTGCTAAATAATGTATCGGCAGGATACGGGTATAGCAAATAATAAGCTATGCGAATATATAGCTTGTGGATTGGCAAAATTATTTGCAAATATATATATTCGCTGGTAAATGTACTTTTATTATTTAATATAATGTACTTTTTTTTTAGTATTTTTAGAACGTTTTTGTTAATCTTTGAACAAAGGAAAATTAAGATATTTTTATGAATTTCCCAGGGATTTTCAGGAATTCCAAAGGGATTTTCCAGGAAGTTCTCAGGGATTCCCAGTAATTCTTAAGGAATTTCCCAGAGGTCTCCAGAATTTTCCCTGGAATCTTCTAGAGATTTTCATTAATTTCTCAGGGATTTCCGGGAATTTCCCAATGGTTGCCAGAAATATTCCAAAATTTTCCAAGCATTCCCAGTAATTTCACATGGATTTTAGAGAAATTTCTAAAAAATTACCAAGAATTTCCAAAGTATTTCAAAGAATTATCAAGGGATTCCCAGTAATTGCCAAGTAATTTCCCAGGTATTTCAAGGAATTGTCCAGGGATTTCTCAAAGACTTCCAGTAATTTTCCAGGGTTTTCTCAGAGATTCCCAATAATTTCAAAGGTATTTAAGGAATTAACCAGGAATGTCTTAGGGATTCTCAGAAATTCCCTAAGTAACTTATCAGTGAATTCCAGGAATTGCACAGCGATTTTAAAGAAATTTCCAAATGACTCCCAGGAATTTCCTATATGTACTTAAAGGAATTATCCAGGGATTTACCAGGGATTGCCAGTAATTGTCTGGGGATTCCTCATTTATTACCAAAGAATTTTCCAGGGATAGCCTAGGAATTTTCTTGTAATTTCTAAGAGGTTTCAAGAAATTCCCTTAGAAATTCCCAGAGATTTTTATTAATTTCTAGAAGTTTTCCAGAATTTCTAGAAGTTTTCCAGAATTTCTCAGAGATTCCTATTTATTTCCCAGGGATTTCCAGTACTTTCAAAAAAGGTTTCAGAGAAATTCCACAAGTATTTCAAGCAAGTATCCAAGGATTCCCAGCAATTTCCTAGGGACTTCAAGGAATTTCCCTGAAATTTTCTAGAGATTTCCCGAAACAAAGATATTCTTTGCCCGAAAATTCCCAGGGATTGACAGGGATTTCCTGTAAATTTCAAGAATTTATAAGGGACTTCCAGCATTTCTGCAGGTATTTCAAGGAATTATCCAGGGATTTCTCAGGAATTCTCAGCAATTGATCAAGAATTTTCCTGGTATTTCCAAAAGATTCCTAGTAATTTCTTAGTAAATTTCCAGGTATTTTTAAGAATTTCGCAGATATTTTAAAGAATCATCCAGGAATTCCCAGTAACTGTCCAGGAATTTTCTAGGCATTTTTCAGTAATCGCTCTAGAATTTCGTAGGGAATTCTAGGAATTCACCAGAATTTTCCAATAATTGCCTAGGAGTTTTCCAGGAAATTTATAGGGATTTTCAGAAATCTCTCAGAGATCTTCTAGAGATTTCTCAAGGATTCCTATGAAAATCTCTTGGGAATACCCAAACCGTAAATGTGCTGCTATTGGTTGTGAACGTCGGACAGATAGACGGACGGACGGATGCCAAAGTATCGTTATAAGGATTGCGGCTCTGGGCCATGAAATTATATGAAACTATTTAGAACTTGTTTAAAACTACTTTAAATTAGTCTTAAATTGTTAAGGAATTAGTTGAAGACTGCTTAAAACTGGTTAAAACTCTTTAGAGCTAGTTCAAAACTTTTTGGAAATAATTCGCAACTAATTGGGAACAGATTGTATCTAGTTTGGAACTAATTCGAAACTAGTCTGGAATTACAGTAGAACCTCGATAACTCGAACCTCGTTAAGTCGAATTCCTCAGTAAGTCGAAAAAATAGCATTCCTTTCCCGTTTTTAACTCGAAGAAAATATCATTCCCCTTGAGGTACTAATATTGCATTTTTATACTCTATAACTCGAAGTTCGAAAAGCTGACTCAGTAAGTCGAATTTTCTTTACAAGAACAGATTTTTTTTTAATTTTTTCTTTAATTATTATATTTTTATTAAGTTTATTTTTCTAACTTAAATTATTATTAATTTGACATTTAAGTCGATTTTATATTTTATATTACTCTACAAGTCGAAAAATGTACATTATAATTATGCCTCTGTAAGTCGAAGTTGTGATCAATAAAACCTTTATATCTCGAAATCCTCGTTAAGTTGAAAACTCATTAACTCGAAGTTTTTAGCGTTCCCCTTGAAATTCGAGTTATCGAGGTTCTACTGTATTTTGAAACTTTTCTGGAACTAGTTTAAAACTGTTTTAACTGGTTTGGAATTAGTTAGGAACTGTTTGAAAATAGTTCAACACTATTTTTAACTAGTACGCGACTGTTTAAAAATTGTTCGGAACTCATTTAAGATTTTTTTTAATTAGTTTGAAACTCTTTAAAGGTAGATCGTAAATAGTTCAAATCTGTTTGTATCTAAATCAAAATGGTTTAAAAATAATTTGGAACTAGTTCGAAACTGTTTGAAATTCCTTCAAAACTGGTTCAGAACTATTTGAAACTAGATCAAAACTCTTTAAAAGTAGTTTGAAACTATTAGATAACTGTTTAAAAATTATTCGGAACTAGTTCAAAACTATTGGAAATAAGTTCGAAGCCGTTTACCAATTCATGGAGTAATTTAAATTATAGTAAGTGCATCTTCTAATAAATTTTTACTCTGATTAAGAACCTATAGTATTTAAAAGTAGAAAACTAGGTACTAATTTAAACTTTTTTAAACTTATTTTTATACTAACATTATGTTGTCAATTTTAGTTGTGAATTAAAAGAGTTTAAAAATTAAAATTTTAATTAAATATTAAATTGAATTGAATTTTAATTTTAAATAAATTAATAACTTTAGTTTAAGATAATTAGTAAAAGAACACTTTTCTGTTGCATCTTTTTAGATTCATTATACAAGAATAATCTATTAACATCAAGGAAAGTGAAGTCACTGGAAAGTATAAATAGTGCTTTAAGTTTAAGTATTTAAAAATCAGCTTTATTAGCGAATTAAAATTCTATCTACTGTTATAAAAGTAAGTGAATTAAGATTGTAATTTAGAATTTTTTTCACTACTAATTATTATTCTTAACAGCGAAATGTTATTATTACCATAATTTTATACTGTTAAATTGAATCAATAAAATTTCATTGAATCAGTTTAAGAGAGAAAATATACTTCTTTTTGCAGTGCAAGTGTAGTTTCATAAGCGGCACCATAACTTCAGTTATAATTAAAACGTATACCAACAGACTTGCTAAATTGAATTAGAATTTTGCAAACAGGAAAGAAATATTTTAGATTTTCTACAAACTAAAAATGACTAGTTTTAACAATTATTATCAAAGATTGTAAGTTAAGTTTACTAAAAGTAAAATTATAAATTTTATCTAAACTGAATCTCATTTTAACAAAGAATTCAAGAATCCACTGTTATTACGTCTATTAAGGTGTTTATCTTTCTCGTGCGATGTTTGGAGATAATTAAAGTAACAAGCTCTCGCAGATTTTAAAATTGTATTACACGTGGTCATGGGCTCAGCACTTTATACAGTGAATAAAATGACTAGCCGCAGAGCTATAATAATAATCCGGGTCCGTTGAACCTAACTGTCAGCCATTGTAGTGTCCGTCGCTGAACAAAAACGAATACCTTCGAAAATAGAGTTCCTATGCCATTTATCCTAAAAGGACCAACCAATTAATTTTTCAATCGTATACATAATTTATCTCGTTTTTCTAACATCAGCCTTTGTATATCAATTTGAATTTACTATTTTCTATCCACTTATTTATATTTTAATCAGGCGCCTTCAAATCTTCCTATTAAACTCAAATAAAACTTCCTAACTCTTTGTAAAGATTGTATAAATACAAATTAGTGTCGTAATCATTTCATCGTAAAGTAAAAAAAAAATCTATTACCATTTTAGTATTACGTGTATATTCAAACCCAGTGTGTGTTATTCTAAAGACATAATTATTTTAATATTTTTCTTAATTATTTTTAAAGCGTTGGATAAAAATATTAATGGATTTTTTCTGACGTATTATGTTTTATTCTAAATGTTTATAAAATTTATCGTTTTAAACTATCAACAAACTGCGCATGTTTCCCTGTTACGGGTCACTACTGAGCATTAAAAAAAAAATTATAGTGGACATTAGAAACTTTTAACCGACTTTGAAGCACATGAAAAAATTTTAACGAACGCTACTGCGCATTTAAAAACTGTCAATGTGTGCGTACGGAAATTTTCAGTAAGATCGATTACACTGTCTATCTTTTGATACAAAAATGTCGAAAAACAACTTATGACACACTAGGTTATGTTACTGCGCCTGCGCAGCTGTTCATCGTCTTGGCAAGAAGGTTCTACGCAGACGCAGTAACATAACCTAGCGTATCATAAGCTGCTGTTTTAAAATTTCCGTATCTTAAGGGCATGTGATGGATTATGACGTCACTGGTATAGGCAAAATTTGTCCGCAACTTTTCTCTTAAAATATTAAATATTTTTTTATGAAACTTGATAGAATTACTTAAAATGTCATTAGGAAGGTCTCTCAGACCCGAGTTTGTATGAATTTTGTCTCAAAATAGATTTTTAAAAAAGTTTGCAATTTTTCGAAAATTTCCCAAAATTAAGTTTGGGACAAAATTTAAACAAATTCGGGTCTGAGAGACCTTCATAATGACATTTTAAGTAATTCTATCAAGTTTCATAAAAAAATATTCAATATTTTAAGAGAAAAGTTACGGATAAATTTTCGTATACCAGTGACGTCATAATCCATCACATGCCCTTAAGGTAAACACTATAATCGCCCTTACAGGGTGTCTACTGATTTCGTCCCACAAAATTCCCGGTCATTTCCCGGTTTTTGTTCCTATTTTTCCCGCTTTTTTTTTCTTGTTAACTTAAAATTTATTTTAAGTATAAATTGATCTACAAATGGCTACAAAAATGGAATATAACAGTTCATAATTGAAGAAAATAATTGAAATTCAAAGAAAATAATTGAGAATTGAAGAATTAAACATTAAACTTTACAAAAAATAATAATTAAGAATTGAAAGAAATAATTAATAATGAAAAGAAATAATTAATAATGGAAAGAAATAATTGAACAATGACAAATATATTTGACAATTAGAAACAAAATTAAAAAAAAAGTAAATATTAATCTACAATTGAACAATAATTGAAAAAATTGAACAATGGTTATTAAATTCAAAGAATATAATTGTAAATTGGTCAACTAGATAGAAAATCCAAAAAAATAATTTATAATTTAAGTTAATAATTCAAAATTGAAGAAATAAATTGAAAATTAAATAAGCAAATTGAAATCAGAAAAACACAGAATTATTGAATATTAAAAAAAAAAAAACAATTGAAAATTGAGAAATAAAATTGAAATTCGAATACAATAATTGAGAATTAAAGAAAATTACTAAACAATTGGATTAAAAAAAGAAGAAAATAATTTATAGTTAAAAAAAAATGGAAAATGACAGGAATTATTTAATATTGAAGAAAACATTAAAAATTGAAGAATAGAATTGTTATTTGAAAAAATTAATTGAGAATTGAAAAAATAATTGAACAATTAAATTGAAAATAGAAAAAAATTATTGAAAATTGAAGAAGGTTTTGAAACATAAAATAAATAACTGATAATTGAAAAAAAAAATAATTGAAAAAAGTCGATATTACTGAATATTGAAACAAACAATTGAAAATTGAACAAAATAATTAAAAATTAAAGAAAATAATTGAAAATTGAAGAAAATAATTAAACTAGGTGAAAATTATGTCCATTTTATGGACATTTCGCTTCCAAGTAAGCAAAATAATTTGCTTCCTCATAAAGAAAGCAAGAATTAATAATATACAAGTTAATTAGGGAAGTTGTGCAAAAAAATGTAAAAACAAGAATTATTTTACGAATTCTTGATCAATTATAAAAGTTATATAGGTCAATCAATTCGTTTTGAGATAAGGAATATGTTTTTTGTATTCATTAAGTTGTATTTTTAACATAAACAAATTTTCGACAAAAAACGATTTTTTTCGATGAAAAAAGATGCTCAAAAAAATTTGATTGAGTATTTTCAAAAATCCTTGTGTCCAAATTTAGATATTCATGAGTTTAATAAGTCATCCAAATTTTATTGAAATCCGTTCAAGCGTTCCTTGAGATATCTTGTACACAAAAAACGCTACACGCACACACACACACACACACACATACATCTGGACATTTGCTTAGGAATGAAAATTTACGCTTTTTAGATGAAAATGAGTCAATTTAGACTATTTTTGGAAAATCGAAAATCTTAACGATCACAAAGCTTCCTCTATGAGAAAGCAATTGAAGAAAATAACTGAAAATTGAATCAAATAATTGGCAATTCAAAAATAATAATTTATAGATGAAGAAAATAATTAAAAATCGATTAAAATAATTAAAAATCGTAGAAAATATTTCAAAATTGAATTAATTAGAAATTGATGAAAATAATTGAAAATTGAAGAAAATAATTGGCAATTGAAGAAAATAGTAGAAAAATTTAGAAATCGACGGAAATAATTGCGAATTTATAAAAATAATTTAAAAATTCTCAATTTAAATAAAAATTGAAAGAAAAACATAATTTAAAACAGCTGAGAATTGTTAAATATTGATGAAAATTGAGAAGAAATTGAAAATTGAAAGAAATTGAGAAACTGTAAGAAATATGAAAAAATAATTGGAAATTGAAGAAAATAATTGAAATTTAAGAAAAAAATTAGAATTTGAAGAAAATGATTGAGAATTTAAAAAAAATCATTGTAAAAAGCCTAGAGTTATTGAATATTAAAAAAAAATTGAAAATTAAAGAATGGAATTGAATGAAGAAAATTATAATTGAGAATTAAAGAAAATAATTCAAGAATTGAACAATGGGATTGAAAGTAGAAGAAAATAAGTGATAATTGAAGAAAAAAGAAATTGAACAACCCAGGAATTATAGTATTTGAAAAAAAACAATAAAAAATGAAGAATGTAATTGTAATTTGAAGAAATTAATTAAAAATTGTAGAAAATAACGAGGAAAATAATTTCGAATTGAAGAAAATGTGATTTTATGAAAATCGTGGAATAATAATTGATGAATTGAATTCAAGTTTCAAAAACATAATTGATAATTGAAAAAAATATTGAAAAAAGCCGAGAATTATTGATTATAGAAGAAAATAATTGCAACATGGAGAAGTTATTGAGATGTGAAATAAATAAATGATAATTGAAAAAAATAGTTGAAAAAAGTCTAGAATTATTGAATATTAAATTAAATAATTAAAAATTGAAGGAAATAGTTGAGATCTGAAGAAAATAATTAAAAATTGATGAAAATAATTAAAAACTAGGTGTGAATTCTGTCCATTTCATGGACACTTCGCTTCCAAGGAAGCAAAACAATTTGCTTCCTCATAGAGGAAGCAATAATTTAATAATATTTTAAATATTTTAAGTTAATAAAAACAAAAATTAAAAAAACATGAATTATTTTGATTAAAAAGATACTAATCATATTCAAATTTAGGTTCAAATTTAGATATTTATGATTTTAATAACCAATTTAAATTTTATGGAAAATCCTCTACAAAAAACTTTATGCACGCATACAGTTATAAGAAAGTGAAATTTTTGCTCGGGTCTATTGGACCCAGTCTAGCAGGTAGGTAACAAAAACTGTAATATGTTAATAATTAAATCTGTCTAAAAATGATTTATTATTATCTTTGAATCATAAATAAATCATAAATAAACCATAAATAAATCACAGAGTTTTCGCAAAAAATTGTATGTTTTGGAAACAATGAAATATTGTATTCTTAATAATGTGGTTTCTCTTTATTTAAGGGGAGTCACCTGAGAAATTTAAACCCATCGAAATATGTTACTTATCGGTGCAAATTTTGTTTCTGGGATTATTTTGGATGTAAAAGAATGACATATTATCAAGATTAAAAAAAAAAAATTAAAAAAAAATTTTTTTTTTTTGAAAAATTAAAAAATGTTAAAACCCATACGATATTTTGTTTGAAATCTTAAAAAAGGCATATAAAAAAATTGGCATTAAAAAACTATGAAAAATTGTAAGAGATAAATTTTTACAACAAAAAAAAAAAATTTTCAACAAAAAGAAATTTTTTTTTAATTTTTTTTTTTAATTTTGATAATATGGCATTCTTTTACATCCAAAATAGTCCCAGAAAAAAAATTGGCACCGATAAGGAACATATATTTCGATGGGTTGAAATTTCTCAGGTGACTCCACTTAATGAACAAAATTTGATGATTTTCATTTCTCCCAAAAAATATGTTTTTTTCAGCCAATCAAAAAATGGCTTAAACAGACTTAAGGTACATGTTTAAAGCTTTAAAAATTCACTTATAAATTTTATTTATGTCTATTTTTGGTGTTACTATAGCTATTTGAAAAAAACGACTTTTTAAAAAAGTATCTTTACATTTCTTGAAATATTTAAAAAAAATATTAAAGACACATTAATTTAAGCTAAATATTCTTTTTCTACAGGTTCTGGCAATAAGTTTTAAAAAAAGACGTCCCGATATGTTCATTAGGCTCTGAGCAATCAGCGTTTGAAAATCGCTCGGGTCCAGTAGACCCAATCTAGCAGTTACGTTAAATCCCGATAGTCTAGCTGTTGAGGGTTAATATTATTAGTAATATTATTATTATTATTATTATTATTATCATTATTTTACTAGGTGAAAATTATGTCCATTTCGTGGATATTTCGTTTCAAAGTTAGCAAACAAATTTGCTTTCTTATAGAAAAAGCAATATATTAATAATATAAAATTTAATTCGAGAAATTCTTTAAAAAAAGGAATTTTAAGTGCAAAAAAATGAAAAAACATCAATTAATTTACGAATTTTTGATCAATTATAAAAGTTATATAGGTCAATCGATTCGTTTTGAGATAAGGAATATGTTTTTTTCATTCATTAAGTTGTATTTTTAGCTTGGAAAAAAATTTTGTCAAAAAACGATTTTTTTCGATGAAAAAAGGTGCTCAACAAAATTTGATTGGGTATTTTCAAAAATCCCTGTGTCCAAATTTAGATATTCACGAGCTTAAAAAGTCATCCAAATTTTATTGAAATCCGTTGAAGCGTTCTCGAGATATCCTGGCGACAAAAAACGCTATACACACACACGCACGCACGCACGCACACACACACACACACACATACATCTGGACATTTGCTTAGGAATGAAAATTTACGCTTTTTAGATGAAAATGAGTCGATTTAGACTATTTTTGGAAAATCGAAAATCTTAACGATCACAAAGCTTCCTCTATGAGAAAGCAATTGAAGAAAATAACTGAAAATTGAATCAAATAATTGGCAATTCAAAAATAATAATTTATAGATGAAGAAAATAATTAAAAATCGTAGAAAATATTTCAAAATTGAATTAATTAGAAATTGATGAAAATAATTGAAAATTGAAGAAAATAATTGGCAATTGAAGAAAATAGTAGATAATTGAAGAAAATAATTGAGAAATGAAAATTAATTTTAAATTAATGAAAATAATTCCAAATGGAAGAAAATAATTGAGAATTGTAGAAAATAATTGGAAATTTAAGAAAATAATTGAAAATTGAAAAGAATTTATTATCCCAGAAAAAAATTTCCGGTTTGACGGAAAATTCCCGGTTTTTCCGGTCAATTTAAATTCCCGGTTATTTCCCGGTTAGTAGACACCCTGCCTTAGTGATCTGTTTTAAAATTCACATTTTCAATTATAAAAAATTTAATTACTTATTGTGTGTATTACGTAAAATAAAAATACTCAAAATTATCAATAAGTTTTAAATTAAAAAGTGTCCAACACCTGTTTAAGTGATATCAATTTATATGTTTTTATTTTGAATTCTAGTCAAGTAGTCTAACGGATATTTTGATGCTCCATGAAGAAGTCGGCTCTCCTGCATTCTCTACACAAATTGCATAACGTTATCGGCGTTATCGGGGTTTGTCACGCCACAGTTGTTCACGCGTAACATTAAAATCAGTTTTTCCGAACTTGACGTTGAATTACCGATATATTACGGTACAGAATACTCACGATTCTTGTAATATTCCGTTACAAATTTTTTTATCCAACAATTTATTTAATATTTTTTAATAAACAAAATAATTACAAGTTTTTTTATTCTTTCAACAAAAACCGATTAAATAAGGGTCTACAATGAGTTGTAACTTTTAAGAAGCAGGGATAATAATTTGTGAATCGCAATTATGTAATGTGGATCGGTTTTGTTTGGAATTCAAATTGAGAAAATCTGATTTGAATGTTTTTTTTTCAATAGGATCACAATCTCAGTTAAAAGTTAGGTTAGGAATTAAGAGCTATTTTTGTAATTTGAATTTTCTTAAAATTGGCAATGGCAACACTTTGATATCCTAACCTATAAATTTGTATTCATTTCTCAAATTTGCCATACCCCAGTTACTAAAAAGAAGTGGACAAATTCTTTTTAACTTTAAACAGAGATGGAGCTTATTGAATAATATTAATGTTGAAAAAATGACAAAAGTAATATTACAATTATAGATGAGTCAATTCAAAAAGGCAAAAGAAAAAGTTATCGTGTTTTCTGAATTTCGTAAAGAGAGAAATAAGAGCCATGACTTTGGTACTTTTAATTTTATTGTGTAATTAAATAAAGTAAAAAGTTCCAAGTAAATAAATATAATATGAGCGAAGAGAGGGGAGAAATACTTAGGACATAATTTTATGTATTTGAATATGATGATGACCTCTAACTAATAACAAAATATAAACTCTTTACAGTAAAGCATAATACATATCAAATTGGTTTTTATGTTTATAAAACGGACAAATAAATAAAAATTGATTGAGACATGAAGTGTACGTGTGAGAGCGCAATTTTTTTCTAAACGTGAAAGTCAATTGTAAAGTCACCCTAGGATTGTACCTGACAACAAGAACGGGATTCCCACAGTGCTGACTTTTCTAGGACTGCACGTGGAATAAACACATATGTTGACTTATCCACACCTGTGTCTATGCCTTATTCGTATTCTTTTCTTGTTATATAGTTGCTACAGGCCAGCACAGTGGTTCAACTACATTTTTTCGAAAGGGAGATGGAGTCTAAATAGTAATTATCACCACCTTTCAACTGCCTTTTCTCAAGAAATGCACTTACTCTACAAGTGAAAAATGCTAAAAGAAAACAAATAAAAATAAAACAATGAATTTGTATTGTTAAACAAGCGTGCGCGTTGTAATTACAAAAATCACTTCATATACAATTAACTTAGAAAAAACAGAAATGTTGTGAGTTGATTTCAAAAGACATTCTTAATTGAAGAAAATTAATGTAATGCAATTTAAGTTATTTATACAATTGAGGAAGAATAAAAAAGAGTAACCTTTTAATGCGTGAATTCATCAGAATGAGTTTTTGCAATATTTCAATAAAAATCTTGATGATTTTAATCATTTTAATGTATTTTGATAAATTGAATAAAACGAAGCATCGATTGATTGGAATTAATGCGTTCTTTGTTTATTTTTATTAGAATAAATCTTGAGATCGCGTGCAGCTAAGAATCAAAATATCACACATCCTCTTCTATACTGATCATCAATGCAATTTCGCATCTCGAGGTCGACATTGAAAAGAAATCAACCAGGATCATTTAAATAATTAGGCTCGCACTTTGACGACGAAGGCCCTTGCGTGATTTGATTTTTTTTCTTCCACTTCTTTTTTTACAGTGTACGAGGCTGTTTTATATTTGTAATAATACAGCACTTGTGCTTTTATTCCCAAGGAGAATTCTGCATAGGAATTTCACGGTAAAAAATAAAATAGAGCAGGCTAACATTGAAATTATAAATTATAATATCAGCGTAATCGTGGGCGTTTTATACACAACATTTTATAGCCGTAATGTAATCAGCATCCATCGAAAGTTTGTATTACCAAGAGATTAAGTATACTTTTTTATCTATTCAGAGGAATGCACCTGAGAAATAATTATGGATTTATTTTGATGTTAATTAGGATGTGAGAACTTTGTGCGTACGTCAGTGTAAAATACTGTATATTATATGGGATTAAGATGTAACAAATGATTAGGATCTTGAGAAATAATTTTATATAAATATACGTTTTTTGTAAGTACATATTGTTATACATGTACATATTGTACATATAGTAATTACAAACAAAAAATTTGAAAAATTATTAAAAGATTATTAAAAAATGAGGAAGTGTATGAATAAAATTGTTTTTAAATAAAAGGCTGATTTATACCGTCTACATTAAGGCACACAACTTTCCAAAAAGCATCTTATGATAAGCTAGCGTTTCTTATTGCGCCTGCGCAGAAGTTCGTCGCCATAGCAACGAGCTCCTGCGCAGACGCTATAACATAACCTAGTGTATCATTAGCTGCTTTTTTTAAAGTTGCGTGTCTTAAAGTACACGGTGTAACCAGCCTCAATGGAAGAATTATATAAAGAAGTCAAAAAGTTTTAAGGAATAATAAAACTTGGGGGACATTTAGTACGATATAATGAAAAGCGGAGAATATTATATTTTTCAAAATTTAACAAATTATGAATAAATTTGTGAGAAAAATGAAAAATATTAAAAGTATCACGTATACATGCTAATAATTAGGGCAAAGATATAATAGAAAATAAGAAAATTCAAAACTAAAATATTAAAAATGTAAAAAGAAAAAATAAAAAAACAATATATAAAAGAACTGAAAAATTCTTAAATAATTAAAAAAAGTTATGGAAATTTTTTGAAAAAACAGAGAATGTTTAAAAACATTAAAACAGTCCAGTTGGACTGCTGGACTTTGTGTAAATAAATAAATAAATAAAACAATTTTGAAAGAGTGAAACAAAATTGTAACATTTTGAAAACTGAAAAAAATCTTTAAAAAATCTAATAATTTATTAAAGAAGTGATAAAATTAATAAAGATGAAAAACGAAATGAATAAATACTTTTAAACTGCTAAAGTTAAGAAAATTAGCTTATTAAAAACAGACAATTTTATGAATTATACAATATCTTATATTATTAGAAAATTAAAGAAAAACAATGTTTTTTAATCAAGAAGAATGGTAAAAAATTACAAAAAAATTGTAAAATTTAAAAAAAATGAAAATTTTATACTACACAAGAATAAAATAAATGACGTAAAATATAAATAAAAAAAGCAGAAAATCTTCATAAGAAATTGATACCTATACTTATAGACTTTTTCTTAACTAAACGATAATGAAGAATACATGAAATAATAAAGAAATAATAAAGAAAAACAAGTTAAACTAGAAGAAAATTATGTCCTTTTCATGGATATTTCGCTTTCAAGTAAGCAATAATTTAAAAATATAAAAGTTAATTGAAGAAGTTATTATAAAAAAAGAATTTTAAAACCGAAAATATAAAAAAACATGAATAATTTTACGAATTTTTGAGCAATTATAAAAGTTATATAGGTAAATCTATTCGTTTTGAGATAAGGAATATGATTTTTGTATTCATTAAGTTGTATTTTTAGCATGAAAAAATTTTTTGGCAAAAAACCAATTTTTTCGATGAAATAAAGTGCTAAAAAAAATTTGATTTGGTATTTTCAAAAATCCCTGTGTCCAAATTTAGATTTTCATGAGCTTAATAAGTCACCCAAATTTTATTGAAATCCGTTGAAGCATTCTCAAGATATCCTGTACAGCAAACGCTATACACACACACTCATATACATACATACATACATACATATACACACACACACACACATACATCTGGACGTTTGCTTAAGAATGAAAATTTACATTTTTTAGATGAAAATGAGTCGATTTAGACTACTTTTGAAAAATCGAAAATCTTAACGATCACAAAGCTTTCTCCATGAGGAAGCAAATTGGTTAATATTTTACCCAAGAGAATTTACCTTTAAAAAATTAGAAAAATTATGAAATTATTTAAAACGACAAATAAAAAATAATAAATGCAGTATTTAAAAAATTAATAAATTAAAAAAACGAAAGTTAAACAGTTTTATGAAACAGAAAAATTTTTAAGAAATAGAAAAATGGCGTGTTTAGAAAATGTTTTACAAGATTAAATTGACATAAAATAAAAGAAGAAAAGTTTTTCAAAAATTAGCATAAGTCAGAAATTACAAAAAAATGTAATAAGAGGTAATGCATGTTTTGAAAAATTAGAAATTGCAAGATTAAAAATTAGTCAATTTCCAAAATAATTGAAAAATTTTGTAGAAATAGAAAACTGGTAATAAAATTAAAAAAGTGTTTATAAGTTCAAGGAATGAAAAAATTTATGAAGGAACGAAGAAATGGACAACGTTTTTTTTAAACAAAATGTCTATTTCAAAAGAAATTAACAAATCTTTAAAAGCAAAAAGTTCCAGGAAACTAAAAACAAATTTTCAAACAATTCTAACGACTTAACAATTTCTTTTAATTAAGAAAAAATCTAGAAAATTTTAAGAAAAAGTAAATAAATTTGCGAAAAGAAAAGAAAATGCAAAAACAAATGGAATAAATTTACAAAAAGATGAGGAAGAAATCTAAAAGAAATCAGAAATATAAAGAAACAATTTTACCCTTGACTCTTCCACTTCTAAAATAAAATTAAGAAAAATAAAGGAATTAGTCAGAACATTTTTTAAAAATTATGAAAATAAATAACAAAAAAGAGTTATGGCATTTTTATTGAGTGTAATAGAAACAAAATTATATAAAATAAACTCAAATGATTTTTGCTTAAAAAAAAAAAAAACAAGAAATGTGAACATTACGAAAAATTAAAAATGGCACAATTTTAATACTTTCTCATTCTGAGATGAGAAAGCAAAAAGAAAATTAGAGAAAATCTTATGAAATTAAAAATTGGATTCATAGGAAAATTCAAAAAGATACTCCTATTTTTTTGTGTACAATTTCCAATTGTATCAACAATATTTGTTTAAATAAATTATTAAAATATTTGATTTTTCAAAATTTATTTATCGAAATCGATTCTATGAGAAAAATGATGAAGATTTGGTATGTATAAAATTTTATATCAGTTGTACTTTGTTCATAAAATCATTATAAACAAATTAACAATTATTTGTTTATAACGATTTCATGAACAAAATACAACTGGTACTAAAAATGATCCGCACAAAATCTTCATAATTTTTCTCATAAAATTGATTGACATAAATAGTATTTTAAAAATTAAATTTTTTAATATTCTGCTTTAACAATTATTGTTTAAACAATTGGGAATGGTAAACAAAAGATAGGCGTTACTTTTTTTTATTTGTCTATGAATCCAATGTTTAGTTTGATCCTAGTATGGTTAGTTTCGTCTTGGTATTTAATGGGTTAAGTACGAGTTAATTTAAAGAGAAAACGTTAATACGCAAAATAATTAATTTTTGATTTTTGAAATTTAGATAAATTTGAATTACCCTTGGAATTATTTAAATTTTGCTTCCTCATAGAAGAAGCTTTGTGGTTGTTATGATTTTCAATTTTCCATGAATAGTATAAATTGACTCATTTTCATCAAAAAAGCGTCAATTTGTATTTTTAAGTAAAATCATTGGATGGCTTTTTAAGCTCATAAATATCTAAATTTGGACACAGGGATTCTTTAAAATAATAAATCAAGTTTTTTTGAGCTCCTTTTTTCATTAAAAAAAATCGTTTTTTGCCAAAAAATTGTTCCTGTCTGAAAATACAACTTAATGAATATAAAAATCATATTCCTTATTTGAAAACGAATCAATTGATAAAAAATTCGTAAAATAATTCCTCTTTTTTAATTTTTTTTGCATTTAAAATTCTTTTTTTTCCACGAGGAAGCGAAATGTCCACGAAATTGACATAAATTTCATCTATAGTTACATTATTTTCTTCTTTTTTCCTACACCCACAATTTTTACATCCCATTCTAACCATTATCTTTATTAGTAAAATTTTTCCAATTTAAAAAAATTTTCAAATAATCAATTAAAATTGCAATTTTTTGTATTTGTTTAAAAATTCCCGGTATATTTTACTTAAAATAGTACACGATATTGAGGCAACATTGCAGCAATATTACACTCTGCAAATTTATTGAAGACACTTTAAGAGTGGCTGTATTTTAAATAAAAAACATTTGTTTTAACCATGTACATAATAAATTAAAAGCAATTACTAAATCAGAAGATAACTTGTGATTATATAAACGATTACGAAATGGATTTTGTCGTATAATAAATAATTTCTTGAAACACATCTATACAATATACACATATAAGGCTTAGTTAAAAGGAAACAGGTTATGGTTTGAAATAGTGTTTACAATGCTGGCGTGGATTAATTAAAAGATAGGGTAATGTATCAAAGAGCCGTTGTAAAGATGTACACGGTAGAACTGAAGTTTGAATTAAAAGGGGAGATGTAAGAGAGCAAGCTATGGATCGATTAATTACGGCTTTACCAAAATGGTCGATCCTCGTTAAAAGGAGGCTCGGTCGGCAGCCTTGGTCGTTTCTAGTTCAAGTTGAAATTCCTGATGCATTATCGTATCGGGAGTTGGTATTCTGAACGAAGTGTGTCAGCTGAATAACAGTACCAAGAGTGTTGAGGAACGGTCCACCAAACGTGGTCCTGCGCTGCCAGCTAGGTCAGTGCCATCGCGATTTCGTGTCACCTCAACCTGCACCGGATCAATGACCAAGACCTCCCAAATATCAAATAAAGTACCACCCAACATGTCATGATTGACATTTCATTTCCATTTCACTCAATTCCTTATTTTCTTCGACCTGACTTATTGAATTAAAAAAAAAACCTCAATAAAATTTCATCTATAACATTGCAGCAACTTTGGACTGCAGTTCCGGAAATGGTGCATCATCAATTTTTTTAAACTTCGTACAAGGAAAAAATCTAGATTCTATAGTAAGAAACAGTCACTGAATTTACAGCAAGAGTTTGACAGAATATAACCATATTTCTATGGTATTTTAGCGTGATAGTCTTCCTTGAAAAATACGGAAGAGTTTTTTCATGAGAATGTCCACATCCCAGACGCATAGAGACCATGAATTTTCAGGCATAAGAAGTTGCAACAGAGCTATTTAGCCACGCCCACCTCCCACTAAACGACTGCCACGAGAAGTGTTAGAAAATAGCGTGAGTGCGTATCCACACGTATATAATATATAACAATTTTTAATTTTTTTATTTTTTTTTTTAAAACAAAACTTGTAAGCCTAATCAATATACACATTTCAAGTCCTATAAACTTTTGTGTTATTTCCTTTAGTTTCCAAGAAATTTGAAATTAAAGTTAGTTAAGTTACTGAAGCCGCATAAAGTTATGAAAACGCCCTCCAACCGATTTTAATAGAACTTGGTATTCTTAAGGGTCTTTCAAAAATTACGTGAGACGTTTTGTGGAAATTTCAATCCACCTTACGTAATTTATGAATGGTCACTTAAGTATTTTGATGCGCTAATTGCAAAAATGATAGTAAAAGTTGGCGTAAATTAAATTTTTTATAGTAAAAACCATAACAAACCCCATATAAACTAAATTTTTAAATTTTTCTAAAAAAATATAAAAGATAAAAAATAATTTTCTTAACAAAAGTAATAGGCCTAATTAATATAAACATTTTATGTCCTATAAACTTTTTTGATATTTCCGTTAGTTTTCAAGAAATTTGAGATTAAAGTTAGTAAAGTCGATTGAGGCCGTATGAAGATCAGAAAACGTCTTTAACAGATTTTAATGAAACTTGGTATACTTAGTTATTTTGAAGCGCAAATTACGAGAATTATAGTGAGAATTGGCGCAAATTTGATTATCATGATGAAAACCATTATAAAACCCTTAAAAGTATATTCTTTGGAAATTTTTTCAAGCAAAAAGAATGAAGAAACTTTTTTAAAGGGTGACATTATAAATTTTTTTCAAATATTAAAAAACAAGGAAGATATATGTATCCACGTGAGGCAGTTTTTTCTTGGTGTTGAACGTGATAGGCACTTCGATTTTTATCTGAAACATGTAAACTAAGGTTTGTTTTAAACTTTAATAAATTACTAGCGTAACAACCCTCGCTCGCTGACGCTCGCTCGTTTTTTTATTTCTTTTATATATTTCTTTACTTTGTGTATTCTTAAAAATATATGGGCAAGTCTCTGGAACTTTTAACCTTAGTGTTCCTCATATATTTTACTTTAAAAAACGCTTTTAATCACAACTAAAGTTTACCAAAAATTGATATATTTTAAAATGAGATATACAGATCATTGTCCAATCATTGTTTTGAATTAATATTATTATTTTATATTTATTTTACTGTAATCATTTTAATTATTCTATGTTTTTGAGTGTGTCACTTCCACTGTTTTTTTGAAATATTTCAATTTTTCATTCTAATTTCTAAAAGAAAAAAAAAAGTTTTATGTTATGAACTAATTCAAAATGTAATTAAAAATCGAATAAAGAGAGCAAACATAATACATAATATCAAAATGTGATATATTTTTTGTTCTGAAAATTGTTCCTCAGTTTGTATGTCGCTGGTCAAATGATTCAGTTTTTATCAAATTATTATTTAAATACTGGAGAGAATAATTTGTCACTTAAGGCACACTTCAATTTTAGCTCAAATAACAAATCAGTGTACTTTGCTTTTATTTAAATTTATTTTTTATATGAATTATAATACTGGTTATACGCGCATACTTGTGTCGTACGAAAAAACTGTCGCTGGTCAAATAAGTGAGCTTTACGAAACGACTTATCAAATCTGCTCCAAATTTGTGGTACATACAAATTTCGATGTACTTTAAATTTCCCATGAAGTGCCATTTATTTTAATTATTAGTTACATATTTTTTTAATGTGGATATTCAAATTGTCGCTCGTCAAATAGTCTCTTGGTCAAATTTACTTTTTTTCGATCAATCTAAAGTTATGCATTTACTTATTTTATATCGATAATTCCGAAATGGTCAAGATTTCTAAAATTAAATTTAGTCTCTGACAGGTGAAAGAAAAAATGAGAAAAAGCGAGAAAAGAAAATAAAAATCAAAGAAATGAAAAGAAGAATGCATAGAGAATATCATCGTAAAGCTCTCAAGTAAAACTTATTTAGTTAATTTTAATTAATTGAACACAGTATTTTCATGAATTCGTTGTAACTCTTTAAGGTTATATTTAGAATCTGAGATTGTCTCAAAACAATGAAATTTAAAGCAAACGTGTATTTTGCTAATTGTAATGATTGTATTCAAAATAATTATTAACTTTTTTTACAGATTGATAGTCTTAATAGTGATTCTTTAATTAATTATTATGATCCTCATCATTTTCTATTATTTCAATGTTATTAAAAAATTATGTATTTTAGTTTCAGGCATATTAAAATTTTACATAACCCCCTTTTTGTATCTCATAAAATTAATATTTTAGATTAGAGCGCAACCAAAAAAAGCTTGTACTGTAATAGAATTGAAATCTATTTAGGTTCAAAATACTATAGTTTAAATTTTAAAGCTGTGCTGAAGAATAAAATTAAAAAATTTTTTAAATTAAAATGTTAAAGGTTCCAGAGACTTGCCCATGGGTGATTCTTCACTGAGTGGTTAATTTTACTTCCCCACTTAATAACTTTTAACCTTATATAAATATATATTTAATTATTTGTACAGTTATTCTTTGTTATTATATTTATTAATATCATGATTGAAAAATAGTCTTTTTTAACATCAAAGGACACGAAATGGTTAAAAATGCCTCAAAACTGCACTTTTTTAGGTTCTCCACATAGGACTCGTGAGATTTAATACATTTTTTTTTAGATAAAACATATCTTTAAAATATTTTTATCTATTCTAATCGACAGTTTATCTCAAAAGCTTCGTTTTTGGTGTATTGTTTTCCAGTTTTTATTAATAACTTTTGCAAAAATCATTTTTAAATACTTTCTCCACCTTTTTGTTATTTGGAACAGGAGTTTACATATTCATTGTTTTTCAGTAATTTTAATCATTTTTATATTGAATTTTCACTGACTATTTATGTTATTGGGGTAAAAAATTTGATTTAAGTTCAACTTCCTTGAAAAAATAGGATATTTAGTTTTATAATTTCAAAAATTAATATTAATTTACTGCGTATTTTAATGACATGTAAACTCCGGTTCGTCAAAAATAATTGAATTGTTTATTTTTAAAATAAAATACAAATAATAGTGATATAAAGTAGGCAAATCTATGCAGTATTCTGCAAAGACCTTTATATTTTATTAAGTTTTTCTGCTATAATAATTTATTTTCTTTGATTCGTAAACTCCGGTTTCTGTAAACTCCGGTTCATAAAATTCGAAATACATAGGAATAGTGTTTTGTTTTTTATAAGAATATCATTAACCTGAGTTTTTAATCAAAATATTGATTAATTTATGTATAATTGTTTACGTAATTATATTTATTTTAATTTGTGATTAAGTGTTTCAAGAATTTTCATTAATACCCTACAAATATCCTCCAAATAAGCTAACATCCTTGGGATATTCGTTTAAGGTAAAAAATTAAACATTTTAAAAACATGTTTGTAACCTTTAAAATTTTAAACTTAAAATTTTTTATATAAGACTAATGGTATTAATTTAAGCTCAAAAATTTTTTAAATTATATTGTAAAATAATTGTTTATAAATTGTACATAAGAAATATTTAAGAAAAAATATTTTTTACTTAAAAATTAATTGTCATCAAAAGTTACCACTTTGTAGAGAATCACCCATTTGTTTTTGTAATTAATATTATAGTTATAAATTTTTTTTTTGAATTTTATAGAATTATTTAAAATAATGTTAAATATTTTAAACTAAATTAAACAAATTTAATCAAGTTTCTCACAGACAGGAATACTTAAAAATATTTTAACTAATTTCATAATCTTGTATGTAAAAATATTTATTATTGTAATAGAAATTATTAGAAATACTTTTTACTTTAAAAGACACATCGTTGATCACCTATACATGCGCAAAAGCTCCAAAAGGTAGTTACGCATGCGCAGTACTTTCCTATAAACAATACGCATAAGCAGTTGTTACAAAAACAAAGAAAAATGACTGTAAAAAAATTTAATTGTCAAAGTAAATGGAGAATCAAGTTGACAAAAAAGTTATATACATTGCGTAAAGTATATACTAATGCGCAATAGGTTCCTATGGCAGTTACGCATGCGCAGTAGTTTTCTATGAACAAAAGACATGCGCAGTTGTAAAAATATGGAGTATAAATGCCATTTTAAATATTCTAAAATAAAAAAATATAGAAAAACGTGTAAAGAAAAAAGTTCAATATATTGCGTAAAACATATAATTTAAAAAAGTAAATTGCACAAAAAGCATTTAGCACATGGAAAAATACAAAATTTTAACTTTCGTTGGACTTAAAAAAAAAAAAACACTGCGCATGCGTAATTTTTGAATTTAATTAGAGCACATGTGTGACTATCACTGTGCATCATTGCGCATGTGTAACAGCAATACAAAACAACTGCGCATGTGAAATGTTTGTTTTGTAGTGCGCACGTTTACACAGCTGTGGTGCACTACTGCGCATGTGCAACAATATGTTGTGCATGAAAAAATGTTCAGTTTAACATGCTTGACACGAATAGTGCCAGTGCGCATTGTTACAAACTATAATAACATGGTAAAATAAACATTATTGTAAGTTGCCTATTGGAAAAAGTAGGTGAACTTTGAAGTGTGTACGACGATGAACGAAGTTTTCTCGGTATCGCATTAATATAATAGAAGATTAACAGAGTGACTTAACAATTTTGCGAAAAAATTTTTTTTGCATTTTTCCGTAAAGTAATTGGTTTTGGTAAAAAATTCTTAAAATATAAAATATGATTTTTAATGAGATCTACAACGTTTGTTTAAAGATTTTTTTGTTTTTGTTATTATTAAAGAGATAAAAACAAAAAAACTAAATTTTTGTGTCTTTTAATAGGTTAAAAATAAAAAAACTCATATTTATATGAATATTTTAAGGTTCTCGTCATAATAATCGAATTTGCGTCTATTTTCAGTAGAGTTTTTGTAATCAGCGTTTCAAAATACCTAAGTATACCAAGTTCCATTAAAATCTGTTCCAGGCGTTTTCGGATCTTCAAACGGCCTCAGTCGACTTAATCAACTTTAATCTAAGAGTTTTCGAAAACTAACAGAAAAATCAAAAAATTTTATTGAGCATAAAATATGTACATTAATCAGGCCTACAACTTTTGTTTAAGAAGTTTTGTTTTATCTCTCATATGTTTCTTGAAAACTTTAAAAAACCAAATTTTATGTTTTTTGTTTGGTTTTTCTCATTAAAATGACGTAGTCGCTAATTTTCACCACCACATTTTCCACCAGCGCACAAAAATACTTAAATATACGAAAATCAAAAAAATTCTATATTTCTTCGGAACCATTTTCGGAACTTTATCCCAATATTGTATTGCGCCAAAAGGTAGACAATATTACTGCAATCTTGCGTTTAATTTGGGATTCTATTACACATTTCCTACAATATTTTTGAATTCCATTAAATTCAGATCTATTTGACATTTATTGTAAATGTTATAAATTTGCCATGCCAACGAAATGGTGACTTGCGTTGGGAAAGGTGCGTTTTAAATACAAAAAAAATAAAATAAAAAAACAAAGTGTATGTTCACTGAAGCGAGAAAGGAAGATCTCTGGACACGGTGCCATCATCCATGTTCTCGTGGTATCGATTTGTCTCCAGTTGAAATTCTTGTGGCTTAACCGTGAAAAAAAGAACGATGAGCGTTTTACGGTCCAAACCTTACGTTATGGTTCGTAACTTCTCATGTGTCATACGAAGAGTAATGCACAGCAGGCCTCCCACAATTATGATTAAATACGAGTCAAGTACGTTGCTTTTAGTGCAATAATAATTTATTTTATAGACTTAACAACAATCTACATCACGTAATCCTTTCTTCAAAAGTATTAATCTTCCGTTTTAATACATTCTTCTTTAAATATTTGTTGCACAAATATGTCATTCTGCTTTAAAGTATACTTTTTTCTTTTAACTTGACTCTTTTTTTTAGCTGGCAGAAATACACCGAGACAAAAATATTGACTTTTTGTAAAATAAAGACCATGTACAAATAAATATATACATTTTTTTGCAATTTTGCATTTTCAGTAAACAAATATAAACTCAAGGTTTGCCTTAATTTACATTAATTAATTGCAGCACAATTATCAGAACAGTGTCATAATTAGTCATGATGGAATGACTTGAAGAATCATTTTTAACGAATGTATAATCGTAGATGAAAAACAGAAAGAGCTACATTATTATAATGATCCGGAAGATGTTCTTTGTTTTTCTCGATTTGTCTGAATTAAGACAAATACATTAACAAATGGAAGAAAACGAACTCGAAAATATACGAGTCATGGCTGCGATATAAACTATTAAACTCTGAGGTCATTCATAAGATGATTCAGTGTGTATAGGGAATAGTATCGTAAATCGCCAGGAGTATAATCGTGTAACAAAGAGATGAGATTTATCTATTCTCAATTTTTGTTGTATAAGATCTTGCGCCACAAGCGACGTATGAATGTTATAAAAAATTATTAGAAGTTTAATCGGTTTCGTTTATTATGAATACGATGATCTCAACTGTCGATAAAGAAATACCTTTGCGCGCACACTTTATAGAATTGAAACGTCTCTTCCATTAAATATTATGGTTTTTATCAATATTATTGTATTTATTTTATTATTTTTGCCGCCGCATCTGCAAAAAATGCAGGATGCTCAGCAAAAAAATAAAATTCACAAGTCTCTTCATAATAATTAAAAAGATATAATAATTTTATTGCCGAAGGCAGCAGAGAAAACAAGAAGATTGATGTTATATTGATGACAAGTCATCAAGTTTAATTTGATAAAAGAAGGTTGTCTACTTCTTAAAAAAACTTCTTTATAATTATATTAAAAAGGTTTTAATTGATGAAAATAAGCTATTGTTGTCATCAATTTTGTTTTTGTAACATAATAACTTCTGCGCTGATGGCAAATGTTGTAGTATAAATTAGCGACTGCGTCATTTTCATGAGAAAATTTGAAAAAAATATAAATTTTGGTTTTTTAAAGTTTACACGAAAAATGAGATGAAATAGAACTTTTTTGACAAAAATCGTAGGCCTGGTTAATATATATATTTTAAATTCTATACATTTTTTTGATATTTCTGTTTGTTTTCGAGAAATTTTAGATTAAAGTTGGTTAAATCGATTGAGGCCGTTTATGGATGCGAAAATGTCGGAAACAGATTATAATGAAACTTGGTATACTAAGGTATAAAAACATATGTTATTGTATAACTTTTTTCAGATTAAAAAATGCAGCAACTAAAAATTGATTGTAAATAAAAACCAGAAAGTTTGTTTACATGTGTATGAGATTCATTGGAGTCTGCAACTTTGTATAATGATTTAAAATTAACATATGAAGTGTGACCGGCAATTAAGACAGATTTTTATGCAAATCGATTATACATATGTATTCTTAAGAGTCTTTGTTCTGTTCAGAAAAATTCTTCGTCTTGAAATTCAATTTCAGTTTAATAGAAGAACAAGATTACTGTAAAGTACAAGGTTATCATTACAACATATTATTACCTGTAAATACGACAAAAGTTAGAGTTCTAAGTCAATGAACTGAAAAGAACAAAACAGAAACATCTAACAGTTGATTCATTGTGTTTCACGAAGTGCATTATTCGTATTGTTTATTCCTGGTCAAAAAATACTAAAAAAACCGTAAAGTATACTTTCAGAAAATTATAGTTTTCCACCCAAATCTTTCTACAAAAACTCAAATCAATATTTTGTTAAAGTCAATTACATTTCTTATGCTACATTTGTATCCTATTTTATAATAATGTTTTTATAATTACAGAAAAAAGCAAAGAAGCGCATTAAAAGTTGAACAAATAAATCGTCATTTTCCAACCTACTTTCTTATCATGCGATTGGCAAGTAATTACTCCTTCGTCGCAATTTCGATAATAATTGCACATGCTGAAATTGCTGTTTTCATTACGTTAACATGGTTTGGCGTTGACTGCCTAACGGTACAATAAATAGTAACGAAGGGGAAAAAAGTTGAGAGTACAAAGCTCAACTTTATTCGAGTGTGGTTATTACTCTAGATAGGATCATAATTGGAAACAAGAGATTAGAGGGAAACTAGAAAGATTTGAGCAATGGCAAAGAAAAAGAAAATAAATGGAAAAAGAAAGGATGAAAGCAGAATCAAGATCATCTTCACGCAATGTCGAGTGAGGTATAGGCTTACATAATGCTTTCATGCAAGACAAGGCCAAGGTTTCCAGCGTAACCTGACATTGCGCTTTCCATTACATATTGAATAACAGCACAATCTTTTTCCATTGCCACCCCTTATCTACATTCAATGCATTTATGTTTAATAATTTTAAATTACCAAGCTCGAATAGTTAAGTGGTAATTATTATTCGTTAATTTAAACATCGATTGTAATAATCTTTAATGTTATATACCGTTTCATTGCTCTCATAATTATCTCGTAACTGATTTTCAGGTGATTTTAAAAATTATTAAATTGCTAGTTAAATTACACGAGTTTGTTGTTCATTCCAATAGAGTCAGGGAAATTTATTACTGGATAACGAATTTTAATATGTGCAGAGAAGTATTCTTTAAATTTTAATGAATTTAAAATGCTATATTAATGTAACCGTTATAAACAATTTTATCTCAACTTAGGACACCAAGATGGGCAAGTATCATCAAGTTTTACTTTAATCACATTCGGTAAAGTTTTATAGAATAGAACTTTTTTGACTGATTAATAATTTACGACTTCATTTAGGAATTGGTTAAAAAAATTTTGGATATTGCTTAGGATTAATATTTCTAGGACTTTATTAAGGACTTAACATTTCTAGGACTCCACTTAGGACATTATATATTTAGGAAATCGTTTAGGAGTCAATATTTCTAGGACTTTATTTAGGACTTAATATTTCTATGATTTCATTTAGGACATGATGTATTTAGGATATCTTCTAGGGCTTGATATTTTTGGGACTCAGTTTAGAACTTGCTATTTTCAGGATTTTCATTTGGCACGTGATATATTTAGGACTTTCTTTAGGACTTAATATTAATTCTAGGACTCCATTTAGGACATCATATATTTAGGACTTGGTTTAGGTGTCAATATATGTAGGACTTTATTTAGGAATATTTCTAGGACTTCGTTTAGAACACGATGTATTTCGGATTTTGTTTTAGATCTTCATACTTCTAAGACTTCTTTTAGAACATGATATATTTAGGACTTTGTTTAGTATTTAATATTTCTAGGACTTGATATTTTCAGGACTTCCATTTAGAACATGGTATATTTAGGACTTAGTTTAGGACTTGATATTTTTAGAACATCATTTAGGACTTTATAGTTAGAAAAGTTTTATAGAATCTTTATAGAGTTGTACTATAAAATTTCTATAGAATAGATCTATATAACACTCTAGGGAATCCATGTAGAAATTATTATATAGAGCTATTCCATATAACTTTTCCGTCTAATTAATAATTTAAATTTTCATTTAGGATTTGGTATTCTTAGGATATCATTCAAAACTCAATATTTATAGGGTTTTATTTAGGACATGATATATTTATAGAACATCGTTTAGGACTTGAAATTCTTAGGATTTATTAGGTGTAGGACTTAATATTTTCAGGTCTTCCATTTGGGACATGATATAATTGGGACGTCATGCGTCATTTAGGACTTAATATTTTTAGGTCTTTTTTAGGACTTATTATTTCTAGAACTTCATTTAGAATAGGATATATTTAGAACTTCGTTTAGGACTATATATTTTTAGAAATTTTAGGACTTCTATCTCCAGGTGCACTAATTTTATTTTCATCTTATTATCGTTAAATGTTGTTTTCAAATATCTACAATTATAATTGTGAATCTCATTTGTGAATTGTCGTATTTACATATATTATAAACAAATACACATTTTAAATAACTTTCTTGTTTTACATTCAACTGTTTAAAACAATTTTTGTTGAAGTTCAGTCGCAGCTCTTTTTTGGGTAATCTTATGAGATTTTCCTATATTTAAAAAAAAAAGTCCAAACAGGGCTCACAGTCCCATTTTTCTATTAAATAGATGAAAAGGTGAATAATTTTCAGAAAATAGGTGACAAAAAGATGAAGAAAATGTTTCACAAAATAATTTTGAAATAGCAGGAATTTTTACTCAATAATATTTGTATTTACAGAAGTTAGGAAAGAGTAAGATTCGATCAGATTCCACTCATAATGAAATGACTCCAAGGTCAATTGAAATTTGCAAAAATTAGATTAAGGTTTACACCTTTGAAAGTTTTACTTGTCAGAAATCAGACACGATTAAATTTTAGAATTACTAAAATTAAAATAAGTGAAAATTTATATCAATATAATTTTTAGTGAATTAAAGGTAGAAGAGATTAAAGATTGAATACATTGAAATTTGGAGCAGATTAAATTTATAATGAATCAGAAATAAATTCTGAATAAAACTTGAATGAACTAAATTTAGAATTGATTGATTTTAGGATTGATTAAAAATAGCAGATACCAAATTTTAGACAGTTCTTTTAAACTAAATTAATTTTCGACTATTGAAATTTTCATCAATAAAAATCAAAATTTACCGAAATTAATTAATTTTAATTCTTGTGAATAAAAATTTGTCTTTTATAATCGATTCTTAGCAAAATTTCATTATAATAATACTAATATGATAAAACTCGTATAAATATTTATTATTACAAGCTTTACAATATTAATGTCCACCATGAAAACAACAAATTTCTTCAGTTATTAAAAAGATCATAAAATTAATTTTATGCAAACATATATCGTAATTTTTATGTTTTGTTAATTTATTAAGTATTTTAATAAGAAAACCGGGTAGTTACGTCAACTAATAAAATAGTTTAAGCAATAATTAAAAGTTCAGAACCATAGTAATAATTTAACATTACTAGATAATTGTCCAATTTTTACTTTGTCAATATTAATGAAATAAACATTATTTGAATGAGAAAGAAAGCCATTAGACATTTTCAATATAAGACGGATGCAGTTCAAATGAATGTATCAAATATCGAAATATAAATTGTAGACAAATTTTTAATCGTTTATTATGTAATTGATTACATTAGAGTAGAGAATAATTTTGATAATAATATGTGTGATATTTTATGTAAAAACAAAATAACCGGAATCTTATAAAAGGTTGTATACTAGACTTTTATTAGTAAAAAGATTTGAATTTTCAAAATGTCATGTTTTATTTCTTTAAACAATTGTCAACAATTTCCTGTTGAAATTACTATACGAATGATATATTATGATACGAATTATGTATTTGGGTGATTCTATTCTAAAAGTATACCCTCTATATTCAAGTTTTAAAACAAATTTCAAATTTCGTTTGCAGGATTAGGTACTCAATGTAACATTTATAAACTTTGTATATCGGTTAGCAAAATTAATTTCTAGGAATTTAAAAGCGCCAGGTAACCAAAAAAACAATAGTTCAGGTATTATTTCTTCAAAAAGTTAATTCTTATTTTGTAAAAAGTCAAATATATTTTTAATAAATTTTTTTTTTTAATAGTAAAATTATTAATATGATATGAGAACAAAAATTGTCACTTTAATCCAATATAAAGAAGGTTAAATTGTTCAAAACATTGAAAATAAACATTAGAAACAAAAGAAATCTATTTGCTTTTAAGAAAAAGGCTTCGAAGATAAAAAACTAATAATTTTCTTATTTTTATAAGAATTAGGGAAGAATTAAAAGATAGTTTTCAGTTATTTATAAAAAAAAGAACAAGACCTTGGAGATGAATTTCGATTTTCACTCGCGCCAAAAATAAACATTCAACTCTTCACTTTATTTTAACATAAATTTGTTTATGATATGTTTAACATGTTAAAATATGATTATACATCACGAAGCAATATTAATCTAAAATGGCGGAAGACAAAGTTCCAAGACTTTTATTATCTAGAAAACTGCAGGCTAAAAATTTAAAATCTTTGGATAAAAATGAAAAAAACATTCAGGTTTTTAATCTACGAAAATTAAAAAGAATAGATAATGTGTTTTATGAGCACGCATTTATTATTCGAGGATAAAAAAAGTTGAATAACGTAACTTACAAACATGTTTTGAAAATCGTTGATAAATGTTTTTGGTATTGAGCGTAGTGAGTTAGTATTATTTTAATTATAAGTGTTTATATAAAAAATAAAAATGCCAAAAAAAACATTGTCTCGAAAAAAATGGTGAATTGAAAAAAGTAAAAAAGAAATTTTTCAGCTCTCTAAATCTGAATAGTTAAAAACAAGTAATTATTAGTAAAAATACGTGGCTGACAATGAGATTTTGTTTCATCAATTAGTGAAAAATAAATAATTATTAGTAAAATATGACTAATTATTAGTAAACAAGTAATTAAAAAACAGTGGCCTAGGAACCGGCGGGGCAGAGGGGGCAGTTGCCCCCCAGAAATTTTTACGTTAAATGTTCTTATTTAGCGTCATATTTAGCTCCCCCTCCCCCAGAAAAAATTTGCTCTTACACTCCTGCTAAGAAATAGTTGAAATTTGACAAATTGAATTAGTAAACAGAATTTTACTAAAATATTATTTACTTTGACATAACCTGAAAATGAATTAAACTAATAATTAGTTATTTTTTACTAAATGATTAGTAGAAATATAACTATTTGAATTAGTGGCTGAGTTTTTGCTTTCGAATTAGTTATTTTTAACTAATTCAGATTTAGAGAGAAGATTCTCTATATATAGTAGAAAAAAGTTGTTATGCTTGCCGTGGACGAGGATTAGAAAACACATTTCGTTTAAAGAAATATAAATGATGTTGATAAATAAATAATAAATACTATATTGATATATAAAAAGATTTTTTTCCTTTTTTCATTAATAATAGATTCTTATTTAAGCAACAAATTTACGCAATATCAATTGGGAGAGGAAGCTCATATTATAATTAAAATTTTAAAACAAAAGTCAATTGAAGATATATCAGAATCATCTAGATATATCCTAGGGACATAACAGTTAAAGGTTCTTGAGATAGACCCTTATATTAATTTGGTTTAGGCTTAATTTTTTTTCACAATACTAAGTAAACGCTAAATTTTAACTACAAATATTGACAATAATTTTGACTGTAAAGTAACTGGCTCCTAATTGGTCGATATTTTCAAATCTCCTGTCTTCACCCTAAAAATTGATCAACATACAAACAAAAATTTTTCCTACAAGTTTTAGCCAAATCAAACAATATTAACACGTGTTTCTAAACAACCGAATTCACTGCAAAAACATTCCCATGTATTTTTAAACAGGAAACAATCGCTTTTTTGTTAATTTATTATAAAATCGATAAAAAATAATTTTTGTTAATGAGCGTTCGATTTTTCTCTTCAGAAATGTTCAAAAAATATAACTTTAACGCATAATTATAATTTAAAAAAAAATTTTTTACTTGGAAGCCGGGTAACAACTTTTTTTGATTTTAGGTATTTTTGCGGTCCTGCAAAAAATAGTTCATACAATTTATGCAATAAATAAGAATCAGTATTTCATCTTCTGAACACTTTTGAAGAGAAATATCGTTTGTGCATAGGAAAACATTCATTTTTATCGATTTCATTGCAAATTTACGAAAAGCAATTTTTTTCTATGTAAAAATATACATATACGTATTGCTTGATTTGGCTCAAACTTACAGGAAATTTTTTTTTTTTGTACTTTGATCAATGTTTCGGGTGGAGACCGGAGATTTGAAAACATTGCCCAAATAAGGACCACTCTACTGAATAGTTTTATTTTTAAATCAATCCGAACATCCAAAAGGTCACTTTCAGAAGAATCACCTATTTGGTTTAATGGAATTTATCACATATAAAACATTACAAAAAATAATCTTTATGGCATTTCGATTAAAGATTGATGTTGTCGAGAGATGCTGATTTATTATTAAAAGCACCAATAAAAAATAATCAATTAGTCTGGTATTTTCAACTGGCAGGACATGCGTGATATATACGAGGATATGAGATAAGAATCGTCTTATGTGGAAATGATATGATTAGTGGTTTGACATTGAGAAAAAAAAGAAGGAAAGTGATGTCGTTGAACTTACCTGATAAGGATAAGCGCCAGGACGATAGAAGCTGCTGGTCGTTAATGTCGGATGACTCTTGCTACTTCCGCACATAGAAGCCATGTTTCGAAATGTCCACCTCTTAAATCACACAAACTGCTTAGATAGTTTCACGTGATTCTTTCTCTCGTAACATTCAACTAAAAGCACGCATAGCAAATGCATAGCCTCTCAAAGAAGCTCTTCAAAATGCTCCTTCACAGCTGCGGATGCGAGCGAATGACGCTAGAAATTGCCCAGCGACTATTATCCTAATCGTCATTACAACACTGAACATGAAACGCGAATTCCTCACTCCCGTGATTTTTCAAACAGTCTCTATCTACCACTGAAAATCGTTTTACATTATTCCTCTCAATCAGTGGCGTTAACTAATTATTATCTTTGAAAATGTCTACAATTAACATCCTCTTTATATACAATTACGTCAATTGTTTTATTTTCTTATTAAATTGTTACAAGTGGACCTGCTTAATAACACTTCACTCACACATTATTAAAAAAATGTTTTATTTTTATATTGTACATTTGTTTTCGTTAGTTGGTTTAATTAACTTTTTGTATTTTAAACTGTCAAATGTTTTATAATCCTCGATAATATTGTTTTTTACAATTTTTTAATTGTTTTAATATTTTTAATTTTGACGTTTAAGGTACTTTAAATGTTTTCCAAGTTTTTGCCTCCTCATAGAGGAAGTATTTAATTCTTCTTTAAATGATTTGGATGTTTGTTTTTAACGATTCTAAACTGTCTCCGTATCATGGTTTAGTAATAGTATTTGATTAGTTATTGGATTTATAACTTTTTTTCAAATCGTCTTAGGTATTTTGAAGATTTTTTTCTGGCACTGAAGCACGTTTTTGAATTAGACGAACGAACTGGCATACGCCCTTCTTCTATGACGGTTGACCACCGACTGACAACCGAGATCTTCACGCACCTTCATTCTTCATCTTCATTCCTTCCTTCGCTTCCTTTCCTGCACCATCTTCCTGCTTGTTCCCACTTACTCCTCCGAACTTTTCTCCGCAGGTTGAATTCTTTCATTATGCACATTGATAGAATATCTTCCCATATATTTCTTTCCCTCTACTTCTTCCGTCGTTATCTCATTTCGAAGGACATTGTTTTTCTAACTCTTGTAAATAAATAAAAAAACCTATTAACCTGAAAATGATTTGGGTTCTATTTGACAAATTGGAAAAAAATTGGACTTGTTTTATGTTGTATAAGGCCTCAATATTGACCATGTCCGGTTTGACTATTACTAATTGGCAGTAGAAAACTACTAATTGAAAAAGTAGCATAAGTAAATAGTAAATATAGTTGTTTTTAGATTAATAAAATATTATTATTTGCGATCGTTCAATAAAAATAAATTAGAGACTTGAATAACAATGAAAACAAAATCTATATTATTATTATTATTTATGATAAACTTCAAGTTTCATTCATTCATTCAAACACACCTAAAGTTTGAAACCAGTTTTTTGTTGTTTTGAAAATTTTAAACCATTTTTCACCTATTTAAAATTTTATTAACTTTAAAGTTTATAACAATATTTATTTCCTTAAATTTGAATTAATTTAAACTTAAATTTGATTAGGAATGCAATTAATCCACGGTTCAAGCATGTACAAAATTTGAAAGGATTAAAAAACTTCTTCAATTTTTAATAATTCTTTTCTGATATGATTCAAATTATTATTTACAACAGTTTTTAACTATTTTCATCACTTCGCAAAATTTTTTTATTAATTTTTAATTATTTTAATTATATTTCAATTTTTTCGCCAAATTTTAAATTTACTTTACGCAGATTTTAATTATTATCTTTAATTTCTTCAATTACTTTTTCAATTTTAATTATTTTCTTTAACATTAAATCAATTAAATTATTTATTAATTATTGAATTTATTTTCAACTTCCATTGTCATTTTACAATCATTAGACGAGGTGGGGGCAAGACGGGGTACCTGCCTTAATTAAGAAACTAATTAACCAATCATGATCATTTTTTGCATAACATAGCACCGTTACAATAGTTTTTGATTGATTAAGTCACTGATTAATGAAACCGAGTTTTTTATTCGTTACATGAAAAAAACTGTTTTTGACGATTTTCTTGTCATTTTTGCATTTTATTTACAACGTGTTTGTTATTTTAATAACAACATTTTATATACTATATAATTTTTTTCATGTTCAACAATGATTACACTTGAAGTTAAACACTTGTTTATTTACGTTTCGACACTTAATTTTTTTAAATTAATTTTTTAATGAAATTCCGTATGTTGTGTCAAGACGGAGTATAGGAAGTGAGGGCAGGATAAAGTACTGAAAACCAAACATTTTGTTATTTTATGAAAAAAAATCTTCTTTTGGTGATTTTATACAATATTTATAACGTTTTGTTATGTAAATAATACATTTCAAATACAGGAGCAGGTAACCGTTTGTTTATTTTTATTGTAAAAGTTATTGTTTTTTGAGGTTAGCTTTGTAATTTAATTTTATATGGAAGAATTAAAATTACGCATTAAACTGATTTTTTAGTTTATTTTATAAAATCAATAAAGGTGTTTGCGAAATTTGTGAGCAAAAATAGGTTGATTTTTATACTACCCCATCTTGCCCCCACGTTTTGTAAAATGGAAAATTGGAATTTTTTTACTTATTCTTAATTCTTAATAATTAATTATTCTTAATTCTTCTTAATTCCTAATTATTTAATTAATGATAGAACGTCCAACGTCCTTCCGGCAGAACAAAAAAGCCTTCCACGAGTACGTACGAAATCGCGTTATAAAATTAACATGGATTCAGATAAACAAAAAGTAGTATATATAGTTGGAAAGATAAAGAATCAAGCTTTCAGCGCATGTAAACATGTAACTTGTAAATTCAAACCCCGAAGCTTGGTAGCTAAAAGAAGTTAAATTTTCCAAAAATTTACATAATTTTTAATCCCAAAAAGACGACGCGCGGTACTGCCGGCAGGACGTTTTCGTTTTTTTAAAAAGACTACCTACGCCTTGTACATAAATTTAAAAAATCGATATTTACGTCATCTGAAAGCTTGTTTCATTACCTAATAAACCATATATTCATTTTTATACTTATCTGCTTCCACATTGATTTTATAGAGCGATTTCGGAGGGACTCGAGCCTGAGCCATTTACCAAAGGCCGCCATTACGTTAGTTATAACAATATTTACAAAAGTAATAATAAACTCAATTCCTTTGATGATAAAGATGATGAATTATCATGATAATGATGATGGTGATGATGATAATGATGATTATATGAAATTAAAATATTTTTTCACAAAAATTAATTGTCCTTCCGGAAGGACCTTTACTGTGTGAAAGCGCGTCCTACCGGCAGAACGCAGCCTTGGACATTCTATCATTAAGTAACAAATGTTTCAAATAAGACTTTTTCATGAAAGACTGATTGGCAAAGATTATTATTACAATCAATAAAATATTTTTGAATCGATACTATTAGTTTTATAGAGCTTCAAACCTTAGGTACCCCGTCTTGCCCCGCACTTCCCCTATTACAAAATATAATTCTTTTAAATTATAATTATTTTTTTCAAATTAAAACTAATTTCTTCAATATTGAATTATTATAATGTGAATTTAAATTATCGGTTTCACTATTTGAATCGTCTACTAAATTAAAAATTTTTTTCCAAATATTTTCTCCAAATGAAACCCGTTTCATTGTTTCAATTTTTACTAAATATTTAAATAATATAGGTATTACTTAAATCATAGTTGTATTCTTCAATTATTTAAATGATGTTCTTTGATTTTTAATTATTTTCTTTTATATCAAATAAATTCTATAATTTTCTCAGTTATTTGTCTCCCATTTCTATAATTAATTATCTTTACATTCCAATTGATATAATCACTTTTTAAGTAATCTTCTTTATTTGAAATATATTCTGCAATTTTTTAAATTATTTATCACAAATTTTTATTATTTTCTTCAATTTTCAATTATTTTTATCATTTTTCAATAGCTTTACCCCAATTTTAATTATGTTAATTATTTTTAAATTAACTTTCTAAATTTTTAATTATTTATTTCAAATTACCATTATTTCAGTATGTACGGGTATGGAGGCCAATTACAAATTAATAATATCATAAAAAATAAATATTAATATAAATAAATACAAAAACATTATTATTTTGTAGCGTTCTGCAATTATTTTTTTTATTTCAAATTTATATGTTGTTACTTTTTAAATTATTTTCAGAAATTGAAATTATTTTCTTCAATTTTTAATTAATTCTCTCTAACTTTAATTATTTTATCCACTTTTTAATTATTTTTAAATTAATTTCTTCAATTTTTAATTATAAGCACAAATTTCAATTATTGCCTCCACTTTTTAATTTTTAAAGTCATCTTTCAATTATTTTCCTTTATCTCAAATATATTTTGTATTTTCTCTATATATTTTTCTCAAATTTTAATTATTTTTCTGATTTATTCAATTATTTATTATTATGTAATTTTTTTTTTATTTCAAATAAATTATGTAATTGTTTAAATTATTTTCCACAAAATATAGAATTATTTTCTTCAACTTACAATTATTTTCTTTACACTGTAAAAAGAAACATCTTAAAATGCACTGTAGTCACTCTTAAGACGTTTAAAGTATCTTATATTTCAGCTTCTATCTCAGAAAACTAATACATTTTAAGATACTTTTGCCAGTTTTTCGAAAAAAAAGTGACTACAAATGTATTTTAAATTGAGATGCTTACTTTTTGCAGTGTAGTTTTTAATTATTTCTATAATTATTCAATTAATTTCCCCCATTTTTTTTTATTTTAATTATTTTTCAATTCATTCCCTAAATTTTCAATTATTTATCTTAAATTTTAATTATTTTTGACAATTTATTTTTTTTTATCATTATGTAGTTATTGTCTTCTATTTTAAATAAATAATGTAATTGTTTCAATTATTCTCTACAATTAAAAATTTTTGAAATCATTTTGCAATTACTTTCTTTTATTTCACAAATATTCTGTAATTTTTTACATGTTATACTATTTCACTGTTTTCAATTGCAGGAGGAAGTATGACAAAAATTGTACGTCAAATATGCTTTTTAACAATAGATTCTTTCGATTTCGACGGGGAGGGGCGAACCTCGTCAAATTAGAAAAATCCACAAAAATTATATGGCAAGGGATTAAAAATGAAAAAATTAAGGTTTCGAATAATTTCCTTAAAGTGGTTTATTTTATTTTCATAACATGTTTCATTAACCAAGAAATGTAAAAAAAATTAAAATATAATTTACAGATTTTAATTTTAACCTAATTTTACATTTCTCAACATTGGATATATTTTTTAACAACTTTTTAAATTGCCTCCTGATACAGAAGAAGCTTCACCCCAATTTTATTTATAATACCCATTAATTTATAAAATACATATATTTTATTATAGAAAATTGGTACTTGTATGAACGAATCAATCAATTTAAAAAGAATTTAATAATAATTTTTAAATCCTCTATCATCTAGATAAAATATTTTTATCACATTTGATAGAGGAATTCAAAGGATGATTCACGACTGGGGATATTAATTCTTCTGTGGTGCATTGGACCTTTGCCTTCGTCTGGAGATTTCAACGTCCGCATATGTTACGTGTGTTGCTCAACACAGACACAATTATACTAGCTCGTGATTATATTTCCGTATTCCATTCTCCTTTTTGTAACTTTTCTTTCCTTTTTCTTCTCTTCCTTTCCGTTTTCGAGATAAATGATCCATTAATACTAGTTCTAACTTCTAATCCCGGAATTCATTTGGAAAAATGTAATGCACACACTTTCGCAAAAATTAAAAAGTACATTTTCATCTTTAATGTTTAGCATGCAATCCTGTTAAGAAATTCGCTTAATCTTACAGATAATATAAATTCTTATCAGCCGTAAAGTATTACACTATCAGCAAGAAATACTCCTTACTTTATTTTAATGCTGAAATTGCCAATAATTCCTTTTTATTTCAAATGCCTGAGATTTAAAGAAGAATGTCAAAATGTCAAAAATAAAAATAAATAAATAAAATTATTCGCCTTCCGATTGCGATATTAGTTATTGTATGTTGTAAACTATTAGAGTATTATACAACTCGGGCTAAAAATCAAAACCTTAAAATTGAAATAACAAAATTATAAAAAATTATAAAATCTCGGCTTCTGCGGTTACAATAATAATAAACATTTATGCGTTTTAAACTGCGTAAGTATTCTGTTGAAACAAAAATCGCCTTAAAATCGATATAAAAGTACTATAACCTAATGCCGGACAAATCAACATTATCACAAACAAGATTATATGTTTCCAATGAGCTGTTCGGCAGTGTATACAAAGTTACAAAGTTCCTATATTAGTACATTGTTTTCGAATAATTGAATCTGTTAAAAACCTAGAATCGACGATTTCATCTGTGAACATTCCGTTAGAAGTAAAGAATGAATTAAGAATGAAATTTTCTAATATATCATGGTGGAAAGTATAAACACAAAAAAATCCAGATATTTTAATAACTAACGCTGACAAAGGCAACGTCACTGTATGTTTAAATACAGAGCATTATCATTCAAAAATGTCGTCTTTACTCTCAGACGTTTCTACTTACAATGTTGTAAAATCTAATCCATTAAAAAAATTACAAGATAACACTGCAGAAATTTTACATTACCTCAATGATAATAAGGTTTTAGATAGGGAATATCATCATAATGATCTAACTTTGACTGACACGGTTTTAGCCAAAGCCTACGGCTTACCAAAAATCCATAAAACTAACGTTCCGCTTAGACCGATCATTTCTCTTGTGAACAGTCCTACATGTTTTTTGTCTAAGACTTTATGTAAAAAATTAAAACACAGTATCTCTTCACTTGATGTGAAATCATTATTTACTAATATACCATGTGACCTTCACTGTAAAAACAAGTGTCTTATTTTAAGACATTTCTGTCCTCACTTTTAAGACGTTTTAAAGTGTCTTAATTTTAAACCAATGAGAAAGCATCTTTCAAAATTATTAACCAATGAAATAGCTTGAAATAACCGTAAGACGCTTTCTTAATGTCTTGTGTCTTAAAATAAGACACTTAGAAGACAGCAGTTTTTGCAGTGTTGTGATCCAAAGCCTTGATCGACGTATGAATCAGATTAGACAAAAATGTAATATACCTTTTCATGAAATTATTTAATACACTGAATTTTTATTTAGTAACACCTATTTTTCCTTCAATGGCAAATATTATCGACAAATCCGTGCTACACCCATGGGTTCTCCAATCTCACCTTTTTTTGCCGACATAGTAATGGAAGATTTAAAGGTGGATTGTTTGAAAATCTTGAAAATCTTATTAACAAATAATTTGTTGATATTATTATTAACATTTTTAATTCTTACAACCACAATTTACAGTTCACATATGAGACTGAAATTAACAATAGTATGAGCTTTTTAGATTTAACATTAATAAAAGAGGGACAATATATTGTCACTGATTGGTATAAAAACTCTACGTCATCAGACAGATCAATAAATTTTTTCTCAAACCATCCTATTCAACAAAAAAAGAACATTGTATACAATCTTATTGATCGTGCGATATCTTTATATCATAAAAAATTTCATAAAAAAAATTTGGCATCAGTCAAACAAACTTTATTAAACAATAACTACCCTATTGATTTTATCTAAAAACACATAAAAATTGGTATGAAAAAACTAAAATTTTCTCACTCAACACAAAATAATAATAACAACAACAATATTGCTAACTTCTTTAGATTTATTCCGAAAGTCTGTTTATCATATAATGAGGAATATTTTTTCAAATTATCTAATATGATCAATAAATATCAAATTTCAACAATTCCGTTAGTTAAAAAAAATTTGAATTCTGTTATCAGATTAGGTAAAGATACAAAAAAAAAACTAACGGCACAAATATTGTTTATAAATTCGATTGCAAATGTTGTCCAATGTCATACATAGGAGAAACAAAACGTGTAAAAAACTAATATAAATTTTGTTATTGGTTATCATCGAGTAGAATTGGGACATGAGTTTGTCTAAGAAAATGTTCAGATTTTAGATTATGAAGAAAACTGGAAAAAAGGAGAATTGCGGGAATGATTCATGTAAATTTAAACGACAATACTATTGACTTCGATGCGTTACCTTTGAAAGTCGCCAAATCTGAAATAATTTCAGTTTTGACGAAGTTGTCTGTAAAAATTTATGATTTATCTGCAAATATGGACAATCATAGTATAAAAATCGAGACTTCTAAAATTAAAATTGATGATCTTTCACAGAGAATGACAGCAGTTGAACATATGATTAAAGATTTTAATTCGCAAGTAAAATCAGTAATTAATTCTACGAAAACCATCTCAAATAAATGCATAAAATAGATTTAGGATTAGGACAGGACTATGCAAATCCAGTGTGCACGTACTAGAACTGTTTAAGACCACAAAGGGAACAATGTTACAGAACTGGTGTTACAATTTTGTTATTAAACAGTTCTAGAATGTAACACTGTTACAAAAATGTGATATACTTTTTCTGTCACTGTGTTCTAGTTTTAAACTGTTCTCCCATAGGGACGACATTTTTAATCGCCAGATTATAAACTGGTTCTAGAACTTGTTATTTGCGTTTTAGAATAGTTACAGAATTGTTCTTTAACCTTGCACACTGGGAAGGAACAACTTAATGCTATTTGGTGTTCCAGAGCAGGATGTCTCTCCTTCTGAAGTTGAAGTTAATATTAATACTCCATCTAATAGGAGAATATTGCTTCCTCAAATATTTGGTAATGTCTTCTATCTCGATCCGTATACACACACTATCAAGATTAGGATTATTTTCGCAGAAACGTCAGAAACCCCGCCCTCTAAGATTGACATTCGAGACTGTTCGAGACTCAACAACTATGTTCTTCATATCACAAGAGTTGTTCTCAACAAGTCTCAAAGTTAAATGATGGATCCCTCGCAAAGTGTTAAAAGAAACGCGCTTTGTCTGCATCTACTTCATCGTCCATGTTCAGTCTTAACAATTTTGGGAATTCATCTCCAGCTCCGCCTTCGACTGTTCAGGACTTGAATAAAATTTTTGATGGCATACAAAAATTGGATGATAAGTTTTCTTCATCTTTCGAAGAGCTGTCGCTTGAAATAAAGGATTTAACCTCCAAATTTGATGACGCAATAACCAGAGTTGCGAATGTTTAGGTTAAGGTTGAAGAATTTTCCAAAAGATAAGATGCCGTAGAGGCAGACAATTTATCTGGTGCATCAAACACTACTTCTATACGCGCCTGTGTTTCTGAATTAAAGGACAGAGGGACACGTAAGAATAATTTAATTTTTTTGGCTTTTCTGAACTAGATCTTTCAAAATCATTAGGGATAAAGGAGACAAAGATAAGCAGAATCCTCAGAAAGATTTTAAAGTTATTAAATATCTTTGGTCTTTTCTAACAACATCTATAATAATTGATTTCATTAAATTTTCAAGAATTGGATCTTCTGCACAGGCGCACCAAATACCAGACCTCTGAAGTTGGTTTTCCTATCTGTAAATTCAGCCAAGTGTTGTCACGCGGCATTTATGAATTTAAAACGTAATCTCAAACACCTCGAATTATTTTCAGGCTTACGATTTGTTCCTGACAAGATGAGGATGCAACTACAAGAACTTGGAGAATTAAAAAAAGACCTTTGACAACGGCAGAGGAACGACGAGCTGAAACAGATCGTCTAACAGCGTGAATCAAACCAACGTCTATCGCACTCAGATATCCACGGACCTGATGGAAAAGGCAAATTTTCCCCCATAGACTTGGCTGTTTTTATTTCAAATCATACAAGCCAAATATTTTTAAAAATTTTAAAATCATGTTTAATATGCTTTTGATTGTTTTTAGGACAAATAAAGAAACACGAGTTACGAGCATTTGAAAGTTTTAGGACCAAGAGTACTTTTTGAACGAAATCGCTAACAAATTTTTTTAAAATCTCTCTAGTTTTTTCAAAAACTTTTTAAACTGGTAAACTGACAAATTTGAAATTTGGTTATTGAAAAATTGATGAAGTAAATTGGAGAATTAGGAAATTAGAAAAATTGATAAATTGAGAAATTGGAGATTTGGTTATTGGAAAATTGACAAATTATAAAATTGGAAAAGTGGTTATTGGAAAAATTAGCAAATTAGAAAAATTTTTAAACTGGTAAATTAGGAAGCTGTAAATTTGGTTATTGGAAAATTGTCAAATTAAAAAAATTAGTAAATTGAAAAATTAGCAAAATAGAAGAATTGGCAAACTGGTAAATTGAGAAATTCTAAAGTTGGTTATTGGAAAATTGTCAAAGTAAAAAAATTGGTAAATTGAAAAATTAGCAACTTAGAAAAATTGATAAGCTTGTAAATTCAGAAATTGGAGATTTGGTTATTTGAAAATTGTCAAATTAAAGAAATTGGTAATGTATAAAATTGGACAAATGCAAAATAAAGAAATCATAATTTGGCGAGCGTAGCGCGTATTGAAAGTTCTAGTATAATTAAAAAATAACGAAAATTTTGGAAAAATGATAAAAATAGTTAAAAAAGATAGTAGTGAACAATTATTAAGAATCGAAGACAGTTTTTAATTATTTAAAATTTAGTATGCTTAAAGCGTGGATTAATTGAATTTTTAATTAATTTAAGTTAATTTAAATTGGAAGAAATAAAAATTGATATAAATTTAAAACTTTATACAATTTTAAATAGATAAACATTTTTTTAAAATTTAAAACAAAAAACATTTAGTGCCAAACTTTAGATCCGGACAGAATAAATGAATAAATGAATGAAAATTATAAATTATTATATATATAATAATTATTACGCATGAGGAGCATAGAAAAATATTCAATCTTCTAATTTAATAAAAAGTGCATTAAAAAATAATTATGATTGTCATAAAGTCAAGAGATAAGTGGTAGGCAGTTTCACTAATTTATCGCAAGCGACAATGCTCGAATTATGCAGATTTAATTGAAGAAAAAGGAACGATCTGCTGAATAATGATTTTAATGATCATGCGATTGTGGAACGAGCTCGAGGTGCTTCGTTGTGATTGTGATGGGCAAGGTACTGTGGGAAAGCTAACTTTTGAACCAGGCCTGATCCACAGTCAGTTCTCAAGGAAAGCTTTTGTTTTCTTTACACTGCTATAGACTTAGATTCACTCAGCTACAAACTCACCTTGATATGATGTTTATACAAAGTTACAGACATGCCCATTAACTTACCACTTTATATTATTCTTACGTGATGCTACAGTTCTTGACATCGAAAAATCAGAACCGAGGTCGAGCAAATATGCAAATCGCAATAGCATGAAATTCACGTATAAGTCACAAGTACACGAAGAGCATTCATTTGATAAAGAGTATTCAGAGTCGAATAAATTTCTTATTTTAAGAACTAAACTAAATATGAATCTTAAAACCCATGTAAAAATTCTGTTTAAAAGGCATACTCCAAGTTGTCTTTAGATCAACTGGATTCAAGCCAAGCGGAACAATTATGCATCACCTACAATTCAATTAACTTCACGCCTATAAAAACACATGCAAAATAAGCAATGTGAAGTCTATTGAATAGATGATTATGCATCCTTTTTCCGCCTGGGAAATTTCAGTTAATTTAAATTGTAATAGAAATCCTTCCAGGTGCAAATACGGACCATAGTTGGATTTTGTTGAAGTTCTGAATTCGCACTTTTGTTATTTAGTGCGAGTCCATGAGTCTTTTAAGACATTTCGGAGTAGGTCCAGGGATTGAAATGAAACTTCGTATTTTGATTCTTAGTGTTAAAATGTTCCAAAAACGCGAGGTTTTAAGTAAAAACAATTATTAGTTTAAAAAATAAAAAGTTTGTTTACATTTTTTAAAATGGCCATATCTTCTGAACGGTTAAGGGTAATTAAGTTTTCTTGGTGGCAAAAAATTCATAAGACCTTTAAAATGTGTTATAAGCATTTTTAACATATTTTGGTAATTAAAAATGTTATTTAAACAAATTAAGACAACTTCACAGAAAAAACTATCTGTGATTTTTGCTGCATGTGATTTTTAGGTGAATGAAATTCTTAAGATTAACTCTAGACCATTGTTAAATGTCTCTTTATTTTGATGTTAAATTTACATATATGGATGACTTTCTGCTGCATTGAAATTTTCACACAAATCATATGTTAAATTAACAAATTTTTTTTTCAGTGTTACAAGCGTGATGTCCAAATTGAAAAATTTAAAGATGAAAATAATCCTTATGTCACACTCTTTCACATCGAAAAAGAAAAAAATAGGGCGCTCTATAAACTTTGCAAATAATTAAGAATTTGTTTTCTGTTTGACAGAACTTTGTTATCTGCCAGTCAGCCGTTAGAATCTGCGCGCGCCGCTTTAGTCTCACTTACAAAGAACATGTTACATGTTGAGATATTGAGCAGAAATAAATACTTGTGAAAAGTGAGGTTGGGCTCTAACTAGATTAAGAATTGAAAATAGTGCAAATTATTTTTTTTAAAATTTGCAATTCCAAAACTAGTTAAAAACCAACCTCACTTTTCACAAGTATTTATTTCTGCTCAATGGCTCAACATGTAACATGTTCTTTGTAAGTAAGATTAAAGCGGCGCGCGCAGATTCTAACGGCTGACTGTCAGACACCAAAGTTCTGTCAAACAGAAAACAAATTCTTAATTATTTGCAAAGTTTATAGAGCGCCCTATTTTTTTCTTTTTCGATGTGAAAAAGTGTGACATAAGGATTATTTTCAACTTTAAATTTTTCAATTTGGACATCACGCTCGTAAGTTGTCTTAATTTGTTTAAATAACATTTTTAATTAACAAAATATGTTAAAAATGCTTATAACACATTTTAAAGGCCTTATATTACTGAATTTTTTGCCACTAAGAACACTTAATTATCTTCAACCGTTCAGAAGATATGGCCATTTTAAAAAATGTAAACAAACTTTTTATTTTTTAAACTAATAATTGTTTTTAAACCTCGCGTTTTTTGAACTTTTTAACACTAAGAATAAAAATACGAAGTTTCATTTCAATCCCTGGACCTACTCCGAAATGTCTTAAAAGACTCATGGACTCGCACATTAAAAAAAAAAATACCACAAAGTTTACTTTGTGACGTTGCAAAATATTGCAAGTCACAAGTTATTAGTTTTGAATTTTAGAAATTAACTCTGGAAGTTGTACGAATTTTCCAAGATTGAATGATAGCCCCTTTAAATTAAGTTAGAGCTGATTTTGTAAATTTCATTTATTTTTCATGATTTTGGAGCAATTCGGAAAAATTTGACGAAGAATCTGCAATTCCATCAAAATTTCCTGTTTTTCCGGATTCAACTTTTAAATCAACCTATTTATCCTTCTAATTGTAGGGGAGAACCGGGTAAAATGACTATTTGGGTAAACTGGCATTGGTCAATAACTTGTCCAAAAATAAATATTGAACATAATTGTTTTTAATAATGAAATATGTTTAATTGTATCAAGTTGTTACTGCTTCTGCGTAGAAAATCAGTACTTTAACAAATTATTTATATTAATTATTCCATTTATACTAATAATAATTATAATAATTGTACATTGGAAAATTATTTTTACTACATTTTTGAAACATAATTTTAAATAAGCGCGAGAGCAATCAAAAGAAGAGCGCATGCGCGAAAAAATGCGTATGAGTGCGAAAGTTACGTAAGTAAAGTGATTAAAGAATATGGTTAACATGTCATATTTGTCGTTGAATGTCAAATTTTAGTGTCTTTTTCTAAGAAAAAGAAGTAGAAGAAAAAGAAAACTCACCCTTTTTCGAAGCAAGTAGGCATTTATATAAACTATTAGAGTGTTAGAAATGCAATTTTACAAGTTATTTCAATCACAGGAGCTTTATATATTTTTATAGTCTTCTTTCCTTTAGAAAGCACCATTTTTCGATGTCACTTCGCAGTTTTTAGAGAAGAACTTTATATTTTTTGTATTATACCGAAAAAAATATCTTCTTCTTTTGAGCGGAATCCACTCATTTTGATGCTGTTTTTCCTCTACAATATGGTATCAAAATTATTCCCCTCGTTTTGAGAGGATGTTATACTCATCAAAATGAGAGGAACTTTCCTCTCATAGGGTAAGCTTTTTCACTTTCACACTTAAATTACTTTAAATCATTTTAAGAAAGTTAAAATTACTAACTACCTTCATTGATTCACATAAAGAAAGGAATATTCATCAATATTCGAACATTTTGTATGTTCTTTTATTAAATACGCGAGTAAAATAAACATGTCACACTGCTAGGTTATATTGGTGTTTTACTTTAATTTCACATTCGTACAAAAACAAATAATGAAGTCTAAATATTATTATGTGCACAGAACACTAAAATATTATCATCCAGTCTTAAATCTTTTAAAACACACTGTAAATTTTCTTCCACAATCGAAAACTAAAGGTGAATAAATAAACGTTAAAGCTAATGACAATTGTTACTGATTGCGCATGTGCAAATACGATATAGAGGATATTCGTCTACTTTTGATAAAACGTTTCCTATCAAAAGTAGTGGATTACTCTCAACATGAGATTAAACCGTGAGAGTCGTCTTCTAATATTTTTCCTCTTTAAAACAGAGGAAAATACTATTGGTTGTAGTATAATTAGCTCATTTTGAGTAAAAAACTCAAAAGGAATTTATGATAGGAATGTTCGGTTCAAAAGAAGAAGATATTTTTTTCGGTGTAAAAGGTAATTCTCTTTATAATATTAATAAGATGATAGATTTTAGAGAACAAATAAACCAAACTTTTTTACTTTTAACAGTATTTTATACATTATTTTTGTATTGCCAATTTACCTGAAACTTATCGCAAATGGCGAATCACAATCAAGATATTTTAAAAATAATTTATTCTATATTATTTTAAATAAATTCTTTAAACAATTTACCTGGAGAGAAATTCAAGAATCTTCCACTGTTTTTGGGAATATATGACTCTACCTCTTTCGATTGTTCTACTGTCTTCTTTCCTAAACAAAAAGTTTAATTTAAATTATCTCATTTATTCTTTCTTTGTGAAGTTTGTGAAATAATTTCTTTAGCGAAGATTTCCATTTTTTTATTTTTCTTTGGATTTCGTTTTGTTTCTGAGTCTGAATTACAGGTGAGATTTAATTTGAAATTTAAAGGAAGTTTTTCTTAAATTAATTTAATTTATTACAATACGAATTTTCTTTGATTGAAAACTTTTTTTGTCCTGACAATTAAATTAATTTATTATATTTGTCTTACTTCCCTAATTTTAAGTCCATATCTCTGATATTTTGGTCCTAATACAATCTTGGAAATTTTCGGTCGTAAGGACAAATAATCATTTTCCTTATTTCGTCGTCACTCTTTTATGTTTCCCTTTTATTAGTGGATTCTTTTGATGTTAAGATTAACTTACATTTGATTTTTTATTTAATTGGCACCCAGGTAAGTTAGTCTAAAAGAATCAAAGTGTGATATTTAATTTAATTAATTTTCATTTTTTTGATTATTAAAATATTAAGATAACAACTTTTTGTATTGTTTTTACCGTATTGGATAATCATGACAGTTTAAAATGAGTGAAATAAGAAAAATCCTAGTTACAGCATCACGTTTTGCCATTAGACAGCTAACTCCTCATCTTGAGCCATAAAATGGAAACGTGAGGGAGTTGCTCTTGAGGCTAATTCGATAAATTACAAGGGTTAAATCCAGTTATTTAATAATTACGTTGGTAAATTTTGTAGTGCACCTATATGCCTACGTATCGGAACCGTTGGCGTTGTGAGAAACGGGCGCTTTACCGTATTTTCACTATATACCGTTGCGCCTTGTCATATTGTACACAACCTAACATTAGAGCTATTCTCCTCCCTTGTCTGTTTAGTTTAGTTTAGGCCTTACACACTTCTCGGCTATAAGAATACAGCTGACTCTCCAATCTGCATATGCTTGCTGATACTTAAATCTTTGTTCAGGATTTCAGGCAAATATATGATCTTTTTACAGTTTGAGGGAATAATATATTCTTTTATTTTTTGTCTTATATACTTGACATAGAATCAGTGGCGAACGCTAGTTTTTTAAGAGTTACTTATTTCAGCTTAGCCAGAACTTCTAAAACGCGTGTATGTCAATATGCTATAACTCTAAAAAAAGGAAATTTTAAAACTGAATTTTTAATATATTTATTTCGTGTAATTGCAATTATTAAAAAATAAAACGTTTTAATTTTGAAAACATGAGTTTGATGTCTCTGGAGGTCGAATGCGAAATTTTTTCCGGATTCCAGAAACCGGAATCCACTTTCCCAATTTTACGTTTCGGATTCCGAATTTCGGAATATACAATATGTGCAGTACGGAACATGGAATGTGGAAATTATGGAATTCGGAACGTGAACTCCGAATTCTCGAGATTGTGGAATCCGGGATTGCAATTAATAAAATGCTAACATAATCCTTAATGCAAAATAATTTTAAGTTAAAAGGAAGAGCAATATGAAGTTAACAAAAGCAATGGTGCAAGAGAATTCTATCCTTATATTTAGTGCAAGACAATTATAAGTTAAAGTTGTGTGCAACATAATACTATGTGAACCTGGATGCAAAATAATGTCATCAAAATCTGCAATCCAAGACAATTTTAACTTTTAATTCAATGTAAAATCATTAGGGGGAGACCACCCAACAGTAGATAATTAAACTTTTCTAAAAAATTGCTTTAAAATTTTAATTCGGCTTATTATATAATATATGATTTTAAGAATAAAATAAGGTAACCTATAACATCGTGTTAAGTTTACTTATGGTTATGGTAGCTAACCGTCACTTTAGTAAAAACATTTTTGTTACCATAACCACTCAAAAATGGTAATTTTGATCAATTTATTATAACTGAAAGTACACTGCAAAAACAGGTGTCTTCAATTGTTCAAAAATGTCTCAAAATAAGACGTTTTTCCTGTCTTAGACACCAAAAGTATCTTAATTTAAGACATTTTTGGCCAATTTAAGACACCATGTTTTTGCAGTGTACAGCCGATTTAATTGTTTGCGTCCAAATCATATCATATTTGAGTCAAATTTTCTGAACTGGGCCACCTAAAACTGACTTTTCAAATTTGCTTTACTTCTATACATATAATTTATTACAGCCAGGTGGTACAAAAACATTCCTGGAAAGATTTTTTAAAAATTTTAATTTTTCAATTAGTTATAAACATTTAAAGTTTAAAGCACATTTTTACGAAATTGTCAATTGCTCAGCTGTTTTTTGATAAAATTGAATAATATTTGGTAGAGACATAAAAAAATAGTGCCTCTATTAATCATGATCAGAATTTTAAAAATTCGTAATTATTTATGCAAAATAAATTGTTAATTAATTAAACAATTGAAATTTTTTACAACTTCTGGGGCAAGTATGAAAAAAATTCAAAAACAGCAGAAATCTGTGTTTTCTGCACTTTAATTTAAAAAAAAAAAAATTTAGCACCTTCCCCAATAACACCAAATATTCCATTCACATTCCGGGAATATTCCATTGGAACATTCGGAATATTCCAAAGGAATATTCCAAAGGAATATTCCATTCATATTCAAGGCATATTCTAATGTCCTACCTTTGGAACATTCTTTATAGGAATATTGCAGGAACATTGTTTTGGTATATTGCAGGAACATTCTTTTGGAATATTGCAAGAATATGCCATTGGAATATTCATAAATTTTTTAAAGCAAAAAAGAAAAAAAATTTTTAGTTAATTCTTATTAGAATTATTCGTTATTTTATTTTTACGCGTCATAACAAACTAAAAATTGTAAACGCGACGGGAGGATTCAAACCCTAAACCTAAGACCTATCTAACGATTTAACGCTCGCAGCTATTTATCGGTATGAAAATAAGAAACAAAACCGAGTTGATAAACTTTTAACACATATCTAAAATAGTTGAAGTTCATCCAGATTTATTGTAGAATTTTCATACCGATAAAATAGCTGCGAGCGTTAAATCATTAGATAGGTCTTAGGTTTAGGGTTCGAATCCTCCCGTCGCGTTTAGAATTTTTAATTTGTTATAAGGCGTAAAAATAAACCAAGAACTTGACTATGATTTTCCAAAGGTTTTTGACGCGCTGAATTCGAAGCTGACCTCAGAATAGCCCCATCACCTCAGGTTTTAGAGATATCTTAACCTAAAAGTGAAAAAATCCCGTTTTTTGATAGATTGAAGGTCTTATAACATCGAGAGGAAATTTATTTTCAAAAGGATAGTAAATGTTTCTAAAAGTACTACTCTTGACCTTTAAAATGCACTTTTAAAACCTAAAATATCTTAATTCGTCTCTGAGTAAAGGCCTGTTGAATTTACTGAGTTTGGCAAATTTAACGACATTGAGTAACTGAGTATTATAAAGAGTAAATTCGAAAATAGAGAAAAATATGAGTACATACACTTGAATTTCCAACGGCCTATTAAATTTTAGATGTCTGAGATTACGTACTTGAAAATAGAATTGCAAAATTCAAAATGGCGGATCTAACATGGCGGGTGACTTCTTTAGAAAATGCCTTAACTGGCTTAAAATTTGTAATTTGAAGGTTTTCAGAGTAGCTAAAAACAATTCTGAAACTACATTACCACAACATTACAAAATTCAAAATGTCAAATCCAATATGGCGGTCGTCTTTTACAAAAAACGACTCATTTTGATAAAAAATGGTTATTTGGCGGTTTTTTGGGTTGCAAAAAGTGAACTTAACATCATATCGGGTCGGGGACATTTCCACCAAAACCCAATTGACCGAATTTGTAATTGGCCGAAATTTAATTGTCCGAATTTGTAATTCTACAAACTTGCATTTGTCAGAATTTGCAATTCCCCGAACTTGCGTTCGTCTGAGCTATTAACTTCCCGAATTTGTATTTGTCATAACTTTCAAATCATCAAACTGACATTTGCCAAAACATTTAAATCGACGAAATTGCATTTGTTAACATTTTTAACTCCTCGAACTCGTATTCGTCTGAACTTTTAAATCCACGAACTTGCATTTGCCCGAACTTGCATTTGTCAAAATATTCAATTACCAGAATTTGCATTTGTCCGAACTTTGAAATCACCAAATTTGCATTTTTCCGAACTTTGAAATCACCGAACTCGCATTTAGCAGAATATTCAACTCTCCAAATTTGCAACTGTCAGAACTTCTAAATCCCTGAATTTACATTTGTCCAAACTTTAAAATCACCGAACTTATATTCGCCCAAATTTTGAAATCTCCGAATTTGTAATTGTCCGAACTTTGAAATCACCGAACTCACGTTTAGCCGAACTCTTAAGTCTCCGAATTTGCATTTGGCTGAACTTTTAAATTACCGAACTTGCATTTTTTCGAATTTTTTAATCACCGAACTTGCATTTGTCAAACTCCTTAAGTCACCGACTACTCGTGTCCCCGAATTTGCATTTGTCCGACCATCGGAAAGTAGGTTTTCTAAAGAAGTCTTTTGATTGGCTGGTAATGTTACCGGGAAATTTACCATCCAATCATAAGACTCCTTTAGAAAACCTATACTTTCCGATGGTCGGACAAATGCAAATTCGGGGACACGAGTAGTCGGTGACTTAAGGAGTTTGACAAATGCAAGTTCGGTGATTTAAAAATTCGGAAAAATGCAAATTCGGTAATTTAAAAGTTCGGCCAAATGCAAATTCAGGGATTTAGAAGTTCTGACAGTTGCAAATTTGGAGAGTTGAATATTCTGCTAAATGCGAGTTCGGTGATTTCAAAGTTCGGAAAAATGCAAATTTGGTGATTTCAAAGTTCGGACAAATGCAAATTCTGGTAATTGAATATTTTGACAAATGCAAGTTCGGGCAAATGCAAGTTCGTGGATTTAAAAGTTCAGACGAATACGAGTTCGAGGAGTTAAAAATGTTAACAAATGCAATTTCGTCGATTTAAATGTTTTGGCAAATGTCAGTTTGATGATTTGAAAGTTATGACAAATACAAATTCGGGAAGTTAATAGCTCGGACAAACGCAAGTTCGGGGAATTGCAAATTCTGACAAATGCAAGTTTGTAGAATTACAAATTCGGACAATTAAATTTCGGCCAATTACAAATTCGGTCAATTGGGTTTTGGTGGAAATGTCCCCGACCCATCATATCGTATCAAATATAGTGTGCACACTAAAAACCAGTGTGTCAACATACTTCTCCATTAAAAATTCCCATGTGGGATCCCATGCAGAATCCTACACAGTATTCCACATAGTATCCCATATGGGATCCCGTATAGAATCTTATATATCAACAGATAGGATTTTTCCTATCTGTTGCCAGATAGGATCCCACGTATAATCCCATATAGGATTCTATGTCGGCTTCCATATAGGACCTTATATAGGATCCTGCATATTATCCCACAAATCCGCCCATATAGGATTCTATATAGGATCCCGTACAGGATCCTATGCAGTATCCTACATCTCATCCCACATAGGTTTCTATATAGGATCCTATGTAGGATACCATGTTCCGCGTCGCATAGATAATTCCCATATGGGCAGCCCTATACAGGATCATACATGGGATCCTACGTATTATCCCATATAGGATAATACACATAGGCGTAAATGGTATCCTACATAGAAACTTATATGGCATAATATGTGGGTACCCATATAGGATCCTGTACAGAATTCTTTGTGGAATTCCCATGTGGAATCCGCTGCAGAATCCTGCATAGGATCCCATATAAGATCCTATATAGGATCCTATATATTCACCTACCTGGCAATAGATAGGAAAAATCCTATCTTTTGATATATAAGATTCTATATGGGATCCCATATGGGATCCTATATGAAATATTGTGTAGGATTCTGCATGGGGTCCCATATAGGGTCCTATATGGAATACTGTGTAGGATTCTGCATGGGATCCCACATGGGAATTTTCAATAGGGGAGTGCGTTGACACACTGGTTATTAGTGTGCACATTATATTTGTTACGATATGATGTTAAGTTCACTTTTTGCAACCCAAAAAACCCGCAAATAACCATTTTTTTCCAAATTGAGTCGTTTTTTGTAAAAGACGACCGCCATATTGGATTTGACATTTCGGATTTTGTTATGTTGTAATAATGTAGTTTCAGAATCGTTTTTAGCGACTCTGAAAATCCTCAAAAAACAAATTTTAAGCCAGTTGGGGCGTTTTCTAAGGAAGTCACCCGCCATGTTAGATCCGCCATTTTGAATTTTGCAATTCTATTTTCAAGTACGTAATCTCCGACACCTAAAATTTAATAGGTCGTTGGAAATTCAAGTGTACATATGTACTCATATTCTTCTCTTTTTTCGAATTTACACTTTATAATAGGGGAGACCGGGGCTACTTGGCGCACTTTTCACTCTTTGTTGATTGGTTCTGCCAATTTTGTGTACATGAAAACTATAATGTACAGAAACTTTGCTTAACATCTCAGCTTTGATTTCAAAAAATAAAAGTTCCAAAAAAAGATGTACTTTTTTTTTTAGAACAGACTTTTTGGAGAAAATCAAAGTACGCCACTACTCGGGGTTACTTGGCGCATGAATTAAAATGTGTGATTAATAATCAAGCAATATGTTTCATTGTTAAAATAAGTCTTCTAAGGAAATATTATCTTGAAAAAATGTGAATTAACTCAAAATGGAAGGTTCATCTTGTTCAAAAAGTGAAGTTCACCAACCTAAAAACTACAAATATCTGGAAACGTAAAATTATGAGATTATAATAATAATAATAATATATATTAAACACTTTTTTATCTCAAAGGGTTATTCTTGGAACTGATAATAAAATAAAAGTGTTACCACATTGAATTTAATAAATTTTTATTAGCCCCGGAGAGACTATTTATACATTTTCTTCGTTTTTATGAAAACTGTAAATATAAATCAAAAATTTTTAATTGTTTCTTAAAGGCAACTGTTCAGAACACAAAACCTTAATTTTGATTTTTTTCTGATTGCATTTTGTAAAAAGATATAACAAAAAAATGAAGGCGTTAAAATTTACTTTTGAGTACCAAAATTGGTTTTTTGAATTTATAGTCCAGAATAATCAATCAATAATAATGAAATTATGTGTGAACCAACGAAGAAAACATATTTCGTCTACAGTCTAGTTTATAACATATACAAACATCTTTTAAACAATTAGTTTATTATAAGAAGTTGTTCTAAAAAAATTACTTCAAAAAATGTTGTTCTTGTTGATATAAATTATGCGTTTAATAAAATTTACAAAATTTACAAAATTTTTAAAAGAGGAAACGATGGTTTTACATTAATGTAGACATTTGAGTTATAAAATAATATGATTTTGTTGATTTAAAGCTGTTGTCAAATATGTTTAAACATTTGGAATTAGACTTTAATGCTTAAATTAAATAACAATTACATTCGAATAATAGGGGTAAAATAAAAACAAAATTAAAAGCTATTATACTTTATATAATAAAAGTATAATTTCATTACACTCTCTAAATCTGAATTAGTTAAAAATAACTAATAATTAGTAAAATCGTGCCTAAGTTTATATTTCAGCAATTAGTTAAAAATAACTAATTATTAGTAAAAACCTAACTAAAAAATAGTTAAAATACTACTAATTGAATTAGTAAACAGAATTTTACTAAAACATTAGTTATTTTGACATAACCTAAAAATGAATTTGACTAATAATTAGTTATTCTTTACTAAATGATTAGTAGAAATATAATTATTTGAATTAGTGACTGACTTTTTTCTTTCAAATTAGTTATTTTTAACTAATTCAGATTTAGAGAGCATGTATATTAATTATTCAAAACATAATATAAAACAAAAAGATAAATAAAATATAAAAATTCTTTATAAAATTGATAATAAAAATAAAAATATAGAATAGTTCTTAAAATTTACAAAAAATTATGAAATTAATTTAGTATCGAAAGAAATAAATACTAAAACGACTTCAAAAGTATACAAGAAATTTGTCAATTAAATAAAAAAAAAGTAAAAGTAGTTTGTTAATTAATGTTTGTTTCAACAATAATAAACCTAAAAATTAATTAAATTAAAAATAACTTGTCATCCCGTTAATCATGAGAAAAATGTAGAAATAATGTTATTAACTTCTTTATAACGATATTAAGAAAATGCATTGTTCATAAGATTGTCTAGTTTATAACTTATACAAACATTTTTTAAACAATTAGCTTATTATAAGAAGTTGTTCTAAAAAAATTACTTCAAAAAATGTTGTTCTTGTTGATATAAATTATGCGTTTAATAAAAAATTAAACTGGTTTTAATAAGAAAACATTTTTTTCATGTTTAACATTTAATAAATAAATGAAAACAACTATTTTTTAAAAAGTAAAATATGGGGTGTTGTGCAGAATTTTATTACCTTTAATTAAAAAAAAAAATACATCTAAATCGGTTAATATTTCTGGGTCCTATGTTAATTTTTCCACGGACGCTTTTTTTGCCCCACTGTGGCGGCAGCGCCAGCGCAGCGGTCGTGGCAGTTCGGATGCTTGGACGCCGCTCTTTAAAGTTACGCCATTTGCTCAATTTTCAAAGGTACTAAATTTTTTTTTTTTAAATTAAAGTGCAGAAAACACAGATTTCTGCTGTTTTTGAATTTTTTTCATACCTACCCCAGAATTTGTAAAAAATTTCAATTGTTTAATTAATTAACAATTTATTTTGCATAAATAATTACGAATTTTTAAAATTCTGATCGTGATTAATAGAGGCACTATTTTTTTATGTCTCTACCAAATATTATTCAATTTTATCAAAAAACAGCTGAGCAATTGACAATTTCGTAAAAAGGTGCTTTAAACTTTAATTGTTTATAACTAATTGAAAAATTAAAATTTTTAAAAAAGCTTTCCAGGAATGTTTTTGTACTACCTGGCTGTAATAAATTATGTATAGAAGTAAAGCAAATTTGAAAAGTCAGTTTTAGGTGGCCCAGTTCAGAAAATTTGACTCATTTACTATATGAAATGTGATCCCTTTAACAGAACTATATTTATACAACTCTACTTGAGGTTAATTTTCTCAGTGATGCTCAGTGAGAATGTAGAATTCATCCGGTATGTGAAATATGGAATATAAATTCTGATGGTACGTGAAATCCGTAACGTAAAATCCGGGATCCATGTCGCCAAAAATGTATAGGGGAGACCGGGGCTGTTTGGCGCAGGGGCTGGTTGACGCACTTGAGTTTATTCAAAAGTGAAAAGTCGAATTAATTTTTCTCTTCGGTCAAATTAATGTACTTGATAAACTGTAACTTCACACATAATTTCATTATTATTGATTGATTATTCTGGACTATAAATTCAAAAAACCAATTTTGGTACTCAAAAGTAAATTTTAACGCCTTCATTTTTTTGTTATATCTTTTTACAAAATGCAATCAGAAAAAAATCAAAATTAAGGTTTTGTGTTCTGAACAGTTGCTTTTAAGAAACAATTAAAAATTTTTGATTTATATTTACAGTTTTCATAAAAGCGAAGAAAATGTATAAATAGTCTCTCCGGGGCTACTTGGCGCAGTAGGGTCGGGGCTGGTTGGCGCGCTCGGAACGCTAGAAGTTTATAAGCTACATCTAGTGACTAATAAAAATTTATTAAATTCAATGTGGTAACACTTTTATTTTATTATCAGTACCAAGAATAGCCCTTTGAGATAAAAAAGTGTTTAATATATATTATTATTATTATAATCTCATAATTTTACGTTTCCAGATATTTGTAGTTTTTAGGTTCGTGAACTTCACTTTTTGAACAAGATGAACCTTCCATTTTGAGTTAATTCACATTTTTTCAAGATAATATTTCCTTAGAAGACTTATTTTAACAATGAAACATATTGCTTGATTATTAATCACACATTTTAATTCATGCGCCAAGTAACCCCGAGTAGTGGCGCACTATGATTTTCTCCAAAAAGTCTGTTCTAAAAAAAAAGTACATCTTTTTTTGGAACTTTTATTTTTTGAAATCAAAGCTGAGATGTTAAGCAAAGTTTCTGTACAATAAAGTTTTCATGTACACAAAATTGGCAGAACCAATCAACAAAGAGTGAAAAGTGCGCTAAGTAGCCCCGGTCTCCCCTACTTTACACAGATATTCTCTTCTAATAAAAAAGTGATTCGCATAAAATATACAAAGTATGTCTCGTATTGGCATTTGATTAAATTTAAAAATCAGTTCATATTCTCGTGAAGTAGCACGAGTTTTGTACGGGATTGTTATTTAATTTGAATTGCCGAGAAACTCTAAATTTCCTTTGACATGCTGTATGAAAAAGCGAACTCCGTCACGCAGGGTGCATACATAAAAGCTAAAATGTAGAATCCCGCGCACGATATCCTTATTCGATATGTTCTTCAAGTAGTCGTTAAATATTATGCGTCGGATTAAAACGTAATAAAAATCTCGCTAAAAATGTCGATCGATAAATCAAGGAGGGCACTATATCGCGAACTTCAGAGGCAAATTTTCTTGTCGAAGCATACATCGTATAACCACGGACCCTCAAGGGTTCTGAGGAGGGAGAACAGGGGCGTAACAACAGTGGTCCTGCATTAATATCACACCAAATGCTCCTGAAAATTGCAAACTTTTTTCCATTTTGAGCACTACGCCTTTGTGAACATCACCCACAGCGACTCAGCATTCCCACACGTTCTGGTCGCTTCCTGCGCTTCACTGCGTTGCGACACCGCTGCGCGGTGCATCTTATAAAAGATCCATCTTTCTCGCTCTTTTTCTCTTTCTTCACTTCCTTAAGGGCATCTTTTGCCTTATGACATGTTAAACTGCCGACCAATATTGTTTCGATGTTTTGTTCCTTAACTACGAAAAAAAGCTGTTGTCAATTTCAAAGATGGTATCTTTTACAATGAAATAAAACCTAAACTCACATTTGATGCAATTCATTTTGAGTAGGGTTTCAACTTGAGTAATGACAAACTTCAAGTTACTCAAAATGATATTTGATATCTGGCTACAATGGAATCTCAGATTGTACTGAATTTAATGATAAATTGCACTAAATTGTACTGACCAATGAAGTTACGTTAAGTTACATGCAATTAACGAAAACTAAACATATACTTTGGGGCGAAATTTGAAAAATTTAAATTCATAATAAACAAAAAAATCGGGCAAGTACGAGTTATACTCGTACCAAGTCGAAGGGTTCCGTACCTCTATAATTTTTTTAACTATATGAAATAGAGATTGAAATGCAATAGCAATTGTATATATATTTCAAATAACAAAGTCATTTTTCTATAACTTTATATACTAATATTGTTAAAATTATTTTAAAACTTATAACAAATAACAAAATTTTAATGCACTATATTGAATTTTTTATTTAATTTCAATGAAATCGGCAAATTACTAATAAAATAAAAAGTAGATTATATCCCCGGGAAAAAGGGTTTATATATAATCAGATATATTTCAGATATCATCAGATATATTGTAGATATAATCAGATATATTTCAGATCTAATGATATATGATTTGATCTATTCAGATATAATCAGATATAATCAGTTATTTAAACATATATCTGCTTATATATATGTAGATATAATCAGATCTGATATTATATCTGTTTATATCTAGATAGATATCGCCTGATGTGAGGTCATATCTAACTATATATATTTTAACATAGTCAAATCTGATATTATACCTTTCTATATCTAATTAGATATTGTCAGATATGAAGTCAGATATAATCATTTTGTTAACAGATTTAATCATACATAATATCAGATCAAACTATATCTAATAAAAAAATAAAAATTTTTGAAATTTGAAAAAGTCCAAACTATATTATTTATATATATTGTAAATAAATTATTTTTTTATTAGATATAGTTTGATCTGATATTATGTATGATTAAATCTGTTAACAAAATGATTATATCTGACTTCATATCTGACAATATCTAATTAGATATAGAAAGGTATAATATCAGATTTGACTATGTTAAAATATATCTAGTTAGATATGACCTCACATCAGGCGATATCTATCTAGATATAAACAGATATAATATCAGATCTGATTATATCTAAATATATCTAGTTAGATCTGATTATATCTAAATATATATAAGCAGATATATGTTTAAATAACTGATTATATCTGATTATATCTGAATAGATCAAATCATATATCATTAGATCTGAAATATATCTAATTATATCTACAATATATCTGATGATATCTGAAATATATCTGATTATATATAAACCCTTGTTCCCGGGATCCCAAGTCAAATACTACAAACGATTTAAAAGGGGGGGGGGGGGCTCGGTCATTTTTTCGAATTTTCTTTAAAAAAATCGTAGGTTTTGGCTAGTAAACATTGTGAAAACCGCCTTTACAAAAGTTCTCTATGATTTCCTGTGATCTACACGTAAATCTACATATGTGTATCAAATTTCAGCATCCTAGGTCAAATAGTTTGGAAGATTAGGGGAAGATTTGGAAGATTTTTTTTTCAAAAAATCGTTTTTTTTTGGTTAGTAAAGACTATGAAGACAGTCTTTACGAAAGTTCTTTATAATTTTCCTGTAATCTACACGTAAATCTACATATGTGTACCAAATTTCAGCATCCTAAGTCAAATAGTTTAGAAGATTAGGGGGGGGACATGGTCATTTTTTTGAATTTTTTTCAAAAAATTGTACTTTTTGGCAAGTAAACACTATGAAGACCGTCTTTACGAGAGTTCTCTATAATTTTCCTGTAATCTACACGTAAATCTACATATGTGTACGAAATTTCATCATCCTAAGTCAAATAGTTTAGAAGATTAGGGGGGGGGGGGACATGGTCATTTTTTCGAATTTTTTTCAAAAATTCGTACTTTTTGGCTAGTAAACACTATGAAGACAGTCTCTACGAGAGTTCTTTATAATTTTCCTGTAATCTACACGTGAATCTACATATGTGTACCAAATTTCAGCATTTTAAGTCAAATAGTTTAGAAGATTAAGGGGGGGGGGACATGGTCATTTATTTCAATTTTAGGGCAAAAAAGTGGTTTTTGCTGGATTTCGGCATGTTCATGAGCTGGAATCGCGTTTTCCATATCATTTTCGTAAATCCAAGGTGAAATGACATATGTGGACTAAATTAGAAGACTTTAGCTCATATAGTTTAGAAGTTAGAAGGGGTGCGAAAACGGACACACATAGTGATTTTAATAGGGTTCCGTTTTACGGTACGGAACCCTAAAAAGGTCAAATATGGCTTACATTTTTATTAAAATAAAAAATTTAAAGGTAAATTTTGTATGTTTGTGAAAATATCAAACAATTTGCATCTAAATAACAATAAAAATAAACAAAAATAGTAGAATATTTTAACAATACAGTCAGTACAATTGTACTGTCCCAATAGTACTAAATATTCCAAAGAGGTACTAAGAGTATTGAGATTGTGGAATTGTACTAATTTAGTACAATTGTACTGAAAGTGGCCTACAAGTGCAGGTTTTACAAGTCCAGCTTTTAAATATATTGCTACATCTTACGAGTTACGGAAGAATCTTAATTTATACCAAACATAACCTTCTTTTAGCAGTTGTTTACACTTGTAGGGAAGACCGAGGAGGAAAGTAACAGAGGTGGAAAGTAACAACGCTTATAACTTCTAAACCAATGAGCGGACAGACATAGTCCTCAAATAATTTTTAGTCAGTTTTGACCCCTCTAACTCCCCCAAATTATGTTAGGGGTCTACCATAAGCTATATATCTGATACTGACCTTTTGTGCAAAAATTACGTCAAAAGTAAGTTTTTGTCTAAATTTTCAAAATATCATATTTTTTTGATTTTACAGATATTTTAAATATACTTTTCGTTTTTTTGAAGCTTTTTTATTTATCTTTAAGTCGTGCTAGTGCATAATTAAAAAATGCGAAATACTTTTGTGTAATTTTAACTTGTTTTTTGATCATTTTATGATTTTATGATTTTATTTTATATTTTAAAGATTAAATATTGAACTTTTGATTTGAATTTTTAAGAAACGATGCTTTTTAATGGCATTGCTATTCAACGAATACTAAATAGATAAAAAAAACTTGATTTCAAAAAAGTGCAAAAATATCTGCCAATTATGTAGGGGAGTGGGCCCCAAGATGGACAGGGCCCCAAGATGGACATTTCGTATAAAATTTTTGTATAAGATGACAGCGCCTTATGCTTTCTGTCATTTTTGTTGTTTGTATAGACGAATATTTTGATGCACATTTGAAGAAAAAAAACCAGTTGGTTTTTCTTATACACATACCACGTAATTTTGTGTCTAAAAGAGTTTTGTAACAGTTTTTTCTCAAGTTGGTAAAGTTATTTAAATTTATGATTTAGAATGAGTACTGAACGTTATAATATTCTTTATTTATAGTATAATAATATTCTAAAATGATTTTACTAATTCAGTTTTCATATATATATTTTTACTGGGGATTAAAAAATTGTGTCATGTACCCTAAGATGGACAGGCCTAAAATCTCAATGTATTTTTTTGCATATTTTCGATTTTACACTTTTTTCAATAATTTTTTGAGTCAATTAATTAAAATTTTTTATTTTCCACCATAAAATGTGATTTTATCGTTAGAGAATTTATTATATTGATATTTTTCGATATTTTATTACTTTTTACTGTTGAGCTATTAAATTGAAGTTTTTAGAAATTTTATTTCTTGATAAATTCCGTAAAATGATTAAAACTTAGTTTAAGAATTGTTACACGATGTTAATTTTTTATTTCCCGTGAAGAAATTTCCCTATCTAGAACTAGTCTAGACCGGTGACGGTGCACCCTACCGGGGCCTCGTGGGGACCTCATGGGGCCCTGGTTGGGAAAGCGTGAATTCTCTAGATAGGGAATTCTTGTCAGGCCCTAGTCGGGACCGAGACAAAATTTCTACACGGGTTACTACCATTTTCAAAGACTTTTAAGAAGGTGTCCATCTTGGGGCCACTTTTTTTTAGACCGAAAATTTTAACAATTAGAAAAAATGCTTTAAAAAATGTTTATGTTTAAAATAAAATTTTATCTCTGTGGCCATAAGTTACCTTATAAATTGTACTTTCATCCGGTATAAAACATTTTAATATATTTTATTCGGTTTGGATTCTACAGCAATAAATCAATAGGGTGTTCAACTTGGGGCCCTCTCCCCTACAAAATGTAGTTAATATCACTTTGTCTTTTTATATGTTCATAATAAAAATAATTTAAATTAATAGCACTTTTATATATTTGAAATAATGGCCTCAATTTTAAAGTGTTACTTTCCTCCTTCGTGCTGTTACTTTCCACCTTAGTGGTGAGGAGGAAAGTAACAAATAAAAAGCTGATTAAAAAGTCCTGCAGTGAACTATCAAATTATTATTAATGTTTAATTACAATTTTATTCAATAGGTGAAAGTCCAAGCTTTTGATTAACATGTTTACAGAACTTATCCGACAAATAATTTTAATGCTAGTATCAAAAAACTGATTTTTGTTACTTTCCTCCTCGGTCTCCCCTACTGCCAAGCAAATATAAATAGTTCAAAGTATTTATTGATCATTTTTTGATTAATGAAGAATGCATAGAAGTATACACATATAAAAAATATATAAGTTAAACAGTCACAAATTAATACTGATTTATAATAAGGCATCTTATATCAGAACTTTGTTTTTGGACACAATTAGGGGAGAGTCGGGTAGCATCGGCCATCGGGTAGCCGCGGCCCCTGTTTATTTTATGTATAATACCGTATTTTTATCATTGATACAAATTAGAAATGGCGTATAATTTAATTCAACTTATTTTTTTAGTATAGCGACTCCATTATTTCATTTATTTTTTTTATAAAAAACTTCTATATTCTGTAAATTTAACCTTAAAGTGTTCGGACAATTTAAGAAATGAGTGTCGCATTGAACGTCATATAAAAATGATATTATATTTGTATTTTTTTTGTTCGTCTTGTTGTATAATAATAATTTGGAAGGACGTAAAAATTTGTATATTATATTTGTAATTTCTGACACTATTGAATTTATTTTTCAATTGATATCCATAAATGATTCTCTGGCGATTATTTAAGACATAATTTTTTGTTACTTTACTGAGTTATATAATTAAAATAAAAAGTTTTTTTTACTGTGGCCGGACTTACCCGATGAACTTTTGAGGGTTAGTATTTTACTCCTCATATTTGTTCTTATGTATCTCTTAATTAATAAGTTTATTTTATTATTGGAAGCATTTTAAGTGTTGACAAATAGTTTATCTTCACCATGAAACAATTTAATTATTGTTCTTGAAATATTTACACAATTTATTGACCAAAAAGCTTAAGGGGCCGGGGCTGCCCGACTTTCCCCTAATTCTGTAAATCAGATGTTATAAAATTTTCTTGCGATTTCTTTTTTTCTAAACAATATGAGTTTCAAAGCTGTGTTGAAAATTTCGTTCTATCACGTCTACATAAATAACCGTATTGCAAATTGTATAGGGGAGAGTGACCATCAATGTACCGGGTTTTTTTTCAAGGTCATAGTACTTATTTAATTTCACCAATTTCAAGCACTTCTTTGCATCAATATAAAACTACAACACTTCTCTAGGTAATGCACACATATTATACACGATTTATTTTAATTAAATAATAAAATTTAGGATTTTTCTAAACTAACAAGCTATTTTCATTTTCAACAACCTGGGTAGACAATGAACCACCTCTATAAAAACACTAAAAATGTTCAACAATATTAATATTTCAATTTTCACTTTGTAGAAAACTTATTTTCTATCAAATACTATAAAAGATTATTACTTAACACTTTTTAATTGATAATGTATAACATAAATATACCTCAAATTTAAGTTAACTAGCTAAAATGGCATTTTAGTTTTGCTATGTTGATAAAAGTACTGACAAAAATCGCTGTAACATGCTGTACGCATGCCTAGTTTTTTAATCAGGCATACCACTCTGAAAATCGAAAATACACTAAAATTTTAGGTGGTTCATTGTTCCCCGGTACATTGAATCAACATGACATTTGCAACAAAAACGGTTTTTTATAACTTAATCCAATATTCCAAAATCTTTATCTCATTAGAATATTGTAGTTAAGGCCCGGTACAAAATAAATCGTAAGTACATTTATTTTTAAATTGTCTTATTTCAATTAAAAAACCTGTTTGTATTTTAGGTAAATTTTTTCTTCAATGCATCAAAAACAGTTTTTTTCAGTTTTCTCTGTGAAGAATAAATCTACATTTCTCAAATTTATCGACGTAGTGTGTTTACGCAAACCTCATTTATATTTAAAATTAGGAGAATTTTTATTTATTTGTTTCTGAGAAAATTGAAATGGTTCATTGAAAAAACTGGTACATTGATGGCCACTCTCCCCTACATTACTTTATATTTACTTTACATTATGTGCGATTTAAAAATAGGTATTGTGTGTATCTCTGTAATTTTTAAATCTATGTAATTTTTACTTCTTTAATTTGTATTAATTTTTTAATTGACTATCAGTTACTAATAACAATGTTCTTACTTTTTGAATCTGCGAACTGTGCACTGCAAAAACTGCTGTCTTATAAGTGTCTTATTTTAAGACATTTTGGTGTCTAAGACGCATAAAATGTCTCATTTTAAGACACTTATGGCGTCATAGATACAAAAAAAAAACTAAAACGTCTTAAAATAAGTCATTTAGAAGATAGCAGATTCGCAGTGTGTTAACTAAATTGTATTCATACTATCTTGTACCCAATTTATGGTTTCTATAGAACTGCCGGGAAAACTTGTAAAATAATTAAATCAATAAATTTGAAATGTTAAGAAGATGTATAATTAAAATTTTTGATAAAATCGATAAGTTCTAAGTAATGACAATTTTTTTTACAAAAGAAGCATTTTCCTTATTAGTTGTAATTATCGAAATGCTTAATAATTGCAGTAAACTAGAAAAGATTTTCCAAAATTTATTTATAATAAAGTACCCAAGAATAACAAAAATATGTATCCACTAATTTTTGATTTAAAAAAAATTAAACATTTTTCTAAAAACAAGAATTAGGGAAGAAGCGGCTAATTCTGGGCTTTGGCTAAATCGGCACACGATCACTTTTAGAGAAAATAATGTATTCTATAGAAAAAATCAAAAAAGTAAAATTTAAAGTATTTATATCTATTCCAAAACACATGATAAAAAAAATTGCGCATTTTAATGTATAATTTTGATTTTATAAGAAAAAGTTGGTTTTTGCAATTTTTAGGTTATGAGTAATTGAATCAAAAACAGCGAATTAATAAAATATTGTAAATAAAAATTTACACTACCGTCGGAAATTCTTAGTCCGATCGATTGGAGGGGATCGAAAAAACACAACTCAAATAAAACCACGATATCTTGGTTAAAAATTAAGATAGAAACTTGGCTTTTAAAAATTTAGAAAGCTTATTAAATTCTTCTTTAGAATATCTTATTAGTTAAATTTTTTAGAAATTTCAAAGTAATTTTATTAATTGATAAGATAGAAAAAAAAATTCTCGAATTTTTCAATTATCGTTCACGAAGTTAAGTTCGTTGCCTGATGTAGGAAAATTGAAAAAAAAATTGAAATTTATATTTTTCTCTTCGCTCAATTGCCAGCTTTAATTTGAGCCAAGGAAACTTAAAAAATATTGAGTGGTTCATGAGATATGACTAAATTTGTCCGAGCATTTTTTTTCAAGTTTCCTTTGCTCAAATTAAAGAGCTGTCAATTAAACGAAGAAAATAATATAAATTAAAATTTTTTTTTTCTAGCTCATCAACTAATAAAATCACTTTAAAATTTCTGAAAAATTTAACTAAAAGCTATTCTAAATTAGAATTTAATAAGCTTTCCAAATTTTTAAAAGACAAGTTTCTATCTTAATTTTTAACCAAGATACTGTGGTTTTATTTGAGTTGTGTTCTTTTGATCCTCTCCAATCGATCGGACTAACAATTTCCGACGGTAGTGTACATATCTTTAATTAATAACGTACTCAGAAGTATTTTAATTGCTTTAATGTTCGATTCATGATAAAACTTTATAAATTATACATAATTAAAAAAAGGATTCTTTCTAGTCTCTCTAAGAGCGACTAATGTGGCGCACGTTATTTTTAAGGGAAAAAAAAGTAAATATAAAAAATATGTTGCAGAAACTAATAATTTTACTTTAAAAAATACGAAAATAATAAAAGTTCATTTATATTTATTTTTATTATAACAACAATTCTTTAAAATAAATAAGTGATAATCATCATAAATGATAAATTATAAATAATTTTAATGTTAATTAAAACCTATAATTAACAGTTTTCATTAATGTTTAACATAAGTTCTGCTATACAGAAAGTTAGTTGAAATATTAAACTAATAATTTTTACTTACTTCATCAAGAATAATATAAGGATTGTCAAATTAATTAACGATTTTTAATATGTGTGCCTAATTACCCGCCTCTCCCCTCAAAAAATTAATTTTGATTAATTTAAAAAAAATTACTTTCTGACTTCTTTTTATCATTTTTATGAGTGAATAGCTTCATAACATTTTTTAAATTAAAAGTTTTAAAATTATTATAATTATTATAATTATTAATTAAATCTGTTAAAAAATATTTAAAATTTCTTACCAATTTTGTTATTCAATTTTTGATAATTTTTCTTAAACCAATACTTAAAAAATTAGTTTCAAATAATATTTAAAAATCAATTTTTGAGAATTCTTTTAAACATTTTTAGTATAGTTCAATTCGGAATATGTAAGGTTAAAAAATGTTTTTTTTTAAATTCTTTAACTTGAACATTTTTTTGAAAAGTTTGTTTTTAAAAATAAGTAAATGTTTATGTCGATTTTAACTCAAAAATTTTTTTTACATATTTGAATTAAAATAAGTTTTATAAATCTGACTTCGTACAAGTTTAGAAAAATTTTTTGACTTGAAATTTTGAGAACCAAGAGTATAAATTGAACCTTAATCATTTTTACGAAAAAAGAAACTTGTTTTTATACTTTTTGTATTGAACGAACTTGCAATTGCCCGAAATTTAATTGTCCGAATTTGTAATTCTCCGAACTTGCATTTGTCAAAATTTGTAATCCCTCGACCTTGCATTTGTCAGAACTTTTAACTTCCCAAATTTGCGTTTATCGTAAACTTTAGAATCACAGAACTTACATTTACCAAAGCATTTAAATTGACGAAATTGTAATTGTTAAAATAACCCGAACTTGCATTTGTCCCTATGCAAATTCGGTGATTTCAACGTACCGACAAATGCAAGTTCGAGTAATTGAATATTTTGACAAATGCAAGTTTGGTGATTTCAAATTTCAAATTTCGATTAATCTTGCTGATAGAAAATAGTAAAAAATATATAGAATTAAATAACAAAAAAAACACCTAATGGTGGGACGAGAACTGAAAATTATTTAATTATTTATCAGTGGTTTTATAAATTCAAGTAAAACCTCTGGAAGCGGGTATAGGAAATATTTTGCCTGCGGGGTGAGTGGAACCCTGGATCCTCCGAGAATCAAAAGAATGTATAAAAACCATAATTTAAAGCACAAGTTGTATGACGCGATCAATAATAATTCACGCGTATCTTTATAAAATGTGAGTGGATCAGGGTATAAAACTCTTTAGTATGTTCCCTTTCCTCCGTGCTCCATTATATTGAAATTGTACATCCTCTGGTTTATTGAGTAAAAGACGGGTGCAATTTTCCCCTCAGCTTGAGAATTTCAGAGCAAATTTAAAATTATCAAGTTAATGCATCCTCCTCTTATATGCAAGGCATTCGCAGCTCTATCAAATCCATCTTTATGCATCAGCTGATTCAGATGATTAGAATCCTTTTTTGATTCTCATCTTGATAAAATAACTGGTTCAGTGAGTTTTTAAAAATGTTTTTTTAAATTTTAATACTTTCGTAACAAATTTTTATTAGCGTTGTTGCTAATTTACAATTTTACATAATTGGGTAATTTACTTTTTAAATTATTTGTATTAATGTACGCTGTATAATTTATATTAATTTCACAATTCACTGTATTTTTATTTATTAATTAAATAATATTTCTACAGCTTGTATTATCAACAATTATAAATATTATAAAAAATAATTACAATAGTTAATAAATAATGAAACTGATTTAATGTTGAAGAAAATAATTTTAATTTACAAAGTAATTGAAAATAAATTTAAGATTCCGGAAAAAAATTGAAAAGTAGTTACAAAATCAAGAAAATAATTGCAAACTGCTGTTCATAATTGAAATCAAAATAGAAAAAATTTATAAAAAGATGAAAAAAAATTTAAATCACTTAAAACCATTTTATTGTGTTCCATCAAATTTTAAGGTGTTCATAGGTGCCCTATATATGTTGAGCCCTATAATGTTTAATTTTGATTTTGGGCGCTATAATGACCAATGTTTATTTTGAGTCCAACAGTGAACAGCTATATTATTATTTACAAACTTTTTATATTTTAAAAGATTTTCTGTTCAGAAGTGTACAAACATTTTTTATTCTGGATCTTATAAGGCCCAATTTTTATTTCTGATAAAATATGAATCACAGACCTATAATACACCCCTACACTAAGTTTAAATACAATGTATTGGATTTACTGGTTTTTCATTTTTTTGACTTATCTCGGATTCAAATTTATTTTTTTAAATTCTGTCACGTGACGATTTAAAGTTAGTTATTTTTTGCATTTTCGGAATCCAGACGGCTCAAAATAAAAAAGTAGCTTCCCCATGCATTTTTCGGCCACTCTAATTGTACAGACAAAGTCTTGCACAAGTTCTAGAATTATTCTAGTACTAATTTTTACCGTGTTGACATTTCGTCAGGTTGAAATTTTAGTTTCTAGGAAATTAATTAGAGTTGTTAAATTTTTTAATTAATAATTAAATTTTATTTATACAAATGTAGATAGAGTTAAAAATTTTAATAATGCAAATGTTGTTAAAACATTTTTGTCAGAGTATTTAAATCATTTGAATCTACCAGTTTATTAACTATATCAATTAAAAATAAGAATCGATTGAAGTTGCAAACAACATTTTTATAAGAAAACCTTCCTTCTTCATAATTTAGAACTAATATAGGTACCTACAATAATTTAATGTTGAAAATTTTTTCGAAATAGTGTTACAACCGAACGACGGCAAGGATATTTAAACAAAATTCAAATATGACATGCTAGTAACAGGACTGATCAACTAACAATCAGCTAGTTTTTATATTTATTTTATTTAGGGATCGGTGTACACTTTCAGATCTATGGCATCTGTGTTAAATAAATAAACCAAAATAATCCTTTTTATAAAAAGGATCCTTTTTTCCTCGACTTTTAAATAATTTTAACAAACAAAAAAAAATTTGAATTTTTTATAAACAAATTAATTTTTTTTTAATTTAGGGGATTTTTTAAAAACTTTTTTTTTTAAGATACTTGGGAGAAATAAGAAAAGTTTGCAAAAGGTTTTAGAGTGGGCCTGATGATCTTAATGGGTTAAAATGAATTTTTCTTCATCCCCTATCCGAAAGTACACTGAGAAACTAATTTGTTTTGCTGTTTTAGCAACCCATTTGCTGCCTTAGCAATTTATTTGTTATAATAACAAAAAAAGTTGCAGGCCCTATATTAACAATTCAGTTTGCTATCATAGCAATTTAGTTTCTCAGTGTACTTTCGGATAGGGGATGAACAAATATTCATTTTAACCCATTAAGATCATCAGGCCCACTCAGAAACCTTCTGCAAACTTTTCCTATCTCTCCCAAGTATCTTAAAAAAATTTTTTTTTTAAATTAATTTGTTTATAAATTATTGTCATTTTTTTTTGTTTGTTAAAATTATTTAAAAGTCAAGAAAAAAATAAACTTTTTCTCTTCTAGCAAAATTTTTCTATAGTGCACAGTTTTAGAGATATATGTGTTTAAAAATAGGTATATTTTTAAAAACAGAAAATTTTGGAAATTCATAACTCAAAAACCAAACTACCAAAAACAATATAAAAAAATTACGTATTTTTTTTTCTATAAAGAATGAAAAAAAAAACATGTTTGGCCGAATTAAAAATCTGCATGTAAATCTCACGTGGCATCGCCCATATGTTTTTTAAATTATATTTTATGAAATTATTTAATTTTATAAAATTTATTTTTAATTATATTTTATGAAATTGCCTTGGAATCATAACATTTTATGTTTTTTCTTTATCATCAGCTACTTTTTTAGCATAAATAAATGAATTTAAAAATTCAACCCTCAAGTTCGTGTTTTCGAGGAAATGACCATGTAATGATAATCATGTTCTTTATGTAAGCGACTTTAGATTTTTATTAAAAAAGAGCGTTTTCTATCTTTACATGAATTTTAAAGTAGAAAAACATTTGCACATGACGTTTGTAACACTGAACAAAATTTAGCTGACAAATTGAACTACCATTGGGTATGGTTATATATTAGGGTGGCCCAAATAACTTTTTTCGTCGAAAAGGGCATGACACCCCCGGAATTTGTTCCAATGCGAAGAAAAGTGAATACGTATTTTTGGATTTTTCAAAATTTTGATATTAACTGGTGCCGCCGGGCACCTAGATTTTCCCATGTAAAATGCATGGGAAAATTTTCAATTTTCGAAAAATCAAAAATATTTGCAAGGGTTTGACAAAAGTTAACATTAAGTTACTGGATCTTATAGTAGACTCTCTGACGATTAATTTGACCTACATAACTTTTAATTTTGATAAGGCTAACCCGGTATAAAACTACCCCAAAGTTGCCCCCTTTTTAAATTTTTGCACTTGTACTGTACGCACTTTGCCAAAGTAAAATCCATGTTTGACTTCTTTATCAATAGAAATAGTTATTATTATTTATCTCAAGTAATAATTAATGTTTAATTAATTGTTTTATGAATATTTTTAACTATTTGACAATTGTTTAAACAAATTAAATTGTTTAAACAATTAATTTTTCTAAAAAAAACCATACAAATGATTTTTTTATGTATATACATATATATATTTTTTTTATGTTTAAACAAATAAATTAGTTTAAACAATTAATTTTTTTTAAAAAATCATACAAATGACATTTTTTATTTTTTTGTAATATTCTAAAATCATATAAATTTAATTTTCAAAATTCTTGATAGACAATTTTAACGAAAACATTAGAAAAAACATAAAAAAGTCATTTGTATAAATTTTTAGAAAAAATTAATTGTTAAAACTAATGTATTTGTTTAAACATAAAAAATATATATATATATAATTATATATATACATAAAAAAGTCATTTGTATGGTTTTTTAGAAAAAAGAATTGTTTAAACAAATTAATTTGTTTAAACAATTGTCAAATAGTTAAAAATATTCATAAAATAATTAATTAAACATTAATTATTACTTGAGATAAAAAATAATAACTATTTCTATTGATAAAGATGTCAAACATGGATTTTACTTAGGCAAAGTGCGTACAAGTGCAAAAATTTAAAAAGGGCGCAACTTTGGGGTAGTTTTATACCGGGTTAGGGTTATCAAAATTAAAAGTTATATAGGTCAAATTAATCGTCAGAGAGTCTACTATAAGATTCAGTAACTTCATGTTAACTTTTGTCAAACCCTTGCAAATGTTTTTGATTTTCCGAAAATTGAAAATTTTCCCATGCATTTTACATGGGAAAATCTAGGTGCCCGGCGGCACCAGTTAATATCAAAATTTTGAAAAATCCAAAAATACGTATTCACTTTTTTTCGCATTGGAACAAATTCCGAGGGTGTCATGCCCTTTTCGACGAAAAAAATGTTTGCAATGCATTTTTGGGCCACCCTATATATATATCGTCGCTTGAGAGAAGAACTCTGCCATTTCGATAAAGCTCTGAGAACAAAACCAAACTCGCAAGAGCTCTAAAAACTGCGCCATTCTAATTAAGATTTGAAGAAAGTGCCATTTCGAAATTGACAGATTTTGTTTTTAAATTTAGGTTGGCAACGCGAAAGAGTTTCATTAGGTTACATTAGTTACATTAGTTTTCAGAGCTCTTGCAAGTTGGTTTAGTTTTCAGAGCTTTATCGAAATGACAGAGTTCTTCTCCCAAGCGACGATATGTACAAAATAGTTAAAATAATTACTTTTGCAGTTAATATCTAATCACGTTTGTGTTGTTATTTGGAATCTTTTGCGTGTAGTTGAACATTACACTGAGAAAGTTATATAATATGTAATAATTACAAAATTAAAATGTACTCCTCAGACGAAATTACCATATCTGTTATATTTACTAATTAACCATGTCTTTAAGAATATATCTGCTTATTTTACAAAACGTTTTGTAATCTGTCATAAGCTGTTCTATATTCGCATCCAAATTTTTGTTTGGATATTATTACAATATAAGCAGGAAAAAATTAACTTTTAATTGCAGTGATCTGTCATAAAGAGGAACTGAATTATTACAAAACTGAATTATTAAACTCATTTTATAAAGCTGTAAGATTCCTCTATAGGCACAGAGTGCAGTACAGGCAAGATAATTTTACAAAACTGCTTTGTAACGCATCAAGGACGTAACATTAAAGAAGGTAATATTCAGCATCTATCGGCTTCTTCCGGCATCTTTCGTCTTATTAAGCAATTTTTAGCTATAATACATAAGGATTAAACAGCCTTAGAAAACCTTATATACTAGAATATATAACATAATAATAATAATTTGATATGATATGATAATAGAATTCGCCTAAAAACAATACAAAAACCGTTTAACTTTAAATAACTATATCTGAATTTACAGTCGTAGAGACAATAATTAAATTAATTTATAATTAAGTTTATTTTAAAATAAAAACTAAAAGACTTTGTGAATTGCTATTTCACCATCGAGTCTAACATAAAGTTGCAAAGATCAGCAGAATATTTTCTGCTCGCAATACTATAAGGTGGAATAGGTGAACTGTTACTACTCAAAGTTTTGTCAATTCATCAAATTTATGAATCCACTACATTGTTTCCAACCAATCCAAAAACTCCAGCACTAAAATTCCTTGCTCGAAACCTGAGAACACCGAGCTTATAAAATTCCCCTTCAAAATTCGCAGTCTTACTGGTATTTCAAAAGAGAACGGTAGAATTTTCGAGTCTCGCGATTTTTCCTGCCCGTTTGGCCAACGTACTGAGTGCGGTTGAGAAAATAAAATTGGCACGGAAATTGTACCGGACAATTTCGTGCACAGGAAAAAATGTTGTCGAGAGATTCAACTACCATGGGATAGTTGAGTGCGAAACAGTTAAAGTAATGACTTTTTTGTTAATCTAACTGTGTTCGGGTTTTTAATTTTACTACTTTTCTTGCAGTTAAACATTAGTAGTTCAACTTACTACTTTAAGTAGTTAAATTTCAAAGACAACTACAAAATCTCATTTTACCAACTACTTTCTAAGTAGAAACAACTACTTTGGTAGTTATTTTAACTACTTTTTCAAAGTCAATATAATCACAGAAAAAACGATATTCTTATTCTAAGAAACACTTCTTAAATAGGCGCCAAGAATATTTCCCCCTTAAAGTAAGTGGATAATATTCTTACAATATAAGAGTCATATTCTTATTGTAAGAAAACTTCCCACTTAATTTAAGTGGGAAATATTCTTGGCGCCTATTTAAGAAGTGTTTCTTAGAATAAGAATATCGTTTTTTCTGTGAACTTTTTAAATTCAATTGAGGATCTATTGAACTACTCCACGTAGGTAAAAAGTAGTCAAGTTTACTATTTTTTTTTTGAGTGTGCATACCATTAATATAGTGTAAAGTGTCCCCTCCACACTCTAACAAGTGTCTTATTTTGTCCTCACTTTTAAGACATTTTAGGGTGTCTTAATTTTAAACCATTGAGAAAGTGTCTTAAAAATACCTGTAAGACGCTTTCTAAACGTCTTATCTCTCTAAATTTCTTAGAGTGAATATTTCACTCTAATTTAGGAGTGAGATGTATATTCACTCCAGATAGAGTGAAAGTTCACTCTAAAAGAGTGAAATCGCTCACTCTAATGGAAAGAGTGCAGAAATTCACTCCAGTGGTTGGAGTGAATATTCACTCCAAGACTTAGAGTGAAACTTTCACTCTGTTTTGAGTGAACGTAAGCACGTATAATTTATAACGGCAGTTCGTAAGTTTTGTACCAACGAGCGTATAGCATAGTGGTTAGAGCGTTGGGCTTTAGGCCTGGGGGTCGCACGTTCGAGACCCCTCAGCGTCAAATATTTTAATTATATAAGTTTAGCGTTAGTATTAAGTTGTATGTTTTATTTGTAAATATAATATAATAAAATGTTATAAAATAATATAAATAACAAATATCCTTGAGACTAAATAAATACGAAAATACCACAGTACTGACAGAAAGTTATTCAAGAGATTCAATATTTATTTTTATTTATTATTTTTCAAAAATAAGATATTATTCCTTTAAAGTTATGTTATGCAAATTTCCAAAAGCTTTAATTGGAAAGCTTAAAATTGGAGTGGGAAATTTGATCTAAGAGGAATGAGCCGCCATTTTAAATCAGCTGAAAAATTCACTCTAATTAGAGTGAACTCGTCACTCTATCTATAGAGTGAATAAATTCGCTCTTTCAATGAGTGAACATTCACTTCATATGGAGTGGCTCAATTTTCACTCTTGCCTGGAGTGAAATCTCACTCTTTAAGAGTGAGGTTTCACTCTAAGAAATTTAGAGAGTATGTCTTAAAATAAGACACTTATAAGACACCTGTTTTTACAGTGCAATTGTCGTGACAGAACGTATGTATTAAGTTTAACAACTTTTATCATACGGATAAAAGAAAAACAATAAGTTTAGAGAAAGGACTCAGTGAGAATAAAAATCAGACACAGTTTTAATCCATTCTAAACGCAGAGGATTTGAGGAACAATACCTTCTTCCAAAATTTCTAGGGTGGTAGTTTCAGTTTTATTTGGAATATAAACTATTAAACGTCTTAAAGTCTACTAAACGTAAGTTTAATAATACATCGTTCTTATTCCTTACAATTGCTATCTCTTTGAATACAGGCTTAATAAATTTTGAAACCTGGTAAAACAAATCGTTTTCAATTTAGCTACCTTTTTAATATTGAAAAATAAATTAAAGCAAAACATATATTTTGGTGGAGTAACTTCTTTGGTAAAGTATTAAATTAAACGGGTACTGAGTAATTATTCGTAATTCTAATAACCAGCTTTTGTTATTTTCAAATTTAATTTTAATAACTTAATTAAATTCGACCGCACTGAGAAAAATGGAATTAATGGATATTCAAATTTAACATCCATACATTAAAACATAGTATTTAGATATTCAAACTTAATATCCAGATATTAAAATAATTTTTTTTTTAATATCCAGGATGGTAAATTTGAATACCTATCTATTTCTCTCAGTGCGCTCGTAACACTTTTTTAAATTTCTTAAGTACAGCCCCAGTAAAAAATTGTGTACAAACACAATATCGTTACAATCATTTTAGAATATTGTTATACGATCAATAAATAGTAACCTATTCAAAAGAAAAAATTTAAATAACTTTACTAGCTTGAGAATGAACTGCAAGAAAACTTTTTCAGACACAAGATACACGTGATATGTATACAGAAGAAAAATAAACTGTTTTTTTTCTTCAAATGTGTATGAAAAACTTCATTTATACAAACAAACAGCAAACATAACAGAAAGTATAAGGACCATAAGGTGCTGTCACCTTGAACAAAACTTCCCCTACTTTATTTATTCGCTGCTTTTGTTTTTATTATTCATAACCAAAAAACGTCAAAAACTAATTTTTCTTTTAAATCAAAAATATGCATTAAAATGTGCAATTTTTTTTATTATATATTTTGGAATAGAAAAGTGCTTTTAATTCAAATACTTTAACTTATTTTCTAAAATATGTTAATCTTTTTTAATTATCTTGCACTGCATTCTTTGCTATTCCTCTAATACAGATTTTTATCAGTATGCCACAACATCATATTTTAACAAGCGTCAAAGTAAAAGATGTTGTATTAGACGTTATCTTATATTACACAGGCTCATAAATAGAAGGAGAGGTGAAAATGCTCTAATGTAAGTATTAAAGTCATCTGAAACAACAAAATATATAAAGTTTCATTTTTTTAATCCAGATGTAAATAAAAAATGTTAATAATTGTGAAAAATAAAGCTTTTAATTAATTGTGTATGTCTAAAGATTTTTGAAATTCAAAATGACATATCGAATATGGCAGATACTTATAAAAAAACGCTCAGATTCGCTTGGACTTTGTTACTCGTAGGTTTTTGAGGTCGTTGATTACGAATCTGATGTCATATTTTTGTAATTTAAAACAGTGTATCTAATATATGGCCTACTCTTTTTCAAAAAATGCTTAAATTCGCTTAAAAATCGTTACTTTGGGATTTTCGATGCTATTAACTGCAACCGATTTTGTCGCTATTACACTGTAAAAAGAAAATCTTAAATTAAGGCCTGTCTTAAATTTAGCAAGCCCTGCTATATAAATGTTTATGTGTAAATTACTATCTTAATCATGCTGAATATGCAATAATTATAAATTTACCTTTTTAAATTGATTAGTACTTCACGTTTTTATGCAAATTTGAATTTTAAAATTTTTTTTGGCACCGTTTAAAGCAAAAGAAAAATCTTTAAATTCAGCAAGAGCTATCTTAAAAATGTTGCGTCTTAAAATAAGACAGGTTTCCTGTCTTAAAAAAAATACAGGCTTGCCATTTTCATCATCAGCTATATTAGATACGACATTTTGAATTTCGAAAATGTGAAATTAGTTTCGTAACCAAAGAACTTAAAAATCCCTGAGTAACAAGTTTTAAGCAAATCGGATAAATTTTTAAAAATTTGTCCGCCATATTGGATCCGCCATTTTGTATTTCAAAAATCTGACATCGGATTCGTAATCAGCGACCTCAAAAACCGCTGAGTAACGAGTTTTAAGCAAATCGGATGAATTTTTAAAAAATTGTCCGCCATATTGGATCCGCCATTTTGTATTTCAAAAATCCGACATCGGATTCGTAATCAGCGACCTCGAAAACCCCTGAGTAACGAGTTTTAAGCAAATCGGATGAATTTTTAAAAATTTGTCCGCCATATTGGATCCGCCATTTTGTATTTCAAAAATCCGACATCGGATTCGTAATCAGCGACCTCGATAACCCCTGAGTAACGAATTTCATCACAGTTAGAACTTTGCAATTTTATTTTGCCTTTTTTTGGGTTTTTAGGCCATGTAACGTAAAATTCAAATGCCTGTATCTCAATGAAAAAAAATCGGATCGGAATGAACCAAAAAAAATTTGAAAGGGAAATAATAGTACTTTCTTTTAGAATTCGGACCAATGATTAAAAATTTTTTTTGGAGATTCTATGGAGTGTCGAATGTTGCCAAAAACGGCATTTTGCACGCTTTTAGGTTAGAATATCTCAAAATGCTGACGTGATGGCGCAATTTCGCTATCATTTTTGGATTCAGCGTCACAAATTACTTCGGAAATGACTATTCCGGTTTCTGGGTCTGAAATTTGTAGGTCTGTGTAATTAAAATAACATTTTGAAAAAGATAATAAACTACTTTTTGTTGCAGAAAAATATCACAGAACGTTAAGATACCGTAGTGGAATTTTTTAACTTTACATTGTTTTTTATATTAAAAATTAAATTGTGATATACAAAAGCAGAAAAAATAGCATTTTTTTCTTAAGTAGTATGAGATTTTGAAACCACATTATTGTATAAATAAGTTAAAAATACTATAAATAAAAATGTCAACGTGGACAGGCACGTGTCACAGATATCGTTCAATTAAATCTATATTTAAAAAGGATTTCGGTGTATATACAATACAGAAAGTCAACAGTCATTATCAATTTAAATACCTGAAACTGATATGAATGAGATTTACTATACCGATGTGTTACAATTATGAACGAAAATTTAAAATTAAGCAACAAATTTCTTTTCTAAGATGTATTAATAATAAGACTATGGTAAATGCAATTTAATGGTGTTAAATCAGTTTTTTTATTAATAGAATTATTATTTTTTAAAATATGAAAGAGTTCTCTGAATTTCCTTCTATAATAATTAACCTCTATACACAAAATTTTAGTATTTACGAAATGGAAAAAGTCGAACATGAGAATGTTGGACTGAAGCGGAGCTTCTATTATCAAATTTACAATTTCTCTTATGTTGGTTTATTCTTTCCTTAATATACTGCCAGGTCTCACCGATATATATATATATATATATATATATATATATATATATATATTATATATATACAGCACCGCATTCGCATGATATACTGTAGATAACATGATTCCTGTATTTAAATTCTATGCTGTCTTTATTCTTTGAAAAAACACCAAAACGGTCTCTCTTATAACTGAAAACCAGTCTAATACTAAATTCCTAAATAAGTTAATAAAAAAGAATTAACTTTATCCAGTTAACTTAATAATATAATAATTAACTTTATTCAGAATGAACTTTATTCTTTGAATAAAGTTCAAAATAAGAGTTCTATGCTGTCTTTATTCTTTGAAAAAACACCAAAAGGGTCTCTCTCATAACTGAAAATATTTTACAAGTATTAAAAGGCTTTTTTTGAACAGTAATATCAGAAAAGATATGTTGAAATCTGGAATTTGTATATTTTGATAAAGAAGATGGTAGATAGTTGTTTTTTATAATTGATTTAATTTACGGACACTTGTTTTTGTATCTTAACACCAATTTTTCGCAAATCGAACATACTTAAAACGATTATTAACGCTACCAATTGTATCTAGTCATTTCAAAGTTTTTAAAAATCGTACAATTCTGCCCAAGAAGATTGTCAATACACATTGTTCAGTTGCTGGTAAACAGGGTATAATAAATGCAGTAATTGACTACGAAAATAATGCGGAAGATTATAAATGTAACAAAAAATTGTTGCCAAACCTTATATAACAACATTTATCAGGAACAGGTTGATACCATAGCGAACAAATATTTTGTGTATGAAAAGGAATCAATGCTGGAAGCATTTGGTATTGATCGTGTAAAATCCTTGAATGGTAAAGATATGAGAAGACAACAAGAGAATGGTTAATTAATTTTGGACTGTCTTTAATTCCCTTTTACACATTCATTCAAGAATTAAAATCTAACGATATAGGCAAAGGGTGTTACAGACTCTTAGGTAAAGTGTTCATAAACCCGCGAAGAAATGGTCAGTATGGGCAAAATCTAAAGTAGTATGGGGCAAGACACGAACTGACTTTAATCAGACTTGACCAGACAATGGGACAAGTATGGGATCATGCCCAATCCCACACTACTAGTATGGCATCGATTTTTCAATTTAAACAATATCACAAAGAATAATTATGGCAATATGGAAAATTACCAACAATGAATTATCCGTTTGCCATACTAGCAGCATGGGAAATATGAAGTATGGTAACTATCTATATCCTATACTTCAAGTAAGTGATACTAACAAGCAAGGCACTTACCCATATCCTATGCGTCAAGTATGGGAAACTGACAAGTACAGCTGTTATCAATATCCCATTCTCGCAGTATGGGAAATTAAGAAGTATGGTAACTATCCATATCCCATACTTGCAATATGGGGTATCAACAAGCATGGCACTAATCAATATCCCATACGTCAAGTATGGGAAACTGAAAAGTACAGCTGTTATCAGTATCCCATTCTCCTAGTATGGGAAATAAGGAAGTCTGGTGAATTGCCATATCTCTTACTTGAAATTAGGCCCGAATCTAGAATTTTTTTAGAAGGGGCATATATGCCATTTGGCGCCCTTTTCTCCTTAAAATTTTTTTCGATAACCTTTTTTTTTTTTGCTTTACTCAACGACCATTTTGGCGCCCCCTGGTTGGTACAGGGGGAGCACATGCCACCCCTTCCCTTCTCCTCCTAGAGCTGGGCCTGCTTGAAATATGAGGAAATTAAACAGCATGGAATTTATCAATATGCATACTGGAAGTATGATAGACGTGTCGGATATGGATAAGTGCCATACTTGTTGTTAATTTCACAATCTGCAAGTATGCGACATGGATTAGTGCCATGCTAGTTAATATCCCATATTTCAAGTATGGGATATGGATAGTTACCAGACTTCTTAATTTCCCATACTACGAGAATTGGGCATCGATAACAGCTATTCTTTTCAGTTTCCCATACTTGACGTATGGGATATAGATTAGTGCCATGCTTGTTGATACCCCATATTGCAAGTTTGGGATATGGATAGTTACCATACTTCTTAATTTCCCATACTGCGAGAATGGGATATTGATAACAGCTGTACTTGTCAGTTTCCCATACTTGACGTATGGGATATAGATTAGTGCCATGCTTGTTGATATCCCATATTTCAAGTATGGGATATGGATAGTTACCATAATTCTTAATTTCCCATACTGCAAGTATGGCTTATGGCTAATCCATTTTTGTTAATTTCTGACACTGCGAGAATGGGATATCAATAACAGCTGTACTTGTCAGTTTCCCATACTTGACGCATGGGATATGGATAAGTGCCTTGCTTGTTAATATCACTTATTTGAAGTATAGGTTATAGATAGTTACCATACTTCATATTTCCCATGCTGCTAGTATGGCAAATGGATAATTCATTGTTGGTAATTTTCCATATTGCCATAATTATTCTTTATGATATTGTTTAAATTAAAAAATCGATTCCATACTAGTAGTGTGGGATTGGGCATGATCCCATACTTGTCCCATTGTCTGGTCAAGTCTGATTAATGTCAGTTCGTGTCTTGCCCCATACTACTTTAGATTTTGCCCATACTGACCATTTCTTCGCGGGAAAGCACTAGAAAAGAATTTGATTTCGGTTAAATTTCATTCTCTAGAGAAAATATTGAAAAATTGCTCAAGCAAGATGACAACTTTTTGGAGAAAAGAAAAAAATCTGGGTATGGTTGTAATGGGTATGGTATATTAATTTACCCAATGAGAAAATAGTCGAGGTGAAAAAAGTTGCGAAATTGAAGAAAAAGTACTAGTTGTTTTTGATCGAATCACAGAGAAGAACGAAAAAATATATAAAGCAGTTGATCCTGTAACGGGCGATGTATTAGGATTTCTAAGATTTTCAGTACGTGCTTAGCTTAGAAAAAACATTTTTCCAGGCAAAAGAGAATTCCAATTTATTTTCGTACAGCAGTGAGAATAGTCGTTCATACACAACAATCGGGAAATACTTGACTGGAGTTCTCAATTCAAAATTGGGATCTGACATTCGTAGATATGCCCTCTGGCGTCAAAAAGTGAAACTAATTCTGGATAACATTTTATGTCATTTTCAATTATAGCTTTACTATTATTGTTTTTTATTTTATTATTATGGAGGGTGCAACTTTTTCAACACGTGAAAAATCATCGTGCAGAATAAAGTGTTGTGTTAAAGACTGTGGCAGTACAGTAGCAAAGAATTTGGACGTAATTTTCCACAAATTTCCGAAGCCGAAACAGCGCGTTGTAGATGTCAAAAATATATTTAATAATTTTGAAAAAGTGGATCATTTAAAAGCCTGGCAAATTGCAGTAAAAATACATTGTGTGAAGCCTTCCATGAGAGTCTGTTCGCGACATTTTAAAAGAGAAGGTTACGTTCTTCCAGGTGAGTTCAAATTTTTTTATTTTATAGGTTATAATCTTTAAATTCTTTGTGGTATATTAAATAACTTATGGAAATTATGTTCGTTTCTGTATTTTGTAATTAAGCAATGTTTGTTAAGCGATTTTATACCATTGCAGATGTTGCTTCACAGAAGATAATTTTAAAGAAAACTGCTGTTCTTTCTTGTAATTTAAAAAAAAAGTGTACAAGGACTGAGGCGAATGCGGTAAGATCTAAAGCAAGATTAAAAAGACGTGAAAAAAGATCTCAAAGTGATATTTTACAAAAAGATATTCAAAATGAAGGTGAATCAATTGATAAAAATTTAAATATTACTTTATCAGAAGAGATTTTATATGAAACTATTGCTGTGGAAGAAGCTACTCCTTTAGTTAATATTGCTTCATCAGAAAAGATTCTATATGAAAATATTGCTGTGGAAGAAGCTACTCCTTTAGTGAAAGATTGCGGTGTCCAAGTCAATACTTTATTTGAAAATACAAAATTTATTTCATTTTTGAAAACAGATAGCGATTTAAGCAGTTTTACTGGGATTGAATATTTCGACATTTTAAATACTGACATAGTAAAACTGGTTTCTAACGATAAATTTGAAAAGAATTGTTCCCAAATGAATACGAAAGATAGGATTATAATGACATACATAAAATTGAAATTAAATATGACCTATAAATGTTTATCAGTATTGTTTAGCTGTTGTACTGCAAAACATTGCCAACGCATATTTTATGAAACGATAAATATATTAAGTTCCTGTTTAAGCACTGTTATTGATTGGCCGTCAAAAAAAGAAATTTCCAGAAATTTACCAAAATGTTTCGAAGGTTTTGAAAATGTTAGAATGGTATTAGACTGTACGGAAATTTTTATTCAGCGGCCTGCCAATCTTTGTTGCCAAGTTTTAAGCTACTCCCACTACAAAGGCTCTGAGACTTTAAAATTTATGACTGGTGTTACACCCGCTGGTAACATTTGCTATGTTAGCCGAGTTTATGGAGGAAGAGCAAGTGATTCGAGTATTTTTCAACAAAGCGATCTTGTTAATTTATTAGAACCTGGCGATGCCGTAATGGTAGATAAGGGTTTTTTAATCGAAGAAATTTGTGAGAAAAACGGATGGAAATGCATACGCCCACCTTTTTTGAGAGAAAAGGCACAGTTTTCCAAACCACAGTCTATTTTATCGTCAAAAATAGCTGCAGCTCGTGTTCACGTTGAAAGATCTAATCAAAGGATTAAAATGTTCAAGATTTTAGGTTCCAAAATGCCTGCAAATATTTTACCTATTGCAGAAGATATTTTTACAGTCATTTGCGGCACTGTAAATATTTGCGCACCAATTTTGAAAGATAAAAAGTTCATGAACTCTTAATTTTATATTGGGTTGAATCCATTTCAAATCATGCAGACCGACTAACTTCAAGTTGTAGATTTAACTGCCACTGAAATATGTTATTCTTTATGGAAAATAAAGACACTCGTATTTTTTTATTTTTCAAAAAAATTATTTTTAACGAAGTTATGCGCATTTGAATTTTGAACCAGAAAACTCAAAAGAACAGTAAAAAAAATTTGTTTCGCTTGTAATTTTTTGGCTAATGTATATAATCAAATTATTTTTCTTGGGTCTTTTTAGTGGTCTTGTATTCTTCAAAATCCTATTTGAAATTTGTAAAAAGTTTCAAAATTAACGAAATGGGGGGTGATTTTCTGAAAATAAATAAGGTCCATTTTCTCAAAAACCCCAGCTTTTTTTTGTCTCAAAATTTTACCATAAATTCTTACTAATATGACAACTAATTCCCATAAGTTTCAAGCTTGCTAAACCATACTGGCAGCCAGGAGAATTTTTTTTTGAAAAATATTTTTTTACTTGGTTTTGGATTGTTGGAGGGCAAGATTGTTGGAGGGCAAGTTCAAAATTTTCAAATTTCAATTATTTTTTCTTATTTCTTTAATTCTTTTCTCCAATTTTAAGTTATTTTCTTTTTTTTCACATTTCAATTATTTTTTCTTTATTTAAAAAAATTCTGTAATTTTTTCAATTATCACACTTAAATGTCATTTATTTTTTACAACTTATCTTTGTTTGTATCATATTTTAATTATTTTCGTCAAGTTTTAAAATTTAAAAACATTTTTAAATTATTTTCCAAAATTTATTTCCCTCAATTTACAATTCATTATATTTGTTTCATAATTTCAAATAATTTTAACTATTTATCTGACTTTTCAATTATTTCATTATTTAGATTATTTTCTTCAATTTTCAATTACTTTCGTTCTATTTCTTGCTCTTTTTCATAATTATCAAAAAGTTTTTACTTATTTCTCTTTAATTACAACTTGTTGTGTTCAATTTATTTCATTTATTTTCTCTAATTTTTCATTATTTTCTCTTATTTCAATGAACTTCTGAAAGTTTTAAGTATTTTTCTTAAATTTTGTTTAACTTTCCTTTATTTAAAATCTTTTATATAATTTGTTTAATTATTTTCTCAAATTTTAATTATTTTTTTTTAATTTTAATTTATTTATCTCAATTTCTAATCATGTTTTTCAAATTTTCAATTATTTTCTCTAATTTTCCATTACTCAATTTTGTTTTAATTTACTTTTAAGATTCTTAAGTATTTTTCTCAAATTAAAATTATTTTCTTTATTGATTTAATTAATTGAATTTAATGAATTATTTTTGTCATATTTAAAACATTTTTATGATTGTTTAAATTACTTTCCCCAATTTTTAATTGATTTCATTTTTTTTTTTTCAATTAATTTGCCAAATTTGCAATTATATATTTTGTTTAATTTCAATTATTTTTTGCAATTCTTTTTAATTCTAAAATATTATAAATTTTGTCCTAAATAAATATTTATTTGATTTATATTAATTGATTTTTAAACATTATATTTAAAATATTTATTTCTTTTTATTAGATAAATATTACTTACCGATTTGTTATATTTATTATTTTATTTTATAATTTCTAAACTGCATGGAAAACTAATCGCGCGCTTGCGCGCGTTCTATTTTGCTAGTATAAAATAATTTTTTTTATTGCACATTTAACATTTATTTTAAGTGAACTTTGGATATATATTTGATATATGATTTAAAATACGTTTATTTAATTTTTTTAAAATCATGTTTTGCAGCTCGAGCCTGTGGTAATATTAGTTTGAAATTTTGTGAAAATGCTTTTACTTAAATCTATAATTGTTGGTTATAAACAAACTTACTTCAGTTTGATTCGTAACATTTCATTTGTTTTTGAACTTGCCCTCCAACAATCCAAAACCAAGTAAAAAAATATTTTTCAAAAAAAAATTCTCCTGGCTGCCAGTATGGTTTAGCAAGCTTGAAACTTATGGGAATTAGTTGTCATATTAGTAAGAATTTATGGTAAAATTTTGAGACAAAAAAAAAGCTGGGGTTTTTGAGAAAATGGACCTTATTTATTTTCAGAAAATCACCCCCCATTTCGTTAATTTTGAAACTTTTTACAAATTTCAAATAGGATTTTGAAGAATACAAGACCACTAAAAAGACCCAAGAAAAATAATTTGATTATATACATTAGCCAAAAAATTACAAGCGAAACAAATTTTTTTTACTGTTCTTTTGAGTTTTCTGGTTCAAAATTCAAATGCACATAACTTCGTTAAAAATAATTTTTTTGAAAAATAAAAAAATACGAGTGTCTTTATTTTCCATAAAGAATAACATATTTCAGTGGTAGTTAAATCTACAACTTGAAGTTAGTCGGTCTGCATGATTTGAAATGGATTCAACCATTGTATTATATATTTGATTTTACCAAAAAAAAAATAAATAACACTTTCAAAACTTCAACGTATTTGTTTATTTTGACGTTATGAAATATAAAAAATATATATTATTTTTCCTTATTAAAAATAACTCAATAACTTATTTTTTTAATTTTTGGTATCGTAGAACACCTTGAGTTCTTTTAACATTGTAGTAACAAAAGTTTCATTAAAGTTTACTTTTAAAATAAATACATCTTTATCAAACGACGAGTATATCACAAGAGTAGCACGTTTTAAATTAAGAACAGCCATACCTAGCTAAATTTGCCCGTAATACTGATGCTTTTTTTTCAACTTAATGTTTTCTCCTTCCTTAACGAGATATTTTTTAAATAAGCTTTGGACAGTATTATTAATACCTTCCGTTTTTCCAATAAACGGACACTTAATGTCCAATAGCTCCACTGGTTTTTTATCTTTAAATATTACTTCATCCGGTGAGAAGCCTAACCATGGATTTTGTTTAGCTACAACCAAGCCAACTTCAATCACATCTTTACCAGTTTTTTGGATAAAAAATTCACGAGCGAATTTCTCTTCTTTTTTTCCATATTCCGTAAACTGAGATTTAAAATATTTTGGTGTGAATGTGTCACGACTCTTTTTCTCCCAATTTGCTGACTTATTTTTCGTATATGTGTAAAGCTTATAACATATGGATCCAGTTATTCGATATTGACGCTCTTTATGCCAATACGCATATTGTATTTTAGTATTTTCGCATATTTTCAACCAATCTCCTAATAACTTGTTTAGATTATTTATACAGCAGTCTTTTAAAGGGCCAACTTCAAAATTTGTTATAGTTTCCATTAATTCACTTTCTTGGAGTTCGAAAATAACTTTTATTGCCTCTTTCTCTGATTCAGAAACAGTTTCTTCATGAAAAGTAATTTCGTCATGTCTTCCAAACCTGAAAAATATTTTTATTTAAAATAAATAAGAAATTCAAACGAGATTCTTAAGAAATATAAATCTAAAAAATAAACAATTGACTTGCCTGTGTTTAGCAAAAGCACAATTCGGCAAATGCATAATGACCTTATTTTTAATCAAATCTTTTTCTTCTTCTGATAATAATACGTCTGAAGAAAAACTTTTATCCTTTGAATTATTATCTGTCTTTAACACTTTATCGTTTTCAGTAGTTTTTTTGTTTGGTGATGAAGACTCTTCTAAATAATCCTTAGAATTATTATCTATTATCGACAATTCATCGATTTCGGTATTTTGTCTCTCAGGTAAAAAATCATCTGAAGAATTACTGCGAACATGAACGTTTATATCTGGACAAGGAACTTCATTTGTAAGGTTATGAGTCTGTTTATTTTCTTCATTAGATAAACTCGTCCCTTCTTTCATTAATTTAATTTTTTTTTTGGATTAGAAAAGCATTCGTGGCGCATAAAAGGCGCAGATTCCTAAGTCGTTAAAGCACTTTGTTGTGCTTGCTTTTTCCACTGACACGATTTATCAGTACAAGACAAAATCTCCAAATTATCACCTTTTCTGTGGATAAAAATTAAATAAGTATATAACACATTTGACATTTTACTAGTTACTGTCATAATATTCAAACTTTTCTACATTTAATAGATATGAAATGACCACGTCAATTCGAGCACAAATACCCGTGAGGAAAAAATTTCTGGCAAGCCTGAATTCAGAAGTGGGCCTGATTTGGAACTGTCTGATCTGGAAGGCCGAATCTGGTCCAGATCTGGCCTTGATCTGGATAGCTAGAATAGAAATTTGGAAACCTTTGGATTGACCTGATATGGAAGGCCGAATTTGGCTCAGCTCTGGCCCTGATCAGATTTGCCAAAATAAAAATTCGGAAACCCTTGGAATGATCTGATCTGGAAGGCCTAGTCTGGACCAGCTTTGGCCCTGATCAGGTAGACCAGAAATAATTTTCTTTTAAGAAAATCTTTTTTAAAAGTGTTTAAAAAATACTAATTTAACTTTTTTAAGATAAATATAGTTTTCCCAGAAATACAACAAGATAAAACATATAGACTGGACATATAGTAAAAACAATATTTTTAAAATATGTATGTAGAAAAAATAATTTTGAACATAAAGTTATTTATGTATAGCTTGAAGTAATCTAAATAAAAATTTAAATTAAGTCTTCAAAAGTTTTTAATGATTTTAACTCAAAAGTTATAATGGGTCATCTGAATTAGAATGATTTATGTTAATCAGTCTTAAATAATTTTTAAGAAAATAAAAATTGCATTTTTTTTAGTTCAAAATCGTGAAAACTTTATGTTTGTTTAATATCTAATAGGAAACATTAATTTACAAAATTATTAATTAATGTTTATAAAAAAAAAAAAAAACTTTTTTTGGGTTTTTCTTTAATGTAATGCCGAGAAAACGACTTTTTTGTACCTTAAAGTCGATCCGATTCTAAGGGTTATCCAAAAAACTTAAAAATGTTTTTATTTTCATAACATAACAAATTCTAGAAAATTTAGGCAATTTTCAGGAAAAAACCATTAGAATTCTAATTTGGGCCAAGCCTGGTGTAACCAGAAATAAAATTAGTCAAACTAGTCTGGGCCAGGCCTGGCCCAGTTCAGGAAAATTTGTTGATTCTATGGAAAAGACGTTACACTACTGGTCTGGGCCAAGACTAGTTTTGCCAGAACTAGTCTCAGGAAAACTGGTCAGGGCCAGGTCTGGGCCATGTTCAATTTTCCTCGCGGGTAAATACAGAATTTATTACTGTTATGTAAATATTATATAGAATACATATTATAAAAAATTATATCCAAAAAAATAAATATTTTGCATTAAATAAATAAACTTTAGGGATGTTAATAAATAACAATTTTTAAAATTTATGTCAAAAATGAGGTTATGTACTTACTGGTAACAGAATAAAAGTGTCGCAATTACGTGTTTACACTTTTCTCCTAATCCTGCTTTACACGTGCAAACGCATGACGTTATTTTACCATATTTTGTCACAATTCCTTTCCTTTAACTTCGAAGTTTGGAGGCACAAAGCTATAAAGCTTATGACAGTTCCGTCATTCTCTTCGTTTTTACCGCACTTAATAATATGTCCTGCTTGTAAAACTCGTTCACCTTCAATAAAATTTCTTTGAGCTGGATTTGTACCTGCCCAGTCACAAATACTCTCCATAGTTATCAACATTTTTAAAATTTTATTTTGAAACCCATGCAAATGTACTAAAAGTGTTATCTAGAATACGCCATATTGGTTTAGGCCACGCCCCCATGTCAGATCCCAATAGCTGATCCGGAAATGTTTGCTCGTTTAAGGTATAAAAGGATTCTTGATAAAGCGGAACATACAGAAAAAGAAGCAAAGGATATAATTATATTTCAATCTCCGAAACTGAACCAAATCTTTTTCTAGAAAATTTAGCATCTTCTCTTACCAGCTCTTTCCGGTTGAAGAAGCTATATAAATACGTAACTTTTAAAGACTTTTGTGGTCAATAAAGTAATTCGACCTAACTAGAGAGTTTCCAAGAACTTTGTTTCGTGGAGAAAAAAGATTCAGGAAAACTGTCACAAGAATATTTTACTCGACAAGAGAATAATTAAAATTTAATAGATTTATTGCGACATCGACAGTAGAAGAGATTGCCAAAGAATTTACTGGATCGCAATTACCTAAAAAATTAGAGTTAAATGCATTTACTTTGACATCGCCCTTGTCATAGACTTTTAAAGAGTTTATTGGAGAGGTAGATTTGGAAGGTGTCGGTGTTCTATACAAGATGGAGTTTGAAAAACCATGCTTAAGTGCAAATTTACGGAACAGCATTAACGATTTACAAAACGAGGTGGTTCTTCTTCCCAGGAAGAAGGTTTAAAATTAAAAGCAAATTAGAAGTGCCAGAGGAGAATATTGTAATGGTAGAATTGTCTAACATACACGACTACACTTCTAAAGAGCTGATGTTGAAAAATGCAATGGATGAATTAAAGAAACTTAAGAGAAATGATATCTTGCTTTATGATTCAGATTAGTTTTGAAATGTTTTCATTATATATAGCTTTGCAAACATTAATTATTAATTACTATTAGTTTATGTCATGTACACTGCAAAAACGGGTATCTTATTTGAAGATGACACTTCCGTCATCATTTATGAGTCATTTCTTAATGTCCTAGATTATTACCAGATTTTACTATATTTTACTAGATTTTTTACTTCTGTTACGTCATAAATAACGCAAGAACGCAACACACATAAATTATTTAAAATTCAATTGGTGGTTAAACAGTGAGGGTAAGGTGTACAGGTAAATGAATAGAGAGGCATTTGTACATTATATATATAAATATATATATATATCTGAATTTATTGTTTACACAAGGGCTAGTCGACGATAGAGATCTAAAGTGATGAGAAGTTGAGAGAGCGGCGAGAACTGGTGGCAGAGTACGGATAATCTGAAACAGATTATACGTTTAGAAAAGAAATGAGATAGGAGACGAAAGATTAAAATGTTTAAACTTACTTTTATTTTAAATATGAAGAATCTTGGTTAAGTCTCAGGAACCAATGTTGCAAATGGTTGTTGGACCTTGGTTGGCAGCAAACCGGCAATTAGCCGGCTGTGATGAAAAGCCGAGGTGGGGCCGACGTTGGCAGGAAACTAGCAACCAGCCAGCTAAGTTTTAAAGCCGATATTGGGTGAAAACTGGCGAAATACTGGCAACCAGCCAGCTGTGTAGTAAGGCGTTGTTGGCCCGATGTTGGCAGGAAACTGTGAAGTTTCTGGCTCGTTTCCAATGTTGATTCTTGATTCTTATATCGAAGATTGATGGGTAGTTTTTGAAGAGTATTATTAACAAAAATAAACTTCGTAGAAAATTGGCAGCTTGTCAATTAAAGAATCGACGAACAGAGTTTCTGGTTGAATCAGACTTGGTATGAAGAAAGTAGACAAACGTAGCTGGGGTTGAATTAGACTGGTAGGAAGATTTGACAATCAGAGGTTCTGGGGTTGAATTAGACTTGGCAGGTTACTTGTAGAGATTGACGATATTTACAGGTTCCGGGGTTGAATTAAACTGATTTTCTTCATATCCCACAGCACTTTATATAGTCTTTAGTAATCGATAACATTTCGAGACTTTCAGAAAGGTTCTATCGATTACCAGCTTATTATAAAACATCTTACACGTTACCTTCTATGGTATCAAATTTGGGGTGTTTTCTATTTGTACAATCAATACGGAAAGAAGATTTCGAGCAAAACGTTATTGATTCACATTGTTTGTTACCCGTATCCTTATGTGTTATTACTCATGGTAAAAATTTAAGGAACATATATATGAGTCAGAATTATTAAATAATATGTATTTATATAATAATATTATTAAACGTTACATACGTAACACTTCTTTGAGTGAAATAATTCGAGACAACATTACTTCGTTTCAAAAATGTCTTTATGTAAAAACCCTCGCTTTTGCAGTTTGGGTAAAATGAATGAAAAAAATCGTTGTAATATTGCATAAAAAATTAAATGAGGCCGTTTATTAAATATTCAATGAAAGTATTATTTTATTGAAAAATGGTGATATAATTATTTTAAAAAAAATTCTTAACAACTCTCTAAATTTGAATTAGTAAGAATTCAGCCACTGATTTATTTAATTCACTTTAATTCTTCTTTATTTTCTTTTTATATTATTATAAAATTTGATATTTTCTCTACATTTTTAGATGAAGAATACAGCATTTATAAAAAAATCTAATTTGCACGTATTTTTGTTTCAAATACCTCAAAAATGTTAAAAACTAAAAAAATAAAAGAAAAAACTTATTAGAAGAAAAACAAATTATCAAAGACGTTTTAAACATTAACATTAACATTAACATTTTTTTGAAAACGGTGCTCGCTTTTTTAATTATGAAATGCGCACTCGTTTCACTTGTGCTTCGACTAGTTCGTTGAACATTGTGCTCGTCAAAAAACTCGGGTTTTCCACCCTTGGTGCATAATATACTATTTCTGGTTTCCTTGATTTTGTACAGCATTTAGGTAATCAATTATGAAAACAATTTTTTCTTGGCTTCATCTTGTTTGTCATGAGTTGACAACTTCGAAGGTAGTCAATTTTAATTTCTGTTTTTAATTCACTTCTTAATTTAAATTTTGTACGAGTACATTTACGGTTACGTATCTGTAAATATTTGACTCAATTTTCGGTAAAATCTCCCAAACAAATTTCTTCCCTGTCTGCCTAACGGGAAAGTGATGTTTGAATTTTTGGAAGAAAAAATTGGTTTTAAAGGCCCACGTACTTTTGGCTATTTACAAAAATACAAAGTTCTAAGCGTTCCGACGTATTTCAAGAGCGGCAAAAGTCGAACGCGAATTCCACGGGACATTCTGTCGTTTTTCCCTCGTCATAATGTCGGACCACTTTTGCTCTTCTCTCTGGCCAAGGCATTTTGCAGTTATTTAGGTGCATCCCTCTTTGCGTCTCTGACTCGTCTTCAGCATCTTTAGCTTCTCCGGTAGAATCCTGTTCACATCTTACGTAGACAGGAGTTCTTATTGCCCTCCTTTTTTTCACCTGTTGCCTCCTCCTCCACGGTTCATCAGATGATGGGTACCTTTAAGGACGATTCAAGTTGCGCTGCGGTGAATCGTCTTTACAGAAGAGAACGTATTAACATTGTTTTAAAGAAGAGGAGTCTTACACGCTTCACCTTTGGTATTGAGGCAAAAACCCTTGCTCGTCAAAAAATAGTTCCAAGTATACCACTTTCGTAAAACTTGGTTCATAACATTTTTAACTTACTGTTCTTGGGAATGAATTTTCAATGGAAATTTCTGAGTTGTATCGCGATACGCTTTCAAGCCCATTGTTTGACTTTTTCTGTTTCTGCTTCTCCCAGAGAATGGAAATTTTAGCAGATTATGAAATAAACATTAATAAATATGCAAAAAGATGAATCTTCTAATTTTGATGCTTTTTTAGTTCTAGTGTTTCACTCCGTTACGAAAAATTCGTTTCTCGTAATATACGATTTCAGTCGATACCGATCGAAATCGTATTCTTTTATTCTCAAGAGCATTCTACTATTTATTTATTTATTTAATTTCGTATAATATGATCGTATCATTTTTTATCGAGACCGATCGAACTTTTCGTGATGTCATTTTGACAACCGGTGCTTTTTACATGATTAATCAAACTGGAAAATCCAGTGAAAAAAAGCCAAGTAGATAAGTTACTGTAATTAAATTAATCTGTAAACAAATATGAATAAATGCAACTACTCTTATTGTTATACCATTTACGGTAATATAACAAAATTGTTTACGATGTTTTCATAACCTTATTTTTCTTACAATTAGTGATGATCCAGAAAATATTGAAATAGATGTTTCGAATAAAAGATCTGCCAAGAGAAGGAAAAAGGACATCTTAAAAGATGTTTTTGAATATCACCACGATGAAAAAAAAGTTAAATTTGCGAAGTGTAAAATTTGCTATTCAGAAAATAAGTCAATTATAATAAAAATGACTGATGGAAATACGAAAGGTACTACTACTATTCAGGTAACCTTAGTTCCTGTAGAACGTCTTTTTTCGCGATCTTCCTTGTTAATCAGGAAATACAGGAATAGATTGAAATCAGACATTGCTCGAAAACTGTTGTGTATAAACGATTGGACAAAGAAACAAAAATTTTCAAGTTTTAAATGTGTAAAAATATATTAATTCTAAGTATTTGTTAAAAAAAGCTTTAATTCTAATATAAATTTTTTGAACAATTAAAATTTGTACTTGCAAAAATTCTGATTTATGTTTTAATAGAAACATGTAGGGGAGAGGGCCCCAAGTTGGACACCCTTTCGTCTTATTGCTGTAGAATCCAAACCAAATGAAATATATTAAAATGTTTTATACCGGATAAAAGTACAATTTATAAAGTAACTTGTGGCCACAGAGACAAATTTTCTTTTTTAACATAAACATTTTTTAAAGCATTTTTTCTAATTGTTAAAATTTTCGGTCCAAAAAAAGAGTGTCCCCAAGATGGATACCTTCTTAAAAGTCTCTGAAAATTGTAATAAATAAAAAATTAACATCGTGTAACAGTTCTTAAACTAATTTTTAATCATTTTACGGAATTTATCAAGAAATAACCTTTCTAAAAACTTCAATATAATAGCTTAACAGTAAAAAGTAATAAAATATCGAAAAATATCGATCTATCAAATTCTCTAACAATAACATCACATTTTATGGTGGGAAATAAAAAATTTTAATTAATTGTCGCAAAAAATTATTAAAAAAAGTGTAAAATCCAAAATATGCAAATAAATACATTGAGATTTGAGGCCTGTCCATCTTAGGGTACATGACACCATTTTTCAATCCCCAGTAAAAATATATATACGAACACTGAATCAGTATAATCATTTTAGGTTATTATTATACGATAAATAAAGAATATTATAACGTTAAGTATTTATTCTAAATCATAAATTTAAGTAACTTTACCAACTTAAGAAAAAACTGTTACAAAACTTTTTTAGACACAAAATTACGTGGCTTGTGTAGAAGAAAAACCAACTGGTTTTTTTTTCTTCAAATGTGCATCAAAATCTTTGTCTAGACAAACAACAAAATTGACAAAAAGCATAAGGCGCTGTCACCTGAAACAAAAATTTTATGCGAAATGTCCATCTTGGCGCCCAATCCCCTAATCAATAATTTAAAAAAATTCATTTATTTTTTATTATTATTAATTAAATTTATCACATCCATGTTTCAACAAGTAATATGCAGAGGGTTACGTAAGAAAACTTGAAAACAAATTTAAATTTAAATAAAAAAAAAAAAAATAAGTTTTTCATATTAGATGTTAACTTAAAATTTGCGTTAGCGATGTGTACTTATATATTACAGATTTTTCTTAGTGTGGTGAAGGCTTTTTATAATTGATTTTTTTTACGTTTAAAGCACCAAATTTGTGTAGGGAATCACAGAATCGTCATGGTAAAGCCTGTACATATATTTCACAAATAATAAAAAAAAAATTTTCTTTAAAGTAGCATTATTTCAGTGAATATAAATGACAGGAATTCGAAACCGATTGAAAATTATTAATTACTTGTTTAAAAAAAAAAACAGTATTCATTATGCGTCATGGTGAAGCCTTTTGAACGTCTTTAATTGAATTTGTGGTTTAAACAAGAGTACAATGAAAAGAATTTTAGTAATTATGTCCAAATAAAACTAAACAAATAAAAGTTACTTTAACTGTCATAATTTTAATACGTTTAACATTAATTACTTTATAAATTTTCATAAATTTCTATAAATTGATTGCAACTGCTTTGCAAAATTTAAATTATATGTTAATAAATTACAATAAATGTTTTTAAAATAATTTATAAAATTACAACATATATTTGTATAAATTACCACTGAAATTTCCATAAATTTCAAAAATGATTTTTTAAAATTTTCTTTTATTTACTATAAATTATCACAAAATTTTTATAAATTAGGGACCGTCCATAAATTACGTATAAGTGATTTTTCTCAGATTTTTACCCATGCACCCACGTCTGTAAGGCTCCGTAAGATTTTTATCCACCCACCCACCCTATCTTACGTAATTTTTTGCTTATGTATTTTTTTAATAGAATTTTTTCTTAACATTGCAAAAAATTGCTTAATTAATGTAGGCATCACAGACAGTCACCTTTTCACCCTTTTTCACCTTTTTTTCAATTTTGTCACCTTTTTCAGCTCTTTGGGGTCAAAAATATATAATTTTTTTGTAAATATTTCGAAGTATGTTCATAAAATTCAGATTCAATGTTTGAATTTTTTCTTCAATTCTGAATTAATTTCTTCTAATTTTATTTCCTTTTTTCAATTAATTTCTTAATTATTACAAAACTTCTTGCCTTTTCTCAATTATTTTTTTTATTATTAATAAGTTTCTTTAATTTTAAATTCAATTGTTAAATTTTTTTCTTCAATTTACAATTCTCGGTGTTTTAAATTACTTTTTTCTATTCTCAATTATATTCTTTAAATTTTAATTCCATTCTTTAATTTTCAATGATTTTCTTCAATTTTCAACTTTCTATTATTTTGTTGAATGGTAATTATTTATTTATATTTTCAATCCAGTTGTTAAATTTGCAATTATTTCCAACAATTATTCATATAACTTTCTTAATTTTTCAATTTAAAATTATTTTCTGTTTTAATAATTCTTGTTCAATTTTTTAAATTATTTTTTTCCATTGTCTATTAATCTTGACAATTTTTAAATTTTGTTTTCAATTGTCAATTATTTTTGACATTTTTTAATATTCTTTTTAATTTTTCATTATTCTCGTCATTTTTTAATTATTTCATTCAATTATTAATTATTTTTCGAAATTTTCAATAATTTTCTATAATTTTTTCAATTTTCAATTATTCTCTTAAAATTTTATAATTATTCTTTAATATTTTTAATTATTTTGTTTGTTTTTGTATTAATCTAGCACTTTTTCAATTTTGTTTTCATTTGCCAATTATTTTCATCGGTTTGTAATTTTTTTTTTTCAATTATTGATTATTTTTTAAAATTTTAATTTAATTCTTACACTTTTTAATTATTTTCTTCAATTTTTTGTTATTTTCTTTAATTTTCAATTATTATCTTATATTTTTTAAATATTTTTTTCTTTCATTTTTTGTCACCTTTTCCAGGGAAAAAATTCAGCTTTTAACCTTTTATAAAGATAAAGAGTACTGTGATGCATGTATAAAAAAAATAATTTTTAAAATATTATTTAATAAATAAATGTTTGGTGTTTTTTACATAGCGTGAAAATTTCAAAAATTTATTGCGTAAAAATAAGAAATATATCTTACGTAAGGAATTTGTTTAACCAGGTACCCACCTATGTAAGTTAGCATAGAAAAATTTTTTACCCACCCCCCTACCCAAAAGACCTTACGTAATTTATGGACGTTTCTTAATTTTGTTTTTCTTTTTTTTTTGTAATTCTTTCTTCCAGAATTTTCAATTTTTCTTTAATTTTAAATCTTTTTTTTACAATTACTTAAATTATCTTTTTTGTTATTTATTGTTACTTTTTATGCTCTTACTTTTTCTTTCTTTTATTTTATTTCTAATTAATTTGTATTAAGAAATTAACAAATTATTACTTAATTTGTCCATCTTAATTTGTATTATGTTTTTCTTGAAATTTCTTAATTTTGTTTATTTTCTGCTTTCCTAACTTGTAAATTTTCATTTTCTTTTTCTTTCTTTAGTTTAACTTAATATTTCCTTTTTTCTTTATTCTTTGTTCATTCGTTCTTGGTTTTTTAAAATTATTTTCTTTAGTTTTTCTCAGTTCTTCTTTTTTCCTTTTTTTACTTTTCTCTTTGTAGGGGAGAGTGGGGCAAAACCGCTAGGTTTAAATTTATTGATGCACAAATTTTTAACTATACATTCAATTGGACTAATTTTTGTTTGTTACACGACTAAAACTAACCAGTAACAGATTTTAATAGTCGTTATTACATTTATCATAATCATAATTACAGTATTTAATTGTATTTAAAAAGATTTAAATTAGCGGATTTGCTCCAACTGTTAGGGCAAAAACGTTGTTGCTAAATATTATTATTCCAATGTAATAAATGATCTAAAATTTATACTATAATTAACATTTATTGGTGCAGTAATTATAAAACATAAATATTTTACAGATTTTTAAAGAGATTTAATCCATTATATTGAAAATAATGACGACTTGTATTTTTAACCTCATATTTTATATTTAATTATGTTTTTTATTTTGTTTCAAAATCTATTTTATCGACTGTACAAAAATATAGAGTGTTATTTAAATAACCACGCAAAAATATGATTAAATAATAATGCTTATTTAATATTTTAAATTCATAATTTTTTTTTCAAATTAGAAGTAAATGATAATAAATAATTTAATGATTCAATAATAATAATAATAATAATAACAATAAATTTGATAGCCACAAATACTTATTTGTTTTGATAAAAAAATGCAGGTTGAGAGTTGATTAACATGAAGTTTGCAACATTTAAAATTATATTATAATGCAGTTTTTAATATTCAATTGTTTTTTATGCAATATTTTCTAAGCGTCTTTACCTCAAACGAGAAACCTTTTTTTAATTTAAACTATTAAATTAAGCCCCGCTTAAGATGAACAAAAACATGAGGTTTTAGTGCACACAGTTAAAAATTTTATGTAAAAAACGGTCCACACATTCCTTGCGTTAAATTTAACACAAAGATTGTGTTAATTTAACATGAAGATTGTGTTAACTTAACATGAAGATCGTTAAATTAACATATAGTTTGTGCTATTTTAACACAAAGTTTGAGTTGACTGTTTCGGACATTTAATTTGTGTTAAATTTACACAAAATTTTTAAGGTAGTAAGATTTTTTTTCATTACTATTTTTAACACAAAAAGCCAACTTCTAACTTTATTATATTACACAAATTAATTCGGAATCAGAATTTGGAATCTGGAATGTGGAATTCAAAATTTGGAATCTGGAATTTGGAATCTAGAATTTGGAATCTAGAATCTGGAAAAATTACAAACGCTAAAAAATTAAAATTAGATTAAAAAAACAAATTTTTTAAACAGATTACTAATATCTATAAAAAATTACAAAACAATTAGAAGTGGAATAAAAGAAACAAATTTTATAAACGGATTGCCATCTATTGAATCTTTTTAAACCGGATTTTATCATTTTATTTATCATACATGACCGGACAATATTAAAGTACTGTCAGTGACTTCGAAGAGTTGTTTTTGCCTATGGGGATCAATTGATTATAAATTAAGTTCTTAGGGACGTCAGTATCGATCAAAATCAGGTGGCTGTACGAATTTAAACAAAGATCTGCAGAAGAAAAGTTGTCGTGAATGAAAAAAGGAATTGGATACATAGAAATGGAGCTTATAACTGCATTAAATCAAAATCACATATGAATAATAAAAACTAATTGGTAAATGAATGCGTGTTTTTAGAAAATGCCCCTTGCTCTGTAGTCAATATTCGTAAAACAAAAGAAATCCTGAGGGTCTTACCTCCACAAACTCGTGTATAATAAAGTAGTGAATAAATTGGAAATGAATATATTTGAATAAATTTCTTTCTGTAATAAGATTTAGATAATACTTTAGTAAATTTATTTTCCAAGATTCTCTAAAATTTTCTCTATTATTGGTAAAGATAAATTTGCACACATTTGTCCCTAATATATTTTCAAAATTGGAACGCATTAAAGTAAATTGAAAATAATTACACAATTTTTTAACACTGACATACATTTCTCAATAATGAGTAATTTCTTGCTGAGCAAAACAAGTTTACACTTTCATTAAAATTGTGAGATTAGGCTTTAGCAGTGAGAATTGCAAAATGGTCTTGTTACAAAAAACATTAAATAAGTTGAGCGAAGATTGAGAAACCCGCATTTGTTGGATCTGGACCTTGAATTCTAATTCATGGTCGAGAAATACCAGTTTTTCCTCCTGACAATTCATTCAAGATGAACTGCACTTGATCCAGATCCACGACAACTTGACATGTCTTATTTTTATACACACATATTACAGTAAATAAGAAAGTTTTGTGAGTAGACACCAAACAGACACTCACCTTTTCTTAGAATAACTAACTGAATTCCAAGAAAGTGTAGCACGTCCAGCAACAGGCTAAATTATCGCATATTTTAACCCTTTTATTCACATTTTTTGTTCTGCAAATCTAAGTCCTGGTTGATTTGTAATATTACTTATTCTTTTTTCTTATTGTAGAGTACAAAATTTGCTGTTTATAGCTGTACGGAACAAATAACTGCATTTTTAGTAAAAATATAAAAAATTTTGGTTTATTGGATTAACAATTTTAATTTATAAATACAGTGATAAAAAGTGGTTAAAAATTAAGTATTTTAACAAGTATTTTTTTGTCATTTTCCAGAAAAAAAATAAAAGCCTTTTTCCCTACTGCACAAAAAAAAAACTATTAAAAAACTTTGAAACATCCAAAATACTATAACAAAAAAAAAAATAAAATAATAATAAAGAGTTTACAGAAAAGACGTAAAAATACTAGATAAATAAAAAAAAAACACAAATTATTAAAAATATATTATTATAAACGCAAAAATCAAAAAAGTTTGAATAATCTACTTTAAAATAAGGAAATTAAAAACTAAAAGAAAGAGAAAAAAGATAATTGAAAAGCTTACAAAAAATATAAATTTTTTTTAAAAATTTAGAAGGTAAGAAAATTATTTTAAAAAATAGGTGGAAAATGAAGAAATATGGTTATATAATGTCTTCAAATCTTGACCAGTTTTAGAAAAATTGCATAAATTGTTTTAATTTTCAATCAAGACATCGCGCGATAATACTACAAAAAATTGTAAAATTTAAAAAACTAAGAATTAAAACTACAAAAGAATAAAAAGAACATTTTTTTTAAAAATTAAGACATTTAAGGATATACGTTTTGTCAAATTAAAAAAGTAGATATGAAAATCTATGAAAAAAACGTTAAAAAATTTTACTAATGAGAAAAGATATTGAAAAAATTGTTTTAAAAATTATGGAAAAAAGAAGAAATGTATGTCTTTTAAAAGTGAAAAATTAAATAAAAAGAAATTAACAATAAGAACAATAATTTTCAAAAATAAAAAAACGATGCTAAAATAAAAAATTCATTGTAAGATCAAATTAACATAAAATGAAACACAGAAGAAGAGTCTTAAAAAAAAATATTATAAAAAGTAATAAATTATAAAAAAAATACAGAAAAGTATAGTAAAATATATATACCAAATAAATATTTTGAAAAATTAGAAATTATAAAACAAAAATTACCGAAGTTATTAAAACTTTAAAAAGTGATTAACAAAATTATGAGAGAATGAATAAATCAAAGGAAAATTAAAGAAATTTAAGATTCGTCAGAAAGTTTCAAGGAACAGAAAAAACTAAGAACATCAAATAAAAAATAATAAAGCAATATTTTGAAAAATAAAAAAAAATTTATTTTAATAAAAAATGAAAAAAAACACCATAGTACCACAAAATTATGTAAGAACTTAAAAATTAAAAAAAATTTTAAATTATAAAAATTGTGGAAAATTTAAGAAAAACAATAGAAATCAGTAAGAATAAAATAAATAAGAAAATTAGAAAAAAACCGCTGTCAAATAAATTGTATCTCAAGTACAACACACACATACACACATGGACATTTTTTCTAAACATAATTTTAGGCATCTTGGGGTCGAAATATATAGAGATATTTAAAAAAATTGTAATTGAAGATTTGGGGGTAAATATTATTTTCTCTAGGAAAAAGCAAGAAGTTAAAAGTTTAAAAGAAAAATGAAAAATTCCTTTAAAAATAACAATTTTTAGAAAATTATTCCTAAAGTTAAAAAAAAATTTTAAAAAAATTAGGAAATCTCCAAAAGGTAAAAATTTAAAACATTGTACGTTTGCATGAAAAGGTCCCACTTTGTCGCTTTTATTTTCCGGGATATTCGCATTTTCCTAAAAAAGGTTCAGATTTTTGAATTTTTTTTTTATTTCTCAAAAACAAACTACGTAATGTTCCACGTTCAATTATTATGCATTTATTATAACTTTATCATAATTAAAAACAGAAAAATTTTTTTTTATCCCACAGGCACAAAAATGGCGCTTTTAGATGCCTGCAGGCAGGGTCTAAACGCATTCATTTGTTCGGCCGTGTGAAAATGGAGTCCATTTTTTCCCTAGGGAAAAAATGAACAGCTGATCCATGCATTTTTTTCACCTTAGGGGAAAAATGGACGCCATTTTCATACGGTCAAAGAAATGAACGCATTTCGACCCTAACCTACAAGCATTTAAAAGCACCTCTTTTGTGCCTTTGGAATAAAAAGTATCGTAAGCAACACGAGTTTAAAGTCAGTCCAATTTGTTTACAATGATGTTTGTGTACTCGATTTGTCTCGGGCTTCGCCCTCGACTGTCACTCGTACACAAACATCAGCGTAAACAAATGGCTGCCTTTAACCCCTTGTTGCTTAATATACTATTTTTTAATTTTTAAAATGCAGGGCGCTAATGGTGAACTTGAACTTTAAACTCGTTTTTCTCAAAACTAGGGGTTTCTAACTTCTAACTTTGAATGCTTGTAACTTTGTGAATTTTTCACCTAAAAAGATTCAAAACCTCGCAAAATGTTTGAAATTTAAGAAAAAATATGTCCATATAGATAAGTCTAATAGTGCCAAATTGGACCCATTTCACGCGGACGTAGACAAATATATTTTTAAAACAACTCTCATAACAGTAAAATTTTATGTTTAAATCGCGAAATCGATAAAATTGTTTTGGATTAAATTGAGCTGCAACGCTCTTTTTTTTATACCAAATTGAATTTAAATAATCTGAAATTTGATTAAAACAAGCGCGCTGCAGATTATTTTAATACATATAATTTTTCAGTGATGCGAAAAATAAACAAAACGTTTATAAAATTGAATAAATTTACAAAAAACGAGTGAATTTAAGAAAATTTATAAAATTGAAGAAAAAATGGTAAATAATTAAAGTAAAATAAAATGAAATGCAAAAGAATTAAATTTTTAATAACACTAGTTTACAAAAAAAAAAAAATTTATGTACATACAATGTCACTATTTTTTTCATATGCACTAAGCTTCTCGTTACTTAAAAATGACATTAAGAAATTTTTCTATGAATAGGTTTTCGAAATATGAATTTTTTAAATTTTTTTCGGAGGTTTAAATTTCAATTACACTAGTGTACAGCCAAAATGTAAATTTAATGCCACTATTTTTTTTATGTACTATGGTTCTCTAAACTTAAAAATGACATTAAGAAATTTTTCTATGAATAGGTTTCCGAAATATGAATTTTTTTTAATTTTTTTACGTTTTTTTCGGAGGTGACTTCACGTTTTAGGCCGTATCTCGAGTTACAGACGTCCGATTAAGTTTTTCTAGGTGTCAAATTAAAGGTAATCAAATTCCAAACAATCGCTTTTAACATTATTTTTTAATCGGTTAAATATTTTAAGTGATATAGTCCAAAAAAAAATAGAAAATTTGAGTTTTTGGCCCAAAATCTGAAAAACAAATTCATTCTACCGCCATGCAAAAATAGAAAACGTCAAATTATGTCCAGTTTTAAATTTTTTACATATATGGCTCACTTTTAGGAAGAAAAAAATGTATGGATGAAAAAAATCTATGGGTAATTATTGAAGTTATAAGCCAGGGTACTGAAATTCTCGTTTTACGCCATTTCGGTATTTTACCTCCTTTTATAGTGATTATGTTGATTAATTTAATGAATACAATATCTAATTAGAAAATGGACTTTTTTCACAGATTTCAAATAATTTTCAGTGCTTTACTAATTCAAATTTGACTGAAAATTTTTTGGAGTTTTTGACAAAAATTTCTGAAGAGGCATAAATTGATTAAAATCTGATTTTTTGACAAGTTGAATCAGATGCGCAGAGGTTCAATTTTTGTTGAATTTTGTTCGTTAATAGATGAAAAAGTTTGAAATAAGATATAGAAATATGAAAAAGAAATGATATTTGACTGAAAATTTTTTTGGAGTTTTTGACAAAAATTTCTGGAGAGGCATAAATTGATTAAAATCTGCTTCTTTGACAAGTTGAATTAGATGCGTAGTGGTTCAATTTTTGTTAAATTTTGTTCGTTAATAGATGAAAAAGTTTGAAATTAGCTATCGAAATATGAAAAATAAATGATATTTGACTGAAAAATTTTTTGGAGTTTTTGACAAAAATTTCTGAAGAGGCATAAATTGATTAAAATATGCTTTTTTGACAAGTTGAAACAGATTTGTTGAATTTTGTTCGTTAATAGATGAAAAAGTTTGAAATTAGATATAGAAATATAAAATTAATTATTTTTTTTTTAAAATATGTCCGCAGCAGCCCTCAGACGAAAGTCAATGGTTTTTCTCCTTATAAATTAAATAAGAATCAATTTTCTTTGATTTCCCATTAAAGAAAAATATTCTTAACTACTTTGTGTAATATAATACAATTTATGCTTTTCAAAACTTTGCGCGTCTGATTCAACTTGTCAAAGAAGCAGATTTTAATCAATTTATGCTTCTCCAGTTGTCAAAAACTCCAAAAAATTTTTTAGTCAAATATCGATTATTTTTTATATTTCTATATCTAATTTCAAACTTTTTTATCTAATAACAAACAAAATTAAAAAAGAATTGAACCTCTGCGCATCTGACTCAACTTGTCAAAGAAGCAGATTTTAATCAATTTATGCCTCTCCAGAAATTTTTGTCAAAAACTCCAAAAAATTTTTCAGTCAAATATGAATTATTTTTTATATTTCTATATCTAATTTCAAACTTTTTCATCTAATAACGAACAAAATTAAAAAAGAATTGAACCTCTGCGCATCTAATTCAACTTGTCAAAGAAGCAGATTTTAATCAATTTATGCCTCTTCAGAAATTTTTGTCAAAAACTCAAAAAAAATTTTCAGTCAAATATCATTTATTTTTTTTATTTCTATATCTAATTTTAAACTTTTTCATCTATTAACGAACAAAATTCAACAAAAATTGAACCTCTGCGCATCTGATTCAACTTGTCAAAAAAGCAGATTTTAATCAATTTATGCCTCTTCAGAAATTTTTGTCAAAAACTCCAAAAAATTTTTCAGTCAAATTTGAATTAGTAAAGCACTGAAAATTATTTGAAATCTGTGAAAAAAGTCCATTTTCTAATTAGATATTGTATTCATTAAATTAATAAACATAATCACTATAAAATGAGGTAAAATACCGAAATGGCGTAAAACGAGAATTTCTGTACCCTGGCTTATAACTTCAATAATTACTCATTAGGGTGGCCCAAATAACTTTTTTCGTCGAAAAGGGCATGACACCCCCGGAATTTGTTCCAATGCGAAAAAAAGTAAATACGTATTTTTGGATTTTTCAAAATTTTGATATTAACTGGTGCCGCCGGGCACCTAGATTTTCCCATGTAAAATGCATGGGAAAATTTTCAATTTTCGAAAAATCAAAAACATTTGCAAGGGTTTGACAAAAGTTAACATGAAGTTACTGGATCTTATAGTAGACTCTCTGACGATTAATTTGACCTATATAACTTTTAATTTTGATAACCCTAACCCGGTAATAAAATCATAAATTTAATTTTCAAAATTTTTGATAGACAATTTTAACGAAAACATTAGAAAAAACATAAAAAAGTCATTTGTATAATTTTTTAGAAAAAATTAATTGTTAAAACTAATTTATTTGATTAAACATAAAAATATATATATATACAATTATACATATATATACATAAAAAAGTCATTTGTATGGTTTTTTAGAAAAAATAATTGTTTAAACAAATTAATTTGTTTAAACAATTGTCAAATAGTTAAAAATATTCATAAAATAATTAATTAAACATTAATTATTACTTGAGATAAAAAATAATAACTATTTCTATTGATAAAGATGTCAAACATGGATTTTACTTAGGCAAAGTGCGTACAAGTGCAAAAATTTAAAAAGGGCGCAACTTTGGGGTAGTTTTATACCGGGTTAGGGTTATCAAAATTAAAAGTTATATAGGTCAAATTAATCGTCAGAGAGTCTACTATAAGATCCAGTAACTTCATGTTAACTTTTGTCAAACCCTTGCAAATGTTTTTGATTTTCCGAAAATTGAAAATTTTCCCATGCATTTTACATGGGAAAATCTAGGTGCCCGGCGGCACCAGTTAATATCAAAATTTTGAAAAATCCAAAAATACGTATTCACTTTTTTTCGCATTGGAACAAATTCCGGGGGTGTCATGCATTTTTCGACGAAAAAAATTTTTGCAATGCATTTTTGGGCCACCCTATTACCCATAGATTGTTTTCATCCATAAATTTTTTTCTTCTTAAAAGTGAGCCATATTGTATATAAAAAACTTAAAACTGGACATAATTTGACGTTTTCTATTTTTGCATGGCGGTAGAATGAATTTGTTTTTCAGATTTTGGGCCAAAAACTCAAATTTTCTATTTTTTTTTGGACTATATCACTTAAAATATTTAACCGATTAAAAAATAATGTTAAAAGCGATTGTTTGGAATTTGATTACCTTTAATTTGACACCTAGAAAAACTTAATCGGACGTCTGTAACTCGAGATACGGCCTAAAACGTGAAGTCACCTCCGAAAAAAACGTAAAAAAATTTAAAAAAATTCATATTTCGGAAACCTATTCATAGAAAAATTTCTTAATGTCATTTTTAAGTTTAGAGAACCATAGTACATAAAAAAAATAGTGGCATTAAATGTACATTTTGGCTGTGCACTAGTGTAATTGAAATTTAAATTAATTAAAATTCAGAAGTTTGATTTAATTGGCGTTTGGGATTTATTTTAATTAGAATTATAAAAAATGTAATATTATTTTTGACCTTTTTTCTGCCCAAGATTTTTAGATCGCACTTTAACGATTTTAAATTTATACTTTTTGAAGTTAGTGGGGAATGCAAGGTTGAAATTTTCAGGACTCATCTATGAATTTTCGGAATTTCTTAAAAATTCACAGATTGTTTTAAGAATTCCCAGATCTGTTTACAACACTGCTAAAACAGGTGTCTTAAATTGTTAAAAAATGTCTTAAAATAAGACATTTTTCGTGTCTTAGACACCAAAAGTATCTTAATTTAAGACATTTTTGGCCAATTTAAGACATCATGTTTTTGCAGGGAAGTTAACGTCTTCCTGATTCTTTTGCGATATATTAAATTCTTGGAATTTTTTAGGGACCCCCGGATCGCTAGACACTCTGGTTATAGTGATTTTGGTTTAAATTTGAAATTGTACTTATTTGTTTATAATGCTAGTCGTATTTATCTTTTTTTTAATATTATAATAAATATTAATACTTCAATTAACACAATTTTATTATTAAACAAGTGTACATTTATAACTAACTATTAATTGTTCTAAATGGATAGATTAATTAAATTATATTTCTTAATTTATATTTATAATTTATAAATTATAAATAATTCACAACAACTGCGCGCTAATAACATAATAATTGTAACAACAGAAACTTTTTTGCATAGAATATAAAATTCACTTATGAAATAAACAAACTTATCGCAAACTATAGAAAAATATTTTGAGCTAAAAATATTTACATTTGAGCCTTACTTTATACATTTTGAAACAATTTCTCTTTTCAGTAAAAAAAAAAAAAACAATTTCTTTACGTCTCTTATTTAATTTATTTTTTTTACAGGAAATAAACCTTTTATATGGTAAAAAATAGTTTTTTCATTGAAGTACATACATTTTAGATGAGTGAACATGAAGATATCAATTTAATGAATAAATACAAAAACAAACAAATATTGTTGAGAAAGAGATATATATCACACAATATTTTCGTTTATAAATCAAGTAAATATATCTTCTAAATGCTTATTTAATATTCATGTTTTTTATTTTATCTAATGAATTTCTTTCGCAATTGCGTCTAGTATTCGCTGAAACTTTTCAGGTCCAAGACCTAAAAAGGTCCTTTCTTGAGGAGCAAGACCAAAAGATCTTCGTCTTCTTCTCAAGAAATCGTCATCCTCGTCGGAAGTTGTTGCTGGATTCACCTTGGCGTAATAAAGTGCCGCAAAACCACTGTATATTAACAGAGCAGCGGTGGCAAGCTGTCGACAAAGGCATTAAATCTTGATTAGGTTCTTTTTCCCATAAATGTTATTATTTATATGAAGCAAAAAATGTATATTCATCTTCTCGTTGTAAATGAGTAGAAAGAGTATCATTTACACATACAATTGTCTTTAAATTTCCTTTTATTTTTGTTTCATTTGTAATAACTGACGTAAAAAAAAATAATATAATTAGTTGAATATATGTGACGCTCCGCGAGAGAAGGGACCTATCGCTGAAAAAGCAAACTTTAAAGGATGGACGGGCAAAGAGAAGAAAGAAAAATCGAGACGCTTAACATACCCATGTTTAAAGCTTTATAACAAGAAAATTAATAGCAGGAATCTAATTTTGATTTTTGGAACTTAAAAAGCAACTCAAAAACTATCAATTACCATAAAAAAATCAAAATAATTAATTGTTGTTTTCACGGGACGGTCGTTCAAAGAAAAACCAAAAAATGCGATATACTCAGTACGCTTAAGTTTAAAGCATTTTAACAAAAAGTGTAATTAAAAAAAAAAGAATTTTGAATCAAGGAAGTGAAAGAACAACTAAAAAGTTATCTTTTAGCTTAAAAAAATAAAAATTGATTTTTTCCGTGAAAGGTCCATTCTCTCGCGGAGCGTCACATATACGTACCTACAATGTGTAATACCTGTGAAAAATGAATGTGGGAAATGAATTGTATGAATTTGCTGTCATCAGCTGTTCTCTGACTATAATACCTATTATAATTTTTTAATTTATTCAATTTAATTTATTCAAATATACGGGACCAGCCCTTTCGTACAAAGTACATAATATGTGACACTTCCCTACCAGCAGTAGATATTACACTTGATAAAAATAATTTTAAAAAAATGAAAGAAAAATTATTAATTACTATAAAAATGATAAAATATTATAATTAAACTTTTATTATTTTATCATTTTTATAATAATTAATTAATTAATTTTTCTATCTTATTTGCTGAATAATTTGCTTTAAGAAATCTACAGTACAGGCAGTAAGCAAGTATTTTAGAGAACATATATGATGATAGAAATTCGCTGAATTCATTTTTTCCTTTTACCACAAATATTCATGCACATTAAATTATACGCATGGGGCAAAACTTCCCAAGAGTACAAATCAAAAAAATTAAAAGGGCTAATATTTGCACAAAATGTAGTATTGTAGGAAAGCACTTAAACTACCAATTATTATGAAATTCTAATAAAAATTGTAGCAGGGGGGGGGGGGGAGTTAATGATAGAACGTCCTTCCGGCAGGACAAAAAATCCTTCCGCGAGTACGTACTAAATCACGTTATAAAATAAACATGAATTAAGCAATTAAGATAAAAAAAAAGTTAATTACATGGTTAGAAAGGTAAAGAAATAAGCTATTAGCGCATGCAAAGTTTAAATTTCTAAATTCAATTGACGTGGGACTTGCAATGGAAGACGATACGTGAGCTGTCCTGCCGGAAGATTCGGCCTTGGACGTTCTATCATTAAAGATTCTGGTCAAATGTGAAAAGGGAATTTTTTGAAAAATCATAACTACCCAGATAGCACCCGAATTTCCGGGAAGTTTTCCGTGGTAAGTTCGGAAGTTTCCAGAAAACTTTCTGGAAATAGCGAAATGTCCTCTTAGGAAGCTTCCCTCGGAAACTTCCAGTTATCTATTTTGTATATAAAGAATTGAATATATCAAAGGAAATTTAGAATTAAAATACTTAGAATGTTTAAAACTTTGAATATTTAAATTTAAGTAAATTTAAAATATATAGAATCAAATTAAAAAATAAATAACTGGAAGTTTCCGAGGGAAGATTCCGGGTGCTAACTGGGTATTATGCAACAGGGTCAAATGAATTTTGATCTGTATGCAGTTTTGAAAGGTTATTTTCTTCCTCTTTCGAATAGTGCAAATTTTTTTTAAATATTACCTATATTTTTGCAAAAAAAAAATTGTTTTTTACTTTTTTTAAAAAACGACATTTTTTTCTTTTTATTTTTTCTTTTAAAATAAAGCTTAATATTTGCACTTTCAATACACACAATAGAGAAATGTCCTTTTTCTTGCTTTTGAATTATTAATTAATTAATTAATAAAAATTCGTAAAAAATAAAATATTTCCTTAAATGGATACTAAATAAATACACATGTTTAAATTAATGATTTATTGTTAATTATTTATTAACATTCATTTATCAAAAATACTTCAAATTAAGCTCGTGGGATCCTGAATTTGATAAGTTTTACGTTAGTTGCAGCAAAATTACCAAAAGTTTATTTGTTTGTTAAATAGGGAGCGTTCACATATGACGTCACGCTATAGAGGGGAGGGGGGAGTCTTGATCAAACGTGACAAAACGTTACTTGGGGGAAGGGGGGGTCGTCCTAAACGTGACGTCACGAAATTCGAGGTATATGATTTGAAACAGTCCTTAATGTATTTGTTGTGCAAAAAATAAAAAAATTTTTTAATCACAGTGTATAATCTATTTATTAACCAAATATGAGTAATAAACCCAAATGACTGCAAATTTAGAATAATAAAACCGATTGAAAATTATTACTATTGAATTTTTTGTTATTAACGTTGAAAATAAAATTATCATAAAAATAGGGGGGGGGGGGCAAGAAACGTGACGTACTTTTAGGGGTACGTGTTTATTCTCACGTGACAGAGCGTGACAGGAGGGGGGGAGGGGTAAAAAATTTGAAAAAAATGCGTGACGTCATTTGTGAACGCTCCCATATTTCATTTTTTTCGAATTATTATTAATTAATTAATTAATAATTCGAATACCAAAAAAAAGGACATTCTCTTTATAGCGTGTATTGAATGTGCACATATTAGGCTTTATTAAAAAAAAAATTGTTTTTAAAAAAAAAGTCAAAAAAATTTTTTTTTTGCAAAAATATAGGTTAAATATTAGAAATTTAAAATTTTTTTTGCACAATTCGAAAGAGAAAGAAAAAACCTTTCAAACCATATAGATCAAATTTTTTTTATTTTGTTGCATAATAGTTATGATTTTTCAAAAAATTCCCTCTTCACACTTTACCAGAATCTTCAACCCCCTCCCTCTGCTACAATTTTTATTAGAATTTCATAATAATTGGTGGTTTGAAAGTACTTTCTTACAATACTACATTTTGTGCAAATATTAACCGTTTTTATTTTTTCAATTGGTACACTTAAGAAATTTTGCTCGCATATATATTATACTATTACCAATTTATTACATAACATCGGTCAATTTTTCTTATTTTTTGACCCGAGAAATATTTAGGTATATTCATTTGGCCTAATTCTTATTTGGCCTAAATCTTATTTATCCTACTATTAATATTTAACTAAAATTTTATTTAGCCTAATTCTTATTTGGTCTAATTCTTTTTTAATCTAATTCTTATTTTTTTTTTTTTTTTTTTTTTTGCGTAGGATGTGAAAACCTGCCTTCAGGTACCCTGTAGCCCGTACTACAGGGTTATGCGGGGGTGGCGATGTTCTGCCGACCCGCTAAAAACACACCCTTATTTGGGACCTTAAGACCACTCCCAGGTAGAGCCAGTTCACTGACGTATCGCCTTCAGGAGTGGTCTTATATCCCGCCTCTATCGCCTAAACGATATCATTCCTCGACCTACGGGAACTACCTTTGTTGGCGGCCATCGAAATCTTTAACCCTCATAACATGTTGGATGAAGGTCTCGATGTGTCGCCAATTCTCTTTGGACTCGGTCATTAACAGAATCATGTTCCCCGGTGTAACTTCGCAGTAATCTAATCTAATTCTTATTTGGTCTAAATCTTATTTAGCCTAATTCTTTTTTTACGTAATTCTTATTTGGCCTAATTTTTATTTAACCTAGTTTTTCTATTACAAATTTATTTCGACATAAGAATTAGGTCAAATGAGAATTAGACCAAATAAGATTTAGGCAAAATAAGATACACTCAATAACTCTCAATAACTTTTGCCCACACTACAGCAATTAAAGACTTTACAAAAATTTTTGCAGTTTGTTTATTATTAAAGTTACTAAGCTCAAAAAAATCTCATTTGAAAGCTCATTTCTTGAGTTTTAACACTATGTAAAACAAAATTTTAAAAAAATTGTTGTTAGTGTTTAATTATGTGACAGCAGAACGAAATTTTAGAATAAAGGGAGATAAAATGCAGTTAATACAGTTTAGTTTCGAAATTTGTTGTTAATAGGTACTCTTTTCTTCGGAAGGGTGGATTTGTTTAAAAAATTAGCCATTTTTTCAATTTTTGATAACTCAAGATCGGTCAATTTAAAAAAAAATTTAAGAACAAGAATTGTTACTTTTTTCATGTAGAATTAGGAAAAAAGTGTTTTTTATAATATTTAAAAACTATAAAAAATTTTGTTTTCCTAATTCTACATGAAATATGGAACAATTCATGTTGTTGAAATATTTTTTAAAACTAACGGTTCTTGAGTTATAAAAAATTGAAAAAATGACTAATTTTTTAAAACAAATGACCTCATTTTTGTTAATAATTATCATTAAATATTTTAAAATACCATATTTTAAAGGAATAAACATTAACAATTTTTTTTTTCAATTTTCATTTTTTATGGTGTTAAAGCTCAAGAGATGAGCCTTCAAAAGAGACTTTCTCGAGCTTTGTAATTTTAAAAATAAACGAAATACAAAACTTTCTGTAAACCTTTAATCGCTGTAGGATAACAAAAGTTATTGAGCGACACTGAAAGAATTCTGCCTAATAAGAATTAGGCAGAATAAGATTTAGAATAAATAAGAATAAGGTTAAAAAAGATTTAGGTCAAATAAGAATAAGAATCTAAAAAAAATTTAGGTTAAATAAGAATTAGATCGAAAAAGATTTAGGTTAAATAAGAAATAGGCTAAATAAGAATTAGGCCAAATAAGACCTAGGACAAATAAGGATAAGGCCAAATAAGATTTAGGCAAAATAAGAATTAGACTCAATAAAAATTAGGAGAAGTAATAATTAGGTCAAATAAGAATTAGGCTAAATAAGATTAGGGTCAAATAAGAATTAGGCCAAATAAGATTTAGGCTAAATAAGAATTAGGTCAAATAAGAATTAGGTTAAATTAAAATTAGACCAAACAAGTGTTAGGTTAAATAAGAATTAAACCAAACAATATTTAAGTTAAATAAGACTCAGGCTAAATAAGAATCAGGCCAAATAAGAATTAGGCTATATATGAATTAGGCCAAATAAGATTTAAGCTAAATAAGAATTAGGTAAAAAAATGTAGGTTAAATAAGATCTGGGCTATAAATAAGAATTAAACCAAATAAGAATAAGAATCTAAATATGATTCAGGCTAAATCAGAATTAGTCCAAATTAGAATTAGGCTAAATAAGAATTAGGCTAACTAAGAATTAGGCCAAATAAGAATTATAGATTGAATAAGGTTTATGTTAAATAAGAATTAGGTTAAATAAGAATTAAGCTAAATAAGAATTAAAGCAAATTAGAATAAGAATCTCAATAAAATTTGTTCTAAATAAGAATTAGGTTAAATAAAATTTAAGCCAAACAAGAATTATGTTTAATTGAATTAGACAAAATAAGAGTTAGGCTAAATAAGCATAATGCTAAATAAGTATTAGGTCAAATAAAATTTAGGCTAAATAAGAATTAGGTTAAATAAGATTGGGACCAAATAAGTATTAGGCTATTAGGTCAAATAAATTTGTTGATAAATAAGAATTAGGCCAAATAAGATTGGGATCAAATAAGAATTAGGCGAAATGAGAATTATGTCACTTGAGATTTGGGGAATCATGCATCTCGTAGTTTTTCTTATATTAGAAGCGATAAAAACTCTAATGTATTAAACTGAAATTAAACATTTTACTGTGATAAAAATTTAAAAATTCATATCTTACTTGAAACACTGCCCAGAATTTGTAGCTACCCTCATTTATAAGAAAATCGTAGTAGCCACCCCAGTTATCTGCTTTTGATTGTGTCATGGCCTTCGTATTATCCATGCCTTCATCCATATGGTTATCCATGTCGTGATCATCATGATGATCTTCATCATTTTGATAGCCACGTTCGGTTTCTTCAAAGTCATTATCATAACGATACCATCGCGAATGCCTATCCACGTAGAGTACAATAATTAGTTCCACGAAACTCTTTGCAATTACTCTCCATTTTTACAACAATTAGCCATTTTTTATTTTCTTAAGCTCATTTTAAATCGTGAGAGGTATTTTAGTTTTTAATTAAAATGCAAGACAATTATTAATGGGTAAAAATTTCTGAAGTGGCCCCCTGATTTGCAAACATGTAATGAAATTTGAAATTAATGTTATATTCCTATACTACTAAATGAGAGATAGTTTGCATATAAATAGTTTTTTTTAATTTAAATAATGTCAAAAGTTATAACCAAATGAAAATTTTTGCATCATTTTATTTGAAAATTCATATCTTTTTTTTATATTATTGAAAATTAATAAAATTTGTATGACTTGTGTACAAAAGTATAAAATTTAAGATAAAAATAATTTCGATCACGTGCATTTATTTTTTAATGCAAAATTAATGATTTTTTATAAACAATTAAAAAAAAAAAACATGTTCTGGGCCTGCTAACAAATTTTTTTAAAAACGCATTGATTCAGTATGAATTTAGGTTTATTATACAAAAATAAAAATTTGGTTAGGTTTATATTTAACAGAATGGCGTTAATTTGTTTATAACGCTCCGGAAACAATATCAAGCGGCACTGGTTCATTCGCAACTGCGCCTTCCGTAGTCCCTCCTATAATAAGATATGAAATAATTATGAAGTTAAATCAAGTCAAATGATTTAGTTGAACATAATAAAAATCACTTTTTTCATTTATTTATATAAAAAAACAATATGTAATTAATTAAATACGCAATAATGTTGAAGTACACTATCATTAATACTAATAACTAATAACGTTAATAATAAAGTTAAAAAGCTTAATTTTTTTGTACTCTATTGTCGTGGATTTTTTGTGACCTTATTAGTCTTTATTTTTGAATCCTCAGAAAATATTTTGCATATTATAGCTGATCTTTTTCAGTTGGCTGAAACGAATGGTACTGTCGTCTACAACTAACAGTTTTTGCACATGCATTTCGAGGCGCTAAATTATTTTCGTTAATCGCATGTTCCTCTTCTGTGCAAAAGCCAAATTTAATTTTGTGGAAAAATTGTGCTGCCCATTCAAACAAACTTTTTGCTCATTTGAAGGAAACTTTTGGTGCTCAAAATGTAAAGAAAATATTTTACTTTTCGGACGGCGCTGGCTCACAATATAAAAACAAAACTAATTTTTTGAATTTGACAAAACATGAAAATGATTTTGGAGTTTCAGCAGAGTGGAATTTTTTCGCCACTTCGCACGGCAAAGGGGCTCGTGATGGGGTTGGTGGGACGGTAAAGAGGCAAGCTAAAATAGCAAGTTTACAACTTGTAGATTGGAAATATATTACATCACCAAAAAGTTTGTTTGAATGGGCAGCACAATTTTTCCACAAAATTAAATTTGGCTTTTGCACAGAAGAGGAACATGCGATTAACGAAAATAATTTAGCGCCTCGAAATGCATGTGCAAAAACTGTTATTTGTAGACGACAGTACCACACGACAATAGAGTACAAAAAAATTAAGCTTTTTAACTTTATTATTAACGTTATTAGTTATTAGTATTAATGATAGTGTACTTTAACATTATTGCGTATTTAATTAATTACATATTGTTTTTTTATATAAATAAATGAAAAAAGTGATTTTTATTATGTTCAACTAAATCATTTGACTTGATTTAACTTCATAATTATTTCATATCTTATTATAGGAGGGACTACGGAAGGCGCAGTTGCGAACGAACCAGTGCCACTTGATATTGTTTCCGGAGCGTTATAAACAAATTAACGCCATTCTGTTAAATATAAACCTAACCAAATTTTTATTTTTGTATAATAAACCTAAATTCATACTGAATCAATGCGTTTTTAAAAAAATTTGTTAGCAGGCCCAGAACATGTTTTTTTTTTAATTGTTTATAAAAAATCATTAATTTTGCATTAAAAAATAAATGCACGTGATCGAAATTATTTTTATCTTAAAGTTTATACTTTTGTACACAAGTCATACAAATTTTATTAATTTTCAATAATATAAAAAAAAAGATATGAATTTTCAAATAAAATGATGCAAAAATTTTCATTTGGTTATAACTTTTGACATTATTTAAATTTAAAAAAAAACTATTTATATGCAAACTATCTCTCATTTAGTAGTATAGGAATATAACATTAATTTCAAATTTCATTACATGTTTGCAAATCAGGGGGCCACTTCAGAAATTTTTACCCAATAACAATTATACCAAAAATGTCTTTAGATAAAACAAAATAAAAATAATACGATTTTTTTATAATACGCAAATTTGTACTTAGATAAAGCAAAGAGATCACTTTACATAGAAAAAGAACCTGAATTTTCAAGGGACAATGTTTAAAAAAATAGTTTGGGATGTGTTACACCCCAGTGTGGGGTTCCAGGGTTAAATCAGCTTTCGCCTAAAATTTCAAATATCAACTTGTTTTATATTTTTTTAACATAATAGAATTTAACGTTTACTTTAATATGAAATAAATATTATACAGTAAACATTAATAATAATTTAAATTAATTAATTAAAAACTTTAACGACCAGATTTTTTAATGTTGAGGAATAAAATGGCTTAATTGGTCGGATTAGTTCTCAAAAACATTTATTGCCAACGTTTCGAACTTGCCCTGAAGATGAACTGGTACCAGTTCGAAACGTTGGCAATAAAAGTTTTTGAGAACTAATCCGACCAATTAAGCCATTTTATTCCTCAACAATAATAATTTAATAATTAAATAATAATAATCTTCGTAAAGTCCTGAAGTTAGTTACTATTTATATTTATTCATTTTTTTCTGTCCACGTTTTAAAATCCAGAGTGAAGTTAGTTCCTGTTTCTTTTTTTTATTAATTTTGATTCTCTTTATCAAAAAACTTTAAAACTGTTTTAGTTTACAGAAAAAATATGCAGATGAGGTAGTCTTAATGACGAGAGATTAATTATAAATAATAGGTACTAATTTATATATTACACAAATATATGAATTTTAATAATATTTAATAAATATTGCAGGGTTGCCATTATTGTGCCAGTTTTCAAGTTTTTTTGCGATTCTGAATTTAATTTTTTCAAATATCAATTATTCTCTTCAGTCTTTAAATTATTGTCATGAATATTTAAATTTATTACCTGCACAAGTTTTCATTTACTTCTGTCATTTTTCAATTACTTTCTCAACAATTCAATTATTTCTTTCCATCTTTAAATTATTGCCAGGAATATTTAAATTTTCAACACCAGTTTCTATTCTACTTTTGTTAATTTTCAATAATTTTCTTTAAATTCCAATTACTTTTGTCATTATTCAAGTATTTTTGTCATTTTACGACTATTTTCTTCATATTTGTATTAATTTTTCCAATTTTATAATAATTTTCTACAAATTTCAGTTATTATTTTATTCAAATTATTGAATGCGACCTATTAATATTTAATATAGTAATTATTATTGATACATCAAATTTTAATTTTATTGTTACTTGAAATAAGTTTTTAAATTTTATATTGTAATAGGCTTTTGTCCGTAAATAAATAAATAAATTTAATGTTTTTTATTGCCATGAATTTTTAAATTTATTATATTAGTTTTCAATTATTTTCTACAAATTTCAATCATTTTCTTCATTATTTTTATTATTGTCATGAGTTTATTAAATTTTTACATTTTTTTTCAATTAATTTAAAAAAAATTTCAATTATTTTCTTTAAACTTCAATTATTATCTATAAATTTTTTCTTTATACACCATCTTTCAATTATTTATGTCATTATTAAATCAGTTTCCTAAAATTTCAATTGTTTGGCCAATTTTTCAAATATTGTCTTTAAATTTTTAATTTTCTGCACCAGTTTTAAAATTATTTTTTTCAAATTACAATTATTGTTGTTATTATTCAATTATCTTGTAATTTCAATTATTTTTGAAACTTTTCAATTATTTTTTTTAAATTTCAATTGTGTTCTTCAATCTTCAAATCATTGTCAGGAATATCCAAATTTTCTACACAAGTTCAATTCACTTTTGTTATTTTTCAATTATTTTCTTCAAATTTCAATTACTTTGTCATTAATCAATTATTTTTGTCATTTTCGAATTCTGTTTTTCATATTTTTGTTATTTTTTTCATTTTAGAATTATTTTTTACAAATTGCAATTATTTTATTCAATTTTTTTTATTGTCATAAACTTTTAAATTTCCTACACTTGTTTTCAATTATTTTCGTCATTATTTTTATTATTGTCACGAATTTATTAATTTTTTTACACCTTTTTCAATTATTTTCTTCAAACTTAAATTCTTTTTTTCATGTTTGAATTTTTTTGCCATTTTTGAATAAACTTTTTAAATTTCAACTATTGTCTTCAAACTTTAATTAATTTCTTCAACTTTCAATTATTTTCCTCAAACTTATAATATTTCTTTTTTAACTTCACAATTATTGTCTATAATTTTTTAATTTTTACACCAGTTTTGAATTAATTATTTTAATATTTAAATTGCTTTGTCAAGTTTTGAAGTATTTTCTTCAAATTTACATTTTTTTTTAAAGTTATCAATTATTTTTTTTATTTCTCAATTATTTTTTCAAATTACAACTATTTTGGTCAATATTAAAATATTTTTGACATTTTGCAATTATTTTCTTCAATCTTTTTATTATTGGCATGAATTTGTTAACTTTTGAAGATCAGTTTTCAAATTATTTATGTCATTATTCAATTAGTTTCTTTACATTTTACTTTTTTCTTCAATATTTCAATTATTGTGCGAAAATTTAAATTTTTTACACCAATCTCAAACTTTTGTTTCAAATTTTAATTATTTTTGTCATTCTTTAATTATTTTTTTGTAACTTCAATTATTTTTGAAACTTTTCAATTGTTAACTTTAAATTCCAATTATTTCGTTTCAATTTTTGTCATCATTTTTTGATTTTTTATCAATTTTTCAGTTCGGTAGTTTTGTCATTTACAACTTTTTTTTCAGAATGAATTATTTTTGTCAATTTTTTATTATTTTCTACACATTTCAATTATTTTTGCGATTTTCGAATTGTTTTTTTCAAATTTGAATGACTTTTCCTGCTGGCGCACCCCAATTTAATATCAGTAATATATAAAACACTATTTTGCTTATTCACTTTTTTTTAATTAGAAACTTACTATTTTATTACTTTTTTTTCACTATTTTCAATTTGTATGTCCAGTGGCAGCCCTCCTTATTGGATAAATATTATTCATCGACTTGTTTTATTCATTATTATAGTTTAATTTCTAAAATGCATGGAAAACTAATCGCGCGCTCGCGCGCGTTCTATTTTGCTAGTAATAATAATAATAATAAAATAAGTCGTTTTTAAATTTAGTGCCATTTTTGACAGTGGAACAAATACTAAAATAAACCAAGTATTCGAGACTAATACGTTAATTTACGTCAGGTAATTATTATATTTCTTACATTTTTACATTATTATTCTTTATTTAACAATATCCATTCCCTGCTAAAAATGTCGGATATTAAAACCGGGCATAAAAGACGGATTATTACTTTTTGGATAAAAGCGTATAGAATTCAGGTAAACATAAAAACGTGAACGAGTTTCCAATTAATAAAAATTAACTAATTAATAGAAAACTGCTAATTCTGTGGTCAAGTTTGTCTATTATTATTAAAAAAAAGACAAATATATTTTGTAGATAGGCAGAAATCTTTTAATTTATTAACTGGTTTATAACATAACCTCAAAATTACTTTGACAAATTGAATTTGTTTTTAATAAATTATTACTAGTTGAATTACTTGATTAATTTGATAACGTAAACGAGTTTTTACTGTGAAATTATGTAAGTTTTTGACTTTTTGACTTGAAATTGATAAGATTTACATCAGAGAGTAATTAGGTGGTTCTTATATTTAACTATATAAGTTTATATTATTTAAATACGACTTTTGAATTATTAAATCGCTTATTTAAGTTTTAATTGAAATCGATTATGTTTGATTGTACTTTTAATAATGTATAGTGATGTAATGCCGCATGATTAACTACAAAATTAATGTGTGATGTCACTTTTGCATAAATTCTTGCATTTACCTGAATGATTCAGTCGTTGCCACTGCAGTAGATTGAGTCGTGATTTCTTCTCTTAATCGCCTTTCATTTTCTTTCAATTCTCTTTCATCAGTAGTTACACAATGTGTAGAAATTAAAAGTAGTGCAAAATGACATAGAAATCGAATTTCCATTCTAAAAAATTGTTTTTCCAATTACGTTAATTACACTTTATGTCAGAATCAATCTAAATTTTTGTAAAATGAGTTTTCTCCTATTAATAATTAATAGAATAGAGATTTTAACTAATTTAACAATAACTAATTGACTAATGTAACTAATTAGTTGCCAAAGACTCAGAATTATCCAAAATTACTAGTTTGAAAGTTTAGCGATTATCAAAATTTTGAATCATTCAGATTTGAAAGAAGTTTTTGATACTTTTTCTTACACGGAACAATATAATAATAATAATAATTTAATTGTTTATTTAATTCACAAATGGTTTAGATGGTCTTTGATGTTGTATCAACCGACTCCATTTTATCATACATCATTACATGATATTAAATTGCTTACCTGATAAATAAGTTTGATAACAGTTCTTATGAGATTTTAAACAAATTATTTATCATTTTCAGAACACTGTAAAGATCATTGTCATCGATCATTATTCTAGGTCCAGCCAATGAAGAATATGCCCTCAAAATTTCACTTTCATCTTAATTTCACTTTCGATTTCGTAGCTTTGTCATTGAACAAAAAAGATTACATTTTATGGTTACCTATACTATAATGAAAATCGCTCATTATGAAAAGGACTTGTTCGTAGGGATAATACATGAATAACTGATGAAACGGCACGTCTTTGGTGTAAAGATTCTCTTGTCTTTGCACACATTCGTAACTGTATCACCCAGAAACGGTTAAGTAAACTATCCTTAGAGGTGTTAAATCTCCTAATTGTTACCAATATTACGTTATTACAAGGAAGCAGTCTAGAACATTTTTTACAGAGTAGCCACTCATTAAAGTGAATTTGTGAATGTCGTCAGTCTGGTTTTAAACAGTTTCGAGTATCAGATAAAAAAGTATATTTTGGAAGAAGTTATTGCTCCTCTATAGATTAAGCTGGGATATGCTAATTTTTTTTGATTGAAAAATCATAATAATAATAATTATGCAAAATAAAATACATTTTGTCTACAAAAACGAAAATCGTTATGATTAAAAAGAATATGCGTGATTATAAGTTGAAACAAATACACGATTCAAAATTAATTAATGACACAACAAAATCCGAGGTACTTTATTTCATTGATGGTATTAAACTAGATGATTAGCAAGTCACGACAAGGTTCCGTTAAAATAACAATCTAATCCATAGGTGTTAATTGTAGTAGAATTTCTGCCTGTTAACACAAATTCAGTTATAACAACCGTATAGTTATTGTTACATTGTTCTCCATCGAGTATTCTCTATCAGTCCGTCAAAGTTACTACTCACCTAAACTAATGACGAATTTTTTAACGTACCAAAATTAATTTTTAATTGATCCATTTTAAATAAAGTGGAATTTTATTAAAAATAAGAAGCAAAGTACTAAATGTTAAAATATTAAATTCTGGGGATGTCATCTAAAGCGTACATAAGTGACGATTATGGATATTTTACTCTTCTTTTTTGACTTTGCTTTTACAGAAAATTCTATTTCGTACCATATTTTAGTAAGATTTCTTTTAAATTGATTTTCTTTTATGCAGTTAGTAATTGTTTCTTTTACTGTTCTTTCAGCTGGTTTAATTTTTGTTATTTGAATAATCTGTTTTTGGTTATTTTATTCATTATTTGTGGTTTAATTAAATGATTGTTTAAATTTAATTTTCAAAGAATTTAGTCATTTGTTTTTGAGTTTAATTGGTTAATTGTTTTTTTAAAATCATTTTGAGGATAGAAACGATAAAATACCACTTAAAAAATGATATATAAAATGAAAAAAATGATTATAAAAATGATGAAATGATATGAAATAATGCCAAAATGATATTGAAATGAAAAATGACATGAAATTATTATAAAAATAATGTTTTTCGGAAATTTAAAGAATGGTTATTTGAAAATCAATAAATAGAAAACAAATAATTATTAAATAAAAATAATAAATCAATAAAAAATAAAATAGTTATTATCGGAAAAAGAAATAAACTGATTAATTTAACGACAAATATTAAATAAACAATACAAACACTTTCTGGTTTGAAAAATATCACCATTGGAATTTCGGCAAAGATTTGGAGCGCGAAGCGCGCTTTTGGAAGGTCTAGTCATAATTAATTCTGAAGATTAATTCATTTTCTTGAAGATTCCTCCGAAGGTTTAAATTTTATTTTCAATTACTTTATCCAATAGATTTAAGAAACAACGGAATGTAGATTTGATTATGTAAATTGTGATCTAAATTATTTTTCTTTTTTTTTAATGAACTTTGGAACACTTACTTCTCCATGGTTGCCAATGTAACCATCGAGAAGTATTTATTTATTTATTTATTTAAAAAATAACGTTATTTATTCCCCTGGATTTTTCTTAATTTCATAATTTCAAGATTTCAAACTTTTTATTCGTTATCTTGAAACCTTACTAAATAAAATAAAAAAGAACTTGTAAATCGCTTTAGTAGTTTTGGAGAAAAATGTACCGAAAGATGAAAAAAAATTTAAAAGACCAAATTTTACAGGAGAAACGAATAACTAAAAACAACGAAAACTCATGAATTTCATAATCAAATAATCCAATTTTTATGAACCTAGGTATACTGGGGTTTTTGGGATCGCGGATTTTAAATTCGAGGTTAGATTATAAAAATTCAAAATGTCGGATCCAATATGGCGGATGAATTTTCAAAAATTAACTGAATTTACATAAAACTTTTTAATTGGAAGTTTTGGGGGTCGCTAAATATGATTTTAATATTTATTTTTCAAAATTTAAAATGGCGTATGCAATTTTTGAATCATGTCGAAAAATACCTATGGAGTTTTGATTAATTCATTTTTAGTATACAGTTTCGAAATTTGAATATAATTGAAGCATTTTTACATCATTCATTGATGATCTTCTGAAATTATTATTTTAGAGAAAAAATATCCAGCTTTATAAATTTATTCAAGCTATTTCTATTCATCAGAAAAGATTGTAAATAGTCTTGGTCTATTCTTAATTGAGTCTACTTTCAGATAATGAAATAAAAAATTGTTGTTTTTTTGATTTTTCCACTTAAGCGTCCCCTTAAACTAAATTTAGTTTTTCCTTCTCCTTTTTGATCCTTGTTCCAAAACTCATTCTTTACTTACAAAAATGTCACTTTCATTTATTTAATTTAAAACTGATTTGGTTTTGTATTAAATTAATTTAGATTTTTTTTTATCAAGTCTTAGAATTGATATTCCAGCTTATTGTATTGTGTCTAATAAATAAGAAACTGCATGTTTTAAAAAATATACACTTTATTGAATATCATTATTTTAGAATATAATCACTAAGTATATCTACACTATTATAATTTTATATTATTGCAATTACAATATAAATTCGTCGTACATTACTATGTGATATGGATAACAAATAGTGCAATTTTTTATTGACAACGTTTTTTTAACGTTAGTGTAGGGGAGAGTGGCCATCAATGTACCAGTTTTTTCAATTAACCATTTCAATTATCTCAGAAACAATTAAATAAAAATTCTCCTTATTTTAAATATAAATGAAGTTTGCGTAAACACACTACGTCCATAAATTTGAGACGTGTGGATTTACTCTTTACAGAGAAAATTGGAAAAAACGGTTTTTGATGTACTGAAGAAAAAATGTACCTAAAATACAAACACGTTTTTTAATTGAAATAAGGCCATTTAAAAATAAATGTACTTACGATTTATTTTGTTTTGGGCCTTAACTACAATATTCTAATGAGATAAAGATTTTGAAATATTGGATTAATTTATAAAAAACCATTTTTGTTGCAAATGTCATGTTGATTCAATGTACCGGGGAACAATGAACCACCTGGAATTTCAGTGTATTTTCGATTTCCAGAGTGGTATGCTTGATTATAAAACTAGGCATGCGTACAGCATGTTACAGCGATTGTTATCAGTACTTTTCTCAACATAGCAAAACTAAAATGCCATTTTAGCTAGTTAACTTAAATTTAAGGTATATTTATGTTATACATTATCAATTAAAAAGTGTTAAGTAACAATTTTTTATAGTATTTGATAGAAAATAAGTTTTTTTACAAAGTGAAAATTGCAATATTATTATTGTTGAACATTTTTAGTATTTTTATAGAGGTGGTTCATTGTGTACCCAGGTTGTTGAAAATGAAAATAGCTTGTTACTTTAGAAAAATCCTAAATTTTATTATTTAATCAAAATAAATCGTGTAAAATATGTGTGCATTACCTAGATAAGTGTTGTAGTTTTATATTGATGCAAAGAAGTGCTTGAAATTGGTGAAATTCAATAAGTACTATGACCTTGAAAAAAACCCGGTACATTGATAGCCACTCTCCCCTATCTGTATTTCTACTTAATCTCTTTAATCTTTGGCGTATTTTTTTCGAAGATATCAATCAAATATTATTAACTAAAATTATACGTTTCACTGCTAATCTGGGAATGTTTCATTGTTAACTCGTAAATTATAGAAATATAATAGTATAATAATTTAATTATTTATAATTTTATATACAAAATTTCATTCCCAAAATCTAGAAATTTTTATAGGGGAGCGGTGGGTAGAAACAAATTTTTTATAATGGGGGGGGGGGGGAGGAACAAAAAGAACTATTCATATAGCGTATAGTAATTTTTTAAAACAATGGTTCTTTATTCTTTATCAATTATTTTTGTTCAACTTTTAACTTCTTTTTATACTTCAGTGTATTTTATAGTTTTATTAATTTAATTTGTTATACCTTTTTCAAATACGAGTATGTTTACTCCATTTCTAGTTATTTTAATTAAATTTTAAATATTATTATACTTTCTAGTAATTTTTTACATTTTCTAGTTATTTTTTCAAACTTTGGCACTTTTTTATTTTTATATTATTATTCTTCAACTCCTAGTTATGTTTTTATTTTTTAACAATTTTTCTTTAATTTAAAAAAAAAAATTTGCTTAAAATTTTCATTCCTTTCTCTTTTTCTATTAATACTTCTTTAGATTTCTTGTAAAAGTTGTTATTTTGTTTTCAATTTACAGTACAATTATTTATCCTTTTTTAGTTACTTTTAATGATCATCTAGTTACAATGTTACTTTCTAGTAATTTTACTATATTTTCTAGTTATAGTTCAAAACAATCTAGTAATTTTCATCAATATGTTGTTTTTTTATATAAATTTGTATTTTTAATTTGTTACGCATTTATCAATTTAAATTAAATTTTGTTATATTTCAAGTCACATTTAATAAAATTACAAATAATAATTTACTTTTCAGTAATTTTACTACATTTTGTATAGTTAGCTTATAAAACTTTGGGACTTTTTTTATTTATTTATTTATTTAATATCTATTTACTATTATTTTTCTTCATTTACTGTTTTTTTTTATTTTCTAGTAGGTAATTCTTCTAAATTTTATAATTTTTTTTATTTTGTTATTCTATTTTCATCTTTTAGTAATTTTTTTTTATAGATATTTTTAGTCAATTTTTGGTTATTCTAGTTTTTTTTCCAGATTCTAGTAATTTTCCTTTATTTTCTAGTTACTTATTTTAATGTCCAAATATTTTTTCCCCTTTTTTCTTTATTTATTTTTATTTCAAATAGCTTTTCTTTAATTATCTCATTCTTACACTTTCTCGTGATTTTTCATTATTTGCTAGTTATTTTCAATAAATTCAGGTAATTTTCATTAGCTTATAGTCATTTACTGACATTGCTTCTTTTCTCCTTCTGGTAATTTTTCCTTATTTTTTAGTTATTTACTTTATTTTGTAGATACTTGTTGACACAGAGTGGCAATTAAATTCAGTTTATCAATTTTTCTGACATTTCCTTGTTATTTAACTAATATTAACTTGAATTTCCCTGACAAAAATTGTTTTTTTAAAAAAATGAAACTTTTTAAAATTTTTGTGATTAATTTCCTTAATCTCTCTGAAATTGTTTCCCCTGACATTTCCCTGACTTTTTACTGATATTACTGACAATATGACCACCTTGTCAGTTTATTTTTTTGCTTTATAGTTATCCATTTTTTATGTCCAGATATTTTTCACTTTGAACTACTATTTTCTAATTTTTTAAAAAATTCTAATTGTTTTGGCATTTTCTAGTGTTATTCTAAAGTTTTTTTGCTATTTGTTCAATACATTTTAGTAATTTTCATAAATTTATAGCTTTTTTTGCATTTTCTAGTTATTTTGTAAATTTCTAGTTTGAATAAAAAATAATAATAGTAATATACTGTTGGAAATTTTATGTATTTGTTGTAACAAACGGTCCTTATTAAATTTTTTTTGTAAAAATTTAACATTTTTCGTGTGTTGATTTAACACATCCCTCAACTGACATTCGATTCTTGAACATAATCTTCAATTTCTTAACAATAATAATGTATTTTAAATGTATTTTCTTTTTATAGAACAAAAAATCCACATTGAAAATTCATTTTAATAATCAAAAGCTAAAGTTAAATGATAATTGAAAAAAATTCATACGTGTTAACTCATCACAATTATATTTAAATAAATGCGTTAAAAATTAACACAAATTTTGAGTGAAACGTTTGGAATAAGTGATTTATGTTAAATTTAACACAAAACTTCCAACAGTGTAGCAATTTTTATAAATTTTCTTGGTACTTTGTCAATACATTCTAGTACACAGTTAAACATTTTGTGTAGTTGTGTAACAATAGGTCCTTGTTAAATTTTTTGTGTTAAAATTTAACGTCATTAGATTCTTGAACATAACCTCAATTTCTTAGTAATAACACTGTAATTTACACGTAAATTTTTGTTGTAAAACGTAAATTTCGTTTTGAAAATTCATTTTAATAATTAAAAAGTATTCAATACTAATTGAACAATATTGACTCCATAACTCGACGCGATTATATTTTACTTCTGTCAAGCAGACGATAAAGAAAACAACACAAATGCCTGTGTTAAAAATTCAACACAAATTTCGAGTTGACCGTTTGAGACATGTGATTTATGTTAAATTTATCACAAAATTTTTAACCGTGTAATTTTCATTAGGAAAAATTCTTGAATTTTTTTGGAATCCTGACATTTACCAATTTTCAATATTTGCCAACTTTTAGTGCATGGTGTCATGCAACTTTAAGTGACCTTGAAAATAAAAGTTAAACCTAGTTAAAATTAAAAAGCACCCAGTTTAAAAATTAAAGCAAACAAAAATCGAATTAAGATTAAAAATCATTATCATTAAAATGCCAGTTAGCAATCAGTTAGACTTTTCACGTTTTTTGATATTTGTCAATGGCTTGAAGAATCCACGTGGTATAGTCCCACCAAGTGGACTGTTTCTGTTGACCAACGCTTCTGGCACCTGCAGCTGCTGCCAAATTAGCCGGAAAATTGATCTTGTGCCTGGCTACACTCCTGAGAACTAGGGCTGCTATGTAAATGATAAAGTAGATGCTGAAGTAGAGCGGAATATACCAGAGTTTCCTACCAATGTAATAATACGAATAAGGCCTCTTGTCGAGACGCTGATCATTCATTTCAGGCTCTTCCGTTGTAATATGAGTATGATCATGATAATGCAAATGATGATCATCAGGGATGTGATCATAGATTATATCATGATGATAGTCGTGATCAGAAACATAGCCACTACTTGAAAAAGAGGGAGGATCAAAATGAGTCTCGTACTCTGCTCCTTTTGGAGGAACATCTCCATACATTGGCTTACTTCCATAATGCTTATGAGGCTCGTGATTTGCTAAGTGACCGTTCAGATACGAATCTTCCCCGTAAGATGCTGGTGCCTGTTGAAGAAAACGTAAACAAATATTATTTTCAAAACAAATATGGATTTTCCATTTTGCATTGAGAAAATAAGCCTCTAACCAATTAAAATAGTAATAGAAATATAGTTAAACGCTCATGTCTAATATGAATTTAAATCGTGAACCGTGTTTTATTTATGTGCATCCTAACCTATTTTTTGGTAAAAGTAAAAAGTTTAATTATTTCCAGGTTTCCAGGTATGTCATATTAAACAATATAATTATTTCTACTTTAACTTAAATGTTTATTTTAGTGAAGAGTAATTTATAAATCTTATAACATTTAGTGCAAGAAAAAAACGGTAAAAAAAGTTTAAGTTTATGTAGATTTGTATTTTAATCAGTTAACCTTTAAATATTAATTTATATTGCTTACATTATTACTTGTACTATAGGTTAGTGTAATAATTACATATTTAAATATGTTACTTATCAATAAAGTAATTTTAAATTGTTTTCAAGCATAATAAAATATTTTTTATTTCCAAGTGTCACATAATAAGAATTGCTTTAAATAATCGAATATTAGTAAAAACATTACATCTTTCTAAATTGGTCTTATTTTTTTAGTTTTGATTTTTTTTTAACAATAGTAACTATTTTAATTTATATAAAGAATAAATAAGTCTTGACTGAACTGGTTTCATTTATCCGTGGATTTTGTATTTCAAAAAGATGTAAAATACTAAAAATTTTTAAAACTAAATATTATTTTTTCCATGTTATTAATGGATTAATTTTAGAGTAGAAATGGAAGAGTTTTTATATATTGACGACAATGACGTGACTTGTTCGTATTGGAATTATACATTGTATTATGTTTGTTTTTATGGAGAGAAATTGACGATGATATGGTTGTAAGTAGAATGTTTTAATTTATTATTTTGTTATTTTTTGTGTATCTAACTAATTTACAAGCAATCTATAGTAACTTTTATATGTACTTTTCATTTTTGTAATTTGTAAATTTATTTATCTATTTACAAAAAAAAATTTATAAAAATTTTAATTAATCTAAATTTTAACAAATTTTTATTTGTCAGAACATTTATTAATTAAAATTTTAAACTTCAAACTTGATTCAGACAAACTTCAAACAGTCAGAATTAATTGCACTCAAATTTCAAGGAATCTGAATTTTATTAGTTTTATTTTTAATAAACTTCAAATTTAATGAAATAAAATTTAAATTTATACAAATTTCAGTAAATTCTAATTTTTATTGGTGAAAATTTAAATCGTTTTATTATTCTTTTTATATTCTTTATAAATTTAATCAACCTCAAATTTCAATTTTTATTACATTTTAATTGCTTCTGTCTTCAATTCATGAAAATTTGAAATGATGTAAACTTGTAATTATTTTGATTTATTATCTCAAATTTAATCATTCCTAATTTTTAGTAATTGCAGTCTAATTCTTGAAAATTTCAATTAATTTTCATGTAAATTCATTTTGTTTTATTTTTAATATTTTTGATTTAGACAAAATTATATATAATTTTGTCTAACTAGAAATTTTGTCTGTATTTGTCACCTCGTTCTTTGCACTTTGTATTAAAATAAGTTAAGTAATTTAATTTTGAAATTCATAATTATATTTTTATGTGATTAAAATTAAATTAAGCGTTTTATTATTGTACTTAAAATGAAGCTTCTCTTTTTGTCGAGTGTGATTGTTCTATATTGAATAGAAAATGCACAATTTTTTTAGATTTAGAAATACTAATAAGACCAAAGTGTTCAATAGTTTTAAGTATTTCAACTGAAGTGACATGAGTAATTAATGATGAATCTGACAGCTTCAAAGTTTTATAAAAATAATATTTTATTATTGTTAATGTAAATCTTAATTTAGTTAGTATTTATATATTTATTCATCTTTTTCTGTCCACGTTTTAAAGTCTGAAGTGAAGTTAGTTAGTATTAATATTTATTCATCTTTTTCTGTCCACGTTTTAAAATCTGAATTTACGTGTATTTTTCTCTAAATAAATAAAATAAATAAATAAATCTGAAGTGAAGTTAGTCCCTGTTATTTTATTGATTTTGATTCTTTTTATCGGGAAATATTTTGAAATTTGAATTGAAAGAATAAGGTAAACTTTTTCGTTAGTGTCGTGTTGTGCTGGTTTTTATTTGTCATTTGTGTAAAAAAAAAAGTTTTGAAAAATGCTTTAAAAATTTTTTATGGTTTTTGAAAAAGTTTAAAACATTTACACATGCAATTAATTTCCTAAATTTTCATCAATTTATAATATTATATTCATTATTTTGGCATTACTTTTAAAAATTTCAATTATTTATCCGAAATTGCAATTATTTCCATTAATTTTTGTTATTTCTAAGATTTTTTAATTGTTCTATTAAATTAAAATTTTTTAAGTAATTTTGTAATTATTATTTTTTTTAAACATATATTCTATGATTTTTTCAATTATTTCTCTCAAATTTTATTTACTGTTTTCAATTCTTCATATTGAAATTATTTTCATCATAATTCAATTTTCTTTCTCAATCTAAAATTATTTTCAGCACATTTCAAATATTTTTTTCAATTTTGCATTAATTTTATCATTTTTCAATTATTTTCCTTGATTGTTAATTATTATTATCATTTTCTAATATTTTTAAGTATTTTTCTGAAACTTCAAATATTTTCTTCAATTTTTAATTATTTTATAAAATTAATTTCTAAAATTTTCAAGTATTTTTCTCAAATTTCTATTATTTTCTTCTATTTTTAATTATTTTCTTTTGTTTTCATTATTTCCAAAAATTTTTATTAATTATCGTAAATTTCAATTATTTGTAGCTTTCTTCCAGTCTTTTCTCCAATTTTTAGTTATTCTCATTATTTAAAATTTATTTTCTAAGATTTTTAAGAATTTTTCTAAAACTTCGATTGTTTTCTTCAAAATTTTAATTAATTTCATTTGTTTTCATAATTTCAAATTTGTTTTATTAATTATCGTAAATTTCAATTACTTTTAGATTTCTTCAATTCTTTCCTCCAATTTTTAGTTATTTTCTTTTTTTTAAATTGATTTCTGAGATCTTCATGTAGTTTGTTGAAATTTCAATTATTTTTTCTTTATTTAAAAAAAAATCTGTAATTTTTTTAATTTTCACACTTAAATGTCATTTATTTTTTACAGATTATCATTGTTTGTATCATATTTTAATTATTTTCGTCAAGTTTTAAAATTAAAAAACATTTTTCAAAATTTCTTCAAAATTTATTTTCATCAATTTTCAATTACTTTTGTTCTTTTTCTTGTTCTTTTTCATAATTGCCAAAAAGTTTTTACTTATTTCTCTTTAAGGTATTAGTCGCGTAAATGCTCCCGCAAAACTCCCGCAAAATAAAAAGAACAAAAAATAAACTTTTATATCAACTCACTTGCTTCCTTGTGATCTCTTCTAATGTAATATATGTAATTTTCACGATTTTGAGTCAGGTACTATAAGTTATCGTGATGTATTGCTCACACGTTTTCGACATTTTTCAATGAAACCATGTGAAAATGAAAAATTATGAATTTTTAAATTATTGTATTTTTTATACGGCGTGGTCAATAAAATTAATTTTTTTTTTAAAAGATTTATTTTATCTCAATGTGTAACTAAGTAGTTTTATTTGAAAAACTGACGACTTGTTTTTTTATAATTGAATATAAGAGACATTTTTTACATGCATTTTGTGCTATTGCATGTAAAAGGTATAAACTTTGAATTAATATTTTGAAGCTCAGAAGTGGTCAAAATTAATAGGATAGATCTCATTTCATAGATAAATACCTCATGAATACAGATACAAAGTTTTAAAAAAATCTGACGAAAATCATTTTACGCGACTAATACCTTAATTAAAACTTTTTTGACTTTTTTTCCCTAATTTTTAATTATTTTCTTTTATTTCATGAACTTCTGAAAGTTTTAAGTATGTTTCTCAAATTTTGTTTAACTTTCCTTTATTTAAAATATTTTATGTATTTTTTTAAAATTATTTTCTCAAATTTTAATAATTTTTTAAAATTTTAATTCATTTATCTTAATTTTAATCATGTTTTTCAATGTTCAATTTCTTACTCTAATTTTTCATTATTCAATTTTTTTCATTTTACTTTCAAGATTCTCAAGTATTTTTCTTAAATTTAAATTATTTTCTTTATGTTTAATTTAAAACATTTCTATGATTTTAGTAAATTCAAATTTTCCTAGAATTTTTGATTTTGAACTATATTTGCCAATCATGAGTAGGCATGGTATGACATGGACCTCTAGAGCTTAGTGGTTAGAGCAGTCAAGAATTTCACAAAATTGTCTAATTTCAAAAAATTACTATGATTGTTTAAATTACTTTCCCCAATTTTTAAATGATTTCATTATTTTTTTCATTTAATTTGCAAAATTTCCCATTATTTTTTTCAATTTCAATTATTTTTTGCAATTCCTTTTAATTCTAAAATATTATAAATTTTGTTCTAAATAAATATTTATTTTATTTATATTAATTGATAATTGATTTTTAAATATTATATTTAAAGTATTTATTTCTTCTTATTAGATAAATATTATTTATCGAATTGTTATATTTATTATTGTATTTTATAATTTCTAGAATGTATGAAAAACTAATCGCTCGCTTGCGCGCGTTTTATTTTGCTGGTTCTAAAATAATTCTTCATAATTAAAATGTTTACTGTCACTTTATGTTATATCTTTTTAATATTTAGCATTGATTACTAAATTAATCTTTTCTGTATTATTATTTTAGACGTGACTTTTGATATATTCATGATATGAATTGAATAAAGTAACAATGTTCTTTATTTTAAATATCATGTTATTGTTAAGCTATCGTAATTATAACTTGCAGTGATAAATACATCCAAAGTAAATTTTTTTTTTTTCAGAAATGCAAAATAATTTAAATACATAAATATAAAAGAAAACATTATTTTTATGTATCTAAATTATTTTTGCTTTTCTGGAAAAATATATTTACATTATCACTTTAATTTTTATTAAAAACAAAAATTACCAAATTTTAAATTTCCCGCTATTTTTTTTTCTATTTCTCATTTGGCTTCCCCCCCCCCCCCCCCAGTGTCTCTAACCAAGTTGTAGTAATAGCTCGGTAAAAGGGACTCGGATCAAAACAAATAAGATACATGCTTTGACAATAGAACTGGAAGGTTAAAAGTAGTCATCTTATTTTCTCAGTGTGCCATTTAAAAAATTCTACTACAATTATAACAAAGATCTCGTGAACTTTAAAATATTTTTCACTGTGTATAACTCTGATTTATTAAAAACAGATTTTTTAAATTAAAGAAGGGTAAATTTAGATACCTTTAGGTCAGATGCGGAAGAATACTCGTCGCTAGACAAGAAAGGTTTAGCTTCATCAGATTCAAAATCGGAAGGTGGATAATCATAGGAATCAGACATCATAGGTTTTGTGTAAGTAATATCTGGTCCCATAGGTGGTCTTGGATTTAAATTCGAAGGACCAGAAGATCCTGAGGGTCGACTTTGTTGTTTTATTGCATTTCCGTGAGCTATGACGTGTTCGAAAGGAGCAGGAGGATGGAATCTCTCCTGGACTTTTTGTCTGACTGCGATAGAGTCCAAATTTGATATAATCTCTTCATCTAGTGTTGAATATCTACAATGAAATTAATACCAAATAAAATTATTGACATTTTGATTTGGAAATTTTATAAATTTATGAAATTTAGAAAAAAGAACACTCTAATCCCAACAATCGTACTTAGCTGCTGAAAGTGTTCAATAAAGCACAAAATTAAGATTATAAAGATATAAATTAAAAAGAGCGTCACAATTCATACAAGATAAAGTCGGAAAGATGTGGGAGACAAATTTGTTTTGAAATTTTAATTTGCATTTCTGATCATTGTAGTTAATGTAGGTATATATTGTCGCGAAAATAATCATAAAATAAGTATGTTGCTGCAGAAATTTTATAAATGAAAGTTTTAATGTAGATTTTTAATTTTGTCTTTTACGACCATTCTTGTGCAGATACCTGTCTCATTATTTGAAATTATTAGAAAGATATTTAGTTTCATGAAAACCGAATCGGTTTTTTAAAATAGATTAAAAGGAACCTGAGTTATGGTGTCCGACAGTTTAAAAAACATGGTTTTGAGAAAAACGCGATTAAATTTTTATGTGTAATGAATCGCGTTAGATAGGTATGTATAATTTTGTTATTTCTTCAAATTTTAATCTGCAATTTGGGAGTTATATACTTGAGGTAATTTAGACCACAAAACTAGAAAAAATAAAAACATCGATTTTTTGCTCGATACAAACTATATAATACTACCTTAAAAGAAATTTATACTGGAACTTACGCAAGAATTTCCAATAAGTTTACACAAGGAAACATTTTTGTTATCTTTGTCTGTCAAATTTCCCGAAGATAAAAATTCCACATTTGAAGTTTAATGGTATTTCGACAAGAATTTCCATTGCAAAAATTTTATGGAAATTCTTGAGAAATTCTTATCAAAATAACTTGTACTGAATTCTGATGAAATCGTTTTTTGAGAAATTAACTTTTATAGCAAATTTTGACAACAAAGATTGTAAGAAAATTAAAAAGAGAATAAACCAAGAACCAAAAATATTACTTTAAATAAAGGTTTGTACAATCAAAATGATAAAAATGGAACTCTTCAACGCGAAAAAAATAGAAAAATCCCAACACGAAAATATAAAAATACTCTAAAACTTTTTCAAAACTTATTTGTTGTTTTACCCTTTGGTGGTCGGATAATCAATAGCTTCTCCAGGTTTGAGAATATGAGGATTCCTGGCATTGACGAACATTGGAGAGGCTGTAATTACGATATCCTGCACACTTCTGCCTTCACTTTTTGGACCCTCTGATCTATAAAAAGCGACCGTTATTTATTAAATGTATAATTTAAATTCTGTGAAAAAAAATCAGCTCTATTTTATTCTATTCGCATAGAAAAAGCTCAAAAAAAGGATACAATTAATGAAAATAAAATGCTTCTTCTAGGAAGTTTAAATCCTGGTAGAATATTCAACTGATTTATTTAATAATAGTAATTTAGCAATGTATATTTAGTGAAGTAGTCTGCAGAATGAATTTCCCTTGAATTTTAAGCGAAAAAGTAATCTTTGAGTGGTGATGGGGGTGATTTTAAAAAAATAGAATTCTCGTTGTCTGGAGTTAATTTGAAAGGAAATGATAACCCTTGACTATTTTTAATGAGCGTAAACTTTCTCGCCCTTTGATTACCTGAATATTCCGACGGGTTCTCCTTGAAATTCCTCAGCTTGCTTCCCATTCTTAGTCACTTTTGCATACGAAATCACTTGTGGAATTGTAATTGAAAAAGAGAATAACAAAAGAGAAAAGTATCTTTTCATCATCTTCCTTGAGCAATACTTTGTAAGTGATCAGTAAACCAAGTTTGAACCTCCTATATAGACTCGTAACTGTATCTGAACTGTGACGATTGAAATTCTATTGTCCAGTGTAAAATTTTTGCAAATTTTTTATCACATATTATAGTTAAAGAATCATTAGAAAATTCACAATTTACGAACATTTTTAGATTAATTTTTATGGTGACTTCTCATGATCCAAGTTAAAAATAACTGTGGTAAATGGATTTTGTAAAAATCAAATAAACTATAATAGTTTATAAATTTAGTTTATATAATGCTAATTATATCACATCAAAACCAATTTTGAACCATTGTGTATTTAAAGAAAATTGGTACATTTAAACTACAACATATTTTATGGGATTGTTTAGATTACAAAATTATTCCACTGTTTGTATATTAAAATGTCATTTTTATATAAATAGAAATTTCATCAAATGTTTCTTAAATATAAATTGTAAGAATGAAGAAAAAACTATTTACGAATTTATAGGTTAAACTCGGAAATACTATTTCGTTTTTATGGTCAATACTTTAACAGTTAAAAAAAGGGTGCTAATTGTTCGGAACGATTGCTGAATGATGAGTTCTAATTTTATTTACAAACTTTACTTGACCGTTACAATTATGCGAAAAATAACAATAAGAGACATTAATTTAAAATGACCTAAATATTGCTTGAATGAATAATGAAAAATAAAAGGTTTGAAGTAAAACAAAATGTTTAAAAAATTGCATAATAACCTATTAATTATATTTTTTCTAAAATTTCTACTGTTGTTGTTATAAAACAAGAAGAATTTTTCAACTACTTCAAAACAAGGCCTATTTTTAAACCTTTTACTACGCAACAATAAAAAAGTTACTTATTTTCAAAATTTTGAAAATTTTTATGTGGGAACAATATTGTTTATAAAATAATAAAAATATGTACACCCTAAAACAAAAAATGGTTGGGGTTTTTTTGGGCTTGATTCTTGATCTTGATAAGATTCTTGATTTTGTTGAAGCTCTCAATATCCTTGAAAGTAGGTTTTGTGCTTTCGATTTTCATTTAATCTTTGGAATGCTCTTTTCTTTGTTTGGCGTCTACCTCTTCTCTTTTGGACCTATTTCCACTCATCCTTTCTACTGCTCATTCTACTCCTTTTTCTTCAGTTCTTTCTTCAAGATCATTACTCTCAAACTGGAGGACGTTTTTTTCAAATAAGTGACGTTGAGCACGTAGGGGAGACCAGGGCTAGTTGTAACATTAAAAAAGCCTGAACTCACATTTGATGCAACTCATTTTGAGTGGGGTTTCAAATTAAGTAATGACAAACTTTAAGTTACTCAAAATGATCCTGCACTGCAAAAAGTAGGCATCTTAATTTAAGATACATTTGTAGTCACTTTTAAGATGTTTCCGAAAAGTTAGCAAAAGTATCTTAAAATACATTACTTTTCTAAGATGGAAGCTGAAAAGTAAGATACTTTAAACGTTTTAAAATTGACTACAATGCATTTTAAGATGTTTCTTTTTACAATGTGGACAACATAAAGGGCCTGGTTATGCTAGGTTATACTGCAATTTATGATTTCTAAGTTGGTAACATGTGCACTACGCAGCATTTACATATATTGCGACATCTTACGGAATAATATCTTAATTTACACTTGCAAACATAACATATCAGAAAACAGTCGTTTTTCATGTTTGAAAATCACCCTTTTTGGTCGATTAAATCTTCTAGATTAAATTTGAAGGTCCAGTTTTTTGTAATTTGGTTCGAATACATAAACAATTAAAGAAAAAGCAATCAGGCTGTGCCAAAAAAATTTAGAAATATTTTTTGTCTTTGAAAAGTAATGTTAGAAGGTAGTCGTTTTTCATGTTGGAAAAATACACTTTTTTGATAATTAAATCTTTTAGATTTGATTTAAAGGCCCGGTTTTTTGTAATTTGGTTCGAATAGATAAACAATTGAAGAAAAAGCAGTCAGGTTGTGCCAAAAAAATTTAGAAATATTTTTCGTTTTTGAAAAATTATGTTAGGAAATAGTCGTTTTTCATGTTTGAAAATCACCCTTTTTGGTCGATTAAATCTTCTAGATTTAATTTAAAAGCCCGGTTTTTTGTAATTTGATTCTAATTCACAAACTAATAAACAAAAAAAAGTCAAGTGGAGCCAAAAAAATTTAGAAATATTTTTCGTCTTTGAAAAGTTATGTTAGAAACTAGTCGTTTTTCATGTTTGAAATTTACAGTTTTTGGCTGATTAAATCTTCTAAATTTAATTTAAAGGCCCGGTTTTTTTTGTAATTTGGTTCAAATTCATAAACAATTGAAAAAAAGCAGTCAGGTTGTGCCAAAAAAATTTAGGAATATTTTTCGTTTTTGAAAAGTTATGTCAGAAAATAGTTGTTTTTCATGTTTGAATAACACCCTTTTTGGTTGATTAAATCTTCTTGATTTAATTTAAAGGCCCGGTTTTTTGTAATTTGGTTTGAATTCAGAAACAATTAAAGAAAAAACAGCCAGCATAAGTTAAAAAATTTTAGAAATATTTTTCGTCCACCAAAAGTGTTGTTAGAAACTAGTTGCTTCTTATGTTTGAAAAATATAATTTTTGGCTGATCAATTCTTGAAGATTTAATATAAAGGGCCGGTTTTTTTAAAAATTTGTTTACAATTCATAAACAGTTAAAGAAAAAACAGTTAGTATAAGTTAAAATGTTTTAGAAATATTTTTCGTCTACCAAAAGTGTTGTTTCAGACTCATCGTTTTTCATGCTGTAATAATACTTTTTTGTCTGACCACATCTGCTAGATTTGATATAAAGGCTAGTTTTTCGTAATTTAGTTTTTATTTGTGTTCGATATAGAGAAAATAGTTAGGAGATGCCAAACAATTTTATATTGTTTTCGAAAAAAGTTTTGTTCAAAAATAGGCTATTTACAGGGGCTAGAATAATGCAATTTTTCTTTGAGCCTACCCTTGTAACTTTCGATATATCGAAGGCTGGTTTTTTTTCTGTTTGGTTTGATTTGGTTGAGAAAAAATAAAAAACGGATGGAAGATACTAAAAATTTTAAGAATATGCATTTCATTTCAAATTTTATATTTGTTTTAATCGTATAAAATACTCATATTTATCATTTTATAATTTGAAATTTATAAAGTATGTAAAATATTGCGTCAAAATCTAATTTTCAATAACAGTATTTTCATAAAAGAATCATATAAGTAAAAAAAGTGCTTGAGTTAAAAAATTTGCGTGTTTTGTATAATTTAACCTTAAACTTTTAAAAGAACAGCTTTGTGCAAACGCAAACTGCTCGTAGGGCAGTCGCCAATTGAATCAGCTGTTCTGTCCAACACAATTGGATGGCAGAATTAACTAAAGGGATGTAACAATCAATAGCTGGTATCATTTTTAAATTGTTGCTGTGTCCAACTGCGTTAGTTCAATTATCATTTTAGATAGTTGTTACAGCTGGTTACAGCAATTTTGCTCTCATCCAATAAAAATTGGATGCAGTAGCCAACCATTTTTCTGCGTGTTAAAATGACATTTTCAAAGTCAGTGAGCACGATTATTCGAAAACCATTAAACCAATTTACTTGAAATTTGGTATGCTTAATCATAAGCTGATAAATGTAAAAGAAAGCTAGATAACGGAATTTGTTTTCGATTACGAGTAAACCACGACCTATTAGGAAATTGACACTGACCCTCATTAAACTGTAATCTGATAATTATAAGATCATGATTAGAAAACAAAGAAGCAGGGTGCTGCGCTCAGGAAACCACCTTGTCAAGATCGACAACAAACGTTAAGTTGATACGAGTACTTGAAGTATCAGAATGATAAGAAGAAACATGTTGGACTAGGGAAAGTCCGTCGGAAAGCATCATAGAAGATAAAGAATTATTTTGTTGATTAAGTTGTAGACTAGTGATGCATGTCGAGCAAACGATCTGATCGACTTCACATCTGATCGTCTGCTGTTTGCTCGATTATAATTGAATTGAACAAATTACTTTTTATTAATCTTTTAATGATTAGCATAATTTTTGAAAATATCTTTAAGTAAGAATCATTTCTTTTTGTTGACATTTTTTATCTGTCACGTGGGTAATTTCATTGACTTTCGTCTAAGGGATGTTCCTGCCATAAGTGTTTCAAAAATAAATTTGTTTTATTAGTCATTATTAAACTCCATAGAATTCATTTCTAATAAAGATTTTGATAATATTTTCTTTTTCACCCAAACAGCAACGGATGTTGCTGAAACATCCGGTGCTGTTCGGGCATTTACAAAATGTTAATTAAAGACGTGAAAGTATAGCGTTTTGAGTTTATATTTCAAACTTTTTTAAATTACTAAATATAGGCTTAAACAAAATTCCGCTAAAAAAGAAGGTCAATATATATTTTAAAGATTTGTGTGTGGTAATTTATTTTTTATATAAAGCATAATTATAATATGAAAAATGGATTTAAGATTGATCTATAAAGACTGTCAATTTTTGTGATATTTAGAAGCATATTTTTTATAAAATTATTTAATAAAAAATTTGGATACTTACGAGGTTTGAAATTAATACATTAACTTTTCTTATTCAGAACAATAATTTAAAAAAAAAATTTGTTTATTATAAAATTAAATTTCAAATTCATGAGAAATGACATCTTTCAACACATCGTATCTTTCTTCTGTAAGCTTTTAAAAGATTCAAACTTAACACATACGTAAGTTTGTGCAAAAAATGTAAAAAATTGCAAAATAAATTCTATATTCAAATTTTACGAGGTTACTTTGCTTAATTTGTAAAATTTTTAAGTTTGCAATTAATCATAAAAGAGGTTACTTTTTTAAAGTTTCGGTATGTCAGTATATATCAACAAACAGAAAGGATTCTTACTTAACGATATTCTCAAAAGTTATGCTAATTATTAAAAGGTAAATAAAAAGTAATTTGTTCAATTCAATCATAATCGAGCAAACAGCAGACAATCAGATGTGAAGTCGATCAGATCGTTTGCTCGACATGCATCACTATTGTAGACCTTTTTGTATTAAAAATCATGTGGTGACAGGGTGTCTACCGAAACATGATTTTCAAATTCCCGGCAAATTCCCGGTTTTCCCGGATCTAAAATCACAATTTTCCCGGATTTCTTTTATGTATGATTAATAGCTATAATATTAAAATAGTGAAAAAATTAAGTGCATAATATATAAGTTTTTAAGGTAAAATTGATTTTTGAAGAAAATAATTCCAAAATGGCAAAAATAATAGAAATTTGAAGAAAATAATTGGAGAATGACAAAAATAATTGAAATTTGAAGAAACAAAATGAAAGATGACAAAAATAATTTAAAAACTAAGTAAATAATTAAAAATTTGAAGAAAAGACTTGGAAAATGACAAAAATAATTAAAAAATGGAAAAACAAAATAAAAATTTGATGTCAATATATAATTAAAAAATTGGAGAAAAAAATTGACCATGAAAGAAAATAATTAAATAATTGAAAAATCATAAAATTGATAGAAATTTGAAAAAAATACTTGAACAAATAATCAAAATGATTAAAATTAAAAAAAAGTAATTGAGAAATGACAAAAATAATTGAAAATTACAAAAATAATCAAAAAATGGAACAAATAGTCGAGAAATGACAAAAATAATTGAACCTTGAAAAAAAATGAAAGATGATAAAGCTAATTTAAAATTATGTAAAAAATTTATGATTTGAAAAAAAAACACGTAAAAAATTACATAAATAATTGAAAAATGGAGAAACAAAATAACAATTAGAAATCAATAATTAAAAAATTGGAAATAAAAATTGACGTTTAAAGAAAATAAATAATCACAAAATAATTGAAATATCCCAAAAAAATTGAAATTTGAAGAAAATACTTGAAAATGATAAAAATAATTAAAATTAAATATAAAAAGCAATTGTCAAATGACAAAAATAATTGAAAAATGAAAAATTTCATGTAAATTAAAGTAAGAAATTAAAGAATCCATGACAATAATTTAAAGATATAAGAAAATAAGTTAAATTTGGAGAAAGTAGGTAATAAAAAAATGTCGAAAATATTGATAATACTTGAGAAATGACTAAATTATTTGAAAATTTTAAAAGCAATTAAAAAATGAAAAAAATATTTATAATGGGAAAAAATAATCAAGAAATAACAAAAAGAACAGAAATTTGAGACAAATAATTGAAAAGTGACAAAACTAATTAAAAATTAAGTAAAAAATAAAAAATTTTAAGAAAAGACTTGAAAAATGATAAAAATAATTAAAATTTGAAAAGAAATTGAGAATTAAAGAAAATTACTGAACAATTGGATTGAAAAAAGAAGAAAATAATTTATAATTAAAAAAAAAATGGAAAATGACAGGAATTATTTAATATTGAAGAAAACATTAAAAATTGAAGAATAGAATTGTTATTTAAAGAAATTATTTGAGAATTGAAAAAAATAATTGAACAATTAAATTGAAAATAGAAGAAAATTGTTGAAAATTGAAGGAGGTTTTGAAACATGAAATAAAAATAAATAACTGATAATTGAAAAAAAATAATTGAAAAAAGTCGAGATTACAGAATATTGAAACAAACAATTGAAAATTGAACAAAATAATTAAAAATTTAAGAAAATAATTGAAAATTGAACAAAATAATTAAAAATTGAAGAAAGTACTTAAAAATTAAATACAATATTTGAAAACAGCAGAAAAATTTAGAAATCGACGGAAATAACTGCGAATTGATGAAAATAATTTAAAAATTCTCAATTTAAATACAAATTGAAAGAAAGATATAATTCAAAAAAGCTGAGAATTGTTAAATACAGAAGAAAATTGAAAGAAATTGAGAAACTGAAAGAAATATGAAAAAATAATTGGAAATTGGAGAAAATAATTGAAAATTGAAAAGAATAATTGTCAGTTGAAGAAAATAATTGTGAATTTCTGAAATAGTTGAATAATTGAAGAATTGAATTAAAGCTTCAAAAACGTAATCGAGAATTGAAAAAAAATTGAAAAAAGCCGAAAATTATTGAATATCGAAGAAAATAATTGAAATATGATGAAAAGAATTGATAATAGAAAGCACACAATAGAATTGCCCATAACTATATATAAACTATTATGCAAAGTACGGTCTGATAAAAAAACTGAAGTTCTATCTACATTTTTTCATAATAATATGACTTTTTCATGTTTAATGTCTTTTATTGTTTTTGTGGTATTGTTAGCGTTAAGAAAAAAAGATAGTAGAAAACATCTTTATTTCATGAGAATATATTATATTATATTTTAATTTTTAATGTATGTTTTTTATTTTTCAATTGCATAATTGTCGCATAATTACACAAAATTTAAACGCATAATCAGATTGGTTCAAAATGCATAAAGTTATTATCTTTATTTATAAAACAAATTGATATATTAGTTAAATTTATTAGCCTAGAAAGAAAATTCCCGGTTTGACGGTAAATTCCCGGTTATTTCCCGGTTTTCCCGGTTAGTAGACACCCTGGGTGAGGTTTTGTTAGAAATGTTTAGATTACAATTAAAATCTCCCATGATGATTGTGTTATTAAAATTTTGGACAAGTTTAAAAATGAGAGTTTCTACACGGAGAAAGGATCTAGCTTTTGTAATGCTTTAATTGTAAGGACCCATGAAGAAACTGGATGGGTCCTTACAACTAACGCGTGTTGCCTGAAACTTTCAGTATGAGAGAGGGGCATGCAACGATAGTGAGGGATGCTTCATGCTACAAAAGCAAGATTCTTTTCTCCATGTAGGTCATTCCCAAATGAGGCATTCGGAGGTTTGTAAACTACCCCAATGAAAGCACTATCCCTGTCTAACTTTACTTAAAAAAAAATCAATTCAGCTGAAAGAAAAACTCCCCCCGAACTGGTAGCCACTAAGGAACAATTAAGATTTTTACATTTTTACATTTTTATTGATAAATACAAACTCCACCGCCCCTATGATTCTCTATGTCTCTGCGAAAGAACCTGTAATTTTCAAGATCAACATAAGCATTTGTGATACCAGGCGAAAGCCAAATTTCGGACATGGCAATTACATGATAAAGGCCCCTATTAAAAAAACGCTTAAACTAAAAAACAAGGGCTGGCAAAGATTTGGCATTAACGTGGCATAAGTTTAAAAGATTAAGTGCGATTATAATTCAAAAAATTAGAATGAGTGAAAAACAAAACAAAGAAATGTTAAAAAACGAACCAAAGAAGGCATGTTTTCCCAGGGAATAACAAAAAAAAAAGTATAATAAATCATGTTTATAAAATAAATCCTATATAAATTTGACCAAGATTGCTTCTTAAAAAAAAAAGTAGTAAAATAATACTAAGACAAATAACAAAAAAGATAAATTTTGTAAAAAAGAACAACAATGGAAAAACAATATAAAAGAAAAAAAAATAGTTGCTATTTAGAGAGAAAGTTGACATCCTGGATGCATGAGAGAAGGATCCTGCGTCTGCCATCTTCTTTTCGGCAAAAAATTTTGCCCCCGAATACCCAAAGATTTTTGATGGATCTCGCCTTACGAGAAGCCAGCGCTGCTGAATATATCCGGCGATTGAATGGTGTAAGCGCTTCTCACAGGTAAACAGAAGACGTATCCCTTTCAGGACAGCACATGCTACACGTGGTAAAGCTCTTGAAGATTTTCCTCTAGGCGATGAATCTATCTCTTAAATCCTGATTAGTTAGCTTTACCATAACAGTGGACGGAACTTGCGAATCAGAAGTGTCAGTTGATCTACGAATCCGAAAGATGTTGACAATATCTTATTTTGACATCTCGACCTTTAATGTATCAGCCAACCCAAGGAACAGTGAAGGCAATTTTTCATCTTCTTTGGAAGGAAGCCCATGAACCTCAAGGGAGTTGAAAAGGAAAGACTGCTTATGGAAATTCAGACCTCGTTAAAGAGCACTAATTCTACACTGAAGATTGGCACTTGCCTTTTTAACAGTGTCAAGAGACTTAGCTTGAGTAGAGGAATCAACTTCCAGCAGACCAATTCTTTTTGCGTTATCCGCAATATCAGTCTTCATCTCTGTCACTGTGGAATTAAGCTCGACGTTGAACGGATTTTGAGTTGTCTCGAAATTTTAAAACATTTCGGTCATTTTAGTATGGTACTCTGAGGACAGTACGCTACTCCTGTTGAATGACTACTCGTGCTGCATCTAAGAATCCACTAGAAGAGGAGTATTCTGGCGTCGATAAAAGCGAAAAAGGGTTATCAGAAGGATGCGCAGCATTTGAAACAGAGGTGGCGCCATTTTTGCAGGCAACACAAAAAAGTCAATAAGGCCTTTTTTAAGCTTATCAAACTCCTTTTTTGTAATGTTTATATTGGCACAAGACGTATGAACGATGCCACTACACTTTATGCACTTGAAAGATTCCTCCGATCTTGAAATTTTCAGTTTGCACTCTAAACACATCGGCATGTCAAAATGTTACAAGGTATAAGGCACCAGCAAAAAATTGCAACATGACATACTGGCCCTGAGAAAAAAGACGAATTGTTCGCTTCATGCGTTTCCTCCCAGTGTGCAAGGTTAAAGAACAATTCTGTAACTGTTTTAAAACGCAAATAATAAGTCCTAGAACCACTTCATGATCTGGCGAGTAAAAATGTCGTCCCTATGGGAGAACAGTTTAAAACTAGAACACAGTGACAGAAAAAGTATATCACATTTTTGTAACAGTGTTACATTCTAGAACGATTTAAGGGGAGGCACCACTCCCTATTTTGACCACTCTAAATTAATAATATCAGAGGAGCTTTTATTTTTTTTCTTGCTTCACTTTTAAACTAAAAACATACTAGGTGATCAAAAACTACAAACTTTAATGATAGAACGTCCAAGGCTGCGTACTGCCGGTAGCACGCACTTTCACACAGTAAACGTCCTTCCGGAAGGACAATTCATTTTTGTGAAAAAATATTTTAATTTCATATAATCATCATCATCATCATCATCACTATCATCATTATCATCATAATTCATCATCTTCATCATCAAAGGAATTGAGTTTATTATTACTTTTGTAAATATTGTTATAACTAGCGTAATGGCGGCCGGTGGTAAATGGCTCAGGCGCGAGTCCCTCGGAAATCTCTCTATAAAATCAATATGGAAGCAGATAAGCTTTTAGCTACCAAGCTTCGGGGTTTGAATTTACAAGTTCCATGTTTACATGCGCTGAAAGCTTGATTCTTTACCTTTCCAACGATATATACTACTTTTTGTTTATCTGAATCCATGTTACCCGTTACAGGTACTTGAAAATCCATGCGAGAGGTTGTTTGAAATTGAAAAATAGGCTTACAAAAAAAGTAGCGTTGAAAAATATTCAAATTGTAAGAGAAGATCGATTTTTAACAATCAAATTTTGTAACTTTATCGATTCTTCGAAAACCCTATGCGTTTAATATTTTTAAAACTATTTGTATTTATGTAATTTGAAGCGCTGATTTCAAAAATCATAGGAAAATTTGTCGACTAGATACTCTTCATGTTAAAAACCTGAAAAACCCATAATACACATGGTTTTTTGCATTTATCTCAGTAAATCAAAAATATTTCTAAAAAAGCTTGAAATAGAAGTTGCAGATCTCACTAAAATACTCATTTTATGTTTTATATATATTAACTAAAAAAAATTAGTTTTCGAGAAAAATGGCAAAAACTTCAAGACACCATTAAACCGACTAATATATTTACTTTACGACAAAACAAAGGTCGCTCGACGTATAATCCTTGTTACTCAAGTTATTTCTAATTGTGTTGCTACTGTACTATCATCATGGTTGCCTAACTTTCCTTATTATTTACATTTTGACAAAATTCAACTTTTCTCTTGATGCCAAATGTCATATTCACATAAAATCGGAATTCTTTGTTTACACTGAAAACACCTGGGTTCAAATTTCCAGAGTAGAAAAAGTCTGGCTGTAGACGACATAGTCTTTAGTCGGTCCAAACCATGGCTACTGACCTCAGTATTTTTTTTAGAAATCAGAGAGTTTCTAGCGTGGAAAAAATCTGGCTAAAGACGACATGTTTTTTAGTCTGTCCGAACCACGGCTTCTGACCACAGCATTTTTTTTAAAATCAGGTTGTTTCTGTCTATGGAAAAGACTGGCAAAAGATGACATAGTCTTCAGACTGGCCGAAACATGGCTACCGAATATCCAGGTTTTCTACGCTAGAAACTACCTAATTTCTGCAAAAAATATTCCGAAGTCAGTGTCAATGGTTCGGAAAGACTAAAGACCATGTCGTCTATAGCCAGACTTTTTCCCACCTGGAAAACTGAACCCAGGTGTTTTCAGTGTAAACAAAGCATTCCGATTTTATCGGAATATGACATTTGGCATCAAGAGAAAAGTAGAATTTTGTCAAAATGTAAATAATAAGGAAAGTTAGGCAACCATGATGATAGTACAGTAGCAACACAATTAGAAATAACTTGAGTAACAAGGATTATACGTCGAGCGACCTTTGTTTTGTCGTAAAGTAAATATATTAGTCGGTTTAATGGTGTCTTGAAGTTTTTGCCATTTTTCTCGAAAACTAATTTTTTTTAGTTAATATATATAAAACATAAAATGAGTATTTTAGTGAGATCTGCAACTTCTATTTCAAGCTTTTTTAGAAATATTTTTGATTTACTGAGATAAATGCAAAAAACCATGTGTATTGTGGGGTTTTCAGGTTTTTAACATGAAGAGGATCTAGTCGACAAATTTTCCTATGATTTTTGAAATCAGCGCTTCAAATTACATAACGACGCCCCCCGTTGATAAAGTGTTTATTAAAAAGCCAGTGTAATAAAATGTTAATTTGAAAAACAGTGGAATGTCATTTTTATAATTAATTTTTTTGGATATGATTTCTATTAAACTGTTTGTTCAATCAAATGTCTTTTGATGTTTTGTCATAAAATGTTAATTGGACTGAACGATGGATACATTTGTTTATTAATTCAAATATGCAATAACATTCTGTATAACATTCATTATAACCTTGCTTTAACATTATTCTACTGTTTTTCAAATTAACATTTTATTACACTGGCTTTTTAATAAACACTTTATCAACGGGGGGCGTCGATAAATACAAATAGTTTGAAAAATATTAAACGCATAGGGTTTTCGAAGAATCGATAAAGTTACAAAATTTGATTGTTAAAAATCGATCTTCTCTTACAATTTGAATATTTTTCAACTTCAATTTTTTTGTGAACCTATTTTTCAATTTCAAACAACCTCTCGCATGGATTTGCAAGTACCTGTAAGGGGTAAAAATATATAAATTCTAACCTCTTTCAGAATTAGAGTTTGTAGTTTTTGACCACCTGGTATGTTTTCAGGTTAAAAATGAAGCATTAAAAAAAATATAACTTCCTCTGATATTATTAATTTAATCAGGTCCAAATGGGGGGTGGTGCCTCCCCTTAATAACAAAATTGTAACACCAGTTCTGTAACATTGTTCCCTTTGTGGTCTTTAACAGTTCTAATTCGTGCACACTGCGGGAGTACACAAAAGATGTTGACTGATAATTATGTATTCAGAAAACTTTAAATCTAAGTAGAATTATCAATAAAAATAGAAGCAATCAAAAGACAGTCTAACTCAGTCTGTAGATAAAACAGTTCTTCATGTTATTATAGTGTGTAACAATGCTCACTGACACTAATCGTGTCGGGCATGTTTATTTAAAAATTTTTACATGCTCAACACATTGTTGCACATGCGCAGTAGTGCACTACAACTGCGTAAACGCACGCACTACGATATATTGGCATTTCTCATGCGCAGTAGTTCATTATTGCTGTTACACATGAGCAGTGCTGTACTTTAATAAAAAAGTAAATTTCTAGTACCGACTGCATTGTAACCTATAAATGTCCCTATAAATTAAACTTACTACATAAAAAATCATATTCCTTGCTTCAAAGCAAATCGATTGACCTATACATATATATAAAATTTATATTTTGTTCAAATTTTAAAAAATAAATCGAATATCTTAAATTTTTAAAAAATTATCTTATTGCTTCCTTTATGAGAAAGCAAATATTTTTTTAACCGTACACTGAAAAAAATATGTTTGTCAAAATCAACTATTTGTCTATAGTTGAAGCCATTTTAGTTAAAATGACAAGGATTCCAAGTTAAGCTTGCAATCGAAGCAAAGTTAGTTCTAATACACATCAAACTTGTTTGTTTGTAATTCTTAAAAACGGGGGAAAAAATTGTCAATCAGCTAAAAATTTACAGTTTTCTATAGTGCAAATGAGTAAAGTTGTATTACATAATCTTAAAATAATACAAAAGTATACATTAAACTTTTAATAATGTTTTTTGAAAATGTCAAATCAACATAACCTTCAAATATATGACGGCCACAACTAAGTCATTTACCGTAACCACTAATGTTTTAGAGATAGAAAATATTAATATTTTATAAAATAATAGACTTTCTGAGTAATAAAAACAGTCGGTCCTACAATTTCTGATGTTCAATATAATATAATTTCTAATTTCTTAGACTGAAAATTATCATTGTATTTTAACTAGGCTTCCCTAGTTGGCGCCTTAACTAACAAGGAAAACTGGTTGATTCCTTGTGTACGGGTGCAAGGGATTTTTTTCAGTGTAAAAGAACATGAGATAATTTTCTGATCAGTAGTCAAAAATAATATTAGTTATAGATTAATTAAAATTAAGGGGGGGGGGGGGTATTGTTTAAATAGAAAAAAAAACCTTTTTAAACATTTTTTTTAACGAAACTACTAAATATTTTTTAATCCTTTTATTACTACATTACTTAGTAACTTTTAAAGTAACTTTTTGAATTTTTTAAGAAAAAAATGTCCAGAAACAACGGAGTTGCAGCCACTTCCAGTAGGCCATGTCGAAAATTTTTCATTTTACGGTGTCCCGGATTTAAAATCGCAGAATCATCTGAAACACATGGGATTAAGAAAAGTTAGTTATTTGGAAGTATACCTCCCAGTCAACGTTGCCCTTTTATTAAAAATTTTTTTTTCTATTTTTTTACGGCCGTTTAATGTCAAAGTACGTTTTTTAGCCTAAAAAAGGCGCCATTTAAAAAAAAGGCTGCACAGTCGATCAGAAGCAAAAAAAAAATAAAAGGACAATGTTGACTAGGAGGTATACTTCCAAGTAACTAATTTTTCTTAATCCCATGTGTTTTAGATGATTCTACGATTTTAAATCCGGGACACCGTAAAATGAAAAATTTTCGACATGGCCTACTGGAAGTGGCTGCAACTCCGTTGTTTCTGGACATTTTTTTCTTAAAAAATTCAAAAAGTTACTTTAAAAGTTACTAAGTAATGTAGTAATAAAAGAATTAAAAAATATTTAGTAGTTTCGTAAAAAACAAAAATGTTTAAAAAGGGTTTTTTTGCTATTTAAACCATACCCCCCCCCTCTTAATTAATTAAAAGTAATGATAATTCTGATTGATGAAATTTTTACTTAAAAACTAAATTTCACTAAATGAATGAATTAATTCTTCCGTATTAATAATTTTTATATTTATTGATCTTAAAAGCTTCATTGAAATGATGTTTTAAATAATGATACTGTTTTTTAGAACATATTTTTCATAATTGATCCAAAAAATGCTATTATGCAACGCTTCGATGCTTGCAGTTTTTGTGTGAAGCGAAATGTCTATGAAATGGATTTAATTCTCACCTAGTTTAGTAATACCTCCCAGTAAAGAAAAAATTGTTAGAGTGGCGAAAAAATAGGTTGGACAAGCTTTTGTGTTCAACTTGCTTTTCGACAAAAGGTAAATTGGACAACTTTTGTTCAACCTATCTAAAATCCTTGTGTTCAACTTCCCTAAATATTGAATACGTTAAACAAGATGGAAATACTGGTTAAATATTATTTATTGTACACATAATTATATAAATATATCTCGCCATTGACGTTCTTTTCCACTACATGTTCGTAAGATGTTTCCAAAAAGTTAGCAAAAGCATATTAAAATGTATTAGTTTTCAAGATGGAAAACGAAAATAGAAGTGATCAAGGTTTTTTACTATAATTATTGAGTATTTTAATGTTACGTCATAATCGGTCTTTAAAAACATAATCTACTGTTCGATATCATCTGGTAGCCACCGTCGTCTCCTAAAATATATTTTAAACAATAAAATAACAGGACAAAAAAAAAGTGATGATGTTATTAGACTAAGAGGTAACCTAACCTTACTTTATTGGAACATGTTGGAACATGTCTTATGACACCACTCTTTGACGTTTCTAACAGTTTATTGTTTAAATTATATTTAAGGTCACTTGAATTAAATTATTATTAGCAATTTTGAAAAGTTTTGAAGTGAATCTCAGTCAAATGATTACTAAATCTCCTTTTAAAAGGCTGACAATCTTTCTCGCGTCATTTTAGGTGCAACGTGGGTACAACGTGAAAATCGTTTAATTCTCTATTTTCTGACATTGGCAAACGAAAAAATCTGACTGAGAAACTTCTGAAATAAATGCTACACCCGATTATGAGACTAGAAGACTTAATTTTTCATTATATATTAAAATATAAGTGTTTCTTTTGTAACTCAACGTTGTAAACCATTACGACGGTGGCTACCAGATGATATCGAACAGTAGATTATGTTTTTACCGACCGATTATGACGTCACATTAAAATACTCAATAATTATAGTAAAAAACTTTGATGATTTTAAGTCACTTCTATTTTCGTTTTTCATCTTGAAAACTAATAGATTTTAAGATGCTGTTGCTAACATTATGCATTTATTTAGTGCTTGTAACATAATTGTGCATAAATTTGCTGTTTGAGGGATGAATGTGTATGTATTTTTTATTTGAACATTACTGCGCACACTGAGAAAATAAGTTGACAAAATAAAACCAATTTTTGATTAAATTTAGCAGTGAGAGGTTGTTGATATAGCACCTGCAAAGCTCTTTGTTTATTATTAACAGATTAAATGCTACTGTTAACCTTAAAGTTTGGTTGTGATCGCCGGTATCAGTGCATGCATTTCTTACATAAAAAAATATTACGCAATAACATGCTAAATGTTGGTTAAAAATTTGTTGTGCAAGTTTTGCACAAGTTTTACGGACATGCCCGCATCTTGCCCGTATGCCCGTTCTGGGCGCCTACTATGCCCGATGTAAATTTTTCAATTTGATCGCTAATCCTTAATCGTAACAATGAGAGGAAGTACGACAGAGATATATGTCTGTCCTACTTCCTCTCATTTTTTACGATTAGCAATTTTTATTGTTCTTAGGGCTATTCTTTCAAAACATACACAGGAAAAAAAGTAATTATGAACGAAAAGCTATAGAATTTAATTTTATTTAATTGTGTTTACATTAACCACTTGACTGTGGATGACGTGTATACACTAGGGTGGTCCAAAAATACATGGGAATGCAAAAAAGTCGTTTTTTTAATGCTCTCACCCCCTAGGATTTTTCTATATCGCAAAAAAAAATACCCCTTTTTTTTTTTTTTTTTAAAATATTTAGGGGTGCCTCAACGGGGTTGAAGTTTCCCATGTAAAATGCATGAGGAAAAAAGACTTTTTCGGAGAATTAGTATAGAATCCATGAAAATGAATATTTTTTAATCGGCCAACTATGTTTCTCTTCAGAAGACTTCAAAGAATGGTGCTACATTGTTTATTTAACGATTTTTTAATATTAACTATTTTTTAAAGGGCCCCAAAAAACCCCATAAATTACAAAATTGGGTTTTATTGAGTTTTTTTGGGGCCCTTTTAAAAAATATTCATTTTCATGGATTCTATACCAATTCTCCGAAAAAGTCTTTTTTCCCCATGCATTTTACATGGGAAACTTCAACCCCGTTGAGGCACCCCTAAATATTAAAAAAAAAAAAAAATAGGGGTATTTTTTTTTGCGATACAGAAAAATCCTAGGGAGTGAGAGCATTAAAAAAACGACTTTTTTGTTTTGGACCACCCTAGTATACGTCACGCAAAAAACGGCCCAAAACTGTGGATGACGTGTACACCGAAAAAAAAATAATTTTGACCATATTGAATCCGCCACTTTGAATTTCTAAACTTTAAAATCAGATTCGTATTCAGCGATCCCGAAAACCCCTTAGTAACAAGTATCTCAAAATCTCATTGACATTGTAAGATTTTCAAAAATTTTGGCGGCCATATTGGATCCGCCATTTTGAATTTGGAAATTTCACTTTAAATTCGTAATCAGCGACCCAAAAAACCCACTAGTACCAAGTTTTATAAAAATTGAATAATTGGAAGTGTCTACACAGTTTGAGCCCATTTTATGATATTTCAGCAGCACAGTCAAGGCGTTAACGAACTATATTTTTATTAGAATTGATAATGTTTTACAAAATTACGTAAGATGTGAATAAATTTATAATGTTTTGATGATTTGGCGTAATTTTGAAATTTATTTATTATTTGTTCAACTTTCAAGCTTAAAAATCGACTTATTTATAGTTTATCGATTTTTTTTGTTCGTCTTCTCTCTCTGCTAATTAAAAGTTTTTTTATACACTGTTAAAAAAAAGAAACGCACTTTACACCAAAAAGTGCGAAGAAAATGCAATGCATCCTTAAAAGTGTTGATTTTTTGTAAGTTACACTTTTAAATTGCAACGCCAGTGTTACGGTGCGAAGTTGTTATGACACATGAGACATCAACACTGATTGGTGCGAGTGCCACTCGCGATTACACATAACCTACAATCACATCCATAAAAACACAAATTCTAAACTATCAATACACATTTTTACTCAAAAGACATACACTCAAGTTAATATTTAAAATTGTCAAGAGCACAAATGATATTACACACAGCTAAACAACAAAGCCACAAACGTTTTAATGGTTATGCTCAACAGAATTGACAACGCAAACATAACATATGACCATGTGACATACCAATTTTTTGTAAAAGAGAACATATTTTTCAAGTTCTATTCTATGTGGCACTTAAAGATCCTAAATATTTTTTAAATTCTTGAACATATGTTCAAATAAAAACAAAATTTAAGAAGAAATTAACAAAAATATATTCATAATTTATGGAAACAAAAACGGTTTTAAGACTAGAGGCAACATATCAATTTTTGTAAAGCACAATATTTACTTGAAATTCTATTTAACATGGCACATAAAGTTGCTAAAAATTTTTTAAACATTCTTTAAGATATTCTAATTTTCTAAATTCAAAACTCTATTTAATGATATTCTTATAAATTATGGGAACACAATCAGGTTTTAGAATACAGAACAAATAAAAATTTTTGTAGAATTGAATATTTTAAACATTCTATGGCAAATAAGTTTTCCAAATATTATTTTAGAATCTTTAAGAAAATCCAAATTTAGAATTGTATTTAAAAAAAATAGATGATATATTTATAATTTATGAGAACAAAATCAGGTTTTAGACCAGAGACCAAATGTCAATTTTTGTTGAATCGAATATTTTTTACACATTCTATGGCAAATAAATTTCCCAAATATAATTTTAGAATCTTTAAGAAAATCCAAATTCAGAATTGAATTTAAAAAAAAAAGCTCATATTTTTATTATTTATGAGAAGAAAATCGGGTTTTAGACCAGAGACCAAAAGTCAATTTTTGTAGAATCGAATATTTTGTACACATTTTATGGCAAATAAATTTCCCAAATATTATTTTAGAATCTTTAAGAAAAACCAAATTCAGAATTGAATTTAAAAAAAAATAGCTGATATTTTTATTATTTATGAGAAGAAAATCAGGTTTTAGACCAGAGACCAAATGTCAATTTTTGTAGAATCGAATATTTTGTACACATTCAATGGCAAATAAATTTCCCAAATATTATTTTAGAATCTTTAAGAAAATCCAAATTCAGCATTGAATTTAAAAAAAAATAGCTGATATTTTTATGATTTATGAGAAGAAAATCAGGTTTTAGACCAGAGACCAAATGTCAATTTTTGTAGAATCGAATATTTTATAGACATTCGATGGCAAATAAATTTCCCAAATATTATTTTAGAATCTTTAAGAAAATCCAAATTCAGCATTGAATTTAGAAAAAAATAGCTGATATTTTTATTATTTATGAGAAGAAAAACAGGTTTTAGACTAGAGACCAAATGTCAATTTTTGTAGAATCGAATATTTTGTACACATTCTATGGCAAATAAATTTCCCAAATATTATTTTAGAATCTTAAAGAAAATCCAAATTCAGCATTGAATTTAAAAAAAATAGATGATATATTTATAATTTATGAGAACAAAATCAGGTTTTAGACCAGAGACCAAATGTCAATTTTTGTTGAATCGAATATTTTTTACACATTCTATGGCAAATAAATTTCCCAAATATAATTTTAGAATCTTTAAGAAAATCCAAATTCAGAATTGAATTTAAAAAAAAAAAGCTCATATTTTTATTATTTATGAGAAGAAAATCGGGTTTTAGACCAGAGACCAAAAGTCAATTTTTGTAGAATCGAATATTTTGTACACATTTTATGGCAAATAAATTTCCCAAATATTATTTTAGAATCTTTAAGAAAAACCAAATTCAGAATTGAATTTAAAAAAAAATAGCTGATATTTTTATTATTTATGAGAAGAAAATCAGGTTTTAGACCAGAGACCAAATGTCAATTTTTGTAGAATCGAATATTTTATAGACATTCGATGGCAAATAAATTTCCCAAATATTATTTTATAATCTTTAAGAAAATCCAAATTCAAAATTGAATTTAAAAAAAAATAGCTGATATTTTTATTATTTATGAGAAGAAAAACAGGTTTTAGACCAGAGACCAAATGTCAATTTTTGTAGAATCGAATATTTTGTACACATTCTATGGCAAATAAATTTCCCAAATATTATTTTAGAATCTTTAAGAAAATCCAAATTCAGCATTGAATTTAAAAAAAAATAGCTGATATTTTTATGATTTATGAGATGAAAATCAGGTTTTAGACCAGAGACCAAATGTCAATTTTTGTAGAATCGAATATTTTGTACACATTCAATGGCAAATAAATTTCCCAAATATTATTTTAGAATCTTTAAGAAAATCCAAATTCAGCATTGAATTTAAAAAAAAATAGCTGATATTTTTATGATTTATGAGAAGAAAATCAGGTTTTAGACCAGAGACCAAATGTCAATTTTTGTAGAATCGAATATTTTGTACACATTCAATGGCAAATAAATTTCCCAAATATTATTTTAGAATCTTAAAGAAAAACCAAATTCAGAATTGAATTTAAAAAAAATAGCTGATATTTTTATTATTTATGAGAAGAAAATCAGGTTTTAGACCAGAGACCAAATGTCAATTTTTGTAGAATCGAATATTTTGTACACATTCAATGGCAAATAAATTTCCCAAATATTATTTTAGAATCTTTAAGAAAATCGGAATTTAGAAAAAAAAATAGTTGATATTTTTATTATTTATGAGAAGAAAATCAGGTTTTAGACTGGAGAGCAAATGTCAATTTTTGTAGAATCGAATATTTTTTACCGATTCTATTGCTAATAAATTTACCAAATATTATTTTAGAATCTTTAGGAAAATCGGAATTCAGAATTGTATTTAAAAAAAATATATATGATATTTTTATAATTTATGGGAACAAAATCAGGTTGTATACTAGAGGCCAAATATCAATTTTTGTATGACTGAATATCTTTTCTAATTTCTATTTTATGTGTCATATAAATTTCCCAAATTTTAATTGTTATTTTTTAAGATATTTAATTTTTAATACTGTATTAAAAAAAAATTATATGATATTTCTATTATTTTATAGAATAAAAAACAGGTTTTAGAATAGAGACAAAATATTAATTTTGGTCAAACCGAATATTTTTTTCGAATTCTATTCTATGTAGCACATAAATTTCCTAAATATTATTTTAGATTCTTTAAGATATTTTAAATTCAGAAATGTATTATATAAATTATAAAAATATCATTTAATTTTTTTAAATACAATTTTAAATTTAAAATATCTTTAAGAATCTAAAAAAATAATTGGGAAATTTATGACACATAGATTAAAATTTGGAAAAAATATTCTGTTTTACAAAAATTGATATTTTGTCTCTATTCTAAAACCTGTTTTTGTTTTAATAAATTATAGAAATATCATCCAATTTTTTTTAAATACAGTTTTGAGTTTGGAATATCTTAAAAAAACTAAAACAATATTTTGGATATTTATTTGCCACATAGAATACATTTTGTAAAAAACATTCGATTCTACAACAATTGATATTTTTCTCTATTATAAAACCTGTTCCTGTTTTTCTAAATTATAAAAATAAATTCCAATTGTTTTTAAATACAATTCTGAATTTAAAATATCTTAAAGAAGCTGAAATAATATTCGGGAAATATATATGACACATAGAATAGACTAGAGAATTGAATAAATTGATATGACATTATTTTCAATACTTTGTTTAGGTTATGTCGTCGAGTAATCTTTTTTTGTTTTTATTTACTTCTGTGTTTTATTGTTTTTCACTTTATATATTAAGTTACATTAGGTATATTATGTTTTTGATAAACTGGATTTATCATATTTAAATATTTAGTACTCATTTAGTTTACTAGTAATGGGCTGTTTCAATTTTGAACGTGGGAAAAACATGTCGCGCGTTCGCGCATCGGAAACTTCTAGTCATGTCATATATATAGTTGTCTGCTAGTGGATTCAATGAAAACGAAAATTAGAAGAAAACGTAAAAATGGCTATTCTCAGATGTTGACAAAGGGGGCGAAGAGAGGGACAGTTAGACAAAGAAACTGACAATCGCACTTTTTGGTGCGATTTGATAGTCCGTTTACACCGCTTGGTTGTAAATGCCAATTTGTTTTAAGTTTACACTCGGCCGGTGTAGTGCACGGCCAAAATCGCACCGATTTCTTAACACCGGTGTAAAGTTGTAAGCGCATATACCATTTTTTTAACAGTGTATAAACTCTGCTATTTAATAACTTTGTGTTGTACTAATTTTCCTAATTTTGCAATTAATGAAACTTACAACAATTATGAATAAAGATTAAACAAGCTGAGGATTATAATAATTTCATAAACATTTTGCTTCCTAATGGAGAAAGCAATAAAGTATTTTTTTTTTAAATTAAGAATTTCAATTTTTTAAAAATTTGAAAATTTCAATTTATTCTTAAAAATTTTAACAGAATATAAACTTTGGATAGGTCAATTGACTTGTTTTGAAGCAAGTGCTGTTAGCTGTAAGAGCAGTTTTTTCTGGTCTAATGTGACATAAATACAAATGTAACATAAAAGTGTCATGATTTTCATAATATTTTTAACATTGTATATTTAAAAACCTTTGTGATTGGTTCCAGATTGTGTTAGTAAAAATAATAATACCAAATTTTATTATGTTCGTTGAATCGTTCTCGAGTTATCGTGTTCACAAGAACAAAATAAAAAAATAAGGGCTTTGTTTTTAATTTGGAACTAATTTGGGGAGTAGGCAGGAGTATACCATTTCTGACCTTTTTTTTTTACCACCCTAATACATATATATGTTACCGGCAAAACCCGAAGTTCAGGTATTTCGAAAAATGCCTGAAAATCACTAGAAAATTCGGATAATTCCTAAAATCTTAGGATATTTCCAAATTTCCTAGGCATTTCCGGGAATTTCCTAGTCATTTCGCGAAATGCCCAATGCGATTTAGAGAAATTCGAAATTTGATTATAGTAAGTCATATATTGATGTAAACAAACAATTTACAGACTACCTATTATATATCCATTAATTGAATAAATTGAATGAATAGTTCAGTATCTCTTTCGACTTTTCGTTGTACGCACAACTTTTAAAATGCCGATTGAAAATTTTAAACAGCTGTGAAGGACAGACTTTTAATAAGCGATAAGTGACGCAAAAAATTATAAAATTATGTCGCGAAATGAGCATGACGAAATTTTAAAAGATATGCAGGAAATTAAATTAAGTGTGACAAAAACAAGTCGTCAATATAGAACAGTAAAAAGGTATAACGTATAAAAAGTGGCAGGTATTTTAAAATTGATCGCAAAGTGCAACAATGCAATGGTAAAATTCTTCCAAAATATTAAATATATCTTCCGATGGAACATAATACCGTACTTCACCATTGTAAGAAGCGTGTTCAGGGGGGTGGGGGTCAAGGGGGTCATGACCCCCTAGAAGAGTTAAATTTATATGAGGGTGAGAGAGATAGCGATATAGTGTTATCTCTCTCTCTCTCTCTCTCTCTCTCTCTCTCTCTCTCTCTCTCTCTCTCATATACAACCTCCCCCAAAAACCTTGTCTGGACACACGCCTGACCATTGTTGCACTTTGCGATCAATTTCGAAATACCTGCCACTTCTAATACGTAATTTCTTTTTACTTTCCTGTATTGACGACTTGTTTTCGGCCCACTTAATTTAACTTCCTGCATATCTGTTTAAAATGTTTACACGTCATTTTAAAAGTTGTGCGCACAACGAAAAGTTGAAAGAGATACTGAACTATTCATTCATTTATTTAATTAACAGATATATATAATAGGTAATCTGTAACCCACTTGAAAAATCAGACGTCAAAATTTACGAATTATTTGACGTCAAAATGACGTCAAATTTGACTTACAAAAATACGTAAAAAGTAGTAAAATGTGACGTCTAAAATTACGTCTCGATTAACACCTAAAATTGGGATATGCAGGGATGTCATTTCTGACGTCCTTTTTCACGTCTTTTTGTACATCTTTTTTAACATTATTTTCGACGACGTTTTGGAATACATTTTGTACGTCATTAGAAAAAACTATCAATAGGATATTTTTTGCTAAGAAAAAATTATACATATATCAAATTATATTCATAATTCTTTCTTAGCAAAAAATATGCTACAGAACTTTTTCTGAGGTGACGTACAAAAAGACATAAAAAATGACGTTAGAAATGACGTACAAAAAGACGTCAGCTCTGGCAGAAAGTCATGTGTTGAATGATATGCTCTTAAAAGTGTCTACAAATGTAGGGGAATGTCTTAATGCGCGGGCCACTTTTAGATAGAAATAAATATGCGTTTACAACTGAGTTAAAAAAATTAATGTACTCCGTTAGTTAGCTAACACCTTTAGCTATCTAACTGAGTACATTCATTCTTTTAACTCAGTTGAAAACACTTCTTTATTTCTATCTAAAAGTGGCCCGCGCATTAAGACATTCCCCTATGGTTTATAAAATGCCTACTTTTCGCAGTGTCATAAGCAATATGCAATCTTATTGCGGTTTATTTAACATTTTTACTTTAAATATTCTACATGTTTTTATTTTTATTGAAAACCAGACTGGTCCGAAAACATGTTAGTACAACTAATTAGTTTATAAAAGAAAATTAAATTATAATAAATAATGAAAAATACCATCTCGTTATTTCATAATATTCCGAGTCATACATTGAAACCTGGTTTCCTCCTAAAAAACACTTCCTATGAAGGCGGTAAAAGTATTAACTAAGGTTTTATTTGCATTATGAGTAAACCCTGATTTGCCCCTTAAACCTCGAGTTATTGTCCAAATCAGATGGTAATAGAAGGAAAACAGGAGGAACTAAAACCTGATTACATTCTGCTTAATACTAAATTCTAAACGTGTTTTCGCCTGCTTAAGATTTTGTAAATTAAAAAGGAGAATTGAAATATTGCTTTTCGAAAAGTCAATGATTTTAATCGTTAGAAATTTATTCATTCTACTGTTCAAATACAATCATCATGTATTTTTGTAAGAAAGTTTAGAAATGTTAGCAAGTAACATATTATTTTACTGAACTATTTAAGTAATAAAAGTATATCACTGTCAATTTCATATATTTTTATTATGTATTATAGAATATTTAAAACTGAACACTCAACATCACTTTGTTTGGTATTAATATATTTTAACAACACAATTTAATTCTAATACACGAAATATAATTATGTAATAAAATAACACAACACACGTTTCTCAATGTTTACGACAATCCTAACACTTTTTTATATCTATATTTCTTATAATTCACTTGAAACTTAAGATGCGAAATCGTTATTTTGTTTTAAATCTTTAGTAATCACAATTTTAAGCACGGAACTACAAAACTTGAGATAATATTTTAATGACGCCAAGTGTTTGGCAAAGTCTGGCAGCCATGATTGTCTATGAGACGAGAGTCAACGAAAATTCTCGAATCTATCCGAAGAGTTAGTTAGAACTAAAGAAGAAGTGATTAGAGTTATGAAGTTTTTAGGCAGGAGGAAAAGTATTTAGAAGTGGTAGATTAGAATTAAATTTTACTAAGCAGAAGGAAATCAGATCGAATAGTTCGACTTGGGTATACTTGCTAACATTTCTAAACTTTCTTACAAAAATACATGATGATTGTATTTGAACAGTAGAATGAATAAATTTCAACGATTAAAATCATTGACTTTTCGAAAAGCAATATTTCAATTCTCCTTTTTAATTTACAAAATCTTAAGCAGGCGAAAACACGTTTAGAATTTAGTATTAAGCAGAATGTAATCAGGTTTTAGTTCCTCCTGTTTTCCTTCTATTACCATCTGATTTGGACAATAACTCGAGGTTTAAGGGTCAAATCAGGGTTTACTCATAATGCAAATAAAACCTTAGTTAATACTTTTACCGCCTTCATAGGAAGTGTTTTTTAGGAGGAAACCAGGTTTCAATGTATGACTCGGGTCACAAAAAAAACTGACAGAACATTCATTCAGATCTACATATTTTATCGTATTTTTTTCCTGCTGACTGTCTTTTTTACAGTGTCAATTCTTGGAACCTGAAATGAAATATTGACAAATCCGACAAATTTTTCGCAGAATCTCGGCCAATTAATTGAGAAATATTATTTCATACACTCAGCAAATCTACTAACCCATATAAAATTATTCTTATTAACCTACATTGCAGATTTTATTGTTTTATTATTGCATTCATATTGGCATGATTTATTAAAAAAATTTATTATCAAACTTTGCGCGTGTTATTAGTTGGAAAAGATACTTTTTATTTTTTCAATACATAATTTAAACGTGAGGAATGCAGAACGCGATATTTTTAAAACAAACATCGTTTCGGATTAATTTAATATCAAATGAGAGCAGAGTTTTTATATTGCATTCTAAAAAATTATAAATTTTTAACAAATGCAAAAGATTTAAAATTTATTATTATTATTATTAAGACTAGCAAAAAATACGGGCGCTAATTCGCATAAGATTTGTCTATTGGTTTAAATATAATAAATAAACTATGAACTTATTTAGATTAAATTAATAATTAAGGTAACGGTACCTATACTCGATCAGTACCTATAGTCGATCAGTCATGATTTAATTGGATAAAATTAGTTAATAGTTTAATAATATTGATGCCAGATACTACTTCGAATATTACAAGACTTATTATTACCAGTGTAATAAAACTATTAATTAATTTTGTCTAATTAAATCATCATTGATCGACTATAGGTACACTGCAAAAACATGGTGTCTTAAATTGGCCAAAAATGTCTTAAATTAAGATACTTTTGGCGTCTAAGACACAAAAAAATGTCTTATTTTAAGACATTTTTGAACAATTTAAGACACTTGTTTTTGCAGTGTACTGATGGATTATTGGTACCGTTATACCTTATTAGATTAAATTTTGTAAATTAATTCTTACTTGGGTAGTTCTACGAATGAATGATGCTAATTTCGAAAAGACATTTTTTGCGTTTTAGTTCCGGTAGTAGATGGACTTTAAATTAAGGATAATTTCTAAACAATCTGAAAGGGGCTAGTAAAAAATTGAAAATTATGAATTTTACAGCCATTTATAAAAAAATATCCAGGAAAATGTGATTGTGAATAGAAAAATCTCAGTAACACTAGAAATTGTGATTGGAGTTTAAAAAACTTACTGGTCGACATCTTTTGAGATCGTTATATATAACTTGGAGGATAGTTTTTCGAAATTCGAAATGGCGGATTTAATATTGCGGTCGAATAAAGTTGAATAAGTCGTTCAAACAAATAAATAAACCTAAAAAACGATAGGAATATAGGATCACCTATTTCATATGTTGCATCACTTTGGTGATAAAAAATTTGGAAAATGAAATTTTAAAACAATTTAAGTTTAAAATTTTATTCTACTTTAGATACATAGATGATATTTTAATATGCGATCTAATATAAAAAATAAACAAAATCGTAACAACCTTTAATTCAGCAAATAAAAATATACAATCTACTATAGAACTTTTAGTTAATAATAAAATTAATTGTTTAGATTTATCTTTATTTTTAGAAAATAACACAATAATTACAATTTGGTTTAAAAAAAATATGATCAGGAAGATACGTTAATTTTGCTTAAGAACATCCATTATCATATAAAATTGGAGTAATACATTTTTTAGTCGATAGAGCAATTAAATTGTTAGATAATCGTTTCCCTAATAGAAACTTACAATTAATTAAAGACAGTTTACTGAAAATGATTATCCTTTAAATACTTTAAATAGAAAAATTCAAGAAAGATATAATAAAATCTTGAAAACATATACAAAATGTAATTATGATAATCATACAAAAAAATCTTTGTTTTTCCATATAATATATGGAATATAATATAATATATATAATATTTAAAAAATTGCGGTCAAAAAAACTTAAAAAAACCGTGATAATATTGAAGATAAAAAAACCAATACTGGTATTTTAAGGCACGCCACTAAAAAGAAACGTGTTTGATTTTAATAATGCAGAAATTTTAGATAATGAACAAAATAAATTTCAAAGAAAATACTTTGAAATGATTTATTTAATACATATAGTAAATTATTATTTTCCGCTACTTATATATTGAATTACAATCCATTGATTGATAAATCAATTGAACACTCTATTTTATCTTTATTTCTCCTTTCTTCTTTAATTTATTTTTTTAAATCGAAATGTTGAATCTTAAAAGTAAAGTCTAAAAAGTTTTTAACAAAATTAATTTATCATATTTTTAACTTTTATTTTTATTCCTAAGAATAGGAAAAAAAAGTATTATTCCAGTTTTCACAATTACAAATCACAAATATAAAACTCAATTTTGTTAATACGAATTTAAATTGTTTCAAATTCTAATTAGTAGGAACTTTGACTTATTGGAATTTTAATCAATCACTCATGTTTAAATTATTAGAAAACTTTAAATATTCTTAAGCTCTTACAATGCATATTCAAAATAAACTTCAACCAATGTATAAAAACTTTAAATTATAAAAAATTTTGGTATAACTGAAACAAAAATTTGGGTGATACTTAACTTTTTCAACCTCCCCCACCAGATTATTTGTTATGGTGTTAAAATACACCATCTAGGCTTGGTTCAGATTAAAGAACTTGAAAATTCGAAAAAGCCGCTTAACTGCAGTTTTACAAAAATTTGCATTATTCCATGGTTTCAATCAACCCAAATTTTATGATTACAATTTTAACTATCAAAATGTTAACTAAAATTTGCATAAATAAAAATTGGAATTAATGGAACTTGAAATCAACTGAAATTTGAAAAATTATTAGTTTTAATTTATAGAAATTTTGAAATTTTAAATCGGTTCAAACTTAAATAAGGTTTAAACTTTAATCAATTAATGCAAAGAATTTATCGATTCTAAGTAATTTTATTAATTCATATAATAAAGAAATAATAAAGAATTATTTGAAACATTTTATGATCCTTATTATCAAAAATTTAAATACCAGTTAATTTAAACTTTTAAGTGATTTTTATATCAATCATATATTATATAATTTTCATTTACCAAAAAATTTTCGTCTTTCCAAAAAAAAATGTTTATTATTTTTTTCCATAAAAATTTATGTAACACGATGTAAACAACAAGAACTTCAGTGCATCACATACTGTGCCTAAACCAAAAAAAATCTGATAAAAATGGATCCAAAATCTGGTTGTTGGGGATGTTTCTGCATCATATCAGAAGTAAAAATACGTTGAGAACAAAATCCTAACTGCTCCTTTTTTACAGATATCAATATTTCCGTTTAAAGGGAGATTACAGTGATTTTTTTTTCCATTTTTGGTTAGTATAATTATCTAAAAAGACAGGAAAAATAGTCCGAAGTAAAACAACCTCGAAAATTTGTATTTTTTATTAATTGACTAACTGTAGTACGTTTATTTTTAAATTTACAGTTTTTCTGTTGCACCGCTTGAAAGAGCAGTTTTTAAATTATAAGAAATGTATACTGTTATACATAAGAAGAGTAATATGTATATAACTTTTAATATAAATTTTTCATATTGTGCTTTACTATTTAAAAATATTGCCGAACTTTAAGTTAAATTTTTGTAAATTTGGTCCTTCAAACTTTAAACGCGTTTTTCTCGAAACTCCATATTTTCAACTTGTTTACACTCTTATTTTGACACTATTTAACGAAATAACTTAAAATTTGGACAGCATTTTCCTTGAATGTGTAGTTTTCGTGTAAACTAGGATTTTTAAGATCCATTAATATTTAAAAAAGTTATTAACAATTTAAGTTGAGAAATTATGGTTGAAAAATTAAAAAGTCGGTTAGTTAATGTATTAATTTCAAACCTCGTAAGTATCCAAATTTTTTATTAAATAATTTTATAAAAAATATACTTCTAAATATCACAAAAATTGACAGTCTTTGTAGATCAATCTTAAATCCATTTTTCTTATTATAATTATGCTTTATATAAAAAATAAATTACCACACACAAATCTTTAAAATACCTATATATTGACATTTTTTTTCAGCGAAATTTTATTTTAACTTATATTTAGTAATTTAAAAAGGTTTCAAATATGAACTGAAAAAGCTGTACTTTCACGTCTTTAACTAACATTTTGTAAATGCCCGAACAGCACCGGATGTTTGGGTGAAAAAGACAAAATTAACAAAATCTTTATTAGAAATAAATTCTATGAAGTTTAATAATGACTTCTAAAACAAATTTATTTTTGAAACACTTATGGCAGCAACATCCCTTAGACGAAAGTCAATGAAATTACCCACGTGACAGATAAAAAATGTTGACAAAAAGAAATGATTCTTACTTAAAGATACTTTAAAAAATTATGCTATTTATTAAAAGATAAATAAAAAGAAATTTGTTCAATTTAATCATAATCGAGCAAACAGCAGACGATCAGATGTGAAGTCGATCAGATCGTTTGCTCGATATGCATCACTATAAGAAATGTATACTGTTATACATAAGAAGAGTAATATGCATATAATTTTTAATATAAATTTTTCATATTGTGCTTTACTATTTAAAAATATTGCCGAACTTTAAGTTAAATTTTTGCAAATTTGGTCCTTAAAACTATAATCGCGTTTTTCTCGAAACTCCATATTTTCAACTTATTTATACACTCTTATTTTGACACAATTTAACGAAATAACTTGAAATTTGGACAGCATTTTCCTTGAATGTGTAGTTTTCGTATAAACTAGGATTTTTAAGATCCATTAATATTTAAAAAAGTTATTAAAAATTTAAGTTGAGAAATTATTGTTGAAAAATTCAAAAGTCTGTTATTCGGTTATTTTTTAATAAATATTTTTTATCCTAGTTTACACGATAGCCAAAACGGTACAGATTAAGAAATTATTTAATTTTTTTATTTCACATTAACCATTGCAGAGAAAAAGTGTAAATAACTTTTAGAGAGAACCACTTTCAGCAGTCATTTTCTAAGAGTATTAAAAAAAAAAAAATGTTTTTAATTACTTTAAAAGTTGTATTTTATTGTAAAAAAATGGATGTAATAAATATTTTTTTATATGTGAATATATGTTAATACCTTTAAAATAAAACCTAAATGAAGAAAATTGTTTAATATTTGTCAAAAATAAGGGTTTTTTTGTATACCGAGCTTAATTAAGAGTTGGTTTTAAACTTTTTTAATATTTCAAGTAATATTTTCAAAACGTTTATATTTCTTATAAATATATTTGTCATATTGTTATAGTTTTTTGCACAAAAATTAATTTATTTGATTGAAAAACTACGATACAATAAAATTTTTTTATTGCAATTGGTAAGAATAATATTTATAACATAGCATACACAAAAAACAAGTTAAATCATTATCAAACTGAACAATAGTTTAAAAACTGTAAAACGAAATAATATTTAAATATATACATTAACATCAACTATAATCAGAACAATACAACTCACTTGAAAATGACAAAATAATAATTCGACAAATGCTCGCATGAGTTGGAATTTATATTTTTCACATTTGGTTGAATTAATTTCGTAGCGCTCTGAAGTTTCAACAATTCACAATGGACCAAGTCACTATCCCATTCAAACCAATATCACATATTATTTTGTTATTATTATTATATATTTTATTTAGAAAAATAAATAAGTTCAAATACAAAAAATTTACAACTGATGACGAATAAAACTCATAATTTATCACGACTGAGTGATAAATTCCTAATTTTATTAAAATTCATAAGATTTGCAAATAATACAATGAAAATCTTTTAAATTGAAAAATTAATTTCAAACTTTAAATCGAAACAATAAATTTCTCTGCCTTCTTTTTTGCGAAGACGATTTTATTCACACAAGGTGCATACATTTTCTTTCTATTCTCCTGATGAGAACACTTATTCGTAGAATGAGACATCTTTTGATACAAGGCGAATGTTTTTCATAATAATTTGACAGAAAATTATTTTGATTTGAATTAAGCTACAATACCTTTAAGGGTGTTGCAAGGAGAGAATCAACATAACCTTACAAATGTTTTTCCAGACAGCGTACAATTTCGACACTTAGCCAATTTTTTCAGAAACAACAATATTGTAATTAAAAATATGACCATGTACCCATAATTTAAATTTTATGCAGATTCTAAAACTAATTTGACATCTTAGAAATATGTATTATTTGGGCTTCAGTTTCTGAAAAAAGTATTAAAAATTATGACTAAAAAAATGTACACAATTTTCAATATTTTGTTCAGAAACTGAAGTACAAATAATACATATTTCTAAAATGTCAAATTAGTTTTAGAATCTGCATAAAATTTAAATTATGGGTACATGGTAATATTTTCAATCACAATTTTTGTTTCTGAAAAAATTGGCGAAGTATCGAAATTGTACGCTGCTTGGAAAACTATTTTTAAGGCAGGGCCGGAATGGGAACTAAAAGCGGCCCGGGAAATATATTCAAAGCGGCTTCTTTCTATATAATTTAAATTCTTTATTAACATTTAAAAATAAAATATAACAACATTAATTTATAAAATTATTTTATTTAAACTTATCAATAATTTAATTATTTGAAATTTCTTGAACAATAGCATTCTCTACTGACATTTGTACGAAAGCACCAGTAAGTTCTTGGCTTAATGAACAACTTATGTTCAACAAATATAATAAAAAAATCTTGAGGGAATTCCCTGGCTTTAGAAATTGCTCTAAATGAACTCCTATCTACCTTATCCCCTTTAGCATAAAAAACAATCCTTTAAAATCATCCCCTAATCTTCAATCAAGAAATGGACAATTTTTGTTAACCAAATATAATAAAAAATTTTTTAGAGAATTCCCCGGCTTTAAAAATTGCTCAGAATGAATTCCTATCTATTTTTACCCTTTCAGCATAAAAAATTACACAATTACTTTCTTTAATTCACAATTATTTTCTTCAAATCTCAATTATTTTCTTCAACTCTACAGTTATTTTCTTCTATACAAAATCATTTTAATTAATTTTCAATCATGTTCTTCCATTTTCAAATATTCTATTCTATATTCAATCATTTTCAGCTTCTTTCAATATTTTTATCAATTTTCAATTGTTTCCTTCAATATTCAATAATTCTCATTTTTCTCAATTGTTTTTACAGTTTTTAACTATTTTCTTCAATTTTCAAATATTCTCGGGTTTTATCAATTATTTTTTTCAGTTTTCAAATATTCTTGTTTTCTCAATTATTTTTTCAGTTTTCAATTATTTTATTTAATTTTCAAATAGGGTAACAGGTACAATGACTTTTAAACTAATGCCAATACATAATAATTAAAAATAATCAAGGAAATTCAGTTTTTTAAAAATGAGGTTAGGTGGGTTTCGTTTTTTTCATAAAAATTTACGAAAACGAGAAGAACATCAGTGCACCAAAAGTAAGTTTATTTTTTAAACACAACTGTTTTAAGGGCATGTGATGATAATGCTAAATTTGTCCGTAAACTTTCTCTTAAAGTACTCAATGTTTTGACACCAAACTTTGTAGAATTACTCAAAACACCATTTGAATGGTCTCTCTGACCCAATTTTGTTTCATTTTTGTCTTTAAACTAAATGTTTTTCAAATTTACTTTTTTTTCAAAATTTTCCAAATATTGTAAAATTGGAAAAAAAATTAGTTTAAAGATAAAAATGAAATAAATTTGGGTCAGAGAGACCATTCTAATGGTATTTTGAGTAATTCTACAAAGTTTGGTGTCAAAACATTGAGTACTTTAAGAGAAAGTTTACGGACAAATTTAGCATTATCATCACATGCCCTTAATACGTCAGGTTCGCATAATTTGCTTTAAAACAAGTGTAATTAATAATGTGAGACTTAAAAAACAGTGTAAAGAATGTGAATTCTTTAATTATTTGGGTGTCGTGCACTGACCATATAATTTTCCCCAATGACAGTGAACGACAGGGGGATGTCGTTCACTATGATTTCTATAAATTTCTCAATTTTCAGTGAACGACACCATATAAAAACTTGACAGCTGAATTATTTTTTCATGATTATTTAAATGTTGCATTATCACAAATTAATGTTATCAATGATTGTAATATTAGTTAATTTGCAAATGCTTAGTATAAAGACTTATTAAATTATTTTAAAAATCTGTTCAATATGCAATACATAACGAGGCTTCCATGTTTTCTCAATTGTGTAATTAATTAAGAGTAGAACATTTAATTATATGAAAAAACTGAAAATTATTATATTTACAATTGTTTAAAGAATTTAATATTGTTAACTGTCCAATATATTATTACGACTAGAGACTTCTATTTTGTTCTCAGTTGTTAAATTAATTAAGCAGAACATTTAATTATATGAAAGAGGTAAGAATATTATTTTTAAAATTGTTTAAATAATTCATTGTTGCTAATTTTTCAATATATTGAACAAAAAATAGAAGGCTGAACATTTCTAGTATTTTCTCATTTATGCACATTTTCAAGATCAGAACAACTATTTATAAGAAAAATTAAAAATTATTATTTTTAAAATTGTTTAAATAATTTCTTGTTGTCAATTTTCCAATATGTTGCATATAAAGCTAAACACTTCTATAGACTATAGAAAATAATTAGAAAATATATTTATTATCAACATATTTTTAAATAAAAAATAACCAATTCTTAAAAGAATTTAATAAAATTTTATACTATTCTTTGTACATCAGAAACAGTGCCATAGTGAGGATGAGGCGACTGAGGCGCTCGTCTCGGGCGCGCCATATGGGGCGGGGGGCGCCAAAATTTGACGGATTTAAAAGAAAATAATCATTTTTAAATTATCAAAAAAAAAAATATATATATAAACACATTTCTATAATTAGGAACTAAAAAAATTAACATTATAGTCATTTGTACCTAAAAGATCAATTTTATGTAATTATGACTTATTCACTTTGCATTTGAACTGTACGAATATTAATTTTAAAACTAAACAAAAGTCGACTTTTGTAAAGGTCATTGTTAAATACTCTATGATATAAATACATTATTTAAAAGAAATTAAAATATGGAAAGATTTAAATAGAATTAAATTCCATTATAAACGTATAGATTTGCTTTAATTTTTTAAAATAAATGTGACGCGTGTAACGAAAAAGGAACATTTAATGAAGTTACATCAATCATTATCCAAAAATTGATTTTTTGCTTATGCGGTATCTTTCTTCGGATAATACAATTAATATATTAAATAAAATTGTATTCCTTTTAAAATGTAAAACTTAATAAATAATGAAAAATAAAAGAAACATATTTTTCTTTTAGAGAATTAATTAGGAACTTAAAAAAATTTTTATTCTCTTTTATAAATATAATTTTACACAGATACTAATTTCGATAATCCGATTACTTAAAAAATTAAACTTTTTCAAAATGTAAAGTTTAAAGAAATTTACAGGGTGAAATGAAAAATACCATCTCCTTATTTTAAAATATATATAGGCTCACAAAAAAGCTGACAGAACATTCATGCAGACCTACATATTTTATCGTATTTTTTCCTGCTGACTCTCTTTTTTTACAGTGCAATGCTTGGCACCTGAAATAAAATATTAACAAATCCGACGACTTTTTAACAGAATCTCGGTCAAATAATTGAGAAATATTATTTTTAAAAACTAAGCAATTCCACTAACCCATAAAATTATTCTTGCCTGCATTGCAGATTTTTTTGTTTCATTATTGCATTCATATTGGCTTGATTTATTGAAGGTTTTTATTATCAAACTTTACGCGTGTTATCAGTTGGATAAAATATTTTTTATTTTTTCAATACATTCTTTAAACATGAGCAATGCAGAATCTGATCTTCTTAAAATAAACATTATGTCAGATTAATTTAATATCAAATGAGAGCACAGTTTTTATATTACATTCAAAAGAATTATAAATTGTTAACAAATGCAAAAGATGTAAAATTAATTAATATTATTATTATTATTATTATTATGACTAGTAAAAAGTACGCGCGCTAATGCGCACAAGATTTAACTAGTGGTTTAAATGTAATAAATAAATAATTATTATTAGATTGAATTTTGTGAATTAATTTTTATTTATTATAAATTATCATAAATTTATTAAAAAAACGAAATTCAAGAGATTTAACTTAAATTTCTGTTAATATAAACTTTAATTTTTTCACATTAAAAAATCCTCATCTTGTATCGATTTAAATTTTTAAATTATTTTTCCCTTCAGTTAATCAAAATTTCAATAGAACCAAAATTTTCGGATTTATAACTTATTATACTCATTATACTATATAATATAAGTATAAATGTGTACCAAAACCAATGAACGCCAGGCATGCATCAATATCATTATAAAAAAAAATTGTGCACAAAAAATTCATCAATATTTTAGCTCCTACTTACAAAATCATTCATTATGTATGCGCGAAAATCCACATTGTAAAGAATCAGCGAACATATCCAGATCAAAGTGGTTACACATTATATTAAATACCTCACACAAATCATTAACATTAATTTTTCATTATATATTTTTTTTAAATCCGCATTTATTAATTTTGTTAAAAGCTTTTTACAGGGCCTTTTTTGGAATTATGATACATAAAATATTAAAACGACATGTTTCGACTTATTAGAGTCCTTATCAGGTTAAAAGAGTTATTGGATTATTAAAAACTCCTGTAATAAAAGAATGAAATATTAATTTGAGGTTAACGATGGTTAAAGGGAGGGCATTCTTAATTTTGTAGTAAAGTGAAAAGAAATTGTAAAAATGTTGTGAAAACAAAAGGAAACAGAAAGAAATCATGGATTTCTTTTTTTAGTTAATACAGTTTCTCAGCAACATGGACAATTTTAAAAACTCCAGCGAATTTTAAAAGACAGAGACACTTTATATATTTTATATAAAATTTTATATAAAAATGAAGCAACAAAAATTAAGGGAAATTGACCCACCAATCACTTCTAAAAACATATCTATCGCTCTAATTTGCCAAGTCGATTGATAGAAGTATAAAATGAATTATGGTTAGAATCCCGAACAAAAAAACCATCAGTGGTTAAGTCGTGAACGTGCCTTGAACTTTGCGTACGGTAGTTAGTGACCCCGTTTTTCCGTTCTAGGGTTAAAATAAACATTTATAATAATCATCAAAAATTATAAACTTACATTTAAAAGATTCATTCTTTTTTAATGTTATTAAATCCAAATTAAATTCTATGAATTACATTTTGACTTTAGATTTTACTTTTATGATTCAACATTTCGGTTTTAAAAGAGAAATTCAAGGAGAAAGGAGAAAAGATTTTTTAAATAAATAAATAAATTTTAAAAAACGATGGGATCACCTATTTCATATTTTCCATCGCATTTGCAGATGGAAAATTTGGGACATGAAATTTTAAAACAATTTGAATTTAAAATTTTAGTCTACTTTAGATATATAAATGATATTTTAATATGCGCTCCAACATAAAAAATTAACAAAATTTAGCAACCTTTAATTCAGCAAATAAAAGTATACAATTTACTATAGAACTTTCAGTTATGATAGTAAAATTAATTATTAATCTATCTTTATTTCTCTTTTCTGTTTTGTCCTTTCTCCTTTAATATTTCTCTTTTAAAATCGAAATGTTGAGACATAAAAGTAAAGTCTAAAAAGTTTTTAACACAATTAATTCTTCATATTTTTAATTTTGATTTATTTTCCTAAGAATAGGAACAAAAATTATTGTTCCAATCTTTGTAATTACAAGTCACAAATTTTAAACCTGATTCTGTTAATACAATTCTGTTAATTTTAAATTTTAATTAATATTAGGAACTTTGACTTATTGAAACTTTAATCAATTCATGTTTAAATTATTAGAAAACTTTAAATATTCTCCAGCTCTAATAATGCATATTTAAATTAGATATTTTAAACCTCAACCAATGTATAACAACTTCAAATTATCAAAAATTTGCATTATTTCAAAGTTTCAATCGATCCAAATATTATAATTAAAATTTCGACTATTAAAATGTTAACTAAAATTGATATCAATAAAAATTGAAATTAATGGAACTTGAAATCCGAGTTGAAATCAATGGAAAGTTAGAAAATAATTAGTTTATGGTAATGCCGGGTGAGTTCGAACACCGGGAGATATGGTACGCTTGCTCTATCTTGGAAAATAATTTGTTAACCGCACGTAAACGAAATATTAAATGTATATTTGTCACTAGCAAAATTACAAACAAATTTATAATCCGTCGTTAATAAGATCGAGAGTCGCGAGAAATCAAAGTTTTTTAGCTTAATATTATATGTCCGTGCTTTTTTCTAATTAACAGATTTAAATTCAGTTCGTGTGAATTTAGGCAACTTTGGACATCTTTCTATGTGTATGTATAGGGTAAGTCCGGGGGAGATGGCCATACGGGAGAGATGGCCAATTCAAATATTTTACTGAATTTGTTATTAAATATCAGTTATTATTGGTTATTTTGCTTCATTTGTGTGCGTGAAAGCAAACAACAACAAAAACTTGAAAATTAAAAATGAAAAAGTACTTGAAATCCTGGTGTATTTTTTTGACTAGTGCTCGAAAACATCAATGGGTTGACTTTACTGATTGTTTAAGTGTTCTTTTTTTTAGAATAATGCTTATTTTCGTATTTTTTGGAACTATACATGAGGCAAGCTTTGTAATAACGTCAGAATTATACATGAAAAATTTTTATTTATTTAAATATTAGGGGAAATCTGGGGGGATGTCATAAGGGAGAGATGGCCAATTCAAATATTTTTACAGAAATTGACTCAAAAGGTCACTTATTCTAAACTAAATTTCTTCGTTTTGCATTTAAACATAAAGAAAAGCAAAATTTTGGCGAAAAATAATAAAAAATTAAATATAATACTTCCTTTTTATTTTGTCTATTACTCCAGTACTGAAAAATTTCAACTTGTTTAAATATCTATTTATTGTGGTGCTATTCTTTAAAATAAGACTTATTTTTGTGTTTTGTTTATTCTTTCATGTAATAAACTCAAAATGATATATTAATTATATTTATTTACTTAAATAATAGGTGTGGCCAACTCTCCCTTACACCTATGGCCATCTTACCCTACGATTGGCCATCTCTCCCTGAATGTCACTTTTTACAAAACATTAATTTTATGATTGTTTACATTAAAATATTTTATATTATTTATGGTTGTTTTAATAATTTATGGACCTTTATAGAAAGTATGGCCATCTCCCCCGGACTTACCCTAAGTAGTAATTTTTGTTGAAACTAGAAATATATTTTTCTTTTAGTTTTATTTTTCTCTGACTATCGGGATAGACGGAACAATTTTTTCCTGGTGAGATGGAACAGTTATATAAAAAACAAAAGTATCAAGCTACTAACCAAATTTGTTTGTTTACGTTTATAATTTAGGAGTTAAAATGGAATTACGTCAAATTTTACAGTCAAGTAATTAATTACACATTAATTTAATCCGTAATTTAAGTTCTCAGTCTATTTTTGAAAGTTTAATGAAAGTATTAAATTGAATTATTACTCGTAAAAAAAGTTACGAAATGTCATCCACTGCAAACGACAAAGTTCACGCTATACTACACGTGTAAATTCGAGAAGAAAATTGCGAAAATTGGTTCGAATTATCAACTTCATAAAATAAGAAAATTTTCAGGTATTTAAAAAAAATTATCTAAAATGAAAGGAATTCATTTTTTTTTATAGTATTTGACTTTTATTTGTCAATTTTCTATCAGACATAGTCATTTAAAACGAGGAAGAAACTATATGTTCCATCTCACCCGGACAATTTCATCTCTCCCAGTACTGTCTTCTTTTTTTAAATATCTTTTAAACTGAGAAAAAATGAAAGAAAATTAAAACGGCTTCACGAGCCAATGTATGGATGTTAATATTCAAGTATTTTAGAAAAATTAGATGTTTTTATCTAATTCCTTAGAATTTGCAGTAGTTTTAAAAAAGGTGTTCCAACTCAATACCCTAAATATATGGAAATTTTAAATTAGTTCATACTTAAATATAGTTCAAATTCCAAACAATTAATACTTGAAGTTATCGATTCTACATAATTTTATTGATTAAGACTCCATTAATTAATAAATAATTATTTAAAACATTTTATGATTTTAATTTTCAAAAATCTAAATATCAATCAATTTAAATTTTTACGCATGAACTTTTAAGTAGTTTTTATATCAATCAATCGAATTATATATATAATGTTAATTTACCAAAATCTTTTAGTGAATACTGTATTTTAGTCAATCTTTTTTTTTCTGTTAAGCAAATTGAACTGATTAAAATTTAAAAATGATTAAAACTACCCAGATAACCAGCGTACAACTACTGTACACACCATGTACCTTTGCACTATACTAGTACCATACGTATAATTAAAACCAATTTCAAACCTACAATATAATTTAGAAAGCGAATAAGTTTAATAATTCATTCATGCAATGAAATTGAAACCTCGAAATATTGAATACATTAAATTAATGTACAAGTTTTTTCAATAATTTATATAATTATCATATATTTAAAATGTATTGAAACTTTATTAAAAGCTGTAAAGTAGACTTAAATATTTATATTTTAACACATTGTTATTAAAAACAAAGTAGACTAAAGTGGAGTGAAAAAGCCATGGGAAAAAAAACGACGATCGGAGATATTTTAACTCAAAGTTTTTAAACTTTTATAGATTAAAAACTGTAAATGCGAATTAAATAAACTTTGTATAATTTGATTAACCATTTATTAAACTCTCCAATTCACGTGTTTACTTGACTGAAAGTTGTGATTAACTATTAAAAACTCATTTTTTTCGTATCTGATACTAACGCCCTTTTTGCACCCAACCACTAAATGTTTTGGGCCTTAGTAAAATTTTGAATTTAAACTTAATATAACTTTAATTTTAAGAAATATTTCGTTATATTATGTTATTTTTCATCAATTCTTAACTTTAAAACATAATTTTAAGCCTTAAATTATTTAAAAAATATAAATTTTCAATGTATTAAAAATCAAGATTTTTTAAAACTTTTTTTGTTACTTTTTAAATGCTAGAATAATAATTGTTGATTGGTATAAAAATATTCTTATTTGTTTCTTTATTATTTTATAACTCAGATTTAGGACCATTTCACAATTTTAAACTATTTAAATCTACACGGAGAGAAATCTGTTTCGTTTAGCGCATGGACATCGACGCTAATATTGCATGAGGACTTCGTGCAACACATGCAAAGAGGCTTGCGTTAGTCACACTATCTGTGTGTGCTTCTAGCATAGCAGCCGGGCCTGTGTGAGAACTGCATGAGACCATCTCAGGCGCTAAACGAAACAGATTTCTCTCCGTGTATGCATTCAGTATATCTAAAATTTTGTAACCTCCTTTTAACTATAAAGAGCCTGCCATACAGTGTATATCGTCAATTGTTTTTTAATAAAAATTAATTTACAAAATTTTCAAAGCAATAAAATTATGTGACATACTTCCAGATATTTATTCTTAGCATCATAAAGAAGCCTTAGATTGAAATGAAATTTTGTAAATATAAACTAGAGTATATTATTACCATTTGGGATTAATAATATCAAAACGGGCGTTAGCTGTCTAACGCCCTTATTGCACCCAACGCTTCAATTCACTTAATTTTGAGATTTATTATAGCTTTCTGTAAAAAGGTTCCTGAGGGTATAAAGGCCAAGGCCAAAAAAGTTATTCAGAATTATGTAATGTTTATTTGTTATTTCAAAAAGTGCATATGCACTTTTTGAAAGAGTGGAAGACTTTTGACCTCGCTTTTGACATCTAATAAGTGAATTTTCACTTATTCAATTTTAGAGAGTTAGTTTAAAATACATTAATAAATAATAATCTCTATTAAAATAACATTATTTCAAATATAAATGGAGAAAAAACATTTAAAAACAAAAATTAATAACTCAAGATTTCCCAGAATTTTTTATGTAAAACTAAATTCGCCAATCATGAGTAAGCTCTTACACAATTCGTACATTACTCATGATTGGCAAATTTAGTTTTACATAAAAAATTCTGGGAAAATTTCAATTACTAAAATTTTGTCTTTAAAATCTATATGGGCAAGTCTCTGGTACGTTTAAACTTAATGTTCCTCATATATTTCACTTTAAAAAACGCTTTTAATCACAACTAAAGTTTACCAAATATTGATATATTTTAAATGAGATAGACAGATCATTGTCCGATCATTGTTTTAAATTAATATTATTATTTTATATTTATTTTACTGTAATCAATTTCATTATTCTATGTTTTTGAATGTGTCACTTCCGCTGTTTTTTTGAAATGTTTTAATTTTTTATTCTGATTTCTAAAGTAAAAAAAAATTTTATGTTATGAACTAATTAAAAATGTAATTAAAAATCGAATAAAGAGAGCGAACATAATACATAATATTAAAATGTGATATATTTTTTGTTCTGAAAATTGTTCCTCAGTTTATATGTCGCTGGTCAAATGATTCAGTTTTTATCAAATTATTATTTAAATACTGGAGGGAATAATTTGTAACTTGAGGCACAGTTTAATTTTTGCTCAAATAACAAATCAGTGTACTTTGCTTTTATTTAAATTTATTTTTTATATAAATTATAATACTGGTTATACGCGCATACTTGTGTAGTACGAAAAAACTGTCGCTGGTCAAATAAGTGAGCTTTACTAAACAACTTCTCAAATCTGCTCCAAATTTGTGGAACATTCAAATTTCGATGTAAGGGAGACCGGGGCTGGTTGGGCTATTTTTCACTCTTCGTTGTTTAACTTTGTTAATATCCAATTTATGAAAACCTTATGGTACCGGAAACCTGCTCTGATATTTCAGCTTTCATTTAAAAAAGAAAAAATCCCGTTATTACTTTTAGTTTTTTTTTGGGGAACATTGTTTTTGGAGAAATCTAAAGTGACCCAACCCGCCCCGGTATTAAAATGTTACTGTTTAATTATTAAAACATTAATGGCTTAAAAAGTTGCAAAATTAAGAAAAAGTTACAACTCTCGACGAGAGAAGCCCACTAGGAATCAAGAGTTACTTTAACTAGGATCCTAGATATCTCAATCAGGATTCCTAGTTAAAGTTACTCTGATTCCTAGTGGGCTCCTTTCGTAACTAGGAGCATAGTTAAATCACATATTCATTTTTTTCGGTGAAGTTTATATTTTCTCAAAATTTCAAAAAATAAATTGAAATTTTCAAATTTTTAAAATAATTACTTTATTATACTTTCTCCATGAGGAAGCAAGTAGTTCATGAAATGAACATAGTCCTCTCGGCTTGTTTAATCTTGATCCACAATTGTTGTAAGTTTCTTTAATTGCAAAATTAGGAAAATTAATAAAACAAAGTTGTTAAAATAACAGAATTTATTTAAACAACTTTTAATTGGCTGCTGTAACTGTTTTAATTAATTATCTTATACAATTTATTGACTTAGTACAGAGTGAGGCTGAAAAACTTGACATGTTATAAAAGTTTGATACTCTCACTGTTTACTTTAAAAGTGTTATAAATTTGCAATTGATAAATAGATAGTTTATACATTTGAAAAGTTTTTCTTGTTTTTCGGACATTGAAAAAAAGATTTGTTAAATTTGCCTAGAGAGGCGAATGACTTGAGTTCAGACTTACATTTTGATTACAGAATCTACACTTTTACTTGTAATAAGCTAAAAATCATTTTTTTCAAAAACTAATGTGTTAAATGAGGCAAATTGATTATTAACTTATGTTAATTAATTGAGCTATTAATCAGTACTTTAAAAACTGAACATTTATTAATTAAGATGTGTTTATTAACACACATGCACTAAATTTGTAAATGACGTAAAAAATATTAAGTTTATATTTTCTTATTAAACTTCCAAATAATTTTAAAAAAAAATGTATATTATGTGTTATTTACTTTATATACAATTGTATTTACATAATTTTCTCTATAGGTCACCCTTATATTTTTAACACTCTAAGTTAATAATAGCAAATGATTTTTGGAAAAACTAATTCAAAAGTATATACTTTTAGATTAATATAAAAATTAAAAAATAAAAATATAAATATATTATAACATGTTATATGTATATATATTATATTATATTATAATTTACCTATAGGTATAATACAATATATACTATATATTATATGCGTTATAATTACAATTATATTAAGTATGAGTAAAACATAGGTATTTAAAATTATTTATTCAAAAGAATATGCTATTAAATAAATTATTTTCATGGTTTTGGCTGAAGCGTTATTTATTCAATAGAATATTTTCCTCGTGTATAATTTTGTCGGCTCCATGAAACTTTTAAATGTTTATATTACTTGAATAATAAATTCAGCCATTATAAATGATACGTGATTTATTATTTTCACGTTTAGAATCATTTGTTTTTTTAACAATTACATACCAAAAGTGATCGACACTTTCGACCACACATGCGGCACAACATGCTCCGCTGTGGGGCGTGTAGTTGTACCGCATCCTCTTTTTGCAAAGAATTCAGGTTTTATTATAAACTATTAAAACTAATCAAAAATGATAAATGAATTTAAAAAATACATTAAATTACGCACTAAATAGTATATAAGCTAAAACAATTAGCTTTTATTTTACCTGTTTTATTTTGAATTTTATCAAAATCGGCACTTTCAACGCCGCTCTCCCCTATTATCTAGAAAGTCTGTCTGAATGTTGTGTGTTTGAATCACATACTATTATAAATGACTACAAATGTATGGTTATATAAGATGCCTAATTTTTGCAGTATCAGAAGTAACATCTGATCTTTATGATATATTTAACATTTTCACTTTAAAAATTCGACAAGTTTTTATCTTTATAGAGAATAATTGGCCCTAAAACGTGTAAGTATATAGTACAACTAATAATAATGCGGAATAATCGGTAGATAAAAACAAAATCGTTTTATTGATTTAAACTTTAAAGAGTCAGTTTATAAAGAACAATTATATTTTACTAAATAATGAAAAATACCATCTCTTTATTTTCAAACATACAGGCTCACAAAAAAAGCTGACAGAACATTTATGCAGACCTACATATTTTATCGTATTTTTTCCTGCTGACTCTCTTTTTTTACAGTGTAATGCTTGGCACCTGAAATAAAACCCGACGACTTTTTAATAGAATCTCGGTCAAATAATTGAGAAATATTATTTTTAAAAACTAAGCAATTCCACTAACCCATAAAATTATTCTTATCTGCATTGTAGATTTTTTGTTTTATTATTGCATTCATATTATTGGATTGATTTATTGAAGGTTTTTACTATCAAACTTTACGCGTGTTATCAGTTGGAAAAAATATTTTTTATTATTTCAATACATTTTTTCAACATGAACAATGCAGAACCTGATTTTCTTAAAATAAACATTATGTCGGATTAATTTAATATCAAATGAGAGCACAGTTTTTATATTACATTCTAAAGAATTATAAATTGTTAACAAATGCAAAAGATGTAAAATTAAAAAGGAATTTTTTTTCGATATAGGAAGGCAATAATGTTGATGACAATATTTATATGAGCAACGTTATAATCTTGGAAGGGACTTAAATTTGTTTTCGATGTAAAATTAATTATTATTGTTAGTGTTATTATTAAGACTAGCAAAAAGTACGCGCGCTAATTATGCGCACAAAATTCGGCTAGTGGTTTAAATGCGTAATAAATAACCTATGACCTTATTTAGATTAAATTATATAATTATTATCAGACTGAATTTTGTGAATTAATTTTTATTTATTATAAATTATTATAAATTTAAAAAAAAAGAAATTCAAGAGATTTACCTTCGGTTGAGAAGAATTCTATGATAAAACAATTTCTTCAAACAACACAAATTTCAATAATTAATAACAAACCGTTCTTCAAAGTTTTTGCCAATTTAAATTTTTTTAAATTAAAAAATCTCCAGCTTGTATCGATTCAAATTTTTAAATTATTTTTCCCTTCAGTTAATTAAAATTTCAATATAACCAAAATATATAAAAATATAAAAAAATAAATATATATATATATAAAAAAAATATAAATATATAATATAAATATAAATGTGTACCAAAACCAATGAACGCCAGGCATGCACCAATAATATTATAAAAGAAATTGTGCACAAAAAAGTTATCAATATTTTAACTCCTACTTACAAAACCATTTACTATATATCTATGCGCGAAAATTCACATTGTAAAGAATTACCGAACATATCCAGATCAAAGTCATTACACAATATATTAAATACCTCACACAAATCATTAATATTAATTTTTCATTATATTTTTTTCACATCCTCATTTATTAATTTTGTTAAAACCTTTTTACAGGGCCTTTTTCGGTATTACCGTAAAACAGGGTAATTTCGTTCAAATTTTCATGTTTTTTTTAAAAAAGTATAGGAAAAAATTAATAATAAATTTTGGTACTGAAAATATATAATCTCTGACTCTTCCTGTTTAATTTCACAAAATAAAAAAATTACTATATATTGCGTAAACCTATTTAATATACCTTTTTATTGTGAGCGAAATTACACCTCAATGTGGGGTAATTTCGCTCAACTTTAATGACTTTAATTTTTAACAACAAAAATATGTTAGTTTACAAGCTATAATCACTTTATAAAATCATTATAAATAAAAGAATGTTTTTTAATTAATATTTACAGTCATCAGAATAAATATTTAACCACGTTTTGTGTTTTATAATTTCGTAAAATTTTTGAATTTTGTCATAAGAAATAACCTTAGATACTTGATAAACAATTGAATGATACATTGTATTCATGAACGAAATTACCCAACAAATATGAAATATTTTTTTTAAATTGACTTTTTTCAAAATCTATTCAACTTTTCAGTAATTTTATTTTTTCTAAATCATCTCAGGGATATAGGAAATAAGATTATTAGATGATTTTAACATAAAATATTTTAAATATAGGTTTTACAAGCGACTTTTACACACTACTTGTTCAATGAGCAAAATAGACATCTTTAAATAAATATTATTTTTATTAAAACTTGACTATAATTCTACTTTAAAATACCCTTGAGATACAGTTTGATACTTTTCTTAACATTAGCAATTGCAAATTTTTCTTCCTAGAAATAACAATAAATAATTTTTGAAAAAAAAGTTTCCACTGATCGAAGTTACACTACATGAGCGAAGTTAGCCTGTTTTACGGTATGATATATAAAATATTAAAACGACATGTTTCGACTCATTTGTTAATACAGTTTCTCAGCAATATGGACAATTTCAAAAACTCCAGCAAATTTTCAAAGACAAATAGAGACACTTTAAGAATAAAATTTTGATTTTTTGCATTACTTAAAATATTAATTTTTCATAAAAATGAAGCGACAAAAATTGAGGAAAATTGACCCACCAATCACTTCTAAAACATATCTATCGCTCTAATTTGCCAAGTCGATTGATAAAAGTATAAAATGAATTATGGTTAGAATCCCGAACAAAAAAACCATCAGTGGTTAAGTCGTGAACGTGCCTTGAACTTTGCGTACGGTAGTTAGTGACCCCGTTTTTCCGTTCTAGGGTTAAAATAAACATTTATAATAACCATAAAGAATTATAATCTTACATTTAAAAGATTCATTCTTTTTGGATGTTATTAAATCCAAATTAAATTCTATGAGTTACATTTTGACTTTAGTTTTTACTTTTATGATTCAACATTTCGATTTTAAAAGAGAAATTCAAGGAGAAAAGAGAAATAAAGATAGAAAAGATTTTTTAAATAAATAAATAAATCTAAAAAACGATGGGATCACCTATTTTAGTTGTTGCATTGCATTTGCTAATGGAAGATTTGGGAAATGAAATTTTAAAACAATTTAAATTTAAAATTGTATTCTACTTTAGATATATAGATGATATTTTAATATGCGCTCCAACATAAAAAATTAACAAAATTAAGCAACCTTTATTTCAGCAAATAAAAATATACAATTTACTATAGAACTTTCAGTTATGATAGTAAAATTAATTATTAATCTATCTTTATTTCTCTTTTCTGTTTTGTCCTTTCTCCTTTAATATTTCTCTTTTAAAACCGAAATGTTGAGACATAAAAGTAAAGTCTAAAAAGTTTTTAACACAATTAATTCTTCATATTTTTAATTTTGATTTATTTTCCTAAGAATAGGAACAAAAATTATTATTCCAATCTTCACAATTACAAATCACAAATTTTAAACCTGATTCTGTTAATACAATTCTGTTAATTTCAAATTTTAATTAGTATTAGGAACTTTGACTTATTGAAATTTTAATCAATTCATGTTTAAATTATTAGAAAACTTTGAATATTCTCCAGCTCTAATAATGCATATTTAAATTAGATATTTTAAACTTCAACCAATGCACCGAAAAAAAAATATTCTTCTAAAGAGAGTAACATTCCTTTCGTGAAATCCTCTCACGTTTTTACATTGTTTTGAGAGTATCCTCTACTTTTGAGAGGAAAATTCGCATCAAAATGAGAGTATCCTCTCAAAATGAGAGGATCCTTTAGAGGCCATATTGTAGAGGAAAATTCGCATCAAAATGAGAGGATTCCTCTCAATCCAAGTATATTTTTTTTCTGTGTGTATAAAAACTTCAAATTATAAATAATTTGCATTATTTAAAAGTTTCAATTAATCCAAATTTTATAATTGGGTCAATCCACTGACTTTCGTCTGAGGGCTGTTACGACTATATTTTTAATTTTTTAAAAAACCTAATTTTAAAATATGTGAAAGTCCAATATTTTCTGCATTCATTAGGCATATTATTATGGCAGAAATTTTATTTCTTTCCATTTTATTACTAGTCAAAAGTAGAAGGTTCATGACTTCACTTCGTAACCTTAAATCGGACACTTTTTTTAAAGATATTATAAATCTAAACCTATTTAATATAACATGTATCAAAACTTATTAGAAATATAAATCATTTTATTCTAAACGTGAAAAAGATATGTTTATTATAAAATTTCATTATTTTCAGATAAAACTCTAATTTGAAAATTTTATATCTGTAAAAAATTTCACTATTTTTTAAAGCTTCCAACTTTTTTGTGGAACATCCTAAAATTGTGAGGTTTTGAATATAATTATTATGAATTTAATCTACTAGCCTTTAAAGTTTGACGAAAGTGTTTTGCTTCATTAGGAAATATTAAAATTTTAAATTTCTTACTCAAAAAGGTTAGTTTTGAAACTTGAAGTAAACACAGCAATTTCCCATCACTCCATTTGTCTTACAATAATGACACGATTAAAAATGGTATGCTAACTTCAAGTTTCAAAATTAATCTTTTTGAGTAAGAAATTAAAAATTTTAATATTTCCTAAATGAAGCAAAACAAGTTCGTCAAACTTTAAAGGCAAGTAGATTATATTGATATTAAATTATATTCAAAACCTCAAAATTTTAGGAGGTTCCACAAAAAGTTGAAAGCTTTAAAAAATAGTGAAACTTTTTACAGATATAAAATTTTCAAATTAGAGTTTTATCTTAAAATAATGAAATTTTATAATAAACATATCTTTTTCGCGTTTAGAATAAAATATGACTTATATTTCTTATAAGTTTTAATACATGTTATATTAAATAGGTTTAGATTTATAATATCTTTAAAAAAAGTGTCCGATTTAAGGTTATACGAAGTGAAGTCGTGAATCTTATACTTTTGACTAGGAATAAAATGGAAAGAAATAAAATTTCTGCCATAATATGCCTAATGAATGCAGAAAATATTGGAGTTTCACATATTTTAAAATTAGGTTTTTTAAAAATATGGTCACAATAGCCCTCAGACGAAAGTCAGTGGATTGACCCAATTAAAATGTCGACTATTAAAGTGTTGACTAAAATTTACATCAATAAAAATTGAAACTAATGGAACTTGAAATCAATGGAAAGTTGGAAAATAATTAGTTTATGGTAATTCCGGGTGAGTTGGAACACCAGGAGAGATTGCTCTATCTTTGAAAATAATTTGTTAAATTTAATTTTAATTTTGTATGTAAGTGTTTAACGGTACGTAAACGAAATATAAAATGTATATTCGTCACTAGCAAAATTACAAACAAATTTATAATCCATCGTTAATAAGATGAGCGTCGCGAGAAATCAAAGTTTTATAGCTTAATATTATATGTATGTGATTTTTTCTAATTAACGGATTTAAATTCAGTTCGTGTGAATTTAGGCAACTTTGGATACTTTGCAATGTTTCAAATTTAGAGAGTATTTTTGAAAGTTTAATGAAAGTATTAAATTAAATTATTACGCATAAAAAAAGTTACGAAATGTCATCGAGTGCAAACGACAAAGTTCATGATATACTACATGTGTAAGTTCGAGAAGAAAATCGCGAAAATTGGTTCGAATTATCAACTTCATAAAATAAGAAAATTTCTAGGTATTTAAAAAAAAATGACCTAAAATGAAAGGAATTCATTTTTTTATAGTATTTGACTTTTATTTGTCAATTTTCTATCAGACATAGTCATTTAAAACGAGGAACAAACCATGTTCCATTTCACCCGGATAATTTCCTCTCTCCCAGAAGTGTCTTTTTTTTAAATTTCTTTTAAACTGAGAAAAAATGAAAGAATTTGCAGAATTTGCAGTAGTTTAAAAAATGTGTTTCAACTCTCCATGACTTACTCTAAATTTATATAAATTTTAAATTAGTTCAAACTTAAATATAGTTCAAATTCCAAACAAATAATACTTGAAGTTATCGATTCTACATAATTTTATTGATTAAGACTCCATTAATTAATATATAATTATTTGAAACATTTTATGATTTTAATTTTCAAAAATCTAAATATCAATCAATTTAAACTTTTACGCATGAACTTTTAAGAATTTTTTATATCAATCAATTATATAATTTTAATTTACCAAAAACTTTTAGTGAATACTGTATTTTAGTCAATCTTTTTTTTTTTTGTTAATCAAATTGAACTGATTAAAATTAAAATTGAAACCAATTTCAAACCTACAAAATAATTAGAAAGCGAAAAAGTTCAATAATTTACTCAAGCAATGAAAATAAAAATTTTGAGATAAAAAGTAGGTACAACCTTTTGATTTAATGAAATTTAATTCGGTACGTATTTTTATTAAAAATAGTTGAAAGCAGTTATAAATAAAAAAAAGAAAAGACAATTATTAGAAGAAGAACAAAATATATAAAAATGCATTACACAACCTTAAAAATAATCAGAAAACGGTGCTCGTTTTTTTTTCAATCTATAATTCATGATATTTCATTCTTTATTCTTACTTATACTGTATTTTCTAAAAGTAATTAAAACCTCGAAATAATGAATATATTAAATTAATATACAAATTTTGTTTAATAATTTATATAATTATCATATTTCTAAAGTCTTGAAAGTTTATTAAAATCTGTAAAGTAAAGTAGAGTGGGATGAAAAAGCCATGATGAAAAAGAGCCATTTGGATTTTAAATTAAAACTATTGAATTGTTTTATCAGACATTTAGAGTATAAGTTTTATCAGGTAATACGCAACTTTTGACTCTAATTTGACAGTTGTATCTCTAATATTTTAGTTTTTATTGTGAAATTTCATTTTGAGATGTTTTGGACACAACATTTTGGTTAACTTTCCGAACATATTAGAACTAGTTTAAGTGGACGGAAAGTAAGAGTAAACAATTGTACGTAAAGAGAAAACTATTCTTAACACGTATGGTAAGCAGTTTTATTGCAATTCACTTAATTTTGAGATTAATTATAGCTTTCTGTAAAAAGCTTCCTGAGGGTATAAAAGCCATAGACAAAAAAGTTATTCAAAATTATGTAATGTTTATTTGTCTTCTACTATTCATAAAATTTTATAATACACATAACCATCAAATTTATCATACTCTTTATATTATTATTACATTAGTTTAAAATATATTAATAAATAATAATCTTCAAAATTTATTAAAATAACATTATTTCAAATATAAATGGAGAAAAAAACATTTAAAAACAAAAATTAATAACATGTTTTGCGAAAATAGCAAAGTGGCTTTTTTTCGTCCTTTCAAGGAATACGAAGATTTTCCAGCAAGGATTTTGAAGCTGAAGAACTGAACTTTCAGAATCAGTTGTAAGTCCGAAAAAAAATGTTAAAATACCGATTTTATATCCTAAAATGTGAAGAAATGGCTATTTCACCCCACCCTACTCTATACATTTTTAAAATAATGTAAAAGTTGGATTCAGGAGATTTAATAATAATTAAATTAATTTCAATTCTATTTGGTATAAAAAAAAGAGCGTTGCAGATTAATTTAATCCAAAACAATTTTCTGTGAATTAAAATGAATAAAATTAAAAATCATATAACTAATATAAAAATAAAATTTTAAAAAGTAAATGATTTGAAAAAAAACTATTTTGCCAAACTTCAGGTGTGGATAGAATGAATGAATTGCAAATTATGCAAATTAATTGAAAAAAGATTATAAAAACAATTACACTCTAAAAACAAGTCTTATTTTGTCCTCACTTTTAAGACATTTTAGGGTGCCTTAATTTTAAACTATTGAGATAGTGTCTTAAAACTACCTGTAAGACGCTTTCTAAACGTCTTATGCCTTAAAATAAGACACTTGTAAGACACCTGTTTTTACAGTGTAAAAATTGGCAAAAGTAATTTAAAAATTCATAGAAATATTTTAATTTAAAGAAACTAATTTTAGTTTTTGAGAAAAATACTTGAAAATCTTAGAAATAAATTGAAAAAAAATTTGAATAATGATAAATTGGAGAAAATAATTGAAAATTGAAAGAAATGCGATTGAAATTAAGACAAATAATTAAAAATTAAGGAAATTAATTTAGAAATGATGAAAATGATTAAAAATTGAAGAAAATAATAAAAAAATAATATAAATAATTTAAAATTCAAGAAAATAATTTAAATTTAAGAAAATAATCGAATCAGTTGCATAATATATTTTAAATAAAGAAAGATTTCAGAAAAATAATTGAAACTTTTAGAAATCCTTTAAAATGAAGAGAATAATTAAAAATTAGACAAAATAAATGAAAAAAACATGAACATAATTTAAAATTGAAGAAACCAATTGTTTATTTAAAAAAAAAAGTTTCAAAAAAATACAAGAATTTGCATAAAATACAAAAGAATATCATAGATATAATTGAAAATTGAATAAAATAATGCAATTTCAGATAAATAATAATTAAAAGATTTTCCGTGTTTCAAAATGATAAAAGGAAATGAATATTTAACAACAGAATTGAAAATTGTGATATATATTTGAAAGTTCAGGATATTAATTAAGAAATAATAAAAAATGATTAAAAATTGCAAGAAATAATTGAAAAATGCGATAAAAATAGTTGAAAGTTGTAGTCTAAGTAATCGAAACCATAAGAGAAAAGAATTATTAAAAATAAATTGAAGAAATTTTTAAATCACTTTAAATTTAGTATATTGAACCATGGATTGATTGAACTTTTAATCAATGCAAGTTCAAATTAACAGAAATTTGAAGCAATTAACATATAGCTATAAACTTAAAAGAATACATTTTGAACAGGTGAATTATGATGTAATAATTTAAAAACAAAATTTTTCTATAGTTTAAATTTTCTTGATAGAAAATTTCGCTTTTTTGCACTTTTTTCCTAAGGTGTAAAACATTTAATTTGAGACTGATTAATTCTTAAATTTTAGTTTTTTCTTGGTAATTTTTTTAAAAAATGCAATCAATTTTTCATCTAATAATTCAAACAAAACCATTTTTTATAGTTGTCTAATATATATTCTAAAAATAAAAAAAATTGATTTTGAATTTTAAGAAGGTATAGATATGAAGTTTTAAATAATCACTTATAATTTTCTTGAAATACTGTTTATAAAATGTTTATCTTGTTTCAAGCGAACAAAGAAACAGAATGTGCTTAATCATATTTTTATTGTTTTAAAAAATTTTAGTTTAATATAAATGATTGATAAATTAAATTTTGTAAATTATTAAATCACGTTTTCTGTTTGTACAGTTTGACCTTGCTTTAAACTAACAAAGGAACAGAATGTGCTTAATCACATTTTTATTGTTTAAAAAAATCTGCAGAAATTTCGTTTTTAAAAATATTAATTAATTAATGTGATTTATTAATCAATAATTAAGAATTTGTATTCTAAAGTCACGTTCTTTGTGAAGAATTATTGATAGGATTTTGGTATATAAGCCACGCAAAAATGCCGTGTAAAATTACTAGTAATCGTGATTCATTACGAGCAAGATGAACAACAATCAACTTTTAGTCCTTTCCCTTGTCAGTTTGTTGATTATTTCAATATGTGCAAATACAGAAGGCAAAACTGTTCATGTAAGTTTAAAGAAACGTTTTATACTTACAATATTTTTAATAAGTTTATTTGTCATTTAAATTGTGTAAACCATTTATAGTATGATAACAAAAATAATAATATATTTAAAGCAATATTAATAAACAATAATAATAATAAAAAATTATTATTATTATTATTATTATTATTATTATACTCATTAGAATAAGTTCTATTGACTCTATATTTAATTAAAATTTAATTCAAATGCTTGAAGGGAAACTTCAATATTAAAATTAAGCCTCTTATCTTTTTAGCGGGGTCAACATATAATAGTAAAGAGACAAGCAGAAACTAAAAACTCAATTGAAATAGGTAAGGCGAAAAACTTTGAAATTTTAAAACTTTGTTTAGCAAACAAATTAATATGTTTGAATGCATCTATCTTAAAAAAAAACGATTCATTATTATTATTTTTTAAAAGCAATCTTTTTCTAACTAAATCCAAGTTTCTTATAACCTTTTCATTTCACTAAAAAAAATTTATTTGCTTCAAACTTCCAATGAGTTAACTATAAAATAATTATGTTTATTTGATTATTGTCTAAAAATTTGTTATTTGAATCAAATAATAATTTTTTTCAGTGCATTCTTAAAAAACAATAAATATATATTAAAAAATAATCTTACACATTTATGAAACACTACACGCAGGGAGAAAAAAAATTATTCAAAATTGAAAAAAATACTTCTACACCTTTTTTTTTTTAAATTGAGAATATTTTTAAGTACCTCACAGACCATAAAATATAAAATTTGTTAATTCCAATATAAAAGTTAAAACTTAATTACAAGTATTTGGTTAAACATTTATCAAAATTATAATAAAAATGAGCAATTAGCAAAAATTTATTACTTTCTTCAACAATTATTAAAAAAATAACTGCACTTCCAGAGTTTTGACACTATTTGATATTAACTCAATAAGTGAGGGTCCGGATTCCATAAGTTGTTACGCGCGAATTCTGACTGAAAAGTTTTGTCCTCAAACCCGATTGATCGAATATTTTTAATTATAATCTTAATTATCAATTCTTGTGTAAGATCAGAAGGCCGGACTTTTTTTCCTCTGAAAAAAAGTTTTTATTGTTAATATAGTTAATATTTTATAATTTTAATATTTTAATTTTTTATAGTTAATATTCTTTTTCTATTTTTTTTTTAGTATTCTTAATAAATAAAAAAATGAGATTTCGAAAAGTGCAATTTTGACTTCGGATTCGGATTTAGCGAAGAAAAAGAGGTATAGAAATATGTTAGTGTAGTGTCTGGGACAAAAAATTAGTTTGTTTGTTTCATTTCTAGGTATATTTGTAAAGAATTAATAATTATTAATTCTGAAATAAAATTATTAGATTTAAATAAAATTAGGAAAATAAACTTAGAAATAACATTAGAAAAATATTTACATTAAATTAAATTATTATTTTATTTACCGAACAAGAATTTATCCTTTTTTTTTTTTGGTCTATTTGATTTTTATAGAATTATAAATAAAATTTAAATTATAAATAACGCTTCTCTATTAAATTTCAATTTTTTTTTTTTTGGACAGAATTAATAATTATAAACAATAATTTATTTAAGCAATTACAAGTGCAAATAATTTTGCTGAATATTTTATGGATGTAAATAAAAAAATTAATAAAATGAAACTACAACTCGCCAGATATTTTAAAATAAAAGTAATAAATTAAAATAATAATTTGCTTAAACACATGAAAAATACATAAAATTACCTCTAAATATTTTAGCTGTTACACCTAAATTTTTAGCAAGACGATATCCAGCTAAACATTTTTTTCAGTGCAGTATTATTTTCATTACCCGTGTAGAAAACTTTTTATTGGTGCTAGTGTTTTCGTCATTTAGGGTCAAACCATTGACTTTCGTCTCAGGGCTGCCGCGGACATTTTTTGTTTCTAAATTAGGTTTAGAATTTACGAAACTTAAATTTTTCTGAATTCAGTAACCATAATAATGGTGTAAATTTGATTTCTTTTCGCGTTATTATCAATCGAAAATATAAGTTTCACGGTGTTTTTTTGTAACCTCAAATCACACACTTTTTTTAAAAACATTATAATTAAAAAATAAGTTTAAATTATAAATCAAAACTTACGCTAATTAGTAATTTTATTTATGTAAACTCTAGAAATGTAGTACATTTTATTAAAATACATTATTTTAATATAATAATATAATTTGAAAAATTTCTACTTGTGAAAATTTTCGTAATATTTTTAAGCTTACAAGTTTTTTTTGGGAGCTCTTACAAATTTCATATTTTGAATATGTTTTAATAATAATAGAACTTACTTGCTATTAAAATTTGGCGAAGGCGTTTTGCTTCATTTAGAAAATATTTTATTTTTAAATTCTGTATTTAAAAAGGTTAAAATGTAATTTGAATGAAGCAATATGAAATTGCTTTGTTTACTATTTTGGTCCCAAAATTAACCTTCTTGAATACAGAATTTAAAAATAAAATATTTTCTAAATGAAGCAAAACGCCTTCGCCAAATTTTAATAGCAAGTAAGTTCTATTATTATTAAAACATATTCAAAATATCAAATTTGTAAGAGCTCCCAAAAAAAACTTGTAAGCTTAAAAATATTACGAAAATTTTCACAAGTAGAAATTTTTAAAATTATATTATTATATTAAAATAATGTATTTTAATAAAATGTACTACATTTCTAGAGTTTACATAAATAAAATTACTAATTAACGTAAGTTTTGATTTATAATTTAAACTTATTTTTTAATTATAATGTTTTTAAAAAAAGTGTGTGATTTGAGGTTACAAAAAAACACCGTGAAACTTATATTTTCGATTGATAATAACGCGAAAAGAAATAAAATTTACACCATAATATTATGGTTACTGAATTCAGAAAAAATTTAAGTTTCGTAAATTCTAAACCTAATTTAGAAACAAAAAATGTCCGCGGCAGCCCTCAGATGAAAGCCAATGGTTTGACCCATTATTATTATTAATTTTCATGTAACACCTTGCATCAAGAACGCTTTTAAAAACTCTACTTTTAGAGTTCTAGCACAGAAAAAAAATGTCTTGAATGTATTTCAGACTAATTTATTATTTAAACTAAAATTTATCCAAAGACTAGTTTCATGGGAAAATAGTGTTTCAAAATTAGTCCTTAACCTGTAAACTGCCGAGTTTTAATGGAATTTACTAGCCTTTAAAAATTAAAAAATGATGTGCTTATAGCTTAAATATATCATATGAAAAGTTCCAATCACATCTAAAGCCTAAATATAGGCTTTCCGGCGGCTAACGGAATGGAAATAATTCAACATAAATTTTACACCTTAAAATTGAACAAATTTGTTTAAAACCAAAAACTCGGAGGTTTTTGGGGTCGCTCATTAAGAATTTGGGGACAACATTTTAAAATTCAAAATGGCCGATTCAATATGGCGGACGGATTTTTTAAAAACCTAACGAATTAGCTTGAAACTTGTTACTCGCGGGTTTTTGGGGTCGCTAATCACGAATCTAGGGTCGAAAATTAAAAATTAAAAATGTCTAATTGATAAAAATAATTATCAACCCTAAAAAACCACACCTAAGGAAAATGACAGAAAAATAGCCTAACAGGAAACTTAAAATCTACAAAAAAATTATAATCCAACTCTAATATGATGAAACATACTCAGGCATATATGTCTTCTAGTTCTTCCAAATTACGAAAATAATTATCAACCCCTAGAAACCACCCCTAAGGAAAATAGCAGAAAAATATCCAAACAGGAAACTAAAATTCTACAAAAAAATTATCCAAGTCTAATATGATGCAACATATTCAAAAATATGTCCCCTAATTTTCCTAATTGACAAAAATAATTATCAACCCCTAAAAACCACACTTAAAGAAAATAGAAGAAAAATATTCACACAGAAAACTTAAAATCTAAAAAAAAATTATAATCCAACTCTTACAGGGGCGGCGACTTGTGTATGGTAAGTTTGCAAATTCCATAGAGCAAAAAATTCGCCCTATGGAATTCCATATGGCAAAATTACTGCCAAAAAACAAATTTCTTAATAAGAATGTAAATAAATCCATTTACAATTCGAAGAAAATGATTGAAATTAAAAAAAAAACCATATTTTGTAAAAATAATTTAAAAATGACGAAATAAGTTAAAAATAATTAATAAATAATTTAACTAATTTGATATTAAAGAAAATAATTAAAACTGAAAAAGTTTTATTTGAAAAAATTAAAGAAAAGAATTAGAACTTGGGAAATTGAATTTAAAAATGAGGGGAAAAAATAAAAAATAATGGAAATAAAATTGCAGAAAAATGATAAAAATAGTTGAGAATTGTAGCAAATATAATTAAAATCATAAAAACTAGAATTATTAAAAATTGAAGAAATTTTTTAATAATTTTAAATTTACTATTCTTAAAGAGTGTATTAATTAAAATTTTAATCAATGAAATTTCAAATTAATTGAGGTTTGAAGAATTTTCTTTAATTTCAAATTTTCAAATATTTTCTTCCATTACAAATATACGTTTCAATTTTTTTAATTGTTTCTAAAAAATAATTATTTTCTCCAATTTCTAATTATTTTTATTACTTTGCAAATATTGTCTCGAATTTTTTATTATTTTCATTACTCTTTAATTAATTTCCTAAATTTAAAAGTATATTTCTCAAAGTTTAATAATTTTTTTTTAATTTTCAATTGTTAATATTATTATTTTGTAATTAATTTCTTCAATTTTTATTTATTTTTACTACTTTGCAAATATTGTCTCGAATTTTTTATTATTTTCATTACTTTTCAATGCTATTTCCTACATTTTGAAACATATTTTTTAAATTTTAATAATTTTCTTCAATATTTAATTATTTTTATTACTTTGCAAATATTGTCTGGAATTTCGTATTAGTTTCAGTACTTTCCAATTAATTTTCTAGACTTTAAAATATTTTTCTTATATTTCAATAATTTTCTATAAATTCCAATTATTTTGTTATCATTTTGCAATCAATTTCTTTATTTTTTTATTAATCTCATTATGCATTCCTCAATTAAATACCCAAATTTTCAATTATTTATCTCATTTATTAATTATTTTTTCAAATTTATTTTCTTTTATCTTTTTGCAATTATTTTCTCCACCTTTTAACGATATATAATAATTATTTTTCAATTAATTTCCTAAATTTTTATTATTATTATCTTAAATCTAAGTTACTGTATCCACGTTTCAATTCTTTAATCATTCTTCAATTTTTTTTGTCATATTACAAATACTTTCAACAATTGTTGATCATTTTTTTCTTAATTTGCAATGATTTTCAAAAATTTTATATTATTTTGATTATTTGTTGATTAATTCCGAAAACTTCCATTATTTCTCTCAAATTTCTATTATTTTCTTCAATTAACGATTATTTGTATCGTTTTTCTTTAATTTTTAATTACTGTTCTTATCATTTTGCAATTAATTTCTTCAATTTTCATTTATTCTTACTATTCATTCTTTAGTTAAATTCCTAAATTTTCAATTATTTATCTTATTTTTCAATTTTTTTTTCAATTTTTATTTTCTTTTATCCTTTTGCAATTATTTGCTCTACCTTTTAAGTAGATATATTAATTATTTTTTAATTTGTTTCCTTAATTTTCATTTATTATCTATAATCTAATTTATACTCCCCAGTTTTCAATGTTTCAATCAATCTTTAATTATTTTTCTCAAATTTTAATTACGTTCGTCAATTTTTAATTATTTTTTTTCATTTGCAATGATTTTCACAAATTTTATATTATTGTGAATATTTGTTGATTAATTCTGAAAATTTTAATTATTTCTCTGAAATTTCCATTATTTTCTTGAATTTACGATTATTTCTATCATGTTGTAATTAGTTTTCTAAGTTTAATTTTTTTCGACATTTTTCAATTATTTTAAAAAATATGATTTTTGTTCTTCAAATTTTGAATGTTTTAATCATTTTTTAATTATTTTTCTCAAATTTTAATTAAGTTCGTCAATTTTTGATTTTTTTTTAAACTTGTAATGATTTGATCACAAATTTTATATTATCTTGATTATTTGGTTATTATTTCCGAAAATGTACTCGAAATCAAATAAAATTGTCAACTTTTGAGTTACAATAATTACGCTAATTAAGAAACTCTTTAATTTATTATTGTTATATTTCTCTTCCCCCCCCCCCCCCCCCCTCGGTCAATATTAAGTTTGCAGATGGCAAAAATTTACAAGTCGCCGCCCCTGCAACTCTAATATGATGCAACATACTCAGGCATATGTCCCCTAGTTTTTCCAATTTACAAAAATAATTATAAACTCCAAGAAACAATACCTAACGAAAATAGCAAAAAAAAATCCAAACAGAAAATTGAAATTCTACAAAAAAATTATAATCAAATCCTAAAATTTCTTGAGGGGTAGTTTTTAGGGTTGATAATTACTTTTGTCAACTAGGAAAAATTGGGGACATATTTTTGAGTATGTTTGATCGTCTTAGAGTTGAATTATAATTTTTTTCTAGAATTTAAATTTTCTGATTGGATATTTTTCTGGTATTTTTCTTAGGGGTGGTTTCTAGGGGTTGATAATTATTTTTGTCAATTGAAATAATTAGAGAACATATTTCTGAGTATGATCCATCATATAAGAGTTTGATTATAGTATTTTTGTAGACTTTGAGTTTTCTGTTTGGATATTTTTCTGCTATTTTCCTTAGGGGTAGTTTCTAGGGGTTGATAATTATTTCTGTCAATTAGGAAAAATTGGGGACATATGCCTGAATATATTTAATAGTCTTAGAGTTGGATTATAATTTTTTAGTAGAATTTACATTTTCTGTTTCAATATTTTTCTGTCATTTTCCTTAGGTGTGGTTTCTTGGAGTTGGTAATCTATTTTGTCAATCCGCCATTTTGGATTTTTCAATTTTGATTTATGATTTGTGTTCAGCGACCTCAAAAACCTCCGAGTAACAAGTTTCAAGCTATTTGGTTTGACTTTTGCTTAGAGCCTATATTTAGGTTTTCCGGCAGTCTAAAGGTTAAAGTCTAAGAAGAAAAACTAGTCACGGTGGGTTTTATACTTAATAACTTAATTAACCCAAAGGTCCTGGCATCTAGGATTTTCTTCTTGATTTCGATTCTGGAGTGTGAACACATGATTTTAGAACAAAATTTAATAAAATCGCCGCAGCAGTTTTTGTGAACATCGCGATTTTTATTTAAAAAAAAAAACGAAAATTCTCATTTGCTTTAAAAATTTCCATTTTTGAAAAAAAAACTCTTCGTATAAAAGTTACATATACTAAAAAAAGAAATATTTTTTATTGAAACCTTTTTTTTCATATAATCAATAGTTTCTGAGTTAATTGAAAAAATGACATTTTACACATATTTTTTAATCAAATTAGCTTAAAATTGCGGGTCCCTTCAATTTTCTTGTTGATTTTCAATGTATCATGTAAACATATGATTTTTTGACACAATGGAAATGTAGTTTATATATTTAATTTATTAGAAAAGTTAAGTTAAATTTATTATTATATAGTTTGATAAAATCAACTCAATGTTGTAAAATGTTATAAAGATTACCAAGTGTCAGTTTTTTATGGATTCTTGCTTGACTTTTGTTATTCAAATAAAATTAATTATCTCTTTTATTGTTGCAAGTATTTCTATGTAATTCGCTTCACGTAAACATTTTTTTTTGTTAATATAAACTTCTAAATCGACAATTCTCAAAAAAGGCTTAGGAAAATATATCTATTTTGTTGGAAAATCATATGTAGGGGAGAGTGCCTATCAATGTACCGGGTTTTTTTTAAGGTCATAGTACTTATTGAATTTTACCAATTTCAAGCCCTTCTTTGCATCTATATAAAACTACAACACTTATCTAGGTAATGCACACATATTATACACGATTTATTTTGATTAAATAATAAAATTTTGGATTTTTCTAAAGTAACAAGCTATTTTCATTTTCAACAACCTGGGTACACAATGAACCACCTCTATAAAAATACTAAAAATGTTCAACAATAATAATATTGCAATTTTCACTTTGTAAAAAAACTTATTTTCTATCAAATACTATAAAAAATTGTTACTTAACACTTTCTAATTGATAATGAACAACATAAATATACCTCAAACTTAAGTTAACTATCTAAAATGGCATTTTAGTTTTGCTATTTTGAGAAAAGTACTGATAACAATCGCTGTAACATGCTGTACGCATGCCTAGTTTTATAATCAAGCATACCACTCTGGAAATCGAAAATAAACTAAAATTCCAGGTGATTCATTGTTCCCCGGTACATTGAATCAACATGACATTTGCAACAAAAATGGTTTTTTATAACTTAATCTAATATTTCAAAATCTTTATCTCATTAAAATATTGTAATTAAGGCCCAAAGCAAAATAAATCGTAAGTACATTTATTTTTAAATGGCCTTATTTCAATTAAAAAACGTGTTTGTATTTTAGGTAAATTTTTTCTTCAGTACATCAAAAACAGTTTTTTCCAGTTTTCTCTGTAAAGAATAAATCCACACATCTCAAATTTATAGACGTAGTGTGTTTACGCAAACTTCATTTATATTTAAAATTAGGAGAATTTTTATTTAATTGTTTCTGAGAAAATTGAAATGGTTCATTGAAAAAACTGGTACATTGATGGCCACTCTCCCCTACACATGATACATTGAAAATCAACGAGAAAATTGAAGGTACCCGCAATTTTGAGCTAATTTGATTAAAAAATATGTGTAAAATGTCATTTTTTCAATTATCTCGGAAACTATTGATTATATGAAAAACAGGTTTCAATAAAAAATACTCCTTTTTAGGGTTCCGTACACCTTCGGTGTTCGGCGGAACCCTTATATAGCGAGACTCGTGCGTCCGTAGCCAAAAACCATTCCACCCCCCTTAACTTCTAAACTATTTGACCTAGAGGTCTGAAATTTCGTACACATATGTATTTATATGGCCATAGATTATGAAAAAATTATTTTTGGAAATAAAATTGAATATTATGATGCCACAAAAAAAAAAATTCAAAAAATCACCAAAAAGAGGTTTAGACCCCTATGCTAGAGCTCACCCTAATTGTCCTACAATACCCCTCAAACCAATAAAATTTTTATTTGTATACTCAGAATTTAAAAAAACGATATAAAACGCAATTGAAAATTGTTATCACTTTTTTTTCAAAATAATTGAAAAATTATGAAAAAAACAAAAAAAAATTTTTAATCTTATACAAGGCTTTTTCAAGGCTGCCACAGGACCTATAATCAAGACTGTTATAAGTCCTGAAACCCTATAAAAATTTCAGGGCCTCCCCCTAAAAAAAAAATTCTTGATTATTATGTTATTTATATGAAATACAAGCCTGTACCCTTAAGCAAAAGTTTTATGTACTTGAAGGTAGAAGTATTTTCATAATTTGTACGTTCTAATTAATTTTCATAATCTGTACATAAAAATATACAAATGTATCAAATTTTAGCCCTCTAGCTCAAATAGTTTCAAAGTTGTCAATCCAGATAATGTTCCCTATAATTTTCCTGTAATCTACACGTGAAAATACATATGTGTACCAAATTAGAGCTCTCTGTTTGTTAATAAGGTACATCTTTGTTTTGTAAATGTACAGAACCCTAGATTTTGGTACGGGTGTAACTCGTACTTGCCTGATTTTTTTATTACATGTAACTTTTATACGAAGAGTTTTTTTCTAAAATGGAAGTTTTTAAAGCAAATGTGAATTTTCGTTTTTTTTTTTAAATAAAAATCGATGATCTCAAAAACGGCTTCTGCGATTATTTTAGTTTTTGTTGTAAAATCATGTGTTTACACTCCAGAATCGAAATCAAGAAGAAAATCCCAGATGCCAGGATCTTTGGGTTAAATAAGTTTAAAGCCCACAATGTAGTCTTTAAAATGACTATTACACCGAAAAAAATATACTTGGATTGGGAGGAATCCTCTCATTTTGATGCGAATTTTCTTCTCAAAAGTAGAGGATACTCTCAAAACAATGTAAAAACGTGAGAGGACTTCACGAAAGGAATGTTACTCTCTTTAGAAGAATATTTTTTTTCGGTGTATCTTGTTTGCAGACAATTTCAATTTCAATTTAAGTTTAGATTTGGACTCAAAGCTTAATTACAGTTTTTTTTAGGACTAGTTTTAAGACTTAAGTTAGATTTGTTTAAAGATTTCTATCAGCAGCTAGTTTTTATTTCGATAGGTCTATTTTATATTTCACCTAAAAACTAGACGCTTTTTGACATTGAAGTAATACTTATTTTTTTCTGTGAGAGCTTTAAAGAAGGAGAATTCTACTTTTTATCACAGCTCACCCCACCACCGACACTATTCAAGCACGCTTGCCAACCAAAACATCAGCTGTCGCGTACCGCATTTGAGGCTCCGTATCATTTTTGCACAAAATATTTCTTTAAAATTGTTATATTGTACTCCTACTAAAATCAAAGATTTTTACGTTTTATTTATTAAATATTATGGCAAGCATGCTTAAATAACATTGCTGGTGAGGTTATACTATGATAGGAAGTAGAATTCTCTTCCTTTCAGTCTCCAGAACTCTCAAATCACAACTCTCGATTCACCTACAAATGGGCAAATCCACGGAACCGTACGATTTCATGTTATAAATTTTAGAATTTTAAAATTACAAGCACACTCTTTATTTATAGATATATCTGTAAGAAATACATTTAGAAACAAAATTTTTTTTGCGTGAACCTTTTTCATTTCGTGCTGAAAGAATAATAATAAAAAAACTTCAAGGAAATTTTTTGTCAAGGAATATTTTTTCAAAACGAAAAAACAAATGAAAGTTGCTAAACATTTTACCAAGATGATCAACTTCTCGGAACTATACGATTTAATGTTACAAATAATATAATTTTTCAATTTGAAGCACATATTTTATTTCTAGATATATATGTTAGAAATATATTTAGAAACAATAATTCCTTAACTTGAACCATTTCTCTTTGGTGCTCAAGCAGTTAAAATTAAAAAAAAATTTGTTGCAAAGAAATGATTTCAAAAAACGAGGAAACAAATGCAGACTGTTAAGCTTAATAGCTATGTTCATTTGGATTCTTTTAATGACGAAAAGTTTAAAAAATGTTATATTTAATATTTTTTAAATGTTCTAATTGTCGTTAAAATTTAGCATTTAGAAATAAGATTTCTAATAATTATATCTATCATTCACGCAAAACTTCCAACCTTTATTCATTGATCTGTGAGTGTGCCATTAAAAAAGGTTCAATTTTAAAGCCTTTCACGTTCAAACATAAAGAGATAATTATTGTTATATTATCTTAAGCTTTAAAGGCACATTATTTAAAAAGGTCTTAATTTATTCGTTTTTTCATCAGCAATACACATGTTGAAAGAAAAATAGAATTGCGTTATCGCTGAAGAAGCAAAAAAAGAAAATAACTATATCTTTCGTTTATTGAAAAGTGGGAGTAACACTTTTTAAATAGTTGCCATTTAGTTTTAATTTTAGAGCACATCTTTTTTTAAAAGTGTAATACCTTTTTTAGAGTTAGAACTTTCATTCGTCATAAGTTTTAAATGATTTCGTCTTCTGCTGAAAAAATTATACTCATAAAAGTAAAAAAAGTAGCGAAAGTAACAAGTCAAACTTGATTGTTGACGCTTATATATGACTTTTTATTTCACTTGAAGAATTATAAATATTTGGATTCAATTAGCTATTTCAGTTAAATGTGTCCTTAAAAAGATAATGATACCTTGAAACTATTTATAATATATTATTATAAAGGTTTAAATCATGAATAACATGAAATCGTAAGGTTCCGTGGATTTGCCCAAATGCGCCTTTCTTATACAAATAACTATTTTATTATTATTTCTTTGTGAATTCACTAAATTTTAAAAACAAAAATAAAACTATTTAAAACAAGTTTTATGACATTTTTGACATCGTTTTTCATATCAATTTTGACACCATTTCGTTATAAAGTTTTTCTATGAATTTTGATAATATACTTTTGGACATCATTTATTATGTTTTTTTGAATATGGATTTCTATATAAATTTCTATATAATTTTTTGTTTTATTTATCATATAAAAATTTTCAATAGGGTAAGTCAATTTATTCATTTTTTTTGGTAACTCTTTTTCATTTGTTTATTAAATTTTCTCCCCCCTTTTCGATTTATTCATAAAAGGATCTACAAATAGGTTCGTTTTTCCCATGTAAAATCAATGGGAAACTTTAAGGGCTTTAAAGCACCCCTAAATATGGTCAAATTTAAAAATTAAAAAGGTGTATTTTTTCGATTTTGGAACTTTTTGGGGGGTAGCAGCAAAACATTTCCGATTTTCATACTTTTGGACCACCCTACATTGAGGATGGACCTCGAATATTGATGAATTTTTTAATATTGAAAAAAGTTGCAACACAATGAATGTTAAAATAGGTTACCGTCAAGTAGGGCTATTTTGTGCACAAAACCGCTTTTTTTCCACTCTATGCTTTATCAAAATTCAGAATCTGAAAAAATAAAGAATTTATCTATTCAGTTATGTTGTAGACATCCTTTTAAAGGTGTCCTATGAGTTAGCCGACAAGAAACAATTTTTTGTCTGAGTTGTAGAAACTCAAAGTTGTGCACAAAATAAACGCCATGGTGGGGCTATTTTGTGCATCAGTTTGCTTATTTATAAAGTTGTGTAAAAATTTTTTTTAACGTTTTTGCTGTATGAAGTATTATTTCCAGATATTTTAGAGTACAATAAAGAAAAACAAAGCCAGAAATATTTTTTTCCTAGAAATTGTTAAGCTAATTTGAAACTAAAACACTAAAATTTCACAAAAAAGTAGATTTACAAGAAAATTAACTTGAATTAACTTGAAAACCATGTAATTATTAATGTTACTTTTTTGAGAACTTTCAAATTTTTCTTCTTGATTTTCACGATTTTAGGATTTTTTTTTCAGATTTCTGATAAAGAATTGAGTAAATTCATTTAGTACTCTCTGTAGTCTAGATATCAGAAAATATTTATACCAAGTATCAAACTTGAGCAACTGAATCCCGTGTGGAAAAGCCAAGTGGGGCCAAACTGGCGCCCACTTAGAAACTGGGAAATACTGGGAACTTTTCTACACGGGATGTAAAGATTTTATTCGTTAAAAACCTCGAGTGTACAAAATAGCCCCAAGGCGCACAAAATAGCCCCACTTGACGGTATACATTTTTTCTTCGTTTTATCATTTTTGCAAAAACAAAAATTTGTGCAAATTGAGGTTAATTCTGGTAACTGGTAACTAGTTCTTCCTAATTATAATTTCGACAGCGCAATTTTTTCTGATTGCGTTACCTTGAGCATGTTTTTGAAAGTTCACTTTTAAAAACAGATATATGTTCAGAAACATATCTTCTTATTTTATAACTAGTTAATATTTGATATTCTTTTTTATTTTTATTTCAGACTCTGATTTTTTTTTTACGAATGCAGAAGGTATAGGAGGTAATTCAAAAGTTATATACATTTTATATGCGCAATAATAAGTTAAAGAGGTTCCTTTTTAATTTTCAAATACACGGAGAAAAATCGAGTTTAAAAAAACGGTACTGATTGTGAGTCCTATTAGCGTAGCAATTCATTTCCATCACGAATTACAGCAAAACAGTGCTGTATATTTGGAACTCATTACAGTTAAAAAGCACTGAATTATATACCACTTGCGCTCAAAGGTGAAAAGTTTGGGACTCACTCCTAGTCCGCACATGTATGATTTCGGGAACGTTGTGATGGAAATGAATTGCTCCACTACTAGGACTCAGTCCAGTATAACAGGAATCATTCGAGTATAACAGTACTGAGTATAGTTAACCAACTATTTACTGCAATTAACTTAGGCTTCAATATAATTCTTGAATTCTCGATTTTTCTGCGTGTAAGAAATTCTCATGACAATTAAGATAAGAGGTCTAGGCGGTGCGCACAGGAGCGGTTCCATACAAGGTTTTTGGAGTGGATAATATTTCTCATATATTTCCCTCTCCTATAAATACAAGGCTAATGAGAGAGAGAGAGACAAGTACTTGTGCTTCCCCCTGAATTCGCTATGTTTCCCCTTTCAGTGGTAGGGAAAGCGTCCACAAATTTTCAAAAATGGGTAAGAATTCCTGAAGTGGGCCCCTAAATTTTTTTGGGTCTGTGAATTTTTTTCATTCTTATATGTTTCGATAGCCAATTATAATATAATAAAAACCTGTAAATATTTTTCCGAAATTCGAATATTTGCAAAAGTTATTAAAGGTCAAATTTTTTTGCAACGTTTTAGTAAATAACCAATTACTCGCGAGTGGATGAATCGATTTTAATAAAAATTGGAAGGAAGCTTAATGAGGAATTGTACTTACGATAAATGATCAATATTTTAATTAAAAATAATAATTTGTTTAAATAAATTAAGTTTTAAATTTTTGAGGTTAAAAAACAATGTGTTCTCCCTCTTTTTTTTTTATTTGTTTTTTAAGAATCAAATAGAGAGTACTTTTAAGATTTTATTTGAAAAATAAAAAAGTAGGATTCTTAATAACTTAATAAAATATAATATTTTATAATAAAGTTTGCACAGCCTTTTTATGTAGGTTTTAAACTATCGTGCGTCTTTTGTTTTCTTGTGTATTGTAAAAAGTTTCTACAACATATGTAAAGTCTTCAGAGTATAACATGCAAATTATTTCATTTTTGATTAGTGGAGCGTAGAAATGATATTTTCTTGTATTTTTAATCGATTGCGCTTTCAGAACGAAAAATTGTCCGCGAAAATATTAAAAAAATTATGTATTTTTTGACAGTTGTGGAGCGCAGTACAAAAACAAATTTTATTTAGTTAATTTAATCGAACATGAAAAATGAATTTAATGTGAAAGCTGAGTGGAATTTTTTTTGTGACCGGAGACGGTAAAGGTGCACCTTTACTTACACATATTTTTACATATTAATTTTTTTGCGGCCAATTATTCGTTTTGAAAGCGCAATTGATTAAAAATACAAGAAAATATCATTTCTACGCTTCACTAATCAAAAATGAAATGATTTGCATGTTATACTCTGAAGGCTTTAAATATGTTGTAGATTTTATTAAGTATTTTTGTATTTTATTAAGTTATTGAGAATCCTACTTTTTTATTGTTCAAATAAAATCTTAAAAGTATTCTCTATGTGATTCTTAAAAAATAAATAAAAAAAAGAGAGAGAACACATTGTTTTTTAACCTCAAAAATTTAAAACTTAATTTATTTAAACAAATTATTAATTTTAATTAAAATTTTGATTATTTATCGTAAGTACAATTCCTCATTAAGCTTCCTTCCAATTTTTATTAAAATCGGTTCATCCACTCGCGAGTAATTGGTTATTTACTAAAACGTTGCAAAAAACTTTGACCTTTAATAACTTTTGCAAATATTCGAATTTCGGAAAACTATTTACAGGTTTTTATTATACCATCATTGGCTATCGAAACATATAAGAATGAAAAAAATATACAGACCCAAAAAAATTTAGGAGCCCACTACAGGAATTCTTACCCAAATGTAAAAGAAATTACATGGAAATACTTGAGCGTGTCAGATAATAATAGTTTAAATGCTCCAACGTGTCTGTGATATCAAAGATATGTTCACCTGCCGATTTTAGTGGTGGTGGTGGTTTTCCGGATGGGTAAAAAGTAGAAAATTTTTTTTTTTTTTAAACGCATTTTTTTCGCCCCCTGAAAGGGCTACCCCCTGATCCCCTCTCCGTGTCTTGGACAAAATATCGGGGGGTTAAGGTGCCATACTGAAAGTGGAATGTAGACAACAGTGGGAAAACCTATAGTTCTGTTGGTTTTTATAATAATTATCATAAAAATGATCAAGTTGACAATTTTTTTTACAAGAGGATTTTTGTAATTAGTGCATGAAGTTACGTAAATTACGTAATTTTACGTTATTACGTAATAGTACGTAATACGTGAGAACTTTTAATTACATTTTTTGCTTTTTTCAATTTTTACATTTGTAATAAGACGTAAAAATTTAGGGATAATCGAGGTACGATCATAATAGTTCTTTTAAAAAAAAGAGATTGTGTTACCTTGTTTTCTATTATTGTAATTTCGTGAGACAAAAAATTAATACATACAATTAGAACTAGCCCAAGTGCGAAATGCCAGAACTAATAACAAGGGCCAATCTTGGCCCAGTAATGATAGCCGAAATTCGGCAAATTATACTGGGACAACATTGGCATTCTTGACGGCCCTTGACTGCGCCAGTATTGTTCGTTAATTCTTATAGATTAAAGTATTTTCAAAATTATTTTTTTGAATAATATTATTATTATAATTTTTAATCTTTATTGTTATCAATAAGGGACGCATAATTAAGTTCTAAACGAATTTCAATTTAGAAAAATTTTCATTTTTCAGAATTTTAAATTAATCGAATTTTTAAATGCCAGAATATTCATTTGACCGAATCTTCATTTGTGCGAAATTTTAATAGAACGAATTGACATTTGATAGAAAACTTAAATAGCAGAATGTTTATTTGTACGAAATTGCAAATGTCCGACAAAGCATCCGACGGAAATATTTTGGCGCGAATTTTGAAATTGACCAATCAGAAAATATTAAGAAAATCCCTATTGGTCAAATGTCAATTCGTTCTATTAAAATTTCGCACAAATGAAGATTCGGTCAAATGAATATTCTGGCATTTAAAAATTCGATTTATTTAAAATTCTGTAAAATGGAAATTTTTCTAAATTGAAATTCGTTTAAATTGGAATTCTTTCAAATAAAAATTCTGTTAAATATGAATTTGGTGATGGATTTTAGAACTTAATCATGCGTCCCATCAATAAAACTTGCTATATATAATGATTTAAAAATTATATAATTTAAAAGTGAATCCCTAAAAATGAAAAGTTAGAAAATTTTGAATTCTTTATATAGACTAACATCAGCACAACTTCAATTGAATGCTTAATTTTTATAAATATTATTTAAACAGCTTTTCTTATTAATTATTTAGACAAAGTTTACTGCAGTTTAAAAAATATTTATTAAAAAAAGCAAATGGTCCTCCCCATAACTGATCTGAAATTCAAATATTGGATTTTGTAAATCTTAAACTAAGCCAGCGTGGCTGTGGGGTTTAAGACGAAACGGGAGTTTCAAAATAAATCTGAGTTGACTGAAGAGACATCTTCATTTTAAAAAAGGAAACTATAATAAAAATCTGTTTTAGCCAGAATTTTAATTTCCTGACCTCTGAGTGGCAAAAATCGAAATAAAACCAAAAAATTCTATTTTCTTCACCAGAAAACTGTTTTACCCTTCATCAGGTATACAAGGGTTTATTTGAACTGAAAACTATATTTTAAAAAAAAATTGGTCTCTTCAAGGACGCATTTTAATATTTTTATTGCGATCCTTCGCGAGTCTCTGAGATCCGGGCTGTAGAAGCTATACCTGCCCATCTGAGGTGCAATTCTCTGTCTCATAGATTGAAAAACTATTTTAGACAGGCAACTGAGAAGACCGATTTTTTTTAATATAAAATGAGTACATATATGGTATTAATTAAATAATCTTTCAAACTGCAAACAAATATGTTTTTAACAGTTTTTGGATAGGCCAACGTAATCCACCGCTATAGATGGGCAACATAAAAGACTGACTTTTAATTCAAAACCAATTTAGATTTTTCTCACTCATATATCTCCAATAACACGGAATATCTCATTCACATTCTGGAAATATTCCATTGGAACATTAGGAGTATTCGATCCGCATTCCAGGAATATTCTACATGATTATGTCCGGCATGTTTCATCGGAATATTAGCGAAACATTCCCTTTGAATATTGATGAAATGTTCCATTAAAATATCGAAGTAATATTCCAATGGAATATTGGAGGGATAATTCATTGAAATATTGAAGGAATATTCCATTGTCATATCAGAGAAATATTTAATCGAAATTACATAGGAATGTGAATGGAATGTTCCGTGTTACTGGGGATTTTATTTCCAATAGCAAAAAATCGTCACTCCATTTTTCTATATTAGGGAAAGTTTATTATAATTAATTAATGTATTTGTTACTTTAAAAGAAACCCAAATAGCACGGAATATTCCGTTGGAATATTTAAATGTCCGACCTTTAGAACATTCTTTTGGAATATTACAGGAATATTCCATTAGAATATAGCAGGGAATATTCCATTGGAATATTGCAGGAATATTCCATTGGAATATTGCAGAAATATTCTATTGGAATATTCATAAATCTTTAAAAGCAGAGAAGAAAAAAAATATTTTTTGTCTTTAAATTTATTAATTCATATTAGTATTATTTATTATTTTATTTTTACGAATTATAACAAATTAAAAATTTCACACGCGACGGGAGGAAAATAAGAAATAATTTTAATAAGAATTAATTCATTTAAAGACAAAAAATATTTTTCTTCTTCTCTGCTTTAAAATGTTTATGAATATTCCAATGGAGTATTCCTGCAATATTCCAAAAGAATGTTCCAAAGGTCGGACATTTAAATATTTCTTGAATATTCCAGGAATGTGAATGGAATATTCCGTGCTATTTGGGCGGTATGAAAATAAGAAACAAAACCGAGTAGATATACTTATAACACATATCTAAAATAGTTGAAGTTCATCCAGCTTCATTGTAGAATTTTCATACCGATAAAATAGATGCGAGCGTTGAATCATTAGATAGGTAATAAATCTAGGGTTCGCACCCTCCTGTCGCGTTTAGAATTTTTAATTTATTATAAGGCGTAAAAATAAAATAATAAATAATTCTAATAATAAATAATTAATTTAAAAACAAAAAATATTTTTTTTCTTCTCTGCTCTAAAAACTTTATGAATGTTCCAATGGAATATTCCTGCAATATTCTCGGAATATTCTTGGAATATTAAATGAGAATGTTTATCACATGTTTCATTAGAGTTATTCTTTAATATTCCACTGGAATATTACAGGAATATAAGAAAGGAATATTCTTGTAGCCGGACATTTCTACATTCCCGGAATATAAACAAATAGAATATAACAAATAGAAAAACAACTGAAAATTGCGTAAAATAAATAGCGGTATTCGATCGTACGCAAAAAATTACTGAAGGAACATTTGTAAGATTTAAACAATTGATAAAATTATTATAAATCGCTACTCTGTAGCTCAATAAGATAAAAAGTTGAAATTAAACAATAGTAATTTGTTTAAACAATCGATTAAATTAGTACTTTCCCAAATAGCACTGAATATTCCATTCATATTCCTGGAATATTCCATTGGAACATTGGGAATATTCCAAAGGAATATTCCATTCATATTCCGGGAATGTAGAAATGTCCGACTACTAGAATATTCCTGTTTGACATTCCTGGAATATTTCAGCGGAATATTGAAAAATAATTCTAATGAAACGTGTGATAAATATTCTCATTGAATATGCCGAGAATAACTTTTTTTTTGCTTTTAAAAGCAATGAAAAAAAATATTTTTAATATTTCTAAATTTACTAATTCTTATTAGAATTATTTACTATTCTATTTGTACTCCTTATAACAAATTAAAAATTCTAAACGCGACCGGAGGATTCGAACCCTAAACCTAAAACCTTTCTAACGATTTAACGCTCGCAGCTATTTTATCGGTATGTAAATTCTACAATAAAGCTGGATAAACTTCAGCTATTTTAGATATGTGTTAAAAGTATATCTACTGGGTTTTGTTTCTTATTTTCATACCGATAAAATAGCTGCGAGCGTTGAATCGTTAGATAGGTTTAGGGTTTGCCTCCAATGGCCTCGATAAGTTGCAAAATTAAGAAACAGTTGCAACTCTGTAGCTCAAAGTGCGAAAAAAAAACTGAAAATAAATAACAATAATTTGTTTAAACAAATTATCTATTACATGGAATAATGATTACACATCAATATTTATGTTATTTATTCAAAATTTAGGAAAAAACTTTCATAAAAGTAGTAAAGAGTTTTTTTTAACGATTTCTTTGTACTTTAGTAATTTATGAGGTTTTTTGAGGCCCTATAAAAAATAGTTATTATTACAAAAAAGTTAAATAAGCAATTTGGCGTTATTCTTTGAAGTTTCCTTCAAACAGAGTTGGACGATTGCAAAATATTGAGTTTCAAAGATTCTATACCATTTCTACGAAAAAGTCTTTTTTTCCCATGTAAAATATATGGATTGGGCACTAACCGGGTTGACCATTACAAGCCCACTAATTTCCCAGAGGGAAGACCCAATTGTGGCCCACCTTGAATCTGGGAAGCCCATATGGGGCCTAACTGGCACCCACCGAACTTCTCCACACAGGATACCATATTTTACCTTGTTATTTTATATTATTAAATACTTTAGTTAAGTACAAAATATAAATGAGGTAAGCCTTCACAAATAAATATTAATTGGATTTTTATAATTTAAGAAGTAATTACGGGTATTTTAAATTATACTGTATTGTCTGTCAAAGTGTCATTTTTTTGTCTTCTCTCAATTTCAATAATCTTTCTTTATATGAAAATTAATATTTTTTAAATTACCATTTATTTCGTCATCTCAAAACATGCAATATTATTTTCGCAAAGTATTAAAGTTTTTTAAAAGGTGAAAAATAAAGTAGGCGAAATAAAATAGTTTGACCCAAGAATTTGAATAAAATTCTATTCAGATTTTCTATGTCTACTTGCCCGCCCTGTCATAAAATCTTGCTCGAGTTCTTGGATGGTAGTAAAATAATGGGATATGGTAACACAGGTATCGGGACACAAGTGACGATAGCCCCAAGTAAAGACTTCTCCTCGGTGACCCGCCCCCCTTCCTCTAAATCTGTTGTTGGGTATTGTAAATCTAGTAGCCCTTTGTTAAGAAATAAGAATTTTAAAACATCATTATTCCGTTTTTAATCTCCAGATTAATGGAGAAACTTTATACAATATTAGTATAATCTTTCTATACTTAAAATCCCTACTATCTGAAAAATAAATCTAGCGTTTTTCCATTTTTTTTTAACTTCCTAACTTTTGACGCTTATTAGAAACATAAATATATATTTATTATCAAATTAAGATGTTAATAATTGTTGAAACAAACTGTTGCTGTTATTTAATAACTTTTTTAAAAATGCATTAAAAGAGTTGTAGTTTTTTCTTAATTTTGCAACTTGTTTTTCTGAAACCAACCACATATTGATACAATTAAAAAAATTATTATTCGAAAAATTATTTAAACACACTATTGTTGTTATGTAATAACTTTTTCAAACATGCATTAAAAGAGTGTTGTTTTTTCTGAATTTTGCAACTTGTTTTTCTTAAATCAACCACATATTGACAACAATAAAAAAATTATTATTATACCAATTATATAAACAAATCATTGTTGTTATTTAACAACTTTTTTAAAAATGCATTAAAACAGTTGTAGTTTTTTCTCAATTTTGCAACTTTCTTTTCTTGAAACAACTGCTTAATTATAAAATTAATGAAATTATTATTCTAACATTTATTTAAACAAATTATTATTGTTATTTATTAACTTTTTCAAAAATGCTTAAAAAGAGTTGTAGTTTTTTCTTAAATCAACCACATATTAACAAAATTAAAAAAATTATTATTCTAACAAAAAATTTACGAGCAAATTACATTTGTTTATTAAATTTATCAGACCATAATTTAAATATGTAAATAATATTAGCCATTGCGTAATTTAATATTAAACACTATTTTTGGTAGCAATAAGAAGAGAATATCATAAAATTAACAAAGAGAACAAACTTTTTGTCTTATTTCACCATAGAAGGTAATAAATAACAACAATACTTTGGTTATATACTCTCTAAATTTGAATCAGTGAAAAATCACTGGTGAATCAGTGTGAAATAAGCCACTGATTTGAATCAGTGAAAATTTCAATGGAATTTCACTGATTCTCAGTCAAAATGTAACTGATTGAATCAGTGAGGTCACTAATTCAATCAGTAAGATATTTGACTGAGAATCAGTTAAATTTGATTGATTCTCAGTCAAAATCTCACTGATTGAAATAAGTGGCTTATTTCACACTGATTTACCAGTGACATTTCACTGATTCAAATTTAGAGAGTAGTGTATGTAGTTTATATAATACTTTTATTAATATGTGTTATTTAAGTTTATTTAAGAAAAGTAAGTTGCAAAGCTAAGAAAAAACCGCAACTGTTTTGGGGCCATTCGTAAACTACGTCACACAAACGGGCGAGGGGTGGAATTAGAGATTTGTGATGTGGGGGGGGGGGGGGTGGGGATAATGTAAATTAAATATGACGTTACATTTAAGAAGTTACAGTACCGGCCAGTAGTATGTGGCCACCTGTTTTGAGTGATTCAGATTAATCAATTGTTCTTCTATTTAATTCTAAAAAAAAATGAGTCAGTTTGTGCAGAAACCGCACAAGTTCATAAATAGAAATTGTTCAGGAATCAATAAAAACTCATCATGGACTCGTGCTGTTTCTGTACGAAATGAAAATTTCATTATTTTTTTAACGGGTTTAGAGTTTAGTAACTGATGTAATATTTTAACAGATCGTAGAGCTTCATTTGAAGATAAGTTTTCCATAAAAAAGTTATTTTCGAAAAAAACTAGGCGGTTTCTGCACAAACTGACTCAAATGTTTTCTCTGTAATTAGTTCAAAACTAACTAAATTCTGAATAAAACGAGCCCATGATGAAGATGGGCTTTTCTAGAACTTTTCTAGAAGTGAGAAAAATTAAGTGAGAAAAATATGTTTTAAAATTCTAATAAATTAATATTTACAAAGTTTTTGCAAAAATCTTATATAAATATTTTTCGTTACAATTTTGAAAAATAATTTTCTCACTAATTATATTATTTAAATTTTTTGCATTTTTTGTACTCACTTTAGCCTAAGGAAAAATTTTAAAAAAAAAGTGCAACAATAGTGTTGAACTTTTTAAAATCTACCGAAAATTATCTTTAAAATCACACTAAGGACATTTAAAATCTTAATTATTTCAAAAATTATGAAAAATTTTAAAAAACACTGCAATTTACACATTTTGTACAGTAATTTTTTTTTTCAAGTGGACAAAGCGACTTCATCATAGGCTCATTTTATTGAGAATTTAATTAGTCTTGAACCAATTACAGAGAAAAAAATTTTATTTTAGAATTAGATAGAAGAACAATTGATTCATCTGAATCACTCAAAACAGGTGGCCAGATACTACTGGCCGGTACTGTAACTTCTGCATGATTCCCACACAAAGAAGCTATGTACTTATCCTTCTGATTGCAGACTTTTAACCATTATTTCATGTAATTGCTAATTTGTTTAAATAAATAATTATTGTTTATTTAGAACCATCAATCAAATTAAGCTATAGAGTTGTAACTTTTTGTCAATTTTGATACTTTTCTAGACGAATGTAACCAGTTACTATAACGACCAATTTTGTAATTATAACTTTTCTTATAATTTTTCATCGAATCAACTTACAGAGTTGCAATTTCTTCTCAAATAAACATGTTTTTATTTTTGGAGAGGTAAAGCCGACTGTATAGGACGTAATTATCGAGTTAAAACTTTTAACAATGTCTTATTATCAATACAATATAAAATATCAGTACAATTGTAAAATAATAATTTGTTTAAACAATTGGTAAAATTGTTGTTTTTATTTTTGTGTTATATTAGTAATTGGGATCATTAAGCTTAAAAAATTACAAAATTAAGAAAAAAGTTGCAACTCTATAGCTTAATCTAATGAATGTCATGTCTATTTTAAAGAGAAATAAATCTTGATTGCGATCTATATGAAGTAATTTACTACAATGATTGTAAAAAAAATTATCGGGGGGAGGGGGGTAATTCCTAAAGTGACGCAACACAAGGGGGGTTACGGCATTATGTGACGATCTGTGATGTAAAGGGGGAGGTGTGGAAATAGTCTTTATGAACAGCCACTTTAATAAATTTTTCAAAAAGCTATTAATAAGAACAATAATTTGTTTAAATGATTGTTAAAATAATAATTTTATTAATTTTATTAATATGTGGTTGTTTCAAGAAAAGAAAGTTGCAAAATTGACAAAAAACTACAACTCTTTTAATGCATTTTTGAAATAGTTATTAAATAACAACAATAGTGTGTTTAAATAATTGTTCAAATAATAATTTTTTTAATATTATCAATATGTGGTTGATCTAAGAAAAACAAGTTGCAAAATTAAGAAAAAACTACAACTCTTTTAATGGATTTTTAAGAAAGTTATTAAATAACAACAACAGTTTGTTTAAATAATTGTTAACGTCTTAATTTGATAAAAAAAATGTATTTATGTTTCTAATAAGCGTCAAAAGTTAAAAAGTTAAAAATAAAATAGAAAAACGCCAGATTTATTTGTCAGATAGTAGGGAAATAACAACAATAAATTGTTTAAACAAATTATGTAACATTTTAGAACATAAACAATAATATATATTTTGATAATAATATTAATGAATTAGGAAAAAAGCATTAAACAGAATAATTAATATTTTTTTTAATAAATTCCAGTTTTTTTACGTTTATGGGGTTTTTCACATGCTCATAAAAAGTAGTTTATATAATTCATTTAATAAATATACAACAGATTGTCATTGTTTGAACATTTCGTCGCTTCGCTGAGAAAAATGTTTAGTCATATCAACAAAAATTTCATTGGCTCAACCAAATTTTTAGTTGGTTGAGACAACCAAATTTTTGTGGATACGACTAAACATTTTTTTCAGTGTTGGGAAGAGAACTCTGCCATTTCGATAAAGCACTGAAAACAAAACCAACTCGCAAGAGCTTTGAAAACTACGCCGTTTCGAAAAAGTGTTGAAAACTGCATCATTCTTATTAACATTTGAAGAAAGTGCAATTTCGGAATTGACAGATTTTGTTTTCAAATTTAGGTTGGTAACGCGAAAGATTGTTATTAGGTTAAGAATGTCTGTATAAAAAAACAAGCTCAGGTGATTTCAAAAGTTTAAGAACAAAAATAAAAGTACAATTATGTCTTAGTATTGGTCACTTTAGTTTGTTTTTTTATACAGACATTCTTAAACTAATAAAAATCTTTCGCTTTGCCAACCTAAATTTAAAAACAAAATCTGTCAATTTCGAAGTAGCACTTTCTTCAAATGTCAATTAGAATGGCGCAGATTACAACACTTTTTCAAAACGGCGTACTTTTTAGAGCTCTTGCGAGTTGCTTTTGTTTTCAGAGCTTTATCGATTCAGGTGCGAATTAAGGTTGTCAGCCAGAGTTTGGTCGTTGGCCCAACTCTGGCGGACCAAACTACACATGCCAAAGTTGGGCCAACTCCGCCATTTTCAAGCACCAAAAGTTTGACCAACTTTACCAGCCAACTATGGGATGCGGAGTTATGCCAACGGTTGGCACAACTCTGGCCAAACTTGGGCCAACCGTTGGCAAAACTTTGTAAACCAGAGTTCTAAAAACGTAATTTGTTTTGGTTGGCACAACTCTGGCCAAGGTTGGCCCAACCGCACCGTTGGCAAAACTTTGTAAGCCAGAGTTATAAATACTTTATTCGGGTTGGTTGGCACAACTCTGGCCAAAGTTGGGCCAACCGTTGGTAAAACTTTGGAAGCCAGAGTTCTGAATACATAATTCATTTTGGTTGGCACAACTCTGGCAGAAGTTGGGCCAATTACAAGAAATTAGGTATTTAGAACTTTGGCTTACAAAGTTTTGCCAACGGTTGGCCCAACTTTGGCCAGAGTTGTGCCAACCAAAAAAAATTGCGTATTTTGAACTCTGGCTTAAAAAGTTTTGCCAACGGTTGGGCCAACCTTAGCCAGAGTTGTGCCAACCTAAAGAAATTGCGTATTTTGAATTCTGACTTACAAAGTTTTGCCAACGGTTGGGCCAACTTTGGCCAGAGTTCTGCCAACCTAAAGAAATTGCGTATTTATAACTCTGGCTTACAAAGTTCTGCCAACGGTTGGGCCAACCTTGGCCAGAGTTGTGCCAACCTTGGCCAGAGTTGTGCCAACCTAAAGAAATTGCGTATTTTGAATTCTGGCTTACAACAAGTTTTGCTAACGGATGGGCCAACTTTAGCCTGAGTTGTGCCAACCAAAAGATATTACGTATTTACAACTCCCGCTCCCAAAGTTTTGTCAACGGTTAGACCAACTTTGGCCAGAGTTGTGCCAACCAAAAGTAATTAGGTATTTGGAACTCTGGCTACCGAAGTTTTGCCAACAGATAAGACAGAGTGTAGCTAAAGGTCGGCCCAACTGTGGCCAGAGTTGGGCCGACCTTAAGCTACACTCTGTCTCTTTAATGATACAATAAAATAATAAAATAAATACAAACTAAATTAAAACTAATACCAGACGGTCGGTTTAACCTGGGGCTGATAATTGAGCCAACGGTCTGTGTTACTGAAATGTCTGGCTATAAGGTTCATTTGGTATTGTTCATCCATATCTCTGATGGGCTGGTGGTTAGCCTGCTGGACTGGCAGCTGGAAGACCGGGGTTCGAATCTTCATGACTGATGGAATTTTTCTGTTTTAAGTTTTGCATCATTATTATATTTCTGTGTTCTTATTTGATTATATTTGTGTAATTATATCTATAACTTGTAAATTATTTAATTATAGGTGTCTTGATCAATAGATACAAATTTGGTTCTAGCAGTCTCCAGTTGGCCTAACCCTGGGCCGACCGTGAGGTTGCACTTGAGATAGAAGGTTGGCCCAACTTTGGTAGTTCAAGTTGGCTCAACTTTTTATGCCAATTGTCGGAAAAACTTAACATGTTGACCAAAATTTGGGGAGAATAGTTGGGCCAACCATTGTCGCCATTGGGTGGCTGCCCGTTATCATTCCACTAGTTGACCCAACTATGGGCCAACCTAAAATTCGCACTTGGGGAAATTGCAGAGTTTTCCTCCCAAGCGACGATTTATGAATAGTAATATCGTTTAGCGAAAGAAAAAGGTCAATTTTTCATGTCAGAGAAGTTGTGAACACCATTCTGTTTTTGCCAAAAAATAAAAACTGTGCTGAATTATGCTAGGTTTGTGCCCAATTGTGTCGTAAAAAATTTTTCAAAAAAATTTGTTTTTGACCACAAAATTTTGAAATTGAAAAAAAGTAAGTTGTGCTAAATTGTGCTAGGTTTGTGCATCATTGTGCAATAAACATTTTATCAAAAAAAATTTTTTTTGCACCAGAAATGGCAGTTTGTCTAAATGAAGAAGGAAAGCTGTGCTAACTTGTGTTAGATGTGTGAATAATTGTGCCGTAAAAAGTAATCCAAAAGAATTAAAATTTCGAAAAAAATTTTGAAAAAAGATTTTTACTGGTCAAAAAAACATTAATTTTTATCGAAAAAAACGAACTGGTGCTGAATTTATTTAAAATGTGGTAGGGAAGCAAAATAATAAACTGTAATAACATTTTTCGCTAAAGTAAATATTTTGTGCAAAGAAATCAAAATTTTGGTCTTTTGCGCACTTTTAGAGGCGCCAATTTTCAAATTTCAAAATTTCAAAAAATCAAAAACTGTACTGAATTTTGCTAGGCGAGCGCAATAAAAAACTCTTATAACATTTTTCGCTAAAGTCAATATTTTTTGCAAAAAAATCAAAATTTTGGACTTTTGCGCACTTTTGAGGGCGTCAATTTTCAAACTTCAAACACTTTCGCTAAAGTCAATATTTTTTGCAAAAAAGTCAAAATTTTGTCTTTATCATTTAGAGGCAGCAATTTTCAAAATTCAAAATTTCGATAAAATATAAAGAAATATTGAATTTAGCAAAAAGTGTCATTAGAGTGTTTTTTTTTGCTCGCCTAGTACAATTCAGCACAATATTTGATTTTTCGAAATCCTGAAGTTTGACAATTGCCGCCTCCAAATGATAAAGACAAAATTTTGAATTTTTTGTAAGAAATATTGACTTTAGCGAAAAATGTTATGAGAGTTTTTTATTTGGCCTCTCCTAGCACAATTCAGCACAATTTTGATTTTTTGGAAAAAACAAAATGGCGTTGCCAACCTCTCTGACATCAATTTTTCACGATTTTATACAATTATTCAATTTTATTCAAGGGTAATTTTCAAGGGCTTTGCGGGACGGATTAATATTAAAATAAAAAAAAATAAAGAAATACGTATCTCATATTTTTGCCAAAAAATAAAATTGGTGGGTAAGGTTTATGAAAAAAGAAACTTTTTTATTTTTAGGCCACTCTAGATTTTATGTTTCAAATTAAATTTATGGTAGAAAAGACTGTGGAAAAACTACCTGACCTGTCCTTTGTCCTGTGTTTGCATTTAGCGTACCTGCCCGCCATGTGCCCGCCGGTACCCGTTGCAGAACTACAAGGCATGATTCTAATGTACAAAGATTGGGAAATTATTTTCAAGCTAAAAACTGTTAATTCTATAAAACTATTTTCAATAAAAAGCAATTATTTTAATTTTTAATAATTGATGTTCGTTGTATCAGACAGTAGGGTATATTTTGTCTGTTATAAGTAATATTTTTCTACTTAGAAAACAGTGATGCAATAGTTACGTAATGCCGGAGCACGGTATATGTTTACTTCTACTACTTAGCAGTTTTTCACGGTGTTCTGTGACTAAGAACATTTGATAGCTTTTAAAATACAAGCTCTTATTTCAATTACTTTAATTATTGATTAATTATAAATATTGTGCAAATTATAAATATGTAATTTAGGTAATAATTTTTAAAAACTAACTGACTTCTAGAACGAAATTCGTCGAAATCATGAAAAGACATATTTTTCAATTTTTATAATTAAGTAAATTAAATGTATGTGACTTTACCGATCCCACATTACGAACAAGAAAAAGCCAGTGGCGCTCTGCAGTGGCAATTCAATGAACTATTTTTGTTTATTAGTTTTACGAAATAAATGATTAATAATTAAATAACAAGTTGTTTTTAATATTAAAATGTTTTTTTTTAATTGTAATTTAACTAAAAATGTAAAAATAATAGTAGTAAAGCCATTGTTTTCATTAATTTGTTATAACTATTGTTTATTAAAAATTTTTTTTTAATTTTTTATTGGTTTTTTTTTTGTTTTGGATAAATATAGTTTCATTCTATCATCTACGAGAAGGAATTTTTGAAATATGTATTATTGCACGAAATAAATGTAAAAAACAAGTAAGCCTGTGTTTCGGTTTATGACATTTATTTGTTTAACAACAAACTTTTTTGAAGATGTCAAACTTGAATTATATGCTTTATCAAGTCTCTCAAGGCGGGGTTCTCAAGAAAAAAGCAAATGAGCCGTTATTAATTGTTAAATTAATAAAATATTGTTTAAACAAAAAAAAAATTTCAATTAAATAAATTTTAAGAGAACCCCGCCATAGAAGATGTTTCAATAAATAATACCCTAAAAGGAAATTTAAAAATATTAATTTTTTTACGAGATATCTTTCATAAACTATTTCTGAGATTTTTCAGAACTCCCGTTTCGTCTTAAGCGTATAACTTGCGTACGAGGGCTCGTATCATTTTGGCACACATTTTTTCGGGGAACTTGTTATATTGTACTCCCGAAGATGAATGTTATATTTTACTCCTTCTAAAATCAAAGATTTTAAAGTCTTATTATTCAATAATTGATTTTAATACATTAAATTAATATTAAAAGTCTTAATTAATCCAATAAGTTCAATTATTGAATAATTAAAACTTAAAAATCTTTGATTTCAGAAAGAGTAAAATATAACATTTATCTTCGGGAGTACAATATAACAAGTTGCCCGAAAAATTTTGTGTCAAAATGATACGGGCCCGCGTACGAAGGGTCCTGGGTTCGATCCCAACCAGCGTGCGATTTTTCGTTTAATAAAATAGTTATAATTGTTTAGGCTTATGTGTATATTTCAAGACGTGTTACTATTACTTCTTGTTTTTTTACTGAAAAGTGACATTTATTTGGTGAGGACTTTGTAGAAAAATATAAAAAAGCAAAAACTTCAGAAAAACTAGTAAGGAACTGATAGGCTTTTAGGCTCATTTTGCTTTCTGCATTACTTACTTTCATATATTAGCTTCATTTTAGCGTAAAACATTCTATTGATAACGTTACCCTGAAATAATTACACCTATCAGAAATTTTTACTGTCTACTGTTGGGCGGTCTCCCCTACACAAATTTTTTTTTTTTTTAATTTAGAAAACACATAAAAAGAAACTCACCAAATTATATATATATTTTAAAATTTCGCCAAGTCATCAACACATTATAAAAGTCATAGAAAATGTCGAATATAAAAAACATTTCAGAATTTTTTTATACAATTCCAACATTGAGAAAATAAGTTGACTAAATACAAGGAATTTTTGACTACCGTAGCGTAGAGAGGTTGTTGATATAGCACCGGCAAACCACTTTATGTACTGTAGCCGATTAAACGCGTGCTGTTAGCCTTGAAATTAACTGTGATCGCCGGAAACTTGATTGTTTTGTTCAGAGTACGTTAACAAAGAAAAATATGCTAGAGGCTTATTTTCTCAGTGAAACGTCATTGCAGCCACAGGTTACCTTAAAAATGATTAATTTGTTAACTGCTCTATTTTTCAAAAATTATTTACCATTTTTCAATAACATATTCAATATTTTAAAAAGTTTTATAAATTTATATTAAATATAATAATTTAAGTTTTTCTTTTTTATTAAATAAAAAATTATAAGATTTTATTTAAATTCCAATTATTCATTCCAATTAGAGAATGTGGTAACCTTTATAATTGAATAAATATTTAAGGTATTTCTCTCGTAGATGACAGGGTCAAATCCGTACTATTATGAAAACACGTTTTACATAATAAATATGCAATATTTATTTCTTATGCATATTATTTAGTGTTCTTTAGTGTTTTCTCTAAACAATAAGCTCACTTTTGATTATTATTGTCTGATTTAAAGGGTAAATATAGTAACATTTAACTTTCCTTATTTTTTCAAAAACTCTTTTTCTAGGCGATTTTTTAAAAATGTTTCAATTTTAATTACTAATGGCTCATTTTATTAAGAAAAAGGTTCTCTACAAATTTACCGTTTAACATTTTCAGAAAAGTTTAAACTTTTTTAAATATAAATATTTGTTTACAAAAATATATGTAAAAAAAGTTCTTTTTTTATAAACAATTATTTATATTTCAAAAAGTATAAACTCTTCTAAAAATGTTAAACGGTGAATTTGTAGAGAACCTTTTTTTAATAAAATAAGCCATTAGTAATTAAAATTGAAACATTTTTAAAAAATTGCCTAGAAAAAGAGTTTTTGAAAAAATAAGGAAAGTTAAATGTTACTATATTTACCCCTTAAATCAGACAATAATAATCAAAAGTGAGCTTATTGTTTAGAGAAAACACTAAAGAACACTAAATAATACGCATAAGAAATAAATATTGCATATTTATTACGTAAAACGTGTTTTCAGAATAGTACGGATTTGACCCTGCGTCATCCACGAGAGAAATACCTTAAGACTAATAAAAAGTAACCTCTGTTTTTTAATAACAATTAAAATTTTACAAGGTTGATCAATAGGGTGGTCCAAAAATGCATGAGAAAACAAAAATATTTTTTTTTAATGCTTTCACCCCCTAGGATTGTGCTATATCGAAAAAAATACCCCTATTTTTTGTTTTTGTTTTTGTTTTTTATTTAGATGGGGCTTTTTCGTAGAAATGGTATAAAATCGTTGAAAATCAGTATTTTTTAATCACCTAACTCTATTTCTCTTCAGAAGACTTCGAACAATAATACTTAAAAAAACCCATAAATTACAAAATTACGAAAAAATCGTTAAAAAATTTTTTTTACTATTTTTATGCAAATGTTTTCCTAGATTCTGAATAAATAACATAAATATTGATTTTTAATCATTATTCCATGTAATTTCTAATTTGTTTAAACAAATTATTATTGTTTATTAACAACTTTTTATCAAACTGAGGTAGAAAGTTGCAACTTTTTCCTAATTTTGCAACTTATCGAGGTCAGTAAAGCCATGAACTAACAACAAACTTCAAATAATAATTTTTACAATTGTTTAAACAAATTAAATTGTTTATTATCAATTTTTGTTAAAAAGAGGTACAGAGATGCAACTTTTCGAGGTCATTAAAGCCATAAACTAAAAACAAACTTCAAATAATAATTTTTACAATTGTTTAAACAAACTATATTGTTTATTTCCATGATTAGCACAAATTGAACTACAGAGTTGCAACTTTTTCTTATTTTTGAAACTTTTCGAGGTCAGTCAAGCAAAGTACTAAAAACAAACTAAAAGTAATGATTTTTATAATTGTTTAAACAAATTATATTGTTTATTATCCACATTTTATTAAATAGAGTTACAGCGATGCAACTCTTTCTCAATTTTGCAACTTTAATAATATTTATTTTCAACTTTTTATTAAGTAGAGCTAAAGAGTCGCAACTTTCTCTCAATGTTTCAAGTTTTCTTTTTTGGAGGGGTAGGAATGATTGTAAGACATAATAATTAAGTACAAAATTCCAGAATATTTATTTTTTTAATATGATAAATAAATGGGTTGGTAATTATAAACTAAAAAAAAAAGGAAGCAACGTCCAAATACCACTAAAACTGAATATAAAATGAGCTTCTGAAGGTAAAAATGGATAAATTTATAAAAAGTTGCAATTCTCGAGCTATACTCAATGAAAAGTTGAAAATAAATATTATTAATTTATTTAAACAATTGTAAAAAATATTATTTTAGGTTGTTGTTAGTACATGGCTTGACTGACCTCGAAAAGTTGCAAAATTGAGAAAAAGTTGCATCTCTGGAGCTCTTTTTAATAAAAAGTTGGTAATAAACAATATAATTTGTTTAAATAATTGTAAAAATTATTATTTTTAGTTTGTTGTTGGTGCATGGCTTGATTGACCTCGAAAAGTTGCAAAATTGAGAAAAAGTTGCATCTCTGTACCTCTTTTTAACAAAAAGTTGATAATAAACAATTTAATTTGTTTAAACAATTGTTTAAATTATTATTTTAACTTTTTTGTTCGTGTTTGGCTCCAATGGCCTCGATAAATTGCAAAATTAGAAAAAAGTTTCAACTCTCTACCTCAATTTGATAAAAAGTTGTAAATAAACAATAAAAATTTGTTTAAACAAAATAGAAATTACATAGAATAATGATTAAAAATCAATATTTATGTAATTTATTCAGAATCTAGGAAAAAAACTTGCATAAAAATAGTAAGAAATATTTTTTAACGATTTTTTCGTAATGTTGTAATTTATGGGGTTTTTTTTGGGGCCTTTTAAAAAATAGTTAATATTAAAAAATCGTTAAATAAACAATTTGTCATTATTTTTTAAAGTCTTTTGAAGAGAAATAGAGTCGTGCGATTGAAAAATACTGATTTTCATCGATTCTATACCATTTCTACGATAAAGCCTTTTTTTCCCATGCAAAATGCATGGGAAACTTTGAGCGCTTTGAGCCCCATCTGAATAAAAAACAAAAACAAAAACAAAAAATAGGGGTATTTTTTTCGATATAGAACAATCCTAGGGGGTGAGAGCATTAAAAAAAAAAAATTTTGTTTTGGACCACCCTATTGATCAACAAAAAAATAAACTCATTAGCAAATTTCGAAATAATTTATACTTAGAAGTAAAATCGAATAAAGAAATTTTCTTAAAAAATTTGTTAAATTAAGCTATTAATAATAATTTTTTAACACACTTTCATCAAAAGTTAGATTTTCCGGATTGTTTTGGAACTTTTAAGAGCTCATTTCTCGATCTATGCCATGAAGTAAATGACGTCGCAATCTGATTGGCTGACGCTGGTCAGCTGACCTCTACTTCATGGTACAGCTGTCCAAACTTTTACGGTTTTGTCGTCCTCCGGGGTCATTTCTATGTAGGACGACCTAAAGTACCGGCCGAATTAGTCAGCCTACCCATTTTTTAATAATTGAAAAACTTCTTTAAGCGTACAAAGTATAATTATTAAAATTTTTTTATTTTCTAAAAGTAGATGAAATTTTAAAGAAAATAAGATATAAGTGAAGTGATTTAGTCCTTTTTTCATTGAAATATATTTAAAAAAGTAGGATTTTTACTGATTCACAAAAATTCAAATTTCTGACAAAATAACCATGGTTTTTTGTGGTTTCTACGCTTGTTTTCAAGGTAATTTTCTGAGGAATAAAACTATTTTATAAGTATCAAAGTGCAATTTTTATCTTAGAATATGCAGAGCTCGGAATTTGGACAAAACAATTTATAAGAATTTGAACACATTATAAAGACATAAAAATAATTTTAAAAATGTTAATAAATATATGATATATTTTTTTCCCGAAATTTTTTGACAAATACAACTTTGTTATATTTTATATAGCTGTATTTGACAGCAAGACGTTAATTATAATTTTCCTATTTTTTTTAGTCCAAATTTTAGGCTCTGCATATTCTAAGATAAAAGTTGCACTTTAATGCTTATAAAATAGTTTAATTACTTAGAAAATTACCTTGAAGTCAAGCATAGGAATTTGAAAAAAGCATGGTTATTTCGTCAGAAATTTGCATTTTTGTGAAACAGTAAAAATTCCACTTTTTTAAATATATTTCAATGAAAAAAGGACTAAATCACATCACTCAGGTCTTGTTTTCTTTAGAATTTCATCTACTTTTAGGAAATAAAAACAATTTTTAATAATTATACTTTGCACGCTTAAAGAAGTTTTTCAATTCTTAAAAATGGGTGGACTGACAAATTTGGCCGGTACTGTACATAGAAATGCCCCCGGAGCCTCTTCTCCCCGATAACCACCTCACATTTGGCCGAATCAGCAAATGTCCGAATAAACATTCGCCAGAAAGATTTTTGGTTAATTTTTTGAAAATTAAGCAATCACAATTTTGTTGATAATTTCTGATTGGTTAATTTTCAAATTTGCGCCAAAATCTTTCTGACGAATGTTTGTTCGGACATTTGCTGATTCGGCCAAATGAAAATTGGTTTAAGTGTCGATTCTATAAAATAGAAATTCGTTCACTTGAGACTTCTGTTAAATGAAAATTCGACCAAATATGAATTCTATTAAATGAAACTTTACTCATCTGTACATTCTATTATATAAATATTCGATGAAAAATAGGTTCTATCAAATACTATTTCGGCTTGATAAAGATTCGAACATGTAGAATTTCTGTTAAAGATACATTCACTCATTTAAAACTTCTTTTAAACAGATATTCTATAAAATAGAATTTCGATCAACTATGACTTCTGTTAAATGAAAATTCAATGAAATATGAATTCTCTCAAATGAAACTTCGGGTATATGTGAATTCTAATACATGAAAGGTCGGTTATACTTGAATTCGGCTACAAGAAATTTCTGAATAATGGAATTCGGCCAAATGAAATTTCGAACTAATCGGAATTAGAACATATTCATGCGTCTCAAAAAATAAGTGTTTTTTTTCTCACATAGAATTAGAAAAAAATTATTCCAAGCAAAAAAAAAAATTTGAATGAAAATGTCTCGTGGAATGCCCCATATCCCAAGTGGAATGTACGCAAGTGTTTATCAGAATTTGGAAAACGCGTAACTTTTAAGAACAAAGCAGAAAGTACTTATATTTGTGGAAAGGCTTAGAAACAGTTCATCTGTATACACTGAGAAAAATGGATATATTTAAACATAATATTTTAGACATTAAAATTAACATTTATAATATCTAAAATATTAAGTTTGAATATCAAGATATTAATAATACAGGGTGTCTACCGAAACAGGATTTTCAAATTCCCGGCAAATTCCTGGTCTTCCCAGATCTGAAATCACATTTTTCCCGGATTTCTTTTATGTATGATTAATAGCTATAATATATTAAAATAGTGAAAAAAGATAGTGCGTATTACATCAGTTTTTAAAGTAAAATTGATATTTGAAGAAAATAATTGAGAAAACACAAAAAATTTAAATTTGAAGGTAATATGTGATAAATAACAAACATAATACAAATTTGAGACAAATAATTGAAAAATGACAAAATTAATTAAAAATTAAGTAAAAAATAAAAAATTTGAAGAAAAGACTTGAAAAATGATAAAAATAATTAAGGTGATTCTCTCTAAAAAACTTTTTCTTTAAATATTTTCTAACTGAAATATCATATAATAGGACATTCAACGAATAGGGGAGGTGGGGGCAAGACGGGGTACCTAAGGTTTGAAGCTCAATAAAACTAATATTATCGATTTAAAAATATTTTATTTATTATAATAATAATCTTTAGCAATCAGTCTTCCATGAAAAAGTCTTATTTGGAACATTTGTTACTTAATTAAATATAGAATTAGGAATAAGTAAAAAAATTCAAATTTTCCATTTTACAAAACGTGGGGGTAAGATGGGGTACCCCCTGGGGGCAAGATGGGGTAGTATAAAAATCGACCTATTTTTGTCTACAAACTTCGCAAGCACCTTTATTAATTTTATAAAATAAACTAAAAAACCAGTTTAATGCGTAATTTTAATTCTCCCATGTAAAATTAAGTTACAAACCTAACCTCAAAAAACAACAACTTTTATAATAAAAAGAAACAAGTGGTTGCCTGGTCCTGTATTTGAAATATATTATTTACGTAACAAAACGTTATAAATATTGTGTAAAATCACCAAAAGAAGATTTTTTTTTAATAAAATAAAAAAATGATTGGTTTTCAGTACCTTATCCTGCCCTCACTTCCTATACCCCGTCTTGCCCCACATACGGAATTTCATTAAAAAATTAATTTCTAAAAATTAAGTTTCGAAACGGAAATAAACAAGTGCTTAACTTCAAGTGTAATCATTGTTGAACATAAAAAAAATTATATACTATATAAAATGTTGTTTTTAAAATAACAAACACGTTCTAAATAAAATGCAAAAATGACAAGAAAATCGTCAAAAACAGTTTTTTTCATGTAACAAATAAAAAACTCGGTTTCATCAATCAGTGACTTGGCCAATCAAAAACTATTGTAACGGTGCTATTTTATGCAAAAAATGATCATGATTGGTTAATTAGTTTCTTAATTAAGGCAGGTACCCCGCCTTGCCCCCACCTCCCCTACAGTGATATTTTTTTAAGAGTAGGAAGCGGTGCTACTTTTTAAGATATTTGAGAATGTAGTTGAACTTTTTTAACATGGAAGGAAGTAGAAGCCATAGTTAAAAAATACAATTTTGCTAACCACGAAATGAATTTTCTTTAGGTTTAAAAATAAAATCTACTAAATTATCCTTTATAGTATAAGGAATAAGATCCCTTTTTGAAAAAAGTGGCTTGCGGTACTAAATTTCGAAAAATAGTATTTTGAACTACACGTTTTGACGTTTTATTCATTTTTTTTTTAATACAAAAGAGAGAGACTCTACACCTTGAAGTTGGCGCTATTTATTAAACATCACAAAATAAGTAAAAAATGACAAAATTTCAGTTGAGAACCACTGAACCAAGAGAACTACCTTAAAATTTGAAAAGAAATTTAGAAATGGCAAATGAAAATTCAAGTAGGAAATTAAAAAATTCATGACAATAATTTAAAGATATAAGAAAATAAGTATAAAATTTGGAGAAAGTAATAAACGTCGAAAATATTGATAATAATTGAGAAATTACTAAATTAATTGAAATTTTTAAAAAACAATTAGAAAATGACAAAAATAATTAAAAATAGGAAAAAATAGTCGAGAAATGACAAAAATAATTGAAATTTGAAAAAAATAAATTGAGAAATCACAAAAAATTTAAACATGAAAAATAACAAAAATAATAAAAATTTGAGATAAATAATTGAATAATGACATGAATAATTGATAACTGGTTTAAATAATTAAACAAATGTCAAATTAAAAAAAATTGAAATTTGAAAAAAAATGAAACTTGTAAAGAATAATTGGCTATTGGTGTAAAGTATTTAAAATTGAAATTGATGACAATAAAAAAAAAAGATTGAAAACAATGATTGAAATTTGATGAAAATAATTTGTTAATGTTAAACTAATAGAAATATGCAGAAAATAATTGAAAAATAATTGAAATTTGATGGAAAAATTGAAAGACGACGAAAGTAATTGACAATACTGGTTTAAAAATTAAAAATTTGTTGACATTAATTAAAAAATGGAAAAAGTAATTAAAATTAGAGGAAACTAATTAAACAATGTCAAAATTTATTAAAATTTGAAGAACATATTTGTATATAATAATTATTATTATTATTTTACTAAGAAAGTGAGAAAAGTGGTTTTTTTTTTTAAAGTGAGTAATAGTGAGTGATTTAAAAAAAAATGAATAAAAATGAGAAAACAAAGTTACTGGCAGCCCTGAAAATGCTCAAATTCGCTTGAAACTTGTTACACTTTTACTATTTTGAAAATCCAACTTCAGATTAGTAATCAGGAACATTGATTACCCCCGAGTAACAAGTTTGAAGTGAATTTGAGCAATTTTGCAAAATATATATTTCCATATTGGATCCGCCATTTTGAATTTTGAAAAATTGGTAAATCTGACATCATTTTCACAATCAAAGACTTCGAAAACGAGTAATAAGTTTCAAGCCAATTTGAAGAACTATGAAAACAAATTTGCCGAAATGTTTAGAAATTCCCGGATATAATTTTTTTTCCCAGCAAACGAGTAATAAGTTTCAAGCGAATTTGAAGAACTATGAAAACGAATTTGCCGAAATTTTCAGAAATTCCCGGATATAATTTTTTTCCCCGGCAATTTCCCGGGTTTCTCCCGGTCGAACTAAAATCCCGGCAAATTCTCGGGTTTCCCGGAATTCCCGGTGAGTAGACACCCTGAATTAAATAAATTCTTCCTCAGGGATTTTTGTGTTTTTTTTGTTGATCGACCTTTTAAAATTTTAATTGTTATTGCAAGTCAGAGGCTACTTTTCATTATATAGTCTTAAATATTTATTCCATGAGGAAGGTTACCTTCTCTGTCGTGCTAAGGAAGAACTTACGTATCTCCATTTCATAAGAAACTGAGAAAATTGAGAAAAACCGTTTGCTTCAAGAACTCTGTTTTAAAATTAAAAATGTTAAAATTTAACTTCACTTCATAATGAAAAGTGTATATGCTCTTTCTAATTTTACAAAAAAAAATTAATTATTTAAACAAACTCTATGCAAAACTGGACATGCGATGTCCACTTTTTAAAAATAAGAAAGAAAAAGTTACAGAAAGTGACATGCGATGTCTCGACCAAACGCATAATCGAACTCGGGCCGCTGATCAGTAACAAAAACTTACATATATCCATATGCACACTGTGCTAAAATGTCTAAAATGTAACCGGAGATGGAGATGCGTGGTGCCTCGGCGAAGTTTCAGAAGGAAGAACTTACGTATGTCCGAGCTCGGTCTGAGTATGGAGATGCGTTGTTTTTATTTCTGACGGAAGGGTCGTGCTCGACTACCTTTCAGAAAAGGGAGACATCGCAAGTTAACTTGCGATGTTTTCCCACTTTTGGCATAGCCAACCTCGCTGACCCGTACGTTTTTACGAGCACGCATAATACTGTGTGTAAGTTTTTATCAAGTATTTCTTCAATTTCCTCACATTTCGTGATTTTTAATTATTGTTTTTCTTGGCCATTAATTAACATTTTTAAATTCTATTAACACAGTTAGATGCAGTTTTTCTTCCTGCGTTTATCGATACCAAAAACTCAATTTTGTCAAAAATGGCACTTACGTAAGTTTTTCCTTAGCACGGCAGTAATCTCTCATTAGAATAAAAATTTTAAATTTAAATAAAATTTTATAATTTTTGATTTAATAAAAAAGAAAAATCTTAAATGAATATTATATTGAATATAAATTTATAAACTTTCTAAAATATTGAATGTGTTATTGAAAAAAGGTAAATAATTTTTAAGAAATAGTGCAATTAAATGCACTATTTGCTTAATTTTATAATAATTAAAAACAAAAATATTTTGTTACAAATTTATATTTTTAAGGCTGTGGCTGCAATGACGGGTGGAATTGTACATATAAAAAAATTCTGTAATGCTTTATATTTCGTTAAAGATGTACACTCTAAAAACAAGTTTTTTATTTTGTCCTCACACTCTAAAAACAAGTGTCTTATTTTGTCCTCACTTTTAAGACATTTTAGGGTGTCTTAATTTTTAACCATTGAGATAGTGTCTTAAAACTACCTGTAAGACGCTTTCTAAACGTCTTATGTCTTAAAATAAGACACTTGTAAGACACCTGTTTTTACAGTGCACTTTTAAGACATTTTAGGGTGTCTTAATTTTAAATCATTGAGAAAGTGTCTTAAAATTACCTGTAAGACGCTTTCTAAACGTCTTATGTCTTAAAATAAGACACTTGTAAGACACCTGTTTTTACAGTGTACAGTACACTTTTCTCAACCACATTCACAGTGCTTAAAATACTTCCAGAGTGTCCAACAGTCAGGAAAGTTAGGAAATGTCAGGGAAATTTTTAATATTTATGGAAAAATGTATTCTTTTTTAAGAATTTTTCTTGTTTCGTCCAATTAATTTTATACTCTCTAAATTTGAATTAGTCAAAATTTGGCTAATGGAATTAGTAGCGTCAGTTTTGACTGCTGAATTAGTTATTTCATCTCTTTCTACAAATAAAATAGTCATATTCCTTTGCTAAATGAATTAGTAGTGATATTCTACTAATTTATTTTGTCGTCATGTATTACAAATTGAATAAGTAAAAATAATAAAACATAATATACTTTATAATACATAATAGAGTATTACTTTTTTCAAGTAATCTTGAAACACAATACTTTTCTTTATGTGACAATAAAGTATTTAATTATTATTTAAAATAAAACAATCTATTACTTGTAGAATAAATCAATTAAATTTAATTATTCAGTTTTTAATTAAAGTTTATTATAACATTTTTTAACTGTGACGCAAAATGTAGTAATGAAAAAATGTTTTTCTGAGTATAAAACTCAATAATAAATTCAAGATAAAATTTTTAAATTAACTTTCTTCAAAATTTATCGGAATTTAATTTAAAATATTATATTTTTTTATTACGAAATTGAAACTTGTTATTTTACATAATTGCATCTGAATGTACAGCTTATTATTTTTAGCTATTATTTTATAGAAACTTGGTAAATAACAGCATGTTGATTTGTATTTACACATAATTTAGTATAAACATATCAGCTTACCTAATTTGTATCTTTTGTTTTTAACCTTACATTTGCATTAATTAATAAATTAGCGATTTTAAAATTAAAAAATGAAAGACTGTATTATTTTACTAATTGCAATTTATTAGTAAAACACATTGTAAACTAATTATCTATAACCTAACCTATCTATATCCCTAACCCCAGTCATTGGCACGTCAAGCCCAGTCGTTGGCACTCCACTTTTAAACACGTCATAATTTTCTAAAACATTCACATAATTTATTTAAAATCACGAAAGATTGATAAACAATGTTTATATTATATACAAAATTAAAAATTACTTTAATATTTTATGTACTAACGATGTAAAGCATAAACGAAATTTCCAAATCTCACTACTTTTCCAACTGTTAAAGTGCCAACGACTGGGGCAGTTACCCTAGTTTGTTTTAACAATTGTAAAAAATATTAAATTAGGTTGATGTTAGTATCTTGCTTTGCAGCCCTTGTAAAATTGCACAATTGAGAAAAAGTTGCATCTCTGTAGCTCTATTTAATAATTGAAAATAAACAATAATAAATTGTTTAAGCAAATTATATAATTTATGATAATTATTCAAAATTTGCCTAAATATTACCAAAAAAGCAGTGATAAATATTTTTTAACTTGTTTTTCAGATTTTTGCATTTTTGATGGTTTTTGAGGAACAAAATACTCACCTTAGAGGGTGAAATTGTACAAATTATTATGTGCAGAATAACGGACTATAAATAAAATCTATAAATTAGTACATTTACAATTCTTTAAACAATTTATTATTATTATTATTCATTTCACAATATGTGTAAAATAAACAATAGAGATTTTCAGTTTTCTTTCCTAATTGTGCAAATTTTTATGAGCAACACGATTGATTGTCGTTTGTTGTGCAAATTTTTATAAGCAGACCATTTAATTTCAAGAAAGAACTAAAAAATTTCCGTATAATAATTGTTTAAACAATCTATTATTGTTAATCTTCCAGTGCAGTGGCGCGGCGGATCCACGGAAGATCCCCCTGAAGCTAACTTAGACCCCCTCCAGAAACTAAGTCTGAATCTGCCACTATTCCGCAGTGTCCATGTTTTAGTTCAATTTTTGTTTAATTTTAAAGAGACTTGCAATCTTTAATAAAAATATTACACATTATTGTTAATAAGCAATACCAAATGTACAAAGAACAACATTCAATATAAGCCTAAAAACATTAAAAAATATTTATTATTTTGGAAGTAATTTGAATTTTTTTAAAGCATTTAAAATTACAGTTTTTCAAAATATATAATAGAAATATTAACAAAATAGCTTCTTTGTGATCTTATTCTTTAAAAAACAGTGTTTGCTTTTACAGAAAAAAAAAGAAAAATGTTGTTTTTTTTACTCACGTTGAAAGATGTTTTTTACTTATCGTGAAAAGTACAGTTTCGCAATTCAGACCGATGTTGGGTATGTGCAGTAGGGTGGTCCAAAACAACATGGGAAAACAAATTTTTTTTATTTTTAATGCTCTCACCCCCTAAGATTGTTCTATATCCAAAAAAACAATACTCCTATTTTTTTATTTTTTTAATTTTTAATATTTAGATGGGGTTCAAAGAGCTGAAAGTTTCCCATGCAAAATGCATGGGAAAAAAGACTTTTTTCGTAGAAATGGTATAGGACCCTTGAAAATCAATATTCTTCAATCGCTCAACTCTGTTTTTCTTCGGAAGACTTCAAACAACAATGCCAAATTGTTTATTTAACAATTTTTTAATATTAACTATTTTTTATAGGGCCCCAAAAAAACCCCATAAATTACAAAATTATGAAAAAATCGTTAAAAAATATTTTTTACTATTTTTATGAGAGTTTTCTCCTATATTTTGAATAAATAACATAAATATTGATTTTGAATCTTTATTCCATGTAATTGCTAATTTGTTTAAACAATTTATATTGTTTATTTTCATGATTTGCACAAATTGAGCTACGGAGTTGCAACTTTTTCTTAATTTTGCAACTTATCAAGGCCTTTGGAGCCAAATATAAACAAAAAAGTTAAAATAATAATTTTAACAATTGTTTAAATAAATTATATTGTTTATTTTCAAGATTTGCACAAACTGATCTACAGAGTTACAATTTTTTCTTAATTTTGCAATTTTTCGAGGACAGTGAAGCCATGTACTAACAACAAACAAAAAATAATAATCTTTACGATTGTTCAAACAAATTATGTTGTTTATTATCGACTTTTTATAAAATAATAATACAGAGATGCATCTTTTTCTTAATTTTGCAACTTCTTATGTTCAGTGATGCCATGTACTAACAACAAACTAAAAATAATTTTTACAATTGTTTAAATAAATTATATTGTTTATTATCAACTTTTTATTAATAGAGCTACTGAGATGCAACTTTTTTCAAAATTGCAACTTTCATAGGCTTATAAAAGAAAGTATTAGCAACAAAATGAGAAAATAAATGTTAACAATTGATTAAACTATTTAATAATGTTTATTTCTATCTTTTCATTGAATAAAGCTAGAAAGACCAAAAAGTGTCAATCAATTTCTAAAAGAAGATTCCATGAACTTCCTTTTACGTTTTAAAATGTACAATTCTTTTCTTGAGGAAAACAGTTTACGAACTGTAACAAAAAAACGTTATCCGAAAAAATAATGTGATAACCAACACATGTATTTATCATATTAAAAAATTAAATATTTTAAAGTTTTTTACTCAATTATAATTATGTCTTAGAGTCATTCCTAGCTGTCAACAAAAGAAAACTTGCAAATCTTAGAGAAAGTTGCAACTCTCTAACCCTATTTCATAAAAAGTTGATTATAAACTATAAAATTTGTTTAAACAATTGTTAACAGTTCTTTTCTCATTTTGTTGTTAATACTTGCTTTTATAAGCCTATAAAAGTTGCAAAATTGAAAAAAAAGTTGCATCTCGGTAGCTCTATTTAATAAAAAATTGATAATAAACAATATAATTTATTTAAACAATTGTAAAAATTATTTTTAGTTTGTTGTTAGTACATAGTTTCAATGAACTCGAAAAGTTGCAAAATTAAGAAAAAGTTGCATCTCTTTACCTTTATTTAATAAAAAGTTTATAATAAACAACATAATTTGTTTGAACAATTGTAAAGATTATTATTTTTCGTTTGTTGTTAGTACATGGCTTCACTGTCCTCGAAAAATTGCAAAATTAAGAAAAAATTCCAACTCTGTAGCTCACTTTGTGCAAATCTTGAAAATAAACAATATAATTTGTTTAAACGATTGTTTAAATTATTATTTTAACTTTTTTGTTTGTGTTTGGGTCCAATGGCTTCGATAAGTTGCAAAATTAAGAAAAAGTTGCAACTCTCTATCTCAATTCGATGATAAGTTGTAAATAAAAATTAATAATTTGTTTAAAAAAATTAGCAATTACATGGAATAAAGATTAAAAATTAATATTTATGTTATTTATTCGAAATATAGGAGAAAACTCTCATAAAAATAGTAAAAAATATTTTATAACGATTTTTTCATAATTTTGTAATTTATGGGGTTTTTTTAGGGCCCCATAAAAAATAGTTAATATAAAAAAATTGTTAAATAAACAAGTTAGCATTGATGTTTGAAGTCTCCTAAAGAGAAACAGAGTTGGGCGATTAAAAAATATTACTCAATTAATATAGAACAAGCCCATAAAAAATTCTCTTCTTTTTTTATAATATTTATGTGGTTTTTTCTTTTTCAGCCGACAAACTTATCTTTCGCATAGAATGGCTCAATTTAAACTTGAAAAGTGGTAGGAAAAATTATTTTATCATTTACACTGATAAGAATAGAAAATAATCAACTGCACTCTAAAAACAAGTGTCTTATTTTGTCCTCACTTTTAAGACATTTTAGGGTGTCTTAATTTTAAACCATTGAGATAGTGTCTTAAAACTACCTTTAAGACGCTTTCTAAACGTCTTATGCCTTAAAATAAGACGTAAGACACCTGTTTTTACAGTGTAATGTTAAAAGTTATTTATTAGCTGTTAATTTTAGAAATTAATAAAATTATTACACTTCTTGTTAAAGAGAAATGTTTAAGGCCAAACAATACAATGCCCCTGCTCATAAATTCAGGTGAAAAATTATACAGAAACGCGTATTAATCAAACTTTGCTTTTCCTGGATTAAGCAGATTTTAATATGGTAACGCATTTAAGTTGTGTGACCACTAGAGTATTTCAAAAAATAAAAATTTTCAAATTTTGTTTAAAATCCCTCGGCAATCGACTAAAAATAAAAAATAAATTTACCCCGATCTTTTTGTTTTTTGATCTGAAAATATTAAGGGGTGCCGCTTTCACCCCCTATTTTCCCATTATAAATACAAGGAAAAAGTGTACTTTTTTCAAAAATTGCGCAAAATTGTTCTTAATTTCATTGAAAAAGGCTGAGAAGTTTATGAGACCTCGATAAATGTTCAAAGTTGAGGAAACCATCGATTATTTTTTTTTTTTTTAAAACTGACCCTCTCTAGGGGTGCTTTAAAGAACAACCCCTAAACATAAATTCAGCATATATTAGTAAATAGGTCTAAAATATTAATTTTTTATGTCGTTTTTTTAAAAATTTTGTTACCAAACAAAATACAAGGATTGTTACATTTATAAATTAATTTTTAATTGTTTAAACAAATTGTTTATAAAAAAATATAAATAATTATTCAAATTTACGAATTGCCAAAACATTTCCTATTCGCCTGAAATTTGTTACACGGTGGTTTTTGGGGTCGCTAATTACTCTCTAAATTTGAATTAGTGGTTTTCTACTAATGAATTAGCGAAAATTGAGCTACTATTAAAATTGTAAGAATTTTACTAATTTTTAGTAGAAAACTACTAAGAATTAGTAGAAAACTACTAATCTTGTAGTAGAAAACTACTAATTAAATTAGTAAAAAAATCTACTTTTTTGAAAAGTAAAGTTTCATTATTTCAATTAGTAGTTTTCTACTAAGAATTAGTAATTTTCTACTAAGAATTAGTAGTTTTCTACTAAGAATTAGTAGTTTTCTACTATATGAATTAGAGAAAAATGAGCCATGAATTTGACTAATTCATAGTAGAAAACTACTAATTCAGATTTAGAGAGTACGAATTTGGTGTTAGTTTTTAAAAATACGAAATGGTGGATCAAATATGACAAACGAAAAATTAAAAATCGTTTAGATTCACTTCAAACTTGTTATTCGGGGGTTTTTGGGGTCGCTGATTACGAATTTAATAACAATTTTCCCAAATTTAAAATGTCGGATCCAGTATGGCTGACGAATTTTTAAGAACTGTTCAAAATCGATTGAAATTGGTTACTCGGGAGGTTTTTGGGTCACTGATCACTAATCCAGGGTTAGTTTTTAAAAATACAAAATGAGGCCGTTTTTTCTATATTTGGCTTAAAAGTACTTAGATTCTGAATAAGATGAGCCAAGATTGAATCCGTTTTGTCATTTTTTATAACATATACAGTGAAATAATCATATACTCATCATAATCTCTTAAATAATAGGATGATGGAACCAATTGCCGAGGATGAACCATTTGTCAAGTTACCTTGGCAACAACTTTAAATATTACCAAAAATAATTAATTTCTTTGTGATTTTATATTTAATATAATTTGTTTCACATTTGAACCCATAATACGGATCATATTTTACATTTGCAAGGTAAATTAATATTATAAACCAAAAATAAAATTTGTTTACTCGACAAAAGGTTCATCCTCGAAAATTGGTTCCTTCACCCTAGATTTCAATTGAATCTGAACAGTTTATTAGATCCGACATTTTAAATTTTGGAAAATTGATACTAAATTTGGTATTCAGCGACTCCATTACCCCAGAGTAACAAGTTTTAATCAAATATAAGCGATTTTTACATTTTTCGTCCGACACATTGGATCCGCCATTTTGTATTTTTAAAATCTAACACTGGATTCGTAATCAGCGACCCCAAAAACCTCCGAGTAACCAATTTCAAGCGATTTTGAACAGTTCTTAAAAATTCGTCCGCCATTTTGAATTTTGAAAAATTGATATTTAATTTGTAATCAGCGACTTCAAAACCCCCGAGTAACAAGTTTCAGGTGAATCTAAACGATTTATATATTTTTTGCCTGCCATATTGGATCCGTCATTTTGTATTTTTAAAAGTTAATACCAAATTCATAATCATCGACCCAAAAACCTCAGTGTAACAAATTTCAGGTAAATAGGAAATGTTTTGAAAATTCGTAAATTTTAATAATTATTTTTTTGTAAACAATTTGTTTAAAGAAATTAAAATTGTTTAAACAATTAAAAATTAATTTATAATTGTAGCAATCCTTGTATTTTGTTCAGTAACAAAATTTAAAAAAAACGACATAAAAAAATAATATATTAGACCTATTTACTTATATTTGCTGAATTTATGTTCAGGGGCTGTTCTTTAAGACACCCCTAGAGAGGGTCAGTTTGCAAAAAAAAAAAATAATAATCGATGGTTTCTTCAACTTTGAACATTTATCGAGGTCTCATAAACTTCTGAGCCTTTTTCAATAAAAAAAAAAATAAAAATAAAAAAAAAAAGGGGGGGTGAAAGCGGCACCCCTTAATATTCTCAGATCAAAAAATAAAAAAATAGGGGTACATTTTTTTTTATTTTTAGGCGATTGCCGAGGGCCTTTAAACAAAATTTGAAAATTTTTTTTTTTTTGAACATCTTAGTGACCACACCAGAATATAAACAAGGTTTTATTACGAGAGGCCGCAGACCAAAGTAAAGTCCGGTTAACACAGTTTCCACATGATATATGTATTGTGACGCATTCTTTCACATTACGTTTAATTTTTAATTGTTTAAATTTTAATATTTAATAAAAACAAATAAACAATATAAAAACAAATAAACAATGCAAAAATAAATATCTCGTGCCAAGTTATTTTATTGAGAAATAACTAAACAACAAAATAATAAAACAGTAGACTAATGAAATTAATCAAATTAAACAATATTGTAAACAATAAGCCTGGACTAACAAACTTTCCGGACAGTGGGGGATAAGGAGCAGCACAAATTAAAATTTAAATTTAACATTATAAAAGAACTTATTTAATAAATTTAAGATGAGCAGAAGATTACAAGAATGGAAATGGTCGGCCGCATGGCATGGCCATTTACGAAGACGCTCGCTGAACACTGACTATAAATTAAAATTCCTGAAGTATAACAGCCAATTTTCAAATTTATTGTATTTATTTGGCTTTATGAAAAATCAAAACGTCGTTATGAAGTTATTAAATATTCCAAAGGATTTTTCGAAAAAATTAAATTTACCTTAGTTATAAACAATTGTAGTTTTTTATAGTGCATAATTGAAAAATTAATATCTCAGGATATAATGATCGGATTTTAATGAAATTTAGTATGAGTGTGTAGTAAGTATTGTAGTTTTAATTTAAACAAAAAAATTTTAATTGTTAATATTTAGTAATTGTTATTGCAAAATTAATTGTTTAATTGAAAAATTAACAATGTTCTCAACGTCCTAGAAGGTTCGTTCAAATTTCATTGCATAGGATATTTTGTGTCTATTAAATACCTTTTTAAAATTACGTGGCCCGAAATTAAATATTGTTTAAACAAATTATGGTTATTATTGTTTCATTCTTTCTAAACTATAAATTTAATTTTTTTTAGTATTCCTTAGAGACTCTAAATAAAAGTACAGAAAAAAGTATTATTAGTTTGATTCATTTCTACAAATTTTTTTATTTTGTTTAATAATATACCAAAAATTACAAACTAGGAAAAAAGTAAAACTATCAATATAAGATTAAAAAAATATTATTAATTAACAAAAGAAAATTGTTTATATAATTGTTAAATTAGGTATAAATTAAGAAATAATTTTTTTTTTTTAAAAAGAAGAAGACATTTTTTAAAAAAAAAAACATGATTTTGTTTCAGGAATAAATTTGCATAATTCAAAATTCCTATTCTCTAAGGATAAACTAAAAATTGTTAATAATAAACAATTATAATAATAATTGATAAATAATTTAAACAATTTAAGAAATTTTTTAAAAAAACACAGTAATATATTTTTTGTTATTAAACACATTTAAAACAAACAGATCTAGATGATAGAGAAAAAACTAGTTATTTTCAATTTTTTTAAGGGGGAGGGGTTTGGGACGTTATTAAAAATAATTATAATAATTTATTAATTTATAAAGCATCGATTTTCATTTTCTGGACAATATTGAAGAGAAACACGATTTGCTGATTGAATAATATAATATCAGCTTTTATAGATTTTTTTAAACAAATTTTTGAAAAAATGCATTTTTCCGTAAGAATTCAATGTTAATTTTCAAGATCTCAGCAGCAATGGTAAATATTAAATAAAAGTTTTTAAAAATAAGTGAATAATTCCATCATTGCTGATTTTACGTCTACAGATGGTAAAAATTGTTTATATAAAATGACAGTACTGATTCTACAATAGTCAGCTTACGAGTAAAGTGAATGTTCAGTTGCCAAAATACGTATCATCTTATTTAGTGCACTTCAGAGAAAAATATTGATAAGAAATGTACGAATATAATAATGTATGAGTGAAGAATGTGTATGCAAAAACACTAATGTTTTTCCAAAAATATTTCAAAATAATAATAGGAATACCTGCGCACAATGTAAGTGAAACGAAAACAGCGCAACGCGATTTCGCATTGTTCGTCGATGTGCAGCGCGGAAAGATAGAGATACGCGCCTCCCATCACAAAAAACACAATAACTTAGCTTCTAATTGCAGGCCACGAAATTTTAAAAAAGGTGTTTAATCTACACAAAATATCCTATGCAATGAAATTTGAATGAACCTTCTAGGATGTTGAGAACATTGTTAATTTTTCAATTAAACAATTAATTTTGCAATAACAATTACTAAATATTAACAATTAAAATTTTTTTTATTTAAATTAAAACTACAATACTTACTACACACTCATACTAAACTTCATTAAAATTCGATCATTATATCCTGAGATATTTATTTATTTATTTAAGAATTACAAACGGGCTTACATAATTACTATGCCCTTTAAGATGTTAAAAATAAAAAATGATGTATAAAATTCGGTAGTAATTAACAAAAGTAATTATAAACGAAGGCGCATTAGACATTAATTGTGTATTAATTTTTCAATTAGGCACTATAAAAGACTTCAATTGTTTATAACTAAGGTAAATTTAATTTTTTCGAAAAATCCTTTGGACCATTTAATAAGTTCATAATGACGTTTATATTTTTCATAAAGACAAATACATACAATAAATTTGAAAATTGGCTGTTACACTTCAGGAATTTTGACTCAAATTTAATGTTTATTTAGAGATCGACTCCATAAAAAAGTAAAACAAAATTAATTATTGGAGCTCACCTGGGATGGCTTACGCCCACTAATGGAGCCCCGCCAGTAATGATGGTTACATTTCAATAAAGTTGAATTTTCAAATTTTAATAAAATGCCTTAAAACATTCTCGAGATATTCTACCGAATATTCTACCAACAAAAAGTTACTATACACACACATACACTGCAAAAAACAAGTGCCTTATTTTAAGATATGAGACATTTAGAACTTGCAAAAATTAGGTCAATATCCAAATAATATTGGAAGTTTCAATATGTTTTACTGCTTTAATAATATACAACTTTATAAAATCTGATGAAAGACAGTAACTTGGACATAACGAAACAATGTCAGCAACTTCTTGAGGAATGTCAACATCGCTTAAATTACAAAATCGATTTCCATTATTGTTATTACTTTTGATTTCGTTATATTCCACTAAGGAAACGAGGCTATTGAATTTTTTATCAAGCTGAGAAGTATTTTTTAATTTCATATTGTGAAAATATTGTTAATTTTAATTCAGAAAATTTTTAACCATATTAAAGATTGACGGCAACATTCTCCGAAGATAATTTTAATTTATTCAAAAAATTTTTTAAGAAAGATTTATTTGAAAATTTACTGTGCTGCTCAATAAGTTTTTTCCAACCCATAGCGAATAAAGGATTTACAAAAAGTATTGTATTTTAATTATTAGGGGTGGTGGGGGGCAAGACGGGGTACCTAATGTTTGAAGCTCAATTAAACTAATATTATCGATTAAAAAATATTTTATTTATTATAATAATAATCTTTGGCAATCAGTCTTCCATCAAAAAGTCTTGTTTGGAACATTTGTTACTTAATTAAATATAGCATTAAGAGTAAGTAAAGAAATTTAAATGTTCCATTTTACAAAACGTGGGGCTAAGATGGAGTACCCCTGGGGGCAAGATGGGGTAGAATGAAAATCAACTTATATTTGCCTACAAATTTTGGAAGCACCTTTATTGATTTTATAAAATAAACTAAAGAAAAACTAGTTTAATGCGTAATTTTAATTCTCTCATATAAAAATAAATTACAAAGCTAATCTCAAAAAACAATAACTTTTACAATAAAAAAAAAAACAAGTGGTTACCCGCTACTGAATTTAAAATGTATTATTTACATAGCAGAACGTTATGAATAGTGTTTAAAATCACCAAAAGAAGATTTTTTTTCAGAAAATAGAAAAATGATTGATTTTCAGTACCTTATTTGCCCTCACTTTCTACACCCCGTCTTGCCCCCATATACGGAATTTCATTAAAAAATTAATTTCTAAAAATTAAGTTTCGAAACGGAAATAAAGAAATGCTTAACTTCAAGTGTAATCATTGTTAAACATAAAAAAATTATATAGTATAAAAAATTTTGTTATTAAAATAACAAACAGGTTCTAAATAAAATGCAAAAATGACAAGAAAATCGTCATTTGAAAGCTCATTTCTTGAGCTTTAAAACTGTAACAAAAAAGATTCTTTTGAATTTTTATAAATGATTAATGAATGTTATGTCATTGCATTGAAGTATATAACGTTAAAAATAACGAAATTTTTGTTTAAACTTTTATTTAAAAATGACATTGTATAACAAATAAATATGTTTTATAAGAAAAATTATTCAATCGCATATTGAATGTAAGGGAAAAAGTAAAAAGAAAGAAAAATAAAAAGAATAACATCTTTAACAAATTAACACAATTCTCAGGTAGAATATATTAAATGTTGGCTTTCTTCCATATAGTGGGTTTGAAAGAACACAAAAAATGAAGTTATTGAAATGAATGACTTTAAAGATTAACAGAGTGGACGGCTTTCGTTTTGAACAAAAACTGTTATTTTTTGGTTTTTTCCGTAAATTATCACAATTTTCAGGCACAAGTTACTAAATGTTGACTTTCGACCAGGGGGGGATTCGAAAGAGAATTAAAAAACGAGTTATTAAAAACGACGACTTTAAAAATTAAGTGAGCCACCTTCGTTGCTGTTTTTTTAATAACTTGGTTTTTTATGCTCTTTCAAACCCCAGATAAAATAAAGTTAACATTTTTTAACTTGTCCCAAAGAATAGTGATAATTTACGGAAAAACAAAAAAATGACAGTTTTTGCTAATAACAAATGCCGTCCGCTCAGTTACTTTTTAAAGTTGTCGTTTTTAGTAACTTTAGATGAAAATTAGTGAAAAAAACATATTTTTGAAAAATCGAAAGTCTTAACGATCACAAAGCTCCCTCTATCAAAAAGCAATAAAGTTTGATATTCCTTAACATGAGTCAAATTTTTATATTATATTTTTTCCAATGTCAGAACAACTTTGTCAAATATTATTCAAACATTTTTATTGTTTTTCTGTTTAATACAGAAAAGGAATTCTTGAATGCTCAAAGTAAGTAAATTGAACAAATTTTCACTAATTCAGAGTTAAAAATCTTAATCTTGTTTTTCTTTAAGGAGGGTACACCAGTTTTAACAGGTTGGATTGAGCGGACCCCTGCAATAACTCGTTCGATGCTCGAAAATGCGTAGAAATATTGTTCAAGAAGGGAAAGATTTAAAAAAAATTTAAACTTTAAGTTTTTAAAAACACTGTATTTTAGACAATTAAAAACACAACCTTTAACTTTTATCAAGTTTTCAATTAAACAATTATTTTTAATACTAAATTGAAAAAATTAACTATTTTTTTCTAATACTTTAATTACTTTTTAATATGTAAACTGCACGTAAAAAAAAACTGGAGTTCAACTTACTTCAACTTTTTTTTCGAGTATCGAACAAATTATTGCAGAGAGACGCTCAATTAAAAAAAAAAAATTTTTATTAACTTTTATAGTAATGAAGCATTGAAGTGGCGCTTTAAAAAACATGATGTGCGGTGATCAACATTCTGCCTATATAGTTCGTCAGAAATGAAAAAACGAAATTTATTTACATTTATTATATAAGATTATCCAGTTAAATCTAACTAAGGATTTAAAAAATATACCTATACCTACTCTCTAAATCTGAATTAGTTAAAAATAACTAATTTGGAAGAAAAAACTCAGTCACTAATTTAAATAGTTATATTTCTACTAATCATTTAGTAAAAAATAACTAATTCTTAGTCAAATTCATTTTTAGGTTATGTCAAAATAACTAATATTTTAATAAAATTCTGTTTACTAATTCAATTAGTTGAATTTTAACTATTTTTTAGTTACGTTTTTACTAACAATTAGTCATTTTTTTACTTATAATTAGTTATTTTTAACTAATTTCTAAAATAAAAACTCAGGCACGATGTTACTAATTATTTATTAGTTATTTTTAACTAATTCAGATTTAGAGAGTATTTAACAAAATGGTGACCTGTCAAAGTTAAGAGTCTGATTTTTGTTAAAAAATAGGGTGGGTTATCAGCTGTAAATAAAAAGTTTTACATAAAAAAAACAAATCTTTCATTTCATTATTAGATTATTATGTATTAATAAAGTACATTAAATTTGAAAAAAAAATTCGGTTTAATAATAATCGTTTTCGAATTTCAAAATGTCATTTTAAAAAAAGCATGTTGGCTCAGTCCAGCTGAACCGTGTCAACAAAATTCCATTGATTTTCTGAAATGTTAAAACTTTCATGAAAATCTGTAGTTCACAACATAACAAAAAAACACTTTTAACCGTTTTTTTAAATTCCATATCTTTGTTGGTTTTTTTTGCATTAACAAATTTTAGCAACATTTTAAACAAATATTAATAACTCAACAGTGGTTTGCAATAAATTAATGAAACTTATGTGGATAATCTAAAAATGTTCACTCTTTTTAACGAAAATAATTGCAAAATTTTAATATAAAAAATTACATATTTTTAATAACAATTTTATAAACAATTTGAAATATTTATGTGTTCTACCCCTACGGTTGAGATGAAACTCATAGAAAATGTACACAGAGATGTCTTCTTTAAGTTTCTAAAAAAAAAAATTGGTATTTTCAATAAGAAGTGTAGATAATATATTTATTTTCTCTTCGCGCGCCAACCGTTACGCTGCGAGAAGCTCCGGTGCACTGTGGTCAGAATCTGCAATTTACTGTTCAAAAAAGGCTGCAGCCTCCAAATTTTAACGAAATTGGTTGACTCTTGATTTAAAACACTCAGCAATAAATTCTTAACAACTTAACGCGCATTTTTATAGTTGAAATAAATTAGTTTTTTTGCATTTATTTTAGTATTTAGTTACAATTGACAATTATACATGAATATATAGTTTAAAAAGTGTTGTTTGTCATTATTATAAACAAATTAAATTAACAAATGATCAGCTCACTTCTTTTTCTGTAGAAACTAAATCGGTTATTTCTCAAATTTTTATAATTTTTTTAACAGTAACATTTCTTTTTGACTAGTTTAAAAATTGCTTTTTATCATTGTTATAAAAAAATTTAATTAAAAAATGAATAGCACGAAAATCAAACTTATTAAAACTAGAAAAAGGTATTCAGTTTCGATAAAAAACAAGTGGGCTGTTCATTTGTTAATTGAATTTGTTTATAACAATGATAAATAACACATCTTAAAAAATATTTATAAATAAATGATACTTTTAAGAGAATTATAAAAATTTGAGAAAAAAATCGATTTAGTTTCGACAGAAAAAGAAGTGAGCTGATCATTTGTTAATTTAATTTGTTTATAATAATGACAAACAACACTTTTTAAACTATATATTCATGTATAATTGTCAATTGTAACTAAATACTAAAATAAATGCAAAAAAACTAATTTATTTCAACTATAAAAATGCGCGTTATTCATTTGTTAACTCAAATGAAATAAAATATTTATTAACTAAATAAACAATTTTTTTATTCATTTAAACTTTATTTTTTGCCTTTTAAAGATCGATAGTCAGCCGATTTAAATGATATTCAGCATAAAGACGACTTTTATTTGATAAAATGAAGATATACTAAAAACTTTGTCATTATTTTGTTATTAACATTAAAATAATAATAATAAAAACATAAATTCAAAAAACTGCTTCCTTAAAGTTGTTAAGAATTTATTGCTGAGTGTTTTAAATCAAGAGTCAACCAATTTCGTTAAAATTTGGAGGCTGCAGCCTTTTTTGAACAGTAAATTGCAGATTCTGACCACAGTGCACCGGAGCTTCTCGCAGCGTAACGGTTGGCGCGCGAAGAGAAAATAAATATATTATCTACACTTCTTATTGAAAATACCAATTTTTTTTTTTAGAAACTTAAAGAAGACATCTCTGTGTACATTTTCTATGAGTTTCATCTCAACCGTAGGGGTAGAACACATAAATATTTCAAATTGTTTATAAAATTGTTATTAAAAATATGTAATTTTTTATATTAAAATTTTGCAATTATTTTCGTTAAAAAGAGTGAACATTTTTAGATTATCCACATAAGTTTCATTAATTTATTGCAAACCACTGTTGAGTTATTAATATTTGTTTAAAATGTTGCTAAAATTTGTTAATGCAAAAAAAACCAACAAAGATATGGAATTTAAAAAAACGGTTAAAAGTGTTTTTTTGTTATGTTGTGAACTACAGATTTTCATGAAAGTTTTAACATTTCAGAAAATCAATGGAATTTTGTTGACACGGTTCAGCTGGACTGAGCCTGTTAAAAGTTTCTGCTTACTTTTTTGTCCACATTATGCTATCTATCTATGAAACTTAAAAATTTACACACTTCTGAAAGTATATAGTTTAAGAACATGCAAAAAATTCGATTTTTTGAAAGTTAAAACAGGTGTACCCCCCTTAATCCTTAAATTGAATGTATTGTGGTCTTTGAAAAATAATTCTATTCTTTTCCTTTTTCATGTACAACAAAGTTAAACAAACCTGGAATCACACAGTATTTCAAAAAGGTATGACAAATGTGTTTATTTGCATCATTAAATCCTTCATTTTATTTTATTATACGCACTGTAGGGGAGACCGGGGCTGGTTGGGTCATTTTGCACTTTTCATTGTTTAACTTTGTTAATATCCAATTTATGAAAACCTTATGGTACAGGAAACCTGCTCTAATATTTCAGCTTTTATTTAAAAAAGTAAAAGTCCCGTTATTACTTTTAGTTTTTTTTTCGGAACATTGTTTTTGGAGAAAACCAAAGTTGCAGATTGGGTCATGATTAAAATGCTACTGTTCACATGTTAAAACATTACTTTATATAATAAACTTAGTTTTTATGGTTGTTTTTTAATAAAAGAAATTGAAAAATAAATATATTTAACGTAAAACAGCGACAGTATAAGACCATAAAATAGAAAAATTGCTCATATTGAAAAAACGATTTTTTTTAATTCCTAATTGCTAAAAAGTATTTTCTTTAGTGTTAATTAACTGAAAAAAATTACTGATAGTGAAATTTAAATAAACTAGTGTAGTTTATTAATGTAGTATAAGTACACTCACAAAAAAATTTTTTTGTGACAACCAAACTTCAGTTAAAGAAACAAATTTTGATTGAAACAACCAAATTTTGGTTAAATCAACAAAATTATTCTATTGCTGTAACCAAAATTTGGTTGTTTCAACCAAAATTTGTTTCTTTAACGGAAGGTTGGTTGTCACAAACAAATTATTTTCTGAGTGTATATGGGTCATTCTCTGAGAAAGTACAAATCACCCGTTCACGATGTTTTTATTGAAAAATAGTAAAATTAATTTAATTTATTAAAAACTTTGTCAGCCATAGGATAGAATTCAGTAATCTTTAATGAAATCACACGAAAAATATATAAATGATGATATAACAATGAAACTTGGCAGAAACTTGCATTTCACTATGCAAAATAAATTTTGTGTAGAGAGGACTTAATTCGACTAATAGCATTTGAGTAAACTGCAATGACCCAATCTACCCCTGACCCAACTAGCCCCGGTCTCCCCTACTATTGCTTAAATGCACTTATAAATGTTCTTAGAACAGATGGACATTTTTTACTTAAAATTGATTTCATAATTGGGTTGGGTAGGGTTGGGTATCTCAGAAATATTATTAATTATTAATTGAATTTTGATTGTTAAGAAACTTTTTGAAGTTATATTTTTACATATAAAATGAAATTTTGTTACCAAAGGCATGTTTTGCAAATAAAAATGTGAAAATAATTTCTTTTGTTCGAATGATAGACTGAAAAACACAAAAGTTTTAGTCCTTATGTAGACACTTGGTGTCACTTCGTTATTTTCTTGGAGAAATATATTTATATTTTATTTTAGAAATGCTTATGTACATTTTCAATATTTAAAGGCAAATAATATATATCTATATTCTTCTAATTTAGTATATATGGGTGATTCCGTGACAAATTTACAGTGCACATTTTAAAATCGATTAAATCTATTTTTTATTTGTTCCTTATAAAAAAATATTACACTGAGAAAATAAGCCTCTAGCCAATTACTAGGTTAAGAGACTTTGAACAAAACACACACGATACTGGCGATCACAACCAAATTTCAAGGTTAACAGTAGCATTTAATCTGCTAATAATAAACAAAGAGCTTTGCAGGTGCTATATTAACCACCTCTCTCTGCTAAATTTAATAAAAAATTGGTTATAAATTTTCAAAATTCTAGATTTTTAAAAATAGACCTTTCTTTAATCACATATAACTCTGAACCTATTGAATTTAGAAAATTTTTGCCAATACAAAAAAAGTTAGGTTTTTCTTCAACTATTAAATAGTGTTTACAACAAAAAAATATATATATTTTTTTTAAAAAAACACTATTTAAAAGTTAAAGAAAAACCTGACTTTTTTTGTATTGGCAAAAATTTTCAAAATTCAATAGGTTCAGAGTTATATGTGATTAAAGAAAGGCCTATTTTTAAAAATCTAGAATTTTAAAAATTTATAACTCGAAAATTTGGCCTCTTATAAAAAAAATAAAAAAATACATATCTAATATTTTTTTATAAGGAACAAATAAAAAATAGATTTAATCAATTTTAAAATGTGCACTGTAAATTTGCAATGGAATCGCCCATATATACTTAATGGGAAGAGTATATATTATGACGTGTGAAGACTCTACTCTATTACTATTTATTTGTTTAATTGTTTTACTATTTGTGTTAAAGTGCTGCCTTTGCTTAAGAAATTGTATCGAGAAAACTCGTGAAACACAATCTCGTGAAAAATATATTAAAACCAAATAAATGCATAGTTTTCGTCTGTTTTATTTGATAAAAAAGGAGATAAGCAAATGCAGTTTTATGAAGCACAATTTTCCTAGATTTTTTAATGCCATTTTCAAATACTTACTAAATTTTCGATGTTTAAAATATAATTCTTTTTTTTCCTAACAGTTTCGATAAATGATACTATAAATCTACCATGCAATAGAGGTGAGACAAACGTACAGTTTCTCTTTACTATTTTTATTAACTACAGCAGCTTTCAAAACAATAGAGTAATTTTTTTAATAAATGCAATATTTTTTTAAATACAACCATTACGATTAAAAAAATTGAACTGTTGCAACTTTAAAATATGCTTATTATATTATAACGAGAAGAGACTATCAATTATTATTATGAATTTTTTTATAACAATATTTTTTGTCAAATTACTTCACTGCAAAAACAGGTGTCTGCTCGTAAGACAGTTATGTTGTTATTTAAAAAAAATAATTAGATGTGTTTGATTTCGCCTAATGTGAGAGCATCTTACAAAAACTCCTACACTGAGAAAATAAGACTCTACCCAATTTCTAGGTTAAAGGACTCGAAATAAAATAAACAAGATACCGGCGATCACAACCAAACTTTAAGGTTAACAGTAGCCTTTATTCTGCTAATAATGAACATAGTGCTTTGCAGGTCAACAACCTCTCTCGGCTAAATTTAATAAAAATTGGTTATATTTAGTCAACCTATATTTTCTCAACACGGAAAAAATTAGTTGTAGAATAATTCTTGAATTAGTACAGGAACTTAGGATACGAGAATTTTTCGGGAGTTCTTATTATCAATTCTTTGACATATACCTAAGAGTTTTTCTAGAAGACTTATAATGAATTTCAAGAAGACTTTCGAAATTTAGAATAAGAATTACGGAACTCGTTTAAGAAGAGAAAAATTTTTTAATTTGAAAAAAATTTTCACCCACGAGTACTCGAACTCAATTTCTTGAGACTACAGAAAATCTCTTCGCTTTGTCCAACTGAGCTAACACGCGATTGTAATATTGTACGCATAAATCATACTTGAGTGAACTAAGCGATATGTGGGGGCCTGGTCAGTGTACTGCGCCTTCTATTTCAGTTCCAGAACTTTTAGATCACCGCGAAAGCAATTTTTCCAATCGCGCAGCTATTAAGAATTCTTGAAGATCTTTTTAGAAATACTTGGAAAATTTCAGAAAGATTATTGAAATTTTTAGACATATCGCCGAATTATTTTCGTATCCTGAGTTTTTGAACTAATTCAAGAATTATTCTAGAACTAATTTTTTCCGTGAATGTAACTAAGAAAACATCTTAAAACACTTTATTGTAAAAAGAAAATATTAATTTAAGACGTAACTGAAATTAAGTATGAGCTGTCTTAAAAATATTGCATCTTAAAACAAGACTGTTCCGCAGCTCTACTATAAATAGCGCAATTGCTGGTCGGAGGTAATAGCTAGTGTCTCTCTAAATTTCTAAGAGTGAAATCTCACTCTTAAAGACTGACTGAGATTTCACTCCAGGCAAGAGTGAAATTTGAGCCACTCCGCATATGGAGTGAAAGTTCACTCATTGAAAAAGCGAATTTATTCACTCTATGGATAGAGTGACGAGTTTACTCTAATTAGAGTGAATTTTTCAGCTGATTTAAAATGGTGGCTTACTCCACTTAGGTCGAATTTCCCACTCCTATTTTAGATTGGCTAAATTAAAGCTTTTGGAAATTTGAATAACATTATACCTTTAAAGGATTAATATCTTATTTTTGAAAAATAAAAATAATAAATAAAAATAAATATTAAAACTCTTTAATTAGTAACTTTCTGTCAGCACTGTGGTATTTTCGTATTTATTATTTTTATTTATTATTTATATTATTTTATCACACTTTTTTATATCATAATTACAAATACAACATACAACTTAATACTAACGCTAAATTTATGAAATTAAAATATTTAAAGCTAAGGGGTCTCGAACGTGCGACCCCCATTCCTAAAGCCCAACGCTCTAACCACTATGCTATACGCTGGTTGGTACAAAACTTACGAACTGACATTATAAGCTACGTGCTTACGTTCACTCAAAATAGAGTGAACGTTTCACTCTAAATCTTGGAGTGAATTTCTGCTCTCTTTCCATTGGAGTGAGCGCACTAAGAAAATAAGTTGACTAAATATAACCAATTTTTGATTAAATTGTAACGATTAAAAACTATCTCCATTTAATTCTTAAAATCGCACATTTAAATTTAATTATTATTTAAACAGAATACAAATAAAATTATAAAATATTACAAATACAAATTTAGAACACCAGAATATAAGTAAAATAAAATAACAGTCGGAATTTGTTGTCATATAAATAAAAATTATATTTAGTCAAAAATTAAAATTCACAAAAAAATTAAGTCAAAAATAAAACAAATTTAAAACAAATATAATATCTCGACACACACATACTTATCCACACAACGAATGTTTAAAAATATAGATACATATAAAAGTATTAAATAAATAATCATAAACAAGAGAACATATAGATAAAAGTTGCATGGATAAAAAGACAAAATAAATAGGATAGACAAAATAAGACATTTAACATAAAAGTAATATCAAACTTATCGCTTCGGCATATCTTTTTAAATTTCTGGTAGGACTAAGGCGATTATTGTTGAGCAGCATGGTAACTGACGAGCAGAATCCGTTTACCAGAACATAATTTCTTTTGGCGTGGACCACTATGTTTTTTTCTCCTAATCAGGTCAATTTATTAAACTTATTGCAAGGCTGCTCTTTTTGCCAGAAAATCCACTCCATCGTCCTCTTCATTAAGAAACCATCACATATTTAACAATCGCCACACTGATTTACAGGATAAAAAATAAATAGTTAATAAAATTGCACAAAAACACAAGACACAAAATTATTAAAATAAAATATGCACCTTCGTGCTGCCGGCGACACACAAAGCCGTGACGATTTCCGATAGATAGCCGATAAACAATTGTGAGGACGATGAACGTGGAAGAAACTATATTACAATCAAAATTTACTCCCTCCCCTCGTCAGTCTCCACGCCCTTAATACCTCTTGGCGCCCAGGTAATGAAGAGACTTGTCATATTTCTAATTATTATTATTATTATTAAGAGAAGGGGGAATGGTTGTACAACCAACGGCGCTTGGGTAATCCCTTTACGCCCCCCCCCCCAAAAAAAAAAGAAAACGAGCCATCTAATCCTAAGCCCAGAGCCCCCTCCACAAGGAGAGAACCCGAGCCGGAGTCATGGCCGCGATATCTGCTTCCTCAAGGAATGGTTTTCCTATGAGGTGAAGTCGTTCGCTAGTTAGCGAAGGGCAATGGCAGAGTACATGAGTAGAGGTTTCATCCTCCAACCCACACTTCCGACACTCGGGGTCATTGACAATGCCCAGTTTGTGTCGGTGATAGCGAAGATCCCCATGGCCAGTTAATATTTGCGTTAGGGTCTTGGCATCTATCCTGCTGAGCTTACAGAAATCTGCAGCTCGTTTCAGGTTGATAGTGTTACCAAGGAGTGACTTAGCCTGTCTGCCACAAGCGTAGCCATTCCACTCCTTTTGGTGTTCTGCGCGTAGCCATTGTTTGAATTCTAAGGCCAACACTGCATTAGAGACATTTACAGGCGGGTCAGGGCCAATAGTGCGGCTCCTACTACCCGCCTTTGCAAGTCGATCCGCCTTCTCGTTTCCCCTAATTCCAGAGTGACATGGAACCCATATGAGCGTGACGCGGTTAGTCTCAGCTAGGTGATTTAGTGCACAGTGGCACTCCCAAACTAGATGAGATGTTGTTGAGTAATGATTCAAGGACAGTAAGGCCGCCTTGCTATCCGAAAGGAAAAATATGTTCCTACCACGACAGAGCTCCGCGGTCTCACCGGCCGCGTAGAGCAGTGCCGTTATCTCGGCTTGTAAAACAGTTACAGTGGACCCAAGCTTAAATGCCGAGCCCTCCATAGTTGTTTCATGATATAGACCTGCACCCGCAGCCACTTCCCCTTTGGCTCCATCTGTAAACCAGATGTCACCATCAGTGGGGAGGACCACGAGTCCATTTTTCCAGTCCTCTTTTGCTGGTAAGCTAATTTTATATTTCTTGTCAAAGAGGTATTGCGGAGAAATTCTATCCCTTCTCATTTTGAAGATAGATTTTTCCACCAAACTAGCAGGAAGTGTCACGTAACCCTTTCCTCTGACATACTTCCGCCCAAGTCCATCGTTTATTCTCAGGGCAGATTTAACCGCCTCTGCTTTGATGGTGAGGTGTAGTGGTTCCAGCCCCAAAAGTGCACCCAGGGACATTATAGGTGTGGTACCCAACGCCCCCGTTATGCACCTCAGGACCATTCCCCTTACACTTTCAAGTCGATCGATAGTCGACAACAATTCGACTCTGCTCCACCAGACCACAGATGCATAAGTTAGCCTAGGAAGCAGAATCGCCTTATAGATCCACATTAGTGTATCCGGTTTTAAACCCCAGCTATGCCCGATGGCTCTTTTACATTGCCAAAGGGCTGCCATGAATTTCTTGCACTTATCTTCTAAGTGTTCATTCCAGGCCAGTTTACTATCCAGGATGACTCCAAGATACTTTGCTTGCACTGACAATTGAAGTTCTTGTCCCGAGAGCCTCAGCGTGCGTGTAGCTTTCCACTTATAGCGTCTCGTGAAGACGACAACCTCAGTTTTCTTTGGATTGACGGACAGGTTGACTTGTCGGCACCAATTGTCGACAAGGTTCAATGCCTGCTGCACTATTCCAAATAATTCCTCCAGGTGCTGGCCACGGACAATCAACAAGATGTCATCCGCGTACCAAATCACATGGAAGCCTTTTTCTGTGAGTAACTTTAGCAGCTCATCAACCACCAGGCACCACAGCAGAGGTGAGATAACTCCTCCCTGCGGACAGCCAGAATCAACGACCCCCCGCAGGGTAGTACCACCCTTACTCGTTATAAGGTTCCTATTGCCTAACATGTGGCAGGTCCAGTCAACGATTGTCTCCGGAATTTCATGGACGCGCATAGCCCTTCGTATTACATCCCTAGAGGTGTAATTGAAGGCCCCCTCGATATCCATAAAAACCCCAATAGCAAAACCCTTAACTTCTAGCTGACCATCAATTAGATGTACAGCTCTAGTTAGGGCTGTTTCAGTAGAGCGTCCTGCTCTATAGGCATGTTGATCTCTGTGAAGCGGATGTCTAGACAGGATCTCACAGCGGATATATCTATCCACCAGTCTTTCTACTGTTTTTAAGACGAAAGATGTTAGGCTGATTGGTCGAAAGTCCTTCGGTGAGGTGTAACCAATTCTGCCTGCTTTAGGTATGAAAACCACTTTCGTACCCCTCCATATCTCTGGAACATATCCCAGAGTCAAACTTGCTCTAGCAAGCCTTACCAACGGGCCGACTACACTTTCGCCCGCCCTTTGTAAAAGAACGGGAGAGATGCCGTCCGGTCCGGGAGACTTGTAGGGAATAAAGGATTCAATGGCCCACCTGATCGTGTCTTTGGTCACGATCCTGTTAGCCAACGCTCTACGAGGACCATAATTAGCCCTCGGGAGATCAGCCGTAGGCCAGGATACGGGATCACCACTACCAGACCTTGTGAAGCCCGGAAAGTGTGTCCGGATCAGGTGCACCAATGTCACCTCGTCCGACTCGGAGAAAGTTCCATCGGGTAATTTCATAGTGCCCATGATTGAGTCACGGTTTTTAGAAAGCAACTTATCCAATCTGGACGCGTCCCTTCCCTTGTTAATATTGGAGCAAAAGGAAGCCCAGCTATCTTGCTTAGCCTTCCTAATTGCATCCCTATAGTTGTTCCTAGTTTTGGAATAGATGGCCCAACTTGCCTCCGTGCGACTTGATCTAGCACGTCTAAACAACCTCCTAGTTTCCTTACGGAGGTTGTCCAAATAATTATTCCACCAACAGATGGTAGTAGCCCTATGAGTTTTAGTTGGAACACAACTACACTCAAAGGCCGTTTGAACGGCTTTTGTAAAAATCTGCGCCGCCCTATCAAGAGTCACAGTATCCCTGATCTTCTTTGGAAATCCAAACAGCGCTTTCTTAAGCTTAGTCCCATAGCCAGCCCAATCCGTTTTCCTAGGATTACGGAACCATTTAGGTGTGGAACTAACCGTGGTCATCAGCTCGAAGGTTATCTGTAAATGATCAGAAAGTGAAGGTTCATCCGATACTCTCCACTTCCTTATCTTATTGGATATGGAATCAGAGCCAAGTGTAATATCTAACACCTCCTCTCTGTTCTTGGTCCTAAAAGTCGGTGTTGAACCTGTATTTAGGATGTCTAAGTTAGTATTAATTAGATAGTCCAACAAATTCAAACCTCTTTGATTGATATCAGAGCTCCCCCATAGTGTGTGGTGCGAATTAACATCACACCCCAACACCAAGGGAAGCCCCCTTACCGTACAGTAATCAACCAGTTTTGCAACCTCTACTGGTGGATTGGTCCTGCCGTCGTAGGGGAAGTAAGCCGATCCAATGACGGTCCTTCCAATTCCCTTAAAGTCAGTGATCACCGCCATTAAGTCTCCAGTGCACATGTCCAACAAAGGAGTAACTGATACACCTTTTACCAGGATGCACGCTCTTGGTCTCTTAGCCTTGGGGTCCCTGTAACATATGAAACTCTTTCCCCGAAGCCCTCTAATGGTATCTCGTACTACCCAAGGTTCTTGGATCAACGAGATACCTGTGTGCATCTTTGCCATACCCCTCATCAGTACTGCTGAGGCGTCTTTGCAATGATGCAAGTTAATTTGAGTAAATTTGAGTGCGTCAGTTGCCATTACGGTAGCTGATCACTTCTTTCACTCGTCCCGGGCTCATTCTCCACCCGGCCAGTGACTTTAAAAGTCACTCTGCACAGGTGGTAGAATGGCCTGTAGTCGAGGACTGCTAGAGCCCTCGCCTGACTCTCAGGGACCTGCACAACTAAAAGGAATTTATTCCCTTCAGCTGCTCCAGCCACCTGAGTGTCTTCCGTCTTGACTATTCGCCAAGACGAAGTTTTTAGTGAAGGGTTGTACTATTCCAGTGCCTTTAGTACCTCCCTCACTTCTTCCGGCTCGCCCGGAATCCATGAGGTGGCCTTTAGCATCCTTTGGAGTACCTCCACCCCACCAACACGAAGCGTCGCCCCTTCCCAGGGCTTCAGACCTTCCACCGCACTGGTGAGCCAGTCCTTAGCTGCTGCGTTGGAAGCGACGAAAATAAAGACTCCTCCCCTGCAGAAGGAACCCTCAAACCTCGGCAATCTTTCAGCCGTTTCTCTTACAAGGAGCGGCATTACAGCCCTTCTAAAGAGCCCGAATTGCTCCCCAGTAAGAGGAACGTCGGGATAACCGACGTCAGAGACCACCATCGTCAGGGGATTTGCCCTGATGGCCGCACTAATACCTCCCTGCGTCTCTTGAGAGACAGCAGTTTGGCTTTGTTTAGGTTTTTTAGAGACCGCTGGTGCCCCCGGCGGAGACGAGTCATGTCCCTTTTTCCTCTTGGTAGACTCAGATCCGTCTGGTTTACCCAAAACCGGATCGCCATCCACCCCAGAAGCGGAACCGCCCGAATCACCGGAGGGACCAGCTGTCTCACCTTTCTGGGCAAGTGCCTGCCTTAATCTCCTCCACCGTCTCTTTACAGAACCGGGAAAGTTTTTCTTTCCGAGAGGCCTTCCAGCCAAGTCGGTAGGTTTGGATGGATTTGGGACCTTTGAACTGTCAGCCCCAGATGGGACCTTAGCTTCAGCCGCCATATCCTTTTGGCTGGTCTCAATATTTAAGTTTCTTATATTTAATTTATTTGGGTCCGTCATTTTGTTCCCACGAGAAGCTAGGGAAAAGAATTCGGCCCCTGCAGAGCCCCGCTTGCAGGGGTAGGACTAAATACTACTGGGAGTTCTCCCGGTGTCCCAGAGTCCCCGTGCGCGACACCTCCAGCCACTTCACCGACGAGAGCCGCGCGTTCGGCGCCCAGGCCCCAGCTTTTCTTCTGGGTTGGACCCCTTCCGCGCCACCCTCCTCGGCTCCGCTTCGGATTTGTTAACCCTAGTGCCATTCATCCCTCGGCACGATGAAAACACCTTGGATTGGGGGTGTCGTTGGTCAGATCGGACAGACAACCGGTCCAACGGCCGTCAGCACCAGATCGAGACTACTCCACACAACTTGGTATGCCAAGCCGGCAAGAGTGTCCCATTCCTCCCAGAATCCAAGTCTTCCACCGCTGGCAAAGATGGTTGGCCCCCATTTGGAATCCGAAATAACATCATCCGCACAGGCAGCCAGTGCACAAAGTACAAGAGCGGCGAGTACCCGAATTAACGGGGTCCCGTTCGTTCCCCGGTGCCCAAACTCGCCAGACATTGGGAGTCGGTGAGTCCTGGGAAGAGCCGAACAGCTCGTCTAGGTATGGCGACCGGAGGACAAGCGCCTGGCCGGTCCTAAGCCCCCTCACCACGACAAGGTGACACCACGAGGGGGTCATATTTCTAAAATTCAAATTAAAATATTTTTCGTCGACAAATCGAATCCCTTCAAAATTTAGCAGAGAGAGGTGGTTGATATAGCACCTGCAAAGCTCTATGTTTATTATTAGCAGATTAAATGCTACTGTTAACCTTGAAGTTTGGTTGTGATCGCCGGTATCTTGTGTGTTTTGTTCAGAGTCTCTAAACCTAGAAACTGGCTAGAGGCTTATTTTCTCAGTGCGATCTCACTCTTTTAGAGTGATATACTTAAACCAAGTAAAACTTTTTTGATTAAATGATATTTTTTCCATGTATAACCCCTTACACTGATTGTTACTAGTTAGACATCTTTTAGATATTAGAGCGACTCTTTAAAAATGCTTTTGTTTGAATACATCGAAATCATTTCAACTGCATATATAGATATTCACTTTCTCCATCAGAACGGCATCATATACACAAAAAAAAAATTAATTGCTTGATTTTTACAAAGCTTTTTTGTTCTCTTTGATAAAGCCCATTTACAAAACTTAGTTACGGGTGATTTGCAGAACAGTTTTGTAAAATATCCTGAAATTTCAGCACAAAGTACAAATTTATTTGCAGTTACTGTAAAGAATTCCGTAACTTGTGCTGAAAGTAAAAAAAAAAAAAAAAAAAAAATAATAATAATAAATTTTAGATTTTGTTGTAATCAGTAATCTACTTCAAACATACTAATAGTTTATTTGTTTTTTCAGAAATATACAATTTTTTCTTAAGTGTAATACCAAAAAATTCAGCTGGTACGTCAAATGTTTTTGCTATATACTATCTACTAAATAATCTAAATATATATATATATATATATATATATATATGTATATATATATATATATATATTATATGTATATCTGTTATAACAATAATTAACAATAATGTTATATGAAATATATATTAATTTAATACATATTATTGATAAATACATATATTAGGGTGGCCCAAAAAAAAAAAATTTCGATTTTCATAAACCTTACCCCCCAATTTTGTTCTTTGGTGAAAAATATGAGATACGTATTTTTTTATTTTTTTATTTTTTAATATTAACCCGTGCCGCAAAGCCCTTGAAAATTACCATTGAATTCCCATAGGAAAAATGCATTTTTTCGTAAATTTGACATAAAATCGTGAAAAATTGACATTTTTCTTTCTGTAAACGATATTTTTGTTCATGAATGTCTTAATAATAAAATTCTGTCGTATATTTATTAAATAAATTATTTCAACTATTTTTTATATGACTGTAAACAAACCCCGTATACGTAAAAAAACCTGGAATTTATTAAAAAAAATATTAATTATTATTTTAAATGCTTTTTCTTCATTCATTAATGTTATTCTCAAAATATATATATTATTTTTTAAGTTTTACCATGTTACATAATTTGTTTAAACAATTTATTGTTGTTATTTCCTTACAAAGTGACAAATAAATCGAGCGTTTTTACAATTTTCTTAAACTTTCTAACTTTAGACGCATAATAAAAATATAAATTTATAAATATTTATGTTACATAAATATTTATTATCAAATTAAGACGCTAACAATTGTTTAAACAAATTATTGTTGTTATTAGTTAACTTTTTCAGAATTGCTTAAAAAGAGTTGTAGTTTTTTCTTAATTTTGCAACTTGCTTTTCTTGAATCAAACAGATTTTAATAAAATAAAGAAAAATTATTATTATAACAATTATTTAAACAAATTATTGTTGTTATTTATTAACTTTTTCAAAAATGCTTATAAAGAGTTGTAGTTTTTTTTTAGTTTTGCGAATTGATTTTCTTTAACCAACCACATGTTAATAAATTAAATAAAATTATTATAAAAACAATTATTTAAACAAATTATTGTTGTTATTTTATAACTTTTTCATAAATGCTCATAAAGAGTTGTAGTTTTTTCTCAATTTTGCAAATTGATTTTATTAAACCAACCACATGTTAATAAAATTATTAAAATTATTATTCTCTCAAACATTTAAACAAATTATTGTTGTTATTTATTAACTTTTTTAAAAATGCATTAAAAGAGTTGTAATTTATTCTTAATTTCGCAAATTACTTTTCTTAAGACAACCACAATTTAAAAAAATTGATAAATTTTTAACGTAACAAATTTTTAAACAAACTGTTTAACTCTTTATTTAGCATTTATTAAACATTCTATAAATAACAACAATAATTTGTTAAATATTTGTTAGAATAATAATTTTAATAATTTTATTAACATGTGGTTGGTTAAAGAAAATCAATTTGCAAAACTAAAAAAAAACTACAACTCTTTATAAGCATTTTTGAAAAAGTTAATAAATAACAACAATAATTTGTTTAAATAATTGTTATAATAATAATTTTTTTTTATTTTATTAAAATCTGTTTGATTCAAGAAAAGCAAGTTGCAAAATTAAGAAAAAACTACAACTCTTTTTAAGCAATTCTAAAAAAGTTAACTAATAACAACAATAATTTGTTTAAACAATTGTTAGCGTCTTAATTTGATAATAAATATTTATGTAATATAAATATTTATAAATTTATATTTTTATTATGCGTCTAAAGTTAGAAAGTTTAAGAAAATTGCAAAAACGCTCGATTTATTTGTCACTTTGTAAGGAAATAACAACAATAAATTGTTTAAACAAATTATGTAACATGGTAAAACATAAAAAATAATATATATTTTGAGAATAACATCAATGAATGAAGAAAAAGCATTTAAAATAATAATTAATATTTTTTTTAATAAATTCCAGGTTTTTTTACGTTTATGGGGTTTGTTTACAGTCATATAAAAAATAGTTGAAATAATTTATTTAATAAATATAAGACAGATTTTTATTATTTGGACATTCATGAACAAAAATATCGTTTACAGAAAGAAAAATGTCAATTTTTCACGATTTTATGTCAAATTTACGAAAAAGTGCATTTTTCCTATGGGAATTCAATGGTAATTTTCAAGGGCTTTGCGGCACGGGTTAATATTAAAAAATAAAAAAATAAAAAAATACGTATCTCATATTTTTCGCCAAAGAACAAAATTGGGGGGTAAGGTTTATGAAAATTGGAAATTTTTTTTTTGGGCCACCCTAATATATATATGTATCAGTAAAAAATAAGCATCTGGCTACAATTTTATAATCCAAACAAAATAACAACTGAACTACAAATATATTTATACATGTATAAATAAGGGCCTTTAAACGTCAGAAATATCAGGACTTTTAAAATGTACACTAATTTTTGGAAAACTTCGTGAAATCATAGTATTTTTTTATTTATATTCTTAATTTTTTTTTCAAAACAAGTTTAGGAGAAGAAAAAATACATTTACACATCTGTTCGTGTGGGACTCGATCACGTCCTGTGACAGTACATCACTAAAACAACCTCTCCCATTCTTGCTTTGCTTATTCTTATCCGATTTTGCTCCATCCGTTCTTAGAGGTAGGCAGAAGCATGATTCATTTGCTGGAGACGTTATTCCTGTTTTTTTTTTGCACTGTTGTACTCATCCATAATTGGCGATGTTCTTAAGCGATTATTATTATAATTATTATTATGAGATAATATTATATGGGAAACTATAATACTCTGCTTTGAATTTTGTTAATATTTTTTTTAATTTTTGATATTTTGGAGTATTATACACAAATTTTGATCAACTTTACACGTATGTTTTAGGTCAAAATATATTAATGCCTCCCGTTGATAAAATGACTTTTTACACTGAGAAAATTAAATGACTAAACATGACCAATAATTAGTTTAAATTTAGAATAGCATCTGTAGACACAACTTTATGCCGAATCATTTAAATTAATGTTAAACTTACCAAGTACTCACTGAATATACCACACTAATTTATTTGGCTTTTGGAGATCAATTATTATTAAAAGTAAATGCTTTTATATTAAGGGGTTACTTCCCCCCCCCCTTCCCGGGTAAGGTATTAATTTTTTTATTTTTTTTTTTTATTTGAATGCATAATATCTTTAGAGTATTCTGTTAAAATTTAGACCGTTGGTCTAGGCTTCAAAATTCATGTTTTTTATTAAATAATCAGCTGTAATTAGTTTATTTTTAAACTTTAAATATTTTCCAATACACTACTTGAAACAGCGATTTCTGAGCCACAAGAAATGTCTGTTAAAAAATTTTTTAAATTGCGTTTTAATGTTTCAAATCAATGCCAAACTATAAGTACAATTTTTGTACATCTTGTCTTTAAATACGTTTTTCTCAAAAACACTTTTTAAAAGTCGGTGTTCACTGCCATTTAAAAACTACATTACTGATTTATTTCAAACTTAGTAAACACTTTCTACATATAAAATACCTCCCCTCAACGGTGAGTTTTAGAATTTTTTTTTTAAATTAAGGGGGTTTTCCACTTACAAAATGGCGGAATTTTTCGTGAAAAATAATTTTAAACAATTTTCACTTCAAATGACCACCAAAAATTTAAAAATGAAAAAAATTATAATCAGGAACCGTTGAGGGGATGATTTGATGATACTTTGAATAAATTTTAAAGGTTTTTGATTTAGATAATTTTTAGCTGAGATACAGTGAGCACCGCAAATCGTCCTTTTCCAAGGACGTTCTTGGAAAAGCTTTCTCAGCGGCTTGTTTGTCAATATTTTAACATAAGAAAATTACAGAATGTTCTTGAAAAGATACTTAATAACGTATAAAAGATTTGAATAAATTTGTTTTATCTATATTTCTAAAAAAAATTGTCAAAAAAGTGTATTTTTTAACGCTAAAACCCTTACCCCCCCCCCCCCCCCCCCCCCTTAACAGAAGAGGAGGGTTAGAAAATTCGGTTCAATTTGGTTGAAAACCAGCTAATGTGTAGAAATATAGATAATTATAAAGATGCAGATAAAAAAAACAGTTCCAAGGGATTTATAAATCACAATATATAACAATTCTCGTTGATGTTGCATTTTTGTGTCAATTGTGCAACTGTTGTATTGACCCAATAATTTATGGTAGTGGCTGTTTTATGGCATGACTGTCATAAAGCTGTTAACCCAACTAACACATTAGCTATTACTTTTGGAGCCTTCCTATTACTGATTTTATTCCACCTCTATACATGAATAGAACCCTGCTTGCATTTCAAGATAATGTTAAGGTTCTGGGATTAGTAGTACACACTGCAAAAACAGGTGTCTTTAATTGTTCAAAAATGTCTTAAAATAAGATATTTTTCGTGTCTTACAATTAGACACTAAAAGTATCTTAATTTAAGACATTTTTGGCCAATTTAAGACACCATGTTTTTGCAGTGCATACATATACACTCAATAAAAATCCGTTGCACCCGTTGACAAGAAAAATATAACTTTTTTTTTAGACACCAACTGGGAAAGATTAGTTAAAGTGAGAAGAATAATTATTTTGAGAAAAATCGTTAATTGTGACCGATAGAGGTTTGACTTTCGGTACTTAATAACTAACTCATGGATCACAGGCTTTGTAAATAAATTGTTAGGAGTCGAATATTGAAATTCAAAATAGAATATCTTCTAGAATTTTGAATAAAATGTTGAAAATAATTTTGAGGAAAAAGGATAAAGATCCGAAAACCGCCCACCTCCGATTATAATGAAACTTGCTATACTGACGTATTTTGATGCGCTGATTACGAATATGATAGTGAAAATTACCGCAAATTTGATGTTCATGGAAAAAATCATAAAAAAACTTAAAAATTTAATGTTTTTTGCATTTACCTCAATAAATAACCAATATCTAAACAAATTTTTTATACAAAAGTTGTAAGTGTTATGAAAATACACATTTTAAGTGAAATACATTTTTTACGTAGGAGTGATAGTTGTCGAGAAAAATGCAAAAAACTGTCAACCACCATAAACACAGTCTATATTATGTTATATACTTAAATTTATACGAAATACATAATACGTTATCTGTAACATAATTTACGTATTTTTGTGTAAACTTTGGAGTTGGTGTGTTGTTTCTGGGCCCTATCCCCCCGCGTCATGGACAAACTAGAGGAGGGTCGGGGTGCCACACTGAAAGTGGAATGTAGACAACGATAGGAAAACCTATAGTTCTGTTGGTTTTTATAGTATTTATCATAAAAATGATCAAGCTCACAATTTTTTTAAAGGTGATTTTCGTAATTAGTTCATGAAACTACGTAAATTACGTAATTTTACAATATTAAATAAGTGTTAATAACTGTACGTAATTACGTAATTGTACGTTATTACGTGATAGTGCGTAATAAATGTGATGTTACGTAATGTAATAACGTAATTACGACTGTTGGTAATATAATATTGACAGAATGTGGGTATTTGATCACATTTAAGGTGATTTATGTTTTTTGCAATTATTTCGTAAACTAATTGGTTTTAGTAAAAAATGCATTAAACATAAAATATGTATTTTTGTAAGACCTACAACTTTTGTAAAAAGAGATTCTAGATGTTTGTAATATTTAAAGAGATAAATGCAAAATACCTAAATTTTTATGATTCTTTATACTTATTTTTTACCAATAAATTCAAATTTGCGGATATTTTCACTATCATATTCGTAATCAGCGCATCAAAATACGTAAGTAAAATAAGATTCATTAGAATCGGAGGTGAGGGGCTTTCGGAACTACACCCTAAATTTGTTTAATGTTTTCAATTAAAAATTAATATCTCGAAAAGTCATCGATAGATTTTAATGGTTCTAGTGGCAATTTATTTGTCTTGAAATGGGTTAATGATAGAACGTTCAACTTCTTTCCGTCAGGATAAAAATCCTCCCGCGAGTACGTACATAAGTACTAACTCGCGTTATAAAATTAATATGAATTAAGATAAAAAGAAAGTTAATTACATGGTTAGAAAGGTAAAGAAATAAGCTTTTAGAGCATGCAAAGTTCAAATTTCTGAATTCAAAAGACGTGGGACTTGCAATGGAAGTCGATCAATTCCAAGTGAATTGATCATAAGAATTTCAGATCATTTCAGCAATTTTAATGAAATTTTCTGAATATGTTTTTTGTAGAGCTGTGCAAAATTATAAAATTCGATCCTCTCCATGAGAATTTACATGGGCTCGGTTCGGTTCGAATTTCGATCCCATGTAAAATTCGAGTTTCTGCACAGCTCTAGTTCTTTGTTATGTGTAGAATATAAAGCTCTAAAGCGTTTTTCAATATTTTAAAAATATTTTGAGTGGTCCTGAGATTAAAATTTTGGTCACTTTTTTAGAAACACACATAACTTTTTTTGTTATTGTCCAATTGGGATCAATTTTTTTAAATTACTCAGAATAAGATGTTATTCTAAAAAAAAAAAAAAATACTGCATTAAAAAAAAATCCAAATTTTTTTTTGCATTTAATTTTTGAAAAAAATTTACTTTGGATAAAAATTGTTCTTTTGTACACTGAGAGAAGTTTCGCTCGACATCTAAATTGTGTACTGTACAGATGTCGTACCTAACCTTACGCGCAGAGTCGGTTCTAATGTCATACAGTTTCTGCGCTTATGTTGGACGCATACTGTACTAAAAATGTTTGTACCACAGAAAGAGACAGAGTCTGACTTCGTTTGGCGCTGCTGTCGCTCAAGTTTAATTCGGGTGTGAACTAAAATAAGATACGGTATCTGTCCCGCATTTAGTACCGATACTGTGCCAAGCTTCTCTCAGTGTAGTTAAAGTTTATGATGTTAAGAATAACTTATATAAATTTTTTAAAATCTTGATTTTATAGTTTATAAATAAAGTACCTACCATAATCCGGAAATTTCTTTGTATGACTCACTTTTTTTTATAATTGTTGTTTCCCAATACATTTTCGGCTCAACATGGTTATTATAAAATAGAAAGTTATAACATACTTATCAATTAAAAAATAAAGATTCCTGTTGTTCAAAAATTGCATGAGATATACCTAAAAAAAACACGTTTTTTCGTTATTTTAATTAAAAATCTGTATTTCTTAGTTTTTCGTGTACCGTTTGTTATCTTACTAAAGAGTAGTGCACAGAATATTCAATGCAGACTAATTGCTTGATGATTAAAAAAAATAATGTTATAACTCTTATAACTAAAAAAGAAAAATTTTTATTTAAAAGTAAAATTTTTTCAAAATTGAATTAAAAAAATTGTTTTTCATGAATTTCTTTTCTTAAAAAATGTTATCTTATTCTGAATGATTTAAAAAAATTGATACCAATTGGACACTAACAAAAAAAGTTATGTATTTTAGAAAAAAAAATCACTAAAATTTTGATCCCAGGACAACTAAAAATATTTTCAAAATTTTGAAAAACGCTTCAGAGCTTTTTATACCACGTATATAGAAATACATTTTCAGGAAATTTTATTAAAATTGCTCAAATGATCTAACATTCTTATGATCGTTTCGCGTGGAATTGATCAATTACAAACCTGCCATTTTATTTCTCAACGGAATATTTTTCAGAAATGTTGGAACACCATTTGTTATTAAGTTTTTATAAATAAATAATTTTTCTTTATTAAATTGCAATATTTTTATCTGCAAAATATGTCACTTATGCTTCATACTTTGAGACAAATGAATTGCCATTTGAACTATTAAAATCGATCAATAATTTTTTGTGATTTAATTTTTTAATTTGAAACATTAAAAAATGTTAATAGTTAATAACATTAAAACAATTTTTTTTAAATCCTTTGGTATGCTAACTTTTTATATTAAACCCTATAATAAAAACTATATTACAACTTAAAAAACTAGGTGAGAATTATGTCCATTTCATGGACATTTCGCTTCCAAGTAAGCAAAATAATTTGCTTCCTCATAGAGGAAGCAAGAAATTAATAATATATAAGTTAATTGGGAATGTTGTTAAAAAAAATGTTTTAAAGCAAAAAAATGTAAAAATACGAATTATTTTACGAATTCTTAATCAAATATAAAAGTTATATAGGTCAATCGATTCGTTTTGAGATAAGGAATATGATGTTTGTATTCTTTAAGTTGTGTTTTTAGCATGAAAAAAATTTTTGTCAAAAAACGATTTTTTTCGATGAAAAAAGGTGCTCAAAAAAATTTGGTTGGGTATTTTCAAAAATTCCTGTGTCCAAATTTAGATATTCATGAGCTTAATAAATCATCCAAACTTTATTGAAATCCATTAAAGCGTTCTCGAGATATCTTGTACACAAGAAACGCTATACACACACACACACACATACACACACACCTGGACATTTGCTTAGGAATGAAAATTTACGCTTTTTAGATGAAAATAAGTCGATTTAGACTATTTTCGGAAAATCGAAAATCTTAACTATCACAAAGCTTCCTCCATGAGGAAGCAAAATATTGTGTTTTTGGTGGCTCTTTCCAGGAATTCCGAACCAGTATAATATAATTCTATGAAGTTTTACACAAATTGTCGTACTCACTTTACAAGTGTACATGTACATACTATACTACTGAAACAGGCACAGCATATTGTGAAAGCGGCTTAGAGAGAAAGACTAAGGGGTGACTTGTTTTCTCTTTCTGTTCACTGTAATGACTCGATCTGCGACTGCGAACATTCTTAGTAAGAGAATAAGAAAGAGAAAAATCATGCAGTGTATTTTAATGTCTTTCAGTGTATTCAAATACATATCCTGATATTTCTGACGCTAAAACCACCATGTACCGAGTAGCATTCAGTAGTTAAAATAATAATGCTTTTTATTATACATAGAGTTTTTAATGATTATACATATATATACATAATGCTCTTTATGTTTATAAATTATTGTCAGGAATATTATCTTAGATATTTAATACTTTCAATGCTTGTATAAACTTTGAGTTTTAACACATAATACAATCTTTTGTTTTTTTGAAAGATCCAGATGAGAAGAAGGCTATCGTTACTTTTACACATAATGTCCCATCTGGTATGTTAAATTTTATTATTATCTTTAATAATCCATTGAATTCAAATCACCCCAGATTTTACAGCCTCTGTGTGCAATGATCCATACCCACACCGAAAAGAGATTAGGAAATCTGTCAAACTTAATTTTTTTATAGAAGAAGTATTATAACCTCCGAATAACAGCAGCACCACTTTGGTGTCGCTCCTGTATTATTTTGGTACATACATTGTACCAAACTTGTCTCCCAGGACGAAGGACTGCTGACGTTCTAAAATTTGGTACGGCTCCCGTACCAAACTAAGACAGCTCTATTACCAAATTTTAATCATCTATCTATATCGGTCATTTCGAACGTACCATGTACTAAACTTTTTTCGGTGCACTAATTCGTCTTATTCCACACCAACCGAATTATCCGGAACAGCAATCGAATTATGTACCTCAGAGACAAGGCAGCTTAAGCCCGAGTGGATAAGAACCCTAAATTTTCGAGTTATAGTCATTACTCACTTACAAAATTGAAATTCAAAATTCCGGCTAGATTTTTGACCGGCTCTCTTCTACTCCTTCATCCTGCCCGGTTGCCCTTAATCATTTCAATGCCGTATTTTAACTTTATAAAAATTTAGTCTGGACCCAGCTGCTGCATTATAATGCAGTTTTTGACGTAAATCAGTAGTTCCGTTCGTCTTGGAATGTTACGTTTCTTCTTTTTTCTTAGTTTTAAGGACTACCTCCACAAAGTTTGCAGCTAGGCACCAATTTTCTTTGCAGATTTACACCTGATCTATCACATTTTTCGGCTTAACCTCCATATTGAAATTTATTTCCAAATTGACTCTGAGTTGGTCCCACCTGCAACGTTACATGGTGTAAAACATATCATCTTTCTCCTCCTAGCAGAAATCACAGTGAGCACTACTTTTCCTTTTAAATCTGTGAATTTACTCGTTGCACATGCCATGAGCCGTACACGCCCTGTGTACCAAAAATTTTGCCTGGGTAGCTACAGCGATACTTCTAGTTTACTACTTCTGGTGTCAGCCACTTTTATGATTATTTACACGGAGAAAATTTATATGTGAAATTATTCAGCAAAGTTCGCTGATTCGAGGACAGAACGACATTCATTTAATTATTCATGTAAAGTGATGTAAACGCAGAACGTTTTATGAAAAATTACTTCACTTTTTATTTTTATTTAATATTTTTTGTGCAACACCTGTAAGAAAAGTACCATTTGTCATGCCTGAAAAGTAAACGCAAAATAGGTTATGGCTGCACATAGCAACAATGTACACTTTACCGCACACTTTTCCGTCTGGTAGGTACCTGCGAAATTATTAAATAGTGCTTTACCTGAACAGGTGTTACACAAAATATTGTGTGGACCTCGAGAGAAAGATGATTTTCCGTCTTCGTGCAAATTGCTGCACTCGCTTCGCTGGGGCAGCAAATTTTGTACTCGTCGGAAAACACCTCCTTTCTGCTCTTGGTGCACAATATACTATTGCTGCCTTTTAACATAAAGTCAAATATTTTATGTATAAATACATAAAAATTAAAGATTACTAAATGTCCTTATGTCCTTGAACTGTCTGACTGTTTTGTAAAATTTCATATAAATATTTTCCCCGTGTAGCATACACGATTGAAATGGAAATTTCATTGCAGCACAAAGTCAACCACACATGTAAATTTAACATCAAAATAGTGTGACGTTTAACAATGATTCAGATGTAACCTTAAGAATTTTATTCACCAGAAAAATACATGCAGCAAACGTTGCAACTAGCTTATTTTCTCGTTTAACGTCAACACTAATCTTGAAACAAGTTTCCCAATATTGCTGCGATAATACCGCAGCATTAGAGCTTATTTGTCTTAAAAACATTAACAATATATCGCTGGTATGATTCAGTGCTGCATGGGCTAGAGAATAAATTTGTTTTTCGATACCGTTGCCAAAAAACATTATTGAAGCAATTTTCTATACTTGGTAATAAATAAGCCATTTTGTCGAGCCCAAACTATAATTAACCTTAAAAAATACCTTATATGAATATTGAATTCTTTTCTCATCTTTGACTAGTTATTTTAATCAATTGTATTGGTTTTGATGATGTTTCAGAAGAAGAAGAAGAATGCATAAAAGACATGAGAAAGTCGACGGGTATGATAAATATTTTTATTCTAATTTTACATTTTCTTAACAAATGCACAGAAAAGTAATTAATCAGTAGTGATTCAAAAAATTCACCTTACAAACCTGCAAAAAAGAACTTTTTTCCGTTGTTTGAGATCGACAAGTAATTTTCCGTAGTTATTGGTGCGCTGAATCCGAGTCTCGTAACGGAAACCTCCCATCACGTCAGGATTTTGAGAAAAGTAGGGGCAAAACTAAAAAAAATCACGTTTTTAGTACTTTTTGAAAATCTCTACTGGGTAAATCCAACGCGCTGGAGACATTTCATAGGGGTTAAATTAAAGTTTGAAACCTGTTTTTTACGAAAATTAATCGATATCGGTAACAACAACTAAATTAACTCTCTAACATGATTTTTTGGACAGTTGTGAAGCATAAAAATTGCCTTACACTGACCGTTAGGGTGACCCAAATAACTTTTTTCGTGGAAAAGGGCATGCCCGACGCTCGAACCGGTCGCCTTGATATCAGTCATGGTCGTAAAAAAAAAACAAAAATAAAAGTTGGAATTTTTATTTTTTAAACACACTACCATATAGAGCATCAAAATGCGCAACTTTCTTCTCTTTCAAAATTTTTTCTAGAATTATTATTTACAGTAATAATGGACAAAAACTGAAAAATTTTGGTTCTTCAATTTCAATATTAATTTTAAACATAAATCGTCTTATATTGAACAAATCTTTATGAAATTACTTGAAACTTAAAACACTTACGCATTTGAGTTTAGAGAAGACGATAAAATGATGAAAACGTTAAAAAAATTTATTATTTAATCATTTTTTAATAAAATTAGAGATCTGTCAGTAAACATTTCTCTGAAAAGTAGTGAGAGAGGAAATTTTTTTTGGCTGCAGTTAGAAACAACTTGTAGTGGGAGAGTTGTTTATTAATATCCAAAGAAGTTTTCTGTAAATTTTCAAATCAATTCATTGAAAAAAAATTGTCTGTCCTTGTCTCTCTTACAATTCTGCGTTTATACGTTTCCCGTATATACGCATAACCGCAGAGTCAGCTTCCATGTAGAAAGGGTGTCAATGCGCGACGCCGCCAGCAACAAATTTCGCGAACGCTAAATCAAACTGGCACATGAATAGTAGGATGTCCCAAAAAATAAAAATATTTTTTTTTCTTTGGTCTCACCCCGACAAAACCTTTCATTTTACGTCAAAATAAGTGTACTGTATATAAAAAGAATTATTTTTAATTTCGACCCGTAGTCCAGGGCCTCTAAATAATCAAAACATTAAAAATTTGTTTTCATGTTTAAACCAAATGTAAGTAAGAATTACTTTTAAAATTATGTAAATTAGTATAAAATAATATAAATTAACTGCTAAAACACATAACTTGCCTTTTTTTAAAGTATCAACTATATTGATAAATTATTGTTTAAAAAATATGTGATGACTTTTTAAACAAAACTTTATTAAATAACAGTTGATACTTAATGAAAATGAAATTTAATTTGGTTCAGCTGTTAATTTATAGTATTTTATCCTAATTTTTATCATTTTTAAGTCTTTGGCACTTACATTTTGTTTACATCTGAGAAAAATGAATTTTAAACGTTTTAATGATACAGAGGCCCTGGACCAAGGGTCAAAATTAAAATTAATTTTTTTTACATACAGTACACTTATTTTGACGTAAAATGAAAGGTTTTGTGGGGGTGAGACCAAAGAAAAAAAAATATTTTTATTTTTTGGGACACCCTAATGAATAGTATCATTTGATGAATAAATAGATTTTTTCATTAAATTAATTTGTTTAAACAATAGTCGTATTGTTAAAAACATTCATAAAGAATATTAATTAAAGAGTTATTACTACTTGCGATAAATAATAATAACCATTCCGGTCGATAAAACTGTCAAAAATAGATCTTACATGCGGTTAAAGTGCTGTATGTGCACAAATTTTTTAAAAAAGGGATACATTTTAGGTAGTTTTGTAACAAGTTAGCGTTGTCAAAATTAAAATATATATAGGTTAAATTACTCGTCAAAGAGTCAGTTTTAAGATCGAGAAGTTTAATGATAACTTTTTTTAAAATCTTGGAAACAATTTTGATGTTTCGAAAATTGAAATTTTTACCCAAAATTTTTTTTTTTTTATCCAATAATACGTATTTACTTTTTTCACATTGGAACAAATTGCTGAAGTGTCATGCCCTTTTCCATGAAAAAAAAATTTTACAATGCAGTTTTGGGCCACCCTACTGTCTCTACTATCTGCACCCTATTATCTACTGTTAAAATACAACTATTTTAAAAAATGATTGATACCTATACTTGTAATCAGCGCACCTAAGAACTCCCGAGTAACAAGTCTCAAGCGAATCCAATAATTTTTTAAAATAATTATATTCACGGAAAGTGACATTTTTTATGCTTGACGCAGGTGTCAAAAAAATTATGTTTAACAGATAAATCTTAAAAAAAATTTAAAACCTCTTAGTAAAGTACAGGATTCAAGCTTTAATTCAACCTCTATAATAAGTCTTTACACGGTCTTATGGTTATTTTTAAGTCGCTTTCTCAATGGTTTAAAATTCAGACACCCTAAAATGTCTTAAAAGTGAGGACAAAATAAAACACTTGTTTTTAGAGTGCACTTTTCTCAAAATTCTGACATGATGGGAGGTTTTTGTTGCCAGATTTGGATTCAGCGCACCAAAAAGTATACACTGAAAAAAATACTGTGATGAGATTAGACATTTGAGTATGGTTGACAGGTTATGTAGAAGTTTGACAACTATACGTTCGAATTTCCCATAATGCATCGGTGCGCCACTGTCCATTTTACCTAACCTTACAATATGACTCGCGGTTTCACACACCCGTATGGCTAAAACACCAATACGTATGGCAGTTCCCAAAACAGCAATAAAATATTGTCAATCTGCCCATAATTATCGCAGTTCCACGGAAATATTTTTTTCAGTGTAGGAAATGACTTTTAGATCTCAAACAACGAAAAGAGTATTTTTTTGCAGGCTTGTGATTATTAGTATATATTTTGTATAAGGACGCAAAATATGCCTTTTTCGATAAGACAAGTTTTGTGTCACGAATAACAAGGTCAATGAGTGGCGAAACTCGAAGACGAGGGCCAAAAGCCAAAGCCGAATATCGCAAAATTTGGTGAGGGGCTTGCCTCCATAATGCGCACATAATCTTGAACGGTCAAGAATAATTCTTATAATAAACGACATTTAAAAATTGACAGAAAGATTGAAATTAACTGAATATAAAAATTTAAAGAATAAATAATAATGAAAGAACATTTTATATTACACTTTCTAAACTCTCAACAGTTAAAAGTGAGTGAGTGCGCATCCACTGGACCACTTTTAAGAACACTTAAAAGTAGTCGTTTAAATAAATAATAATCACTATAAGAAACATTTTTCATGATTGAGTTACGTAAAGCATTTACTTAACTAATATAACTTGAATATTAAATTCACATTTGCTTATTGTTATTTTGAAAGACTGATTAAACTTGATTACACCCAGAATCATTTATCATTTACGAAGGTTCGAAGAGTGAGTCAAGATGGCGTGTGGTTTACAGGAGTGCTAAAAAAACTTGACTTGCTCCTTAAACCATAGTATCGGAAAAATCAGGCGAACACAAGTCTATTTTGTTATATCTACAAAAAAATTGTTTGTTGTTAACAAAAAATTTTGTTACGTTATTTTTTAAATTGTGTCGAGTTCTGAAGAAAGGGACCAGCAACTGCATAACCCGGCGAACAGTAATTTTACGGGAAGAGAAAAGTGAAAGATTAAAAATCGAGCGTACGTGTCAGTCGCTGCATCCAAACTTCTGATTCCATTTATTTGTACACTTATTCAAATAAGTGGACGTCTTTTGACTTTGGCTAATTGAAATTTTACTTACTTAGATTCAGCTAAACATATCGTAATACAAAAATCGATTTTCTGGGTTCCTTTTGCTTCAGATCACGGCACAAATTACGTTCTCATCTCATTCTAGTGAAGTTAGATGCATATAATTTTTCCAAAATCCATTTACCATATTTTTTCCAAGTAGAAAAATTGAGCCAGTATCATTTTGACACATGACTTAATTCAAAGATTGTTATATTGTACAAAATAACATTTAGCAGTTGTACAAAATAACATTTTCATTCTGTACAATATAACAATCTTTAAATTAAGTCATGTGTCAAAATGATACTGGCTCGAAAAATTACACAGCCCCACAAAAAAATAATTTTTTTGTCAAAGACACTACACTTGTGATTCCTACGTATTTTTCTTCGCTGAATATGAATTTGAAGTCAGAATTGTTAGATTGGTTCTACTTTTTGAATTAACTTCAAAAAACATTTAAAACACAAATCAAAAGAAAAAAAAATTTTTTTTGTCCAGGACACTACGCTAGTGTATTTCTACGTATTTCTCTTTACTGAATCCGAATCCAAAGTCAGAATAATCAGATTGTCTAAACTATGTGAGATAATCTCAAAAAACTGCTCAAAAACCCCAAAAAATGAAAAAAATTCTTTTTTTGTCCGGGACAATATGTTAGTGTATTCCTACTTGTTTTTCTCTCCCAAATCCGAATTCAAAGTTAGAATTGCCAGATTGGTTCAACTTTTTAAGATAATATAAAAAAATGATCAAAAACACGAAAAAATCGCTTCTTTGAGATTATCTAAAAAAATTTAGCTAATCTGATCATTTAGACTTTGGATTCGGATTCAGCAGAAAAAAATATGTAGAAATACACTAGTGTAGTGTCCCGAGCAGCAACATTTTTTTTATTTTGTGGGCTGTGTTATTATTGTGCAATCTGTTTGTGACCGACGTCTTGTTGGTCAGTTTATAGTAATTTATAGTAGTCAGTTTATAGTTTATAGTCGAATAGTAATTCGACACTATAAATTACACTATATTTATCCTAATTCTGTTAATGCAAATTCTATTAAAATCTAATTCTCTTTTAACACACGCACCGAAAGAACAATACTTTTTACCTGTTTGGAGGTCCGAAAGTATAAGTCTTTCCCGACGACGGGGAAAGAAAGTTACTTTCAGTCCCGAATTTACTATTACATGGGGCCATAGGCAAAAGCTGGTGAGGCCAATGCAAGGAATTATTTTTCAGATATTATACAAATTATATAGAAGTAAATAAAAATAATTTTTTCAGTAAAAAATATTTAAAAATTTTTTGAGACAGTATCATTTTGACACATGACTTAATTTAAGATTGTTATATTGTACAGAATGAGAATGTTATTTTGTACAAATGCTAAATGTTATTTTGTGCTATTTTGAAAAATGAATTTGTATTTTGTACAAGTATTTAAAAACTGGATTTAATTGTGATCCCAAAGGTTTTTAGCTTCTTTAAAAAATTGTACAAAATAACAAATTCATTTTTCAAAATTGTACAAAATAAAATTTAGCAGTTGTACAAAATAACATTTCCATTCTGTACAATATAACAATTTTAAATTAAGTCATGTGTCAAAATGATACTGGCTCAATTTTTTAAATGCCTGAAAAAGCTAAAAATGTTTCTAAAAATATTTTAAATAATTGAGGCCTTTAGGTTGTTACTTAGTTTGCTTCAATTTCAATGCGGTTCTAGTTTTATTGTTTTTCTATTTCGATATTTTAACGACTCATTTTATTACACCTTTCAAATAATCACGTATTCGTTTTCACATCAACTACATTAGGATAAATAAAAATTTGACTTTATACTAATTATAGTGAATGGGTTTTCAGTAAATCAAAAATTATATTTTAAAATAGTCTTTTAAAATAATTCTAGGCATTGTAATGCATCTAAAACAGCTAACACATTCTGACAAAAACTTAATCGTTTAAAAATCTGCAGACAATCATTTGAGTAAAGTTTTCAGCAACAAGATTTTCTTGTAAATCACTAAATAAGTCATTCTTCATTAATAATAATGTAGTATCTTTAATTTCTCGTGTGATGCAGTTGAAATTCAGTACAAACACTCTGGTACAAAAGATAATTGGACTAAAGGTAAGATAAAGTTTTTTATCATGTATTTTCATTCAGGAATTTCAGTAAAATAGTGCTTGAACATTATTAAAGAAAATGACCTTTTCTTCCCATATATTCTTTGATTCACTTAATCACATGCAAGGAAGATAATAAAAATAGTAAATATAATATTTTGCTATTTAAAACAAAATTATACTATATAGTTTAGAACTTATATATTTATACATGTGATACCACTACTTATAAGCAGCTCGTATATTATTACGTAAATGTCACAGAAATATTACAATTAATATTGTTATTGAGGACATGACAATAAAATGTCCTCCTCAAGGTAATATTACAGTGAATTGTGGTAATATTACAATTTAATATAATGTTACCAAATTTTTAGGCTTTTGAGTTTTTAACCTTTCTGAGTGAATCGAATGCCTAAGAAGGTGAACGCCTTAAAGCTCTTGGTTATCCAGCTCTTGGAAACTTGGAATAGACTTCAGAAAGTCCTTTATATCCTACAAAAGAGATTTTAAGGTAATACACCGAAAAAAAAAATCCTTTTTTGAGAGTATTTCTTCTACAATATGGTATCAAAATTCAATCCTCTCAAATTAAAAGTAATTAAATTTGTTTTAAGAGGGATATACTTAATTTGAAAGCAAAAAGTCTTCATTTAAGAGGAATGTTCTTTGTTTAAGAGGAATATTTTTCATTTGAAAGGAATACTCTTATTTGAAGAAAAACCTCTTAAAAATGGTATCTGAAAATAAAAGTACCCTCTCAAATGAAGAATATTACTCTCAAATGAAAAATATTCCTCCTAAATGAAGAAGACTTCCTCCGGAATTAAGTAAATTTCTCTTATAAGCAGTAGAATTCGTCTCATTTTAAGATTACAGAATTTTGATACCATATTGTAGAGGAATTCCGCTCAAAATAAGAATATATTTTTTTCGGTATGGACAAAAATTTGTTTATTTTATACCAAATATGATTTTTTTACTCCTCATAGGGTCGAAAGAAAAGCCTAAAATTTCTAGGCCAAAAAAAATTTTTTTCTTAATGTTATTAACAATTTAATTTTTTAGTAGTCTTATATAAAAAAATTTTTTCTCGAGATCTAGTTGACCGATTTGAAAATAAAAGAATGGGTTTACTTCGTCATAAAATGCACTTTTTTAAAATAATTTTTATTTTTTAAAAATTTTATTTTTAATAGTTTTTTGTATTATTTATTTATAAAATGTTAATAACAAATGGTGTTCTTCGCATGTTCTAGAGAAAAAGGAATAATTGTTTTTTATTAGTCTCACATCCCTACGTATAAAACCGTTGAGAAAAAAATGAGCTTCAATTACGAAAAAAGATATTAAATAATAACTATAACAAAATGATTCCCGACTTTATACTCCAGTAGCGAAAGCGTGGTTCAATTGTTTCTGTGAGCACTCGAGCTACGATACAGGTTATGTAATATCTTAAGATATTTTGTTGAATGCGAAATATAACTGAAATAATGAGTCATTATTAATGTAAACAAAATCAATTATTACTAAATAATTGAAAGATTTACTGTTTTCCTATTTCTTGAGACTATTACAACTTGTATAAATATGTAACGTAGCTCGAGTGCTCGCAGAAACAATCGAGCAACGCTTTCTCGACTGGAGTATAAAGTAGGGTATAATTTTGTCACAGTTATTAATTAGTATCTTTTTTGGTGATTGAGGCTCATTTTTTTTTCTCAACGGTTTTATACTTAGGGATGTGTGAGTAATAAAATTCTATTTTTCTTTTTTCTCTAGGACATGAAGAACACCATTTGTTATTAATATTCTATAAATAAATAATTTAAAAAACTATTAAAAATAAAATTTTTAAAAAACAACTATTATTTTTAAATAGTGCATTTTATGCCGAAGGAAACCCATTTTTGTATTTTCAAATCGGTCAACTAGATCTCGAGAAAAAAATGTTTTTATATAAGACTACTAAAAAATTAAATTGTTAATAACATTTAGAAAAAAAATTTTTTTGGCCTACAAATTTGAGGCCTTTTTTCGACCCTATGAGGAGTAAAAAAAATTATATTTGGTATAAAATAAAATTTTTTTTCTGTTTAGGTGATCCGTTTGAGAAATTCTGACCCTATTGTTAGATAAGTTCAAAATGCGACAGCCCAAAATTTTTTTGAATATTATATTTAATTGTAATATTACTACAATGTCACCGTAATATTACCTTGAGGCGGACATTTTAATGTAATGTTAATTTACTTAATAATTTCGTGCATTGAGAGAAATGGATGGTAAAACTGTGATGGTAAAAATATTGATGTTACCCAAGTGCGAAAAATAACATGGCCCAGTATTGGCCCAGTACTGGCAAAATAGTTGCCGAAGTTCGTCCACCTGTACTGGCGCAGTACCGTTTTGTTAACCACGGGCTTCACTCGGCAGCTTAAATTTTGCCAAGACTTGGCAGCCAATATTGGCCCTGACTTGGCCCAAACTTGTCTTTCAAGTGTAAAATTACTGTTTAGTTCGAATATTCAGACCTAATTAAAAAGTTTCTTAAAAACAAAAAAAAAAAATCTAACTGCGAACACAATTATTGTAGGTATTAAATTATTTTTAAATTTCTTTATATGTTTTTATTAGTAGAATACAACTTTGTTTTTCAGTTTTATTTTTACATTTTTTATTGGTTAATTCGATTATTTCTAACATTTTAATTTTTTTTTATACACAGACTTAATTATATTCGCATAACATTTGTAAGACCTAAACAATTATAACTACCTAAAGAATTAAAAATCGCACGCACGTAGGGATCGAACTCGGAACGCTTGGGGTATAAGTCGAACGCTCTAATACCGCGTACGCGCTGGACTTGGTATGGAAGTTGCAAACTCTAGTACATGAATATCAGTCCTTTCAGGGACGAACCAACTATTTTATTTTAAAAGTATCTTTTGAACCATTTTAAAATTGATGTAATAAAAGTAATAAAGAACCTTCTTACATATTAATTATAAAAATTAAATATTAAAAAAAAATATATAAAAACTATTTAGCCACAAATCTAAACTTTTAAACATCAATATATCTACAAATGAAATAGAAATTTGTAATATTAATGATATTGTTAAGAATTTACTTTCAAATTCTCTAATTTTTGTATTATTAAAATAATATGTTAAATTTTGATGATAAGAAATCAAATGAAAAATAAAATGAGAATAGCTAAAAATTGGAGAAAAGAATTGAAGAAAGCTAAAAATAATTAAAATTTATAATAATGAATAAAATTTTTTGTAAATTATAAAAACAAATGAAAATAATTAAAAATTGAAGAGAATAATCGAACTTTTAGAAAATTATTTAATAATTTTAGAAAATGAGAATAATAATTAATTATCGAGGAAAATAATTGAAAAAAAGTAAGATTAATTTTTAAAATTAATGAAAATAATTGAAATGTGATAAAAACAATGATAAATTAAAAAAATGAAATTTAAAATAAATCATTAAAAAGTTACAGAATTTATTTTAAGCCACATAAATAATAATAATTCAAATTTGAGGAAAATACTTGAAAATCTGAGAAATTAATCGATAAAAAGAGAATAATTAAAAATTAAAGAAAATAATTGAAGATAAAAGCTAAAAATTATTGAAATTTATGATAATTAATAAAAGGTTTTGGAAAGTATAAAAACAAATGAAAGTAATTAAAAATTGAAGGAAATAATTGAAAAATTATAAAAGTTAAAAAGTTTTATTGAAAAGGTTTTTGAAAAATTTCCATTGAAAAATGAAAAAATAATATAATTATAATGAAAATAATTAAAATTTAAAAAAAAAGAATTAAAATATGAGGAAAAGAATTAGAGTTTCAGATAATTAATTGAAATTTTTTAAAAACTATACCACTATAATGAGAATAATTAGAAATTGAAGAAAGTAATGGAAAAATTAAAAAATTTATTTGAAGCAAACGAAAATAATTGAAAAATCGTTTAAAACATGAAAATTCGATGACAATAATTAAAATTTGAGATAATAACTGAAAATTTAGAAAATTAAATGAAAACTAATAAGAAATGTTAAAAGATGGAGAAAATAATTGCAAAATAGTAAAAGGAGATTAAAATTTAACAAAATCATTGGAAATTGAGATATATATTGAAAGTTCAGAAAATTAATTCAGAAATTATGAAAATGATTAAAAATTGAAAATAATAATTGCAAAAGGACAAAAATAATGGTAAACTAAAAGAATTTATTTATATTTGCGAATAATAAAATACAATATAGGAATGAATAATTTGATTAATTTAATGTCAAGGTAAAAATAATTAAAACTGAAGAAGTGATTGAAAAAAATATACAAAATAAATGAAATTTAAAGAAGAAAAATTTAAAATTTAGGAAAACAATTTAAAACTAATTAAAAATTGCAGAAAGTAATTGAAAAAAGATAAAAATAGTACAAAATTGTTGTTTAAGTAATCGAAATCATAATAGAAAAGAATTATTAAAAATTAAAGAAATTTTTAAATCACTTCAAATTTAATATATTTGAAACATGGATTAATTAAACTTTTAATCAATGCAAGTTCATATTAACTGAAATATGAAGAAAATAAAATTGATATAAATTTAAAATTTGTAAACATTTTAAAAAGGTGAAATATGATCTAAAATTTTAAAAGATAAAGCATCTATTGAAATTGGCTATAATATTTTAGTCAACAAGAAATTGTTGAAATTTTGTTCGCCTGTGTATTATTTATTATTATTATTATTATTATTAAATCATATTATGATTCAAAAAAAGTTAGCAGTTTTACAACTCCGACGAAATAAAATTTTTCATTTAGTATAATAAGATGAAAATATTTTGAAAGAAATGCGAATTTTAGATAAAATTACGTGATTAGTTCACATAATTAATATCATTGAAGATAATCTGAAATATTATTACTTATAGTATATAGTAGGGTAGAGTGGGGCAAACCCGCTAGGTTTATATTTATTAATGCACAAAATTTTAACTATACGTTCAATTGGAGTAATTCTTGTTTGTTACACTGCTGAAACTAACCAATAACAGATTTTAATAGTCGTTGTTACATTTATCATAATCACAATTACATTATTTGTTGTTTTTTAAAAAGATTCAAACTAGCGGCTTTGCCCCAACTGTTGGGGCAAAGACGTTTTTGCTAATTTTATTATTCCAAATATAATAAATGGTCTAAAATATATACTAAATAACATTTATTGGTGCAATAATTATAAAACATAAACTTTTTACAGATTTTTAAAGAGATTTAATCCGTTTTATTGAAAATAATGACGACTTGTATTTTTAACCTCATATTTTCAATTTAATTGTTTTTTATTTTGTTTCAAAATCTACTTTATCAACTCTACAAAAATAGAGTGTTATTTAAATAACCGCGCGAAAATATGATTAAATAATAATGCTTATTTAATATTCCAAAGGCATAAATTTTTTTCAAATTAGTAGTAAATGCTAATAAACAATTTAAAAATTAAATAATAATAATAATAATAACAATAAATTTGATAGAGAAAAATACTTATTTATTTTGAGGAAAAAATGCAGGTTGACAGTTGATTAACATGAAGTTTCCATCATTTAAAATAACATGATAATGCAGTTTTTAATATTCAATTGTTTTTTATGAAATATTTTCCAAGCGTCTTTGCCCCAAACGACAAACCTTTTTTTAATTTAAAATTTTATACTAGCAAAATGAAACGCGCGCCAGCGCGCGATTAGTTTTTCATACCTTTTAGAAATTATAAAATACAATAAAAAATATAACAAATCGGTAAATAATATTTATCTAATATGAAGAAATAAATATTTTAAATATAATATTTAAAAATCAATTATTATAAATAAAATAAATGGGCCATTCTATTTCAAACCGTTCCATCTTTAAAAGACGATCGCAAAAAGGGATGTTTTAAACAAAATTAATTTGATGAAAATTAAATTATTTATAATATGTTATACACTATTTTAAAAGAGAATTTAATGCTCTTTCAATTGGTCTTTATATTTTTGAATTTTTTTTTTTAATTTAATAGAGAAATTCGTATTTAAAATCTAAAACTCTTAATATCTCAAAACGCCCCTCCTCAGAACGGTTTGAAATAGAATAGCCCAAATATTTATTTAGGACAAAATTTATAATATTTTAGAATTTAAAAAAATTGCAAAAAATAATTAAAATTAAACAAAATAATTGCAAATTTTGCAAATTAATTGAAAAAAAAAATGAAAACAATTAAAAATTGGGGAAAGTAATTTAAACAATCATAAAAATGTTTTAAACATAAAGAAAATAATTTAAATTTGAGAAAAATACTTGAGAATCTTAAAAGGAAATGGGGATCCTGATATGTAAATCTCAGCCCAGAGGGCAGGTCAATAGCTGGTTTCTTTTGGCGCATTAAATTTAAATAAAAAATTTTATACTTTTGATTTTATAAAGAATAATGGTGTTTTTGTGTGTCTAATGATGAAATTAATTAAGTTTAAGTTAACTAATATAATCGCAAATCATACACCACAACTTCGAAATCTTTTCTTAAAATTATTAAAATTCTTCTCAACATAACCTAAAAATGTCAGGATTGACAAACGTATAATTACACTTGCAAAGATTAATTATTTTGAAAATTGTATAAGATTTCATCATTTGTTATGTATTAATATAATTATTTTACTTTATATTTTTCTTGATTTCACATTATTGCAATAAATTCTTTTTAAATTTTGCGCTTTAAATATCTTGCGAAGATGCGGACCTTGCGGACGAGTTTGGCTGTCAGGATCCCCATTGGAACAAAATTAAATAATGAAAAATTAGAGAAAATAATTCAAAATTGAAAAAACGTGGTTAAAAATTGAGATAAATAAATTAAAACTAAAAGAAATAATTAAAATTTAGGAAAATAATTAAACAAATTACATAAAATATTTTAAATAAAGGAAAGTTAAGCAAAATTTGAGAAAAAATACTTAAAACTTTCAGAAGTTCATTGAAATAAAAGAAAATAATTAAAAATTAGAGAAAATAAATGAAAAAAGATAAACATAATTTAAAATTAAACAGAACAAATTTCAATTAAAGAGAAATAAGTAAAAACTTTTTGGCAATTATGAAAAAGAACGAGAAAAAGAACGAAAGTAATTGAAAATTGAAGAAAATAATAAAAATAATGAAATAATTGAAAAGTCAGATAAATAGTTAAAAATATTTTTAATTATGAAACAAATGTAAAGAATTGAAATTTGAAGGAAATAAATTTTGGAAAATAATTGAAAAATGTTTTTAAATTTTATAACTTGTCGAAAATAAATAAAATATGATTCATATTAATTATTTAAATAAATAAAAAAAAATAATTGAAATTTGAAAAAAAATACATGAAGATCTTAGAATTCAATGAAAAAAAAAAAAGAAAATAACTAAAAATTGGAGAAAAAGAATTGAAGAACTAAGCTAAAAGTAATTGGAGTTTACGATAATTAATAAAATTTTTTGTAAATTATAAAAACAAAGAATAATAATTAAAAATTAAAGAAAACAATTAAAATTTTAGAAAAATTCTTAACAATCTTAGAAAATAATTTTAGAAAATGAGAATAACTAAAAATTGGAAAAAAGACTGGAAGAATGCTAAAAATAATTGAAATTTACGATAATTAATAAATTTTGTTAGAAATTATGAAAAGAAAGAAAAATAATTAAAAATTAAAGAACACAATTAAAATTTTAGAAAAATTCTTAAAAATCTTAGAAAATAATTTTAGAAAATGAGAATAACTAAAAATTGGAAAAAGACTGGAAGAATGCTAAAAATAATTGAAATTTACGATAATTAATAAATTTTTTTAGAAATTATGAAAACAAAGAAAAATAATTAAAAATTGAAGAAAATAATAGAAATTTGAGAAAAATACTTAAAAAATTTTAGAAATTTATTTTATAAAATGAGGAAAACTAAAAATTGGAGAAAAGTCTGGAAGAAAGCTAAAAATAATTTAAATTTATAATAATTAATAAAAAAAATTTGAAATTCTGATAACAAATGAAAATAATTACAAATTAAAGAAAATGTTTGAATTTTTAGAAAAATACTTAAAAATCTTAGAAAATGAGTATAATAATTAAAAATCGAAAAAAATAATTGAAAAATGATAAAATTAATTAAAAATTGACAAAAATAATTGAAATATGCTGACAATAATTTAAGATTGAGAAAGAAAATTGAATTATGATGAAAATAATTTAATTAATATAAAAACTTGAAAAAATTTAATAATATTTGAGAGAAATAACTGAAAAATAGAATATATGTTTAAAAAAAATAATAATTTCAAAATTACTTAAAAATTTTTAATTAAAGAGAATAATTAAAAAATCGCAGAAATAATCGAAAATTGATGAAAATAGTTGCAATATCGGATAAATAATTGAAAATATTAAAAGTAATGCCAAAATAATGAATATAATTATAAAGTGATGAAAATCAAGAAAAATTGCAGAATTTATTTTTAAGCAAAAGACAATAATTAAAAAATTGTTATATATAATGGAAAATTGATGACAATAATCTAAATTTGAGATAATAACTGAAAATTTAGGAAATTAATTGCATGTGTTTATGTATATTTTAAACTTCTTCAAAAACCATAATAAATTTTTAAAGCATTTTTCGAAACTGTTTTTTTACACAAATGACAATTAAAAACCAGTAAAACACGACACTAACGAAAAAGGTTACCTTATTCTTTCAATTCAAATTTCAAAATATTTCCTGATAAAGAGAGTCAAAATCAATAAAATAACAGGGAGTAAGACTAACTTCACTTCAGTTTTTAAAACATGGACAGAAAAAGATGAATAAATATTAATACTTACTAACTTCACTTCAGACTTTAAAACGTGGACAATTCCCCGAACTTGCGTTTGTCCGAGCTATTAGGTTTTCTAAAGGAGTCTTTTGATTGGCTGGTAATGTTACCGGGAAATTTACCATCCAATCATAAGACTCCTTTAGAAAACATACTTTCCGATGGTCGGACAAATGCAAATTCGGGGACACGAGTAGTCGGTGACTTAAGGAGTTTGACAAATGCAAGTTCGGTGATTTAAAAGTTCGGAAAAATGCAAGTTCGGTAATTTAAAAGTTCGGCCAAATGCAAATTCGGAGACTTAAGAGTTCGGCCAAACGTGAGTTCGGTGATTTCAAAATTCGGACAATTACAAATTCGGTGATTTCAAAATTCGGACAATTACAAATTCGGAGATTTCCAAATTCGGGCGAATGTAAGTTCGGTGATTTTAAAGTTTGGACAAATGCAAATTCAGGGATTTAGAAGTTCTGACAGTTGCAAATTTGGAGAGTTGAATATTCTGCTAAATGCGAGTTCGGTGATTTCAAAGTTCGGAAAAATGCAAATTTGGCGATTTCAAAGTTCGGACAAATGCAAATTCTGGTAATTGAATATTTTGACAAATGCAAGTTCGGTGATTTCAAACTTCTGGCAAATGCAAGTTCGAGTTCGAGGAGTTAAAAATGTTAACAAATGCAATTTCGTCGATTTAAATGTTTTGGCAAATGTCAGTTTGAAGATTTGGATGTTATGACAAATACAAATTCGGGAAGTTAATAGCTCGGACAAACCCAAGTTCGGGGAATTGCAAATTCTGACAAATGCAAGTTTGTAGAATTACAAATTCGGACAATTAAATTTCGGCCAATTACAAATTCGGTCAATTGGGTTTTGGTGGAAATGTTCGCGATCCATTAAATGTAATATTATTGTGATATTCAAGTAATTATACATTTGTCTAATGTATTTTAGCCAACTCAACTCGAAAACATCAAAAACTGTATTCATTATAATATATTTATCATATATGATTTAAAAAATTTTATGTTTATTTTTTTTGAAAGTCAGACTATTTATTGAAAAAAGAATTTACTCAGTTAAGTACAACACGGAAAGAAAGGTTGGCATGTGCTTGATGCTTCAAAGATTTAATTTTTTGTTCTATGTACATAATTTTTTAGAACTAACGGTTACAAACAATTACAGAAGTAAATTCTGCACACTGAAAAAATTAATACAATGGATTTTGATCTATATGATCAATAATTAAGTTATTATTATTATTATTATTATTATTATTTTAACATTCAGGCCTGGATTGGCCATTCGGGATACTGGGAAAAATCCCGGTGGGCCGGTATTTTTGTAGGTCTAATTATTAATTTAATTTTCAATTACTCTTTTATATTTTCAATTAATTTTTCCACATTAAATTATTTTCGGCTTCTTTTAATTTTCTTTTAAATCACAGAAATTGTAGAATTTCAATTAAATTGTTCAATTCTACAACTAGGGTAAATGCGGGGGTAGTCGGACACTTAAGGATTCGATCTTAAATAATGATATTTTTCTTAAAATTAAAAAGTATTTTAACATATTGCTTTGTATGAACCGTTAAATGAGTCATCCATGATTAATTTTCATATAAATTTGCTACAAACATGTCAATATTTAATAAAATATAGCTATTTTAATAAAAAATCAGAATATCAGCAGTAGTCGGACACTTGCTTGTAAAGTCGGACACAACTGTATCAGTAGTCGGACATTTTTCTTTTTTAAAATAATAAAATATTTCTTGGTTTTATATTATAAAATCTATCAAATTCAGTTACAGAAATAATCCTCAGGCAGCACGATTTAAATTTGTAAACCCATGTGGTGAATCTTAAATAAAAAAAGAAAGTTTTTTAGTTTTAAAATTTTATACCTCACTATGGCATTTTGAAGACAATCTGTCAAGTTCTGTTGTGATCCTTCAGTGAAAAGGAGGAATTCGTATAAAATCAAATTTTAGGTTATTTTTCTTTTGATGCAGAAAATGTTAGAAAGTTAACAAATTTATAGGTTATAAGTAGTTGTTTTTATGGTATTTACTTTTTCAGCATCTAAAATAATACAAGATATAATACAAGTAATATAGTGTCCGACTATACACAAACACTCTAAAATCTGACAGGTTAGGTCGGACACGTCAATTACGTCAATTATTTGTAAATTTAAAGTCATTTTAATGTTATTTTCACTTTTAAACATAAAATTAGAGTTTTCATAATCACTTTGTAACATTTTCAAACATAATTATAACCTACAAAACCTTATTTCGTACTAATAAAAATCTCTACCTCCTTAACGGCTGGAATAAGAAATCAGACAAAATGTCAAAACATCGCGGTTGAGTAAATTATTGTTGAATCAGAGGGCGTTGACGGTAATTTTTATATTCTATAATTCTGACAAATTTGATAAAATAACTTTGTGAGAAGATTCCGATAGTAAATAATTATTTATTTAACTTCAAAACTGAAAGTGTCCGACTATCGGTACTGTCCGAAATTACCCGCACTTACCCTATTTTCTACAATTCTTAATTATTATTATCTTCAACTTTCAATTCCATTCTTCAGTTTTCAATTATTATTTTTTCCTTTATTCAAGAATTCTAGACTTTTTTAATTACTTCTTTCAATTTTTAATTATATTTTTTAAATTACCATTACATTCTTCAATTTTCAATGATTCTCATAAAATTTTATAACTAATCTTTAACTTCTTCAATTATTTTTTTCTCTTAGCGATTATTTCTTAGTGCTTCACGATATCCAGACGAGACGATATTTGAGCAATATTGATATTGATCTCAAAATCTCTTGGCCATCCAAATATCTTATCGATATTGTTGACAAAAACATCGTCTCAAATTTAATAATTTAATAATTTAATAATTTAAAAAATTAAAGAACAAATATAAAATATAAAAAAAAACGATTAGAAATTAAAAAAGGAAAAAAATTACAGGAATAATTGTAGAAAATAATTGAAAACCATTTTGATTTTAAAAAATTAACCTAAATTGAATAAATAATAAATAAATAAATAAATAGTAGAAAAAAAGTGGAAAAGCCCAGGATTGGTGAATATTTAAGAAAATAATTGACTATTAAAAACTGAAGAAAACTGTAGGAATTATTAGGTATAACAAATAATTAAAAATTAGAAGAAATAGTTGAAAATTAAAGAAAAAGATTAAAAATTAAAGAAAAAAATTAAAAATTAAAGAAAATAATTGTGGATTAAAGAGAATAGTTGAAAAATTGAATTGAAAGTTCAAGAAAAATATTGTTAATTGGAAAAATCATCGAAAAAAGCCGAGAATTATTGAATATTGAAGAAAATAATTGCCAATTGGAAAAAATTCTGAACATGGCAAGATTATTAAATTGACAATTCAATTCATAGAAATAATTCTAAACAGAAAAAGATAAACATGAAATTAAAAAAAAAACTAAAAAAGAAAGAAAATGATAGGAATAATTCTAGAAATAATTGATATTTGAAAAATTAAACTTTATTAAAATTCGAAGAAAACACTTGCAAATTGAAAGAATAATTAAAAAAGTAAAAAATAAGTATTAATATTGAAAAGAATTGTGATTGGATACAAATAATTGAGGAATCGAAGAACTAAATTGAAATTTCAAGAAAATGATTAATAATTAAAAAAAAAAAATTGAATACGGTCGTGAAATATCGAATATGAAAGAAAATAATTTAGAAAAGATAAAAATAAAGGACAATTACAAAAAATTCGAAAAATTGCAACATTAAAAAATTCACATTTCAACAGAATAATCTTAAAAGTTAAGAATGTAAATTTAAGATTTAGAACAGAAATAACTAAGAATAAAAATTAAAAGAAAATTATTGTAGTAATTGTAGAAAATAATTGTAAATTTAATTGGATTATAAAAAATTGGACTGGATTGAAAATTTTTGAAAATAATAATTGCCTATTGAAGGAAACAAATGAAAATTGAAAAAATAATTGAAAAATATCAAAAATTATTGAATATTGACTGAAATAATTGTAAATTCAAGCAAATAATTAAAAACTAAAAAATAATTGAAAAAATGAACGTTTAGAACTTCAGGGACTTGTAAATATTAAAGAACAAAATTTAAAGTACCGTATATATTATTTTTACCACATTTTACAGAACTCAATTACATAAATGGATGTGTATCCGCTATTCTAGAACAGTTATAAAGAATCTACTGAATTAATTTTTCAGCGTACTGAACTTATTGTCAGTTGTGTGAATAACCATATCCGTTTGTCATAAAAAATTATATAAAATTCACTAATTTAATTTTTTCAGTATTGACAACATATTAAGTTGGAGATAACTAACATATGTTCAATAAATTACTTTAATAATGTTCATTATAATTTTGAGAAATGTAATTTGTAAAAACCATATAATAGGATATATTAAAATAAGGCGATAAATATAGATAGACTTATTTTACTTGAATTTACGCGGTCGTTTTGACCGGGGTTAGTTGGGTATGAGGAATACCATTGCATGAGGAATCTACTATATACTTATACTACATTAATTTATTTAAATTTCTTTATTAGTAATTTATGTCAGTCAATTAACACTAATTATAATAATTTCTAACAATCAGGAATTTATTTTATAATCTTATACTTTCACTATTCTAATTTAAATGTATTTATTTTTCAATTCCTTTTTTTATAAAATAATTCTAAAAACTAAGTTTATTATATAAAGTAATGTTTTCCCAAAAAAAAAAAAAAACTAAAAGTAATAACGGGACTTTTTCTTTTTTAAATGAAAGCTGAAATATTAGAGCAGGTTTCCTGTAAGATAAGGTTTTCATAAATTAAATATTAACGAACACTGAAAAAAATGTTTAGTCATATCAACAAAAATTTGGTTGAGCCAACCAATTTTTGTTGATATGACTAAACATTTTTTTCAGTGAAGTTAAACAACAAAGAGTGCAAAATGGCCCAACTAGCCCCGATATAATTATAAACAATATATGTGTACGTCCATATGAAAAGGACCCACATTGTACAATTTAAAGAAAAAACAAAATCCGCTCTGTTCAAAAAGTGTTTCTTGATTCATATATATTTTAACCTCTGAAACGACAGTAAAATTTAATTAATTCCTCAAAGTCCCGTAAGAAGTCCATTATTGGCTTTGCGGAAGTTAAAATTAGATTATCTAAGCTTTAAAACAACGTGTTTTGAAATATTAGAAAGGTTAACTTTTACACTACATTTTGTATATATAAATTACATATGTTTAAACAAAATTATTTTTATCATTGTAAAATTTAGAAATTTTTCTTTTGAAACCACTAGTTATAAAAGTAATTTGTCCTTAGCATATAGAAGAAATAATTATTTAAAAATTGTCTCAAATTGGCCGAAATTGGCAACTGTTTCTGAAGGTGGTCTTTTAGAAATAGAATACCCCAGTTTCAAATATACGTTATTAATTTTTATACGTTAGTTCAGTTTTTTTTTCAAATTGTCAATTTTGCAATATTGCTCAATAGTCAATTTTAATACCCATTCTTAATAGAACGTCCTAGCGCAATTCTTCCGGCATGATTACTCATAGATCGGCAGCTAAGAAACAACCCTCATGCCTTTCTAATTTAGAAACTTTAATTTTGCATTGACTAAAAGCTTGTTTCTTTACATTTCAAAAAAATATATATATATTAATTTGGATTTTTTTAAGACCATCATACTTTTATAAAGCAATTTCAGAGATATTTGCAGCAGTATATTTTATCCTGCCGGAAGGATGTTGGGCGTTCTATGACTTATATTCTCAAAGCTCAAAGAACTATGCAAACTAAATAAATGTTTTCTTTTCCTCTTTAGGATTTTCGATTCCACTGAATCAATTGGTGAAAGAATATGTTGTTCCAAGTAAGAAAATTATGGTTTACCGTTTATAATTTTATTTGACACTAATATCATTTTACAAAGAAAAAGCAATATACAAAACCTGCAAGCATCAAGGCGTTGCATAATGATACCATATTTTGGATCAATTATGAGAAATGATCTTAAAAACGGTATCATTATGCAACATTTTTATTGTTTTTGCAATATAATCGATTGTACGTAAAAAATTACTAAAGCCCTGGTAGAAAAATTTCGTGGCGCTAGCTAGCAGCGCTAGATTGCATGCAAAAGTACCATGCATCTAGCGCTGCTAGCTAGCGCCACGAAATTTTTCTACCAGGGAGGAACATGTGTAACATTTCTTCATTCTCCACTCCATTTGTTATAACAATCATGATATCCTCCATGGAAGATATCATGATATGTGGCCTAAAGATCTCTTGATCATGATTTTGTCAGTTTTCTTATTCTTTTGTGAAAAAATGTAGACTATTTCGACCACTTGCAACTCGAGAATAGGGTACCGGAACTAGTAGTCGATGAAAATCTTACAAAGTGAAAGTAGATTCGTCAATAATAATTAATAAGTCGAACAAGTAATTGGTTTCAACAATTCTTTTTAGGTTATTTAATTAAAATTGTGACTTCGGAATACATATAACTTTGTGAGTCGATTTTTTTAAATGTTTTATTTAAAAAAAAAAACAAATTTAAAAGAATCATTTTCTTAGGCTATGGGCCCAATAGTCATATGGAATTTGTATTTACTTATTTATTGAATTAATATTAAATAAGGAAAGTGAACTGACAAATAGACAAAACGATCCAAGCGACTGTGCTCCCCCTATAGTGGTATTAATTCGAGTCTAATAGGAGTTCAGGAAATATTTATTTGTTCTCTCATAAGAAAAATCATAAGCACTGTCCGTCCATGAAATATTCCTTGTAAACTATTCAGAATGTTATGAACTTGGATTATTATTGCATCGATTTTTGATTTACAAATGCTTAAATTAGGCCAATTATAATAGACTGATTGACTATTGGGTCACAATAGAGTATTGTTCCATTACCTTATGTATTAAAATTTGGAATTTTAGTTATAAAATTTGCAAGTGGGTCATGATCTACAGTAAACTTGAGGGCGTGTGATAGAGTATGACGTCACTGGTATTGGAAACATTTGCCCGTTAACTTTCTCCTAAAATACTAAATATTTTGACACTAAACTTTAGAAAATTACTTAAAATATCATTAGGAAGTTTTGTCTGACCCAAATTTGTTTGAATTTTGCCTTGAAATTATTTTTTTCTAAATTTCCAAATATCAGAAAATTTAAAAGAAACAAATAAATTATACATCTTCAAGATACATCTTCTTAATGATATTTTAAGTAATTCTACAAAGTTTAATGTCAAAATATTTGGTATTTTAAGAGAAAGTTTGCATACAAATTTTGCTTATACGTCATTCTCCATCACATGCCCTTAAGGTATTTATTTTTTGGGCTAAGGCTGTCCGGGTGGCTGAGATTGTAATACCAATTCTAAGCATTCATAAGTTTGATCTATATGACTTGTAATATTAATAACCGTTTATTTTTGTTTCTGTAAATAGCACATGAAATACAAACGGTCCAAGCACCAGATCAAAATACTGACACAGGTAATATGAAAATTGTGATTTGATTTAAGTACCTACATTAGCAACTTATATTGAGATACATTTATCAAATTGAGTAAATGACACATTTAAGCTTGAAGTTACTCAGAAAGTCCCTAGCCAACTTAAAAACATCCAGATGCGTATTGGCATCACCTGAGCCATGTTGTCGCTATATTGTCTATATAATACTTTTTTAGCTTTAAAATTGAAGGCCATTTCTAAACCATTGGCGTTTATCCAACGTATCACCCCTTTTAGAGTTTTATTAACTCTTGCGACAAGGATTTCGACACCTTACTTTCCACATATGATAATTTCGTCGTCCTCGAAGTTAAATGTTTTGATTCCTTTGGGTAGTTTCATCTGCAAAGAAATACATAGTTTTATTTTACATTTCACATGAATAGCTCTACTTCATGACCTTTGGGGACTCCATATATCATCTTTTTACGAATACAAGATGAATTACTCTTATACACGATCCACTTAGTAACGATCGTTAAGGAAGTCATCTATTATTCGCAATATAGATAGTTTGGTATCTCTTGCATCTTCATTGACTAGATGCAGATATCAATCGCACCGGATTTAAAAGCATTTCGTATGTCTATTGCTATTAATGCGCAAACAGTTGAATTTTTTTTTTTTTTTTTTATAGAAGACTAAACAACTAATGTTACATTAATTGCACAATATTAAACTTAAAGTCAACTCAACATTACCAAGTTGAAGAACTCTATACTTTATGAACAGCTCTTAGAGAAGAGGTCTTTTCACATTCTAGTTCTCGTTTACGTTGGTCAATTTTTTTGGTAGCATTATGGATACCAGCTTTGAACTCTGTATTAACAAGTGTCTCAGTATCAGACGGTTTATTCTCACTTTTGAAACGTTTAAAGTGTTTTAATTCCCACTGTCAATGTTCGAAACACTACAGTGTTTAGCTTTAAAGCACCACACTGAAAGAAATACTCTAGCTTTATCAGCCATATGATTATTGTTGACAGTTTTTGTAGAACTTCGAATACTATATGAATGAATATCCCATAATGCATTGGTGCGCCACTGACAGTTCTTCTAACCTAAAAATATACATCGCAGTTTCACCAGTCATATGGCTAAAAGACAAATATATTATGGCAGTATCTATATTAGCAATATATTATGGGTGATTTATCCATAATTATGTCAGTACCGTGGAATTATTTCTTTCAGTGCAGTTGAAAACCAATAATTGCTTCCCTCCTACACTTACTGCCTTTTTCTTTAGAGCGGCAGTCAACATTCTACTAAGACTCGAGTTACCCTCTATCTCTTTGAATACGAGTAACATCTTTTTCATCACCGTTCTATAAATTGACAGAACGTCCTTCTTTATCTTAATAGATAAACTTTTATAAAATTCGATAATGACCAACTTGAAAATTTATCTATAAACATTAATTCTTCTCGTCTTCATGATTATTAGTAGAAATTTGCATTTTATTCGGTCGTACAATCATTTTAAAAACAAATTTGTTTGAAGATCTCGAAATGGCTCATTCCAATAAATGGCTCATTGCCAATAAACGTTATTGCTCTGCAACAATGTCAAGCAATGTTACGCGTTCCTAGAAGCTTACTGGAAGATTTTCATCAAATCTCAAGTATTTTTCTAGAACGCTGCAGAAACAAGCTATATGAGCCAATACTTTCTTTATGAGCAGTCTGTTAAATAAAGCTTTAAGGTTATCAGCGAAAACTTTTTATGGTGGGAGAGAGGTTGTAACTCTTTTTTGTTTCGTCAGCTTACACTCAGAAACAAATTTGTTTGTGACAACCAAACTACAGTTAAAGAAACAAATTTTGGTTGAAACAACCAAAGTTTGGTTAAATCAACAAAATTATTCTATTGTTTCAACCAAAATTTGTTGCTTTTAATTAAGTTTGGTTGTCGCAAACAAATTTTTTTCAGAGTGTAAATGACTTTTCCATTTACATGTTATACTTAAGAAGTCTTACATTTTATTCAAATATTAAAAATAAAAGTTTTACATGTTTTTAGATTGCTGTTTCGAAATAAAATGCGACGGGGAGAATTGGTAATTAAAAATTTATTTCTAAATAATGAATGACAATTTTGTCTCTCACAAGTTGTCATAATGTTTACAGCAAATAAAAGAGACAGAAAAGTTTCTTGGTGGAGGTTTTATGCGGGAGTGAGAGAGACAACAATATATTGCTATCTCTTTCTCTCTCATATAAACTAGCATTCTAAGGGGGGCAGCGGCCCCCCCTTGCCACAACGTGGGTACGCCCATGCTGGGATTAAGGTATATCTCTTCTGGATGACAGGGTCGAATCGATACTATTATGAAAATACGTTTTACGTAATAAATATGCAATATTTATTTCTTATGCATATTATTTAGTGTTCTTTAGTGTTTTCTCTAAACAATAAGCTTACTTTTAAATTATTATTGTCGGATTTAAGGGGTAAATATAGTAACATTTAAATTTCCTTATTTTTTAAAAAACTCTTTTTCTAGGCGATTTTTTAAAAATGTTTCAATTTTAATTACTAATGGCTTATTTTATTAAGAAAAAGGTTTCCTACAAATTCACCGTTTAAAATTTCCAGAAGAGTTTATAGTTTTTAAAATAGAAATAATTGTTTATAAAAAAAGAACTTTTTTTTACATATTTTTTTGTAAATAAATATTTATATTTAAAAAAGTTTAAACTTTGTTAAACATTTTAAACGGTGAATTTGTAGAGAACCTTTTTCTTAATAAAATAAGCCATTAATAATTAAAATTGAAACATTTTTAAAAAATCGACTAGAAAAAGAGTTTTTGAAAAAATAAGGAAAGTTAAATGTTACTATATTTACCCCTTAAATCCGACAATAATAATCAGAAGTAAGCTTATTGTTTAGAGAAAAAACTAAAGAACACTAAATAATAGGGCCTGCATCATTTTGACACAAATTTTTTCGGGCAACTTGTTATATTGTACTCCCGAAGATGAATGTTATATTTTACTCTTTCTGAATTCAAAGATTTTTAAGTCTTATTTATTAAATAATTGATTTTAATACATTAAAATAACATTAAAAGACTTAATTAATCTAGAAAATTCAATTATTAAATAAATAAGACTTAAAAATCTTTGAATTCAGAAGGAGTAAAATATAACATTCATCTTCGGGAGTACAATATAACAAGTTGTCCGAAAAAATTTGTGTCAAAATGATACGGGCCCAAATAATATGCATAAGAAATAAATATTGCATATTTATTACGTAAAACGTATTTTCATAATAGTATCGATTCGACCCTGTCATCCAGAAGAGAAATACCTTAATTAATTTATAAAACACTTTTTTTGTGATTCACAGTGCAGTATTATACACTGTGCGTACATTTTAAAATTGGAAACAAAAATTTGTCATCTGATTCTAATGTACACGCTTTTCCATTCTAAAACAAAAATAAATTGCTAGTGGGCGATTTTAGGAAGAAAAAGTCGGTGAAAGTGATGCTCTTCTAATCTTTTTGTTTTTTAAGAAAATTAAATATTATTTATAAATAAATTTCCACAGGTTTTGGATACATTATTTATAAATAATGTTCATAATTTTAGAAAATTGTTTATAAGTAATTTTGAACTTTTTTGGAAAAACGAAAGAATACGAGAGCATCTTTTGTGCTACTCTTAAATTTTTAAAAACATTGGCACCTGACAATCTATTTTGTTTTTTAGAATAAAGAATCGTCAATATTGAAATCAGATAAGGATTCTTTTTTTTCGGGCTTGATCGGAATTAAGCTGTTAATGCTAAATTAGTTTTTATACGGTTAAAAAATATGTGTAAAATTCTATTTGTCAATGTTTTAAATTTTAAGCATTTGTCTCAATCATTATTATTTACTGTTATAACATTGACATACTTTTAATACTATTCTTTCTTTAATTCAGCAGTGACTCAGATTCTGATAGCAGTAGCAGCAGCAGCAGTAGCAGCAGCAGCAGTAGCAGCAGCAGCAGTAGCAGTAGCAGCAGCAGCAGCAGCAGCAGTAGTGAGGATTGCAGTGACACATCATGTTGATGAGTCTGATGAAAGCTTTTGAGGTCGCAATTGTTGTTAATCAAGTTTTTAAAAAACATAAAAAAATGTCTTTTTTTTAAATTCAATAATTAAATTTTTTATTGTATTATATTATATGTCATTTGTATATTTGCTGTTTTCCCTGGTGAATTAGAAAAGACAAACAAGAACAAAGTTAACAGCGTTTGTTTCCTATATAGCACAATATCTTAGAGCAAGCTCACCTGAAGTTTACATGGAGGATTAGTAAGTTTACTGTGTAGGCTTCAGGTAAATCTAAGATGAGTTTTAAATGTCCTCCATACAGCAAGCTTGCAGATCAAGTTCACGGGAAATTAACATCGTTAACTTCTCAAGCTTATCTCAAGCTGACAATGTAATATTAAAATATAAATAAAATTTGAGGGGACGGGGATTCGAACCCGCATTTGACGCACGCAATCTAAGAAACCTAAGTCCTAACCAACTGAGCTATCTCGATTGACTGTTAAAGGGAAAAAATGTTATCTTAAGGTACAAGTTAGTTACATTTCTTTTTATTAAAATAATTATTACTTAAATAATCCGTCCATTTGTTTCATCCAATAGGATAACTTATACCTTAAGATAAAGATTTTCTTTTCGTTTGATAGTCAGCCGAGAAAGCCAAGTTAGTTAGATTTATATTTTAATATTACATTGTAAGCATGAGAAAAAATTAATAAAAATTATCAAATTAAGTTTCTCGTGAACTTGATCTGTAAGCTGGCTGTAAGACGAATATTTTAAACTTATCTTAGTTAAAGACTAAGCTGAATCGTACAGTATAAGCTTTCGAATCTTCCATACAAGCTTCAGGTGAGATTGCTGTAAGATATTGTGCTGTATAGGTTTAAATGTCGAAATCATATTAAAATTTTTTAGAAATGTTGAAACTTATCTCAAAATTAACCAATAAGTTCCAAATAAATGATTTTATCTTGTCACTTAGATAAAAAATGATAGTAATTTCCATGAAAATCAGCCCTCGCTGTTTTTATCATGTTATGTTGTCCAAGTTTGTATTTTTGTATTCCGCCAGGGTTATTGCTGTAACATCGCATACTAAATCTTAATGACACTGAAAACTTTTATGTATTAAAATAATTTGCAGCGAGATTGTTTTAAGCCAATTTCAGATTATGTAAATTCTATTTGGTATACAGGAAAAAAAGCGTTTCAGTTTTTAGTTTAAATAGTGGTTTCTCTAAATTAGTTCATGTTGTTTAATGTCCATAACAATTTAACTTTTCGAGACATAAAAATGTTTGTTAAAAAGTTAAAATTAAATTGTATTTCTCCGAGGCCACTTTCTGATGTTCAAACCATGATTCGAAATTTAGTTTTAGAAAACAATATTTACATTTTGTTGAAAAATCTTCTTTGAGATAATTATTGCTTTTAATTCATTATAGTTATGTAACATTTAATGCATTATAATATGTATAACTAACCACGAAGTTAGCTCAGTTGGTTGAATCGTAGGCTTTGCGGTCGCGATAAATCAAGCTCGCTTGGTTCGCTCCCGTTGACCTAGGATTTTTCAGGCACTTGAGATAATTTCAGTGGAAGGTTTGACTTCGAGGTATAATGATGTGCACTGTCGATAACTGACCTGTACACACCATTAGAACTCGACTGTTCATAAATTCGTTGTACTCAGGAAGGGTTTTCTACAGTTTTCCCTCTCCTCTGGTGAAATAACTTAATATAATTGGCCACACGGAAAGAAAATTTGACTGGATTTACGTCAACTGAAAAAGACTAAATAGTCTCAATATCTAATTGACGCTATTTTTGTCAATGATTGTATAATTTATAGTTAACTTTATTAACGTAAAAGCAGTCGATATACCATAGAAGCAATATCAGTTGACGAACGACGAAATGAAGGTTGATAATCGACTAAAAATTACGCGATCATTAACAGAAATAGTGTCAGTTAGGCATTGAGGCTATTTACCCTGGGTATACTTGACGTAAATCCAGTCAAATTTTCTCTCCGTGTAGTTCAGGCAAACGCGAGTACTTCTAATTTCAAGTCGTTCTGTAGACGCATACACTTAAGTTTACTTATCTTCAGATTAATTCCATGGGGAATCTTTGTAACTGCCTATAGGCAATTGACAATTGTATTGTTAAAATATATATACATATGTATTAATAAAGAAATATAGTTTTCAAGAAAAATCAATTTGAATACAATTTTTTTGACATGGCAATTACTATATTTTATGCAACATAGGTGCATTATGGTCACTTTGCTTAACATGTGGTGTTGTATTTTAAGTTATTTTATATAGTCCAATTGGTGACTGTTAATAACCGAACTCATAAGCGAAAAGGTGCAAATCAATTTTTTAAGTTAGGATTTTGTGAGTATCGATTACAAATTGGTATGCTTGCCTAAGCATAACGGAGCAATAGACCTAAATGGCAGGAACTTTTTATAACATCAATTTATTCCAATTCAACAAGAAATCAAACTAGGATCAAAAAATATATCTATTCTTTACATAGAAGAATTCTTTGTTGCGATATTATGCATACGATCAAATCTTTTTCTTATATCAAAAGATTGCAATTTTTTAAAAATAATACAATCTTAAATTACGAAAACTTATTTTCTTTAAACATATCTAGGATGTTTTAACCGGTTTTTTGAATTTTTACATGTAAGTTTTTATAACCTATGTAAATCACATTAAATTTAAATCGAAAAAGTATATAGGGGAGAGTGGCCATCAATGTACCAGTTTTTTCAATGAACCATTTCAATTTTCTCAGAAACAATTAAATAAAAATTCTCCTAATTTTAAATATAAATGAAGTTTGCGTAAAGACACTACGTCCATAAGTTTAAGACGTGTGGATTTATTCTTTACAGAAAAAACTAAAAAAAACTGTTTTTGATGCACTGAAGAAAAAATTTACCTAAAATACAAACACGTTTTTTAATTGAAATAAGGTAATTTAAAAATAAATAAACTTACGATTTATTTTGTATGGGGCCTTAACTACAATATTCTAATGAGATAAAGATTTTGAAATATTGGATTAAGTTATAAAAAACCATTTTTGTTGCAAATGTCATGTTGATTCAATGTACCAGGGAACAATGAACCACCAGGAATTTCAGTGTATTTTCAATTTCCAGATTGGTATGCCTGATTATAAAACTAGGCATGCGTACAGCATGTGATCGCGATTGTTATCAGTGCTCTTCTCAACATAGCAAAAATAAAATCCCATTTTAGCTAGTTAACTTCAATTTGAGGTATATTTATGATATACATTATCAATTAAAAAGTATTAAGTAATAATTTTTTATAGTATTTGATAGAAAAAAGTTTTTTCACAAAGTGAAAATTGCAATATTATTATTGTTGAACATTTTAAGTGTTTTTATAGAGGTGGTTCATTGTGTACCCAGGTTGTTGAAAATGAAAATAGCGTGTTAGTTTAGAAAAATCCTAAATTTTATTACTTAATCAAAATAAATCGGGTATAATATGTGTGCATTACCTAGAGAAGTGTTCCAGTTTTATATTGATGCAAAAAAGTGCTTGAAATTGGTAAAATTGAATAAATACTATGACCTTGAAAAAAACCCGGTACATTGATGGCCACTCTCCCCTATTCCCGGGTCCTTGAAATTTTATATACACAAAAAAAAGTGAGTTAGCTGCTTCTGCTGCTAACAAAATTTAGCACACACTTATTTGGTCACCACAGCAGTATTAGCTATAATAAGGAAATATTAAAATTATCGAAATCATTTTTCAGTAACTGACTTGAGTTTCACTGAAAATGAGAAACGTCGTCAATGACAAGATTCTTCATAAATTATTTACATGTAAGATATCCTTGCGAGCCGCGCGTGAATATTTTGAAGCTTCATGCAGACATAAAAAACAAATAGAAAAAATTTATAGAAGGATTTATAAAAGGCAATTATATTAAAAATACAATGAAAAAATCATAATAGAGATAAAGATGGTATTAAATTTATTAAACCTTTATTATGAAATATTCTAAGAGATTTCGAACGTTCATAATTAATATTAGCTAAACAACCTACATTAACAACAACATAAACCATGCCTTATTATTATTATTAAGCTTCCTAGAATTCTTAATTGAGAATAAATAATTAATCTTGATAATATTATTCTTAGTATATATTTTTAAATTATAATAAAGAAATGGGAACATTTCTTTTAATTTATAAATAAATATTCTCTCAATCCGGACGGAAACCTACCGTTTCCGGAAATGACATTTTTGCCAGAAGTAATAGCTGATACTCTTGAAACTTTCAATAATTCTCGCCAGGTATTGCAAGAATCACCAATTGCCAAACGAAAACAAATCACAAGTAATATCCACGAACGAAACTGCAAAATGTTAATGACATACATTGCAGTGGAATACTCTTGATTGCGCAACACTTGAAATGATAAACAGTTCCGCGAAAGAATTACTTCAACAAATGTCATCAGATTTTTCAAAGTTAGCAAAACACACTTTTATTGCTTGACAACAATCTGCGTTTTTTTAAACTCACGTCAAGGAAACTTTGGTAAACTTTGGGAAATAGTCTTTAGAAATTAATTTTTTTATTTAATTCTTGATATGGGCCAAGAAGGAGAATGATGGTTTTTTTCAGCAACATAAACGCTAATGTAAAGAATCTATTTTTTCCATAAAACAATAGAAAAAAAACATTACCTTCATTTGTTTTCTATGAGTTTTTCGAATTTTTTGATTATCACTTGCATCTTGGCATCAAGATCTCGTTTGAATGCATCTTTAGTTGGATAGCATATTCTGCATTTTTCAAATGGGCTAACCCCATCTTTGCCTCGACACATATATCGAAAAGTATAAATAAAGGTAATTACATTTGAAGAAAATAAATCATATAAATGTGATATTGCTTGAGTTACTTAGCTTCAAACGTTATGTCTTCGTGCAAGATTTAAAATAAAAAAATGAAAAAACTTATTTTTGTCAACAAACATTTTGGGGGTTTAAAATTGAAACTATATAAAATATTTTTATTTTTTTACCATATTCTGGTGTGATAAAACATGTTATGAAACACTTTGAATAGGATGACCCAGAAACTTAAATAGTTAAAAATATTAATAAAAATATAACTAATTCATGCTCGAGTTTTGCATTAATCACACTGAGAAAAATGGAATTAATGGATATTTAAATTTAACACACTGAGAAAATAAGTTGACTAAATATAACCAATTTTTGATTAAATTTAGCAGAGAGAGGTTGTTGATATAGCACCTGCAAAGCTCTGTGTTTATTATTAGCAGATTAAATGCTACTGTTAACCTTGAAGTTTGTTTGTGATCGCCGGTATCTTGTGTGTTTTGTTCTGAGTCCCTTAACCTCGAAATTGGCTAGAGGCTTATTTTCTCAGTGCATCGACATATTAAAACATCGTATTTAGATATTCAAACTTAATATCCAGAAATTAAAATAAATATTTTTTAAAATACAGGATAGTAAGTTAGAATATCCATTTTTCTCTGAGTGTAATTGCAACTTTAAGTCACTTAACACCTTTTTGATTAATTTCGATAAATTAAAAGAATTTTTTTTCCACATTTCTTCTTGTTTATTGCATGCTTATTGAGAAAGTATTTATAACATTTGTCAATGTATATGAGTCATTCTCTCAAGAAGTTCAAATTGCTTGCTCACAAGATTTTTACTATTAAAAATAAAAAATAATTTGTATTTTGAAAAATAATGTTTCCATATTATAATATTTAGCCGTATTTTAATTACCTCACTGGAGGAAGAAAATAAAATTTTGATTTTACTGAAATGTTAAAGTTAGTAGGGTGTGAAAACTCCAATTCGTCACCGTTCACGTAACAAATTTTATATTAAAACAAGAATTATTCATTTCTGTTTTAATATCATTAAACCAACTTTGAACAATATACTTATTTATTATTAAATTGTGCATTTATTTCATAAATTGTCAATGTAAAATATTTTTTACTTAATTTTAAAAATTAAATTAGTTGTGTGCATCACTTTAAACTCCACTCCGTCGCTAAACACGAGAATAAGTGATAAATTTAAAAAAACATGTTTACAGTAAAATAAACCATTAGGGAAGGTGTTCATGTATGATTACTGAAAGATTTTTCACAAACAAAAGAAATTGAAAAATTTCAGTGCTTTTTTAAATTTTATGCTGAATGTTGTGACTTAAAAATTCTACTCCGTTGCCACAATTTATTTTTATATTTAGTACCGTCAAGTGGGGCTATTTTGTGCACAAAACCGCTTTTTTTCCACTCTATGCTTTATTAAAATTCAGAATTTGAAAAAATAAAGAATTTACCTATTCAGTTATGTTGTAGACATCCTTCTAAAGGTGTTCTATGAGTTATCCGCCAAGAAAAAATTTTTTGTCTGAGTTATAGAAACTCAAAGTTGTGCTCAAAATAAACCCCATGGTGGGGCTATTTTGTGCATCAAAGTTTGCTTATTTAAAAAGTTGTGTAAAACATTTTTTTCAACGTTTTTGCTGTATGAAATATAATTTCTAGATATTTCAGAGTACAATAAAGAAAAACAAAGCCAGAAATATTTTTTTCCTAGGAATTGTTAAACTAATTTGAAAGTAAAACACTAAAATTTCACAAAAAAGTAGATTTACAAAGAAAGTTATTTCTTAAAAAAATTTTACTGAAAATAACATCTATTACACTTCTTGAGTTATTTTAAGAGAAAAAGTTTCAAAATTAACTCGAAAAGCATGTAATTATTAATATTATTCTTTTAAGGTTTTTAAGGCACCATATGTAAAACTGAAATTTTAAGCTTATTTCTTGTCTTTTATAAGAAAAATAAGACAAAAATGTTTTAAAATGTAATTCGAAAGTAATTTTTACTAACTACAAAACAAATTATTGAAAAAAACTTGATTTTAAAGAATGCACAAAATAACCCACCAAAATCCTGGTTTTTCAGTTTTTTACACTTTTTTCTTAAAATATGCAATAAAAAGTTAGCGCATTACGTATACATTCTCACAACTGAATGGTCAACAAGTATTATTAATACCTTTAAAAACACTTTTAAACTTTCGGAGATCTGAACAGAATTTTAAGAACTTTGAAATTTTTCTGCTTGATTTTCACGATTTTACGATTTTTTTTCTGATTTCTGATAAAGAATCAAGTAAATTCATTTAGTACTCCCTGTAGTTTAGATATCAGAAAATATTTATACCAAGCAGCAAACTTAAGCAACTGAATATAAAGATTTTATTCATAAAATACCTCACGTGGACAAAATAGCCCCAAGGCGCACAAAATAGCCCCACTTGACGGTAGATAAATTTTAATTATTATTAATATTTAGTAGAGCAATTGGTTTCTTTCATAAAATTTCATAAATATTACCAACAAAAATTGTTTGTTTTTATATTAAAACTAGTATGTATTGGAAAAATAAGAAACTTCACTCCGTCTCCATTTTGCATTTTTCTAATGGCCTCCGCGAAAAAATTATTAACTAGAAATATATCACTTAATAATTTTTGATGTACAATTAGGATTAAATTCAAAATTAAATCTCAAATAATTCAATGTTTAAGGATTATATTTCACTTGAAACACTATTCAATACCGCGAAGATTCAATTAAAACGGCAAATTTTAAATCGAATTTTTTGTCGCAAAAAGAGAAGTAACATAGATAACATCATATAAAATATAAATTTATTTACTTAAAGTTTTAATAACTGTCACTGTAAGAAATAATTTTCAAGTAATATTCATAAACTTTAAATCTAAAATTCTGTAGCTGTCATTGAAATCATGGTTAGTTTGACATATTTCTAAATGCTCTAAACTATATGGACGTAAAAAAATTCCTATTTTTTCTTAAAATTTTATTATTTACAATTTTTAATGTCGCAGCACAAGGAACATTGTTTAAAAATATAAAATTTAATTTTACATAAAACTTTTTATTTCACATTCGACATTTCAGAAAAAAAAAGTTTTATAGCTCATTCAAATTATCCTACTTAATAAATAAGAATGTAAATTGATTATTATTAAACTTTAAAGGGTTTATGGCAAGATTTTGTCAATCAAGTTCTTTAAAAAATGTAAATTTATTTAACATTTATTTTAGATACTAGAATACTTGTAGTTATACAAAATTTATAAAATCTACAAGAATTACGTTCATATTAAAAATTAGTTCAAATAATTATTAGACTATCGTTAACTGTAAATACAGGTTTCTTACAAGTGTCTTATTTTAAGACATCAGATGTTTAGAAAGCGTCTTACAGGTATTTTTAAGACACTTTCTCAATGGTTTAAAATTAAGACACCCTAAAATGTCTTAAAAGTAAGGACAAAATAAGACACTTGTTTTTAGTGTTATTAAAACTGAGTATCACTGCATCATGTAAATTAAATATTTTTGAACATTTGAATTATTTTTCTGTCCAAAAAGGACTTCATTTTTAATAATTTATTCAAATACACATATAGTATACATTTCCTAAATCTATTTAATAACTTTAAATGTTGACAGAAAAATTAAAACAGTTATGAGTTAATTATTTAAAAACATACAAATTTGTGGTGATTATTTATTTTTACCACTTAACTTAAATATTTCTAAATGTTTAAATTCATTCTTTCTAAAAATAAGCATCTTATTTTCAAAAAAATCAGTTTAATCTTGTGACATAATGTGAAATTTATTAATTTTACAATTCACAAATTCATTTATTTCTTATAAAAATAAATTGAACTAATAAAATCCAGAAATAAAAATAATTTTTAAAAATTTTTAAAAATAATTTTCGAAGACTTGGTCCATAATTTATAAATTAAATAGATTAAGAATTAATTCTGTACATTTTTCCCTTTATTTTATGTTATCCTGCTTTGAATCAACTCATCCTATCCAAGAATTCCTAATTTAAGAAGATTTCCTAAAAATTCATACATTTATTGATTTTTCTGATTGAATGATTCCTGAAATTTGACTGAAATTTACTTTCACATCTGAAATTTTAAATTATCGAAGATTTATTTAACTATACTGATGTTTCTGCCTTTTTGGATTATCAATAAAATTACCTAACCTGGGGCTCGATTATGTAATTTAATTTGATTCCGAAATGATTTGATTTCGCCTGACTTCACTTTTTTTCACTTTCAACTGTCAAAACTTTTGACAACAAAAGTCAATAAAAGTAAAAAAAATTAAAGTCAGGCAAAATCAAATCATTTCAGAATCAAATCAAATTACATAATCGACCCTCTGCTAATGAAATTTTAATTACGAAGATTTATTTGAAATTGATTAAAATCGAATTTCTGTTGATTTGAATTTTACCGCCTAGCCTGAAAATTGGACTACTGAATTTATGAAGAATTTTATGAATTTTATGAAGTTTTAAATTATCTCTGAATTTCAATCTTCTTGTTTTATCGTCTACTATTTGTGTTTTATAAATTAATTATCTTCTGATCGTACCCAAGAATCATGGATTTTGCCTAAGATGACAAACTTATTTTCAACATAATAAGGATCTGACTTCCCTCACAACAAAAGGATATCCCTAGGATATCCTCAGGATATCGGAAATAATGTCAGGATATCCTGAAAATGTCCCCAGGATATCCTCAGGATATCAAAAGGATATCCTGCGGATATCCAAGCCGCCGCAATAAGGATATTCTCAGGATATCCTCAGGATATCCCCAGGATATCCCCAGGATATCCCCAGGATATCCTTAGGACATCCTCAGGATATCCCCAGAAATGTTTAAAAGGATATCCCAGGATATCCCAAGGATATCCTTAGGATATCCCAAGGATGTCCTCAGGATATCCCAAGGATATTTTTGAAAAAAAAAATTATAATAAAGTAGATATTAATTTACTTATTTATAATTTTTTATGTCCTTCCTTATATATAATAATTTAATGGTTGAACGCATCGGAAAAATCTTATGGGATACGGGGATCGAACCTACTTAACTATGATGGATGCCAAGCTTACGCGTAGCCTTAAACCTCTCGGCTACTTAGCACTTGCTATTCAAAATGCAATGAATCTTTGTTACTCTTCAGTAAAGTTTAGTGGCCTTCCTCAAAACCAAAGGATATCCTACGGATATCCTTCAGGATATCCTCAGGACATCCTGAAATAATGTTAAAATAACCTGAAAACGTCCCTAGGATATCCCTAGGATGTCCTGAGGATATCCTAAGGATATCCCTAGGACATCCTAAGGATATCCTTAGAACATCCTAAGGATATCCTCAGGACATCCTCAGGATATATTCATGCTTTTACAGGGATGATGCGTATAAATACTTTATGAATATTTATAGGCTAAAAACTATGCTATTCTTTAGGCTCTAAAACATTTTGCATACTTATGGCTATTGGTCACGTGCAGGTATCTCTTAGACGCCTTGAGGGGAATTGGTATACCCCCACCACTTGCTTAAATTTAGTTTCTACGGAATACCGGGAGGTTCTTCTGGGTTTTAAGTTGTAACGTATTGGGGGCATACCGTTTCTTCTCATCACGTCCATGCGCCATGTAATAAAAGCCCGTTGGTCACAGCAACAAATTACAAATTATACCTGCTATTGGTTATAGTATTCTTTTAATTGGTTTTAGTATAGTTTTTCAACAATTTTTTTAAACAATAATTTTTTTAATTACAACTTTTTATCTTATAATTTTTTAATGTTGTTTTTAATATGAAGATAGTGATAAATTGAGACATTGCTTTTTCCTCCTGATGTAGCTTATAATGATAGTTCACGAGCGTATAGCATAGTGGTTGGAGCGTTGCGTTAAGCTTTAGGCCCAGGAGTTGCGAGTAGTTCGAGATCTCTTAGCGTTAAATAGATTTTGGTAAAAATACACAACCTGTTTGTTAAATTTACGTACAATTGCCTGTGTGGGTAGTTGTGAGTTACCAAAAAGCTTGTGTATTTTTATCTAAATATCATTAGGTAGTTGTTTAAAAGGCTTTAGGTAAAATTACTGAAAATCTTGTGCACTTTAATCCATAAAATCTTTGGGTTTTTTGGTTCCAAAACATTATAGGTAAAATTACCCAAGTAATTTCTTTCAGTGATAGTGTAGCTCGCCAACACAAAGGTACCCTTGTACAAAAAAGTTATATTTGGTTATTAATTTGCATAAGTATAAGATATTTTAAAATTTCTAACGTGTGGTAATCTAAATTCCATGTGTCAAACTTGTGGAAACATCTGAGTATTTGTGGATCTATATATTATTGATTTTCATGAACACCATTACAATTATCAAAATATTGTAGATATATATAACAATAATGTGAATTGTTATCCCTTGCAAAAAAGTAGTACTGGATTCAGTACTGGGAAGAAGTACTGGGTTAAGTACTGTAAAATCAGTACTTTTTCGCGCAATATAATTTTTTAAGCACAATAACACATTTTTTCTCAAATTTTAGTGCAATTGTGATTTTGCGTTCAATGTATTCCTCTCTATTTAATTTACAACGAAAAACTATTGCGCAGCCGTAGCACCCATACAAACTTAGTGCGCAGCATGAAAAAATTATTAACAATCCATGGTGAAAAAAGTACTGACTTTCCAGTACTGAACCCAGTACTTGTCTCAGTACTGAACCCAGTACTTCTTCCCAGTCCTTAACCCAGAACTAAATCCAGTACTTCTTTTTGTAAGGGATAAAGACTACCACTTTTGTACAAATCAATTATTGACATTTTTAATATTTTAATATTTTTAATCAGTGGATATTTTTATTATTATTTTCATAAACAGTGCATTAAAATATGTAATTATACGTAATTTCAATAAAATTTAAATTTTGTGCTTTTCGGAATTTCAAGCCAAAAAAGCTGTCCTGGTTTAAGAAACAACATTTTTCTTTCTAAATTTCAAGAAATGAATATTTACTTATTCAGAAGTCAAAAGTGTTACACTTTTTAATAAGTGTATACATGTACACTTCCAAATAAGTGATATTTCTCTCTAAATAAGGGGCTGTTCAAGTATTACGTGAGCATATTTTAAGAGGTTTTTGGCCCCCTCCCCTCCCTCATGTCAGCATTTTTCAATGGATGAAAAAATAATTTTGTATGGAGAGTCAGCATTTTGGAACCCCCTTCCCCCTCCTTGATGCTTAAATAATACTTAAATGGCCCCTAAGAGATATTTTCACTTATTTTAAGTGCATATACACCAGACCCGTAGTGAGCTTTTCTGGCGCCCGAGTCAAACTTAAAAATTTTCGCCCCCCTCCTCTACTCATTTATAAAAAATTTTGCAACCTTGGTTTTATTTGATTTAATTTTACATTGCTAATTTTTTTTTTTTTTTATGCAAATGTATTTATACTTTATAGAGAAAAATTGATAGACTTATTCACCCACTTTTTTTATTTTTAAACATTTTGCTTCCTCATTGAAGAAGCTTTGTGATCGTTAAAATTTTTGAGTTTTAAAAGTAATCTAAATCGACTTATGTTTATCTGAAAAGCCCAAATATTCATGTTTAAAAAAAAGATCGGATATTTTTAAGCACCATTTTCACAAAAAAATATCGTTTCTTAACAAAATTTTTTTTCACACTTAAAATACAACTTAACAAATAAAAAATCATATTGTCTCAAAACGAATCGATTGACCTATATAAAGTCTATAATGGACCGAAAATTCGCATAATAATAAATCATGAGTTTTAATTTTTTTTTTCATTTAAAATTCTTTTTCTTTTTACACCTTCTCCAATTTTTATTTTATAATCATAGATCCTTTGAACAAAATATTCTATATGTAAAAATGGATCAATTTAATTATGTATAAAGTATACATTTTATTCTCAATTTGAAGAAATAATGGGGATTTTTAATTTTTAATAAAATTTTAATTTTGACGTCTTTAATATAACTACTCTAATTGGCATTTTTAAGTAATGATTCCTTTATAAAAATTTTAAAAAATGTTTTACAATGAAAAACGAATTTAGCTTCCTTTTTGAGAAAGCAAATATTTTTTTTACATAAAAGCGAAATCTTCAGAAATGAACATAATTTTCACATAGTTTTGTAATTTCTTCATATCTTCATAGTTTGCTGCATTAATTTTTTAAAGATTATATCTCCGTTTTTCAAATAATTTTCATTTTGTATTAAATGTTCTTAGTTTCCTACATTTTTTCAGTTCTTTTATTTATTGTCTTTAAATTAATATCTTCACATTTTTATTAAGTTATTCGTTCTTTCATCATATTTTTTATTCTTTAAGCTTTTAATTAATTTAATATTTTTAACTTTTTATCTTATAGCTTAAAATTTTTATGTTCTGTAGGTTTTCCAATGTTCATCATAATTTCTTAATCTTTATAATTTTTTACAGAATTTCATCTATTATTTTTTAAATGTAAATTTGCTACTAAATTTTTATCAATTTGCAAGGAAAATAAAAATGATAATTCGCTAGACACCCTGTAAATTGCTTTAAATTTTACATGTTGAAAAAGGTTAATTTTTTAAGTAATTGGATTCTCAAAATTATTACGTATTTTAAATTAATTATCTTTATAAAAGGGAATAAAAATTATATGACCTTTAAGTTCTGAACGTTTAAATCAACGAAATTATTATTTTAATATTTTACAAATTCAAATTTGACCAAAAATAAAGTTTTGCTTACCAAAAAAATGATTTTGATATTTTAAGAATTAAATTCTTCTTTTATATTTTGCGTTGCAAAAGTTATTCTTGAAAATATTTCCATGTAACAAAAATTTCGTTTAAATGAACGTTCAGAACTTCAGGGACATAAATTATTATTTTAAATTTTTATTCAATTCTCTAAAAGAAAAATATAGGTACTAGGTATTTATTTCATTTTTTCATTATTTATTAAATTCTACATTTCAAAAGGAATAAATTTTTTATTTAATATTTTAATTAATTAATATTAAAACAAATTTATAATTTTTTATTCGATTTAGCTCCTAGTTTTGTTCTAGGATTAGATTTAATTAAATACTTTTGTATGAAAGGGCATTGCCCGTTAAATTGAAATAAATAAATAAATAAATAATTGAATTAAATTCTATTTAAATCTTTCTATGGGGCATTATACCTGAACTACCCCAGTCAAAAATTAGAATATCCTATAACTTTAGTAAATTGTTGCCCTACATGATAATATCAAATCTCTGCAATATTAGCTCTTTTGAAAAAAATTTGTATGAAGTAGAGAGGGTTGAAGTTTTGACTTTTTGAAAGACACCGTCATTTTCAAGTTCGTATAATTATGGAACAACTTAATAGATTTTAATTTATATATAGTGAATTTTAAAGCTTTCTCATGTACTTTTTAAATAAAGAATAATTTAAAAAAAAATGTTAACCCTTCATTTTTCCAAATTAAGTTTTATTTTTCACTTTTGAGGTCTTTCGGCGGTTTTTGGATTTTTTTTATTTTTTTCAATCGAAAGCTGAGATTTTTTCCAACGAAATACGTAAAACTGGAAATGGGCCAATAATGGGTTTTCAAGAGAATGTAAAAAACCTACTTTTTTGCTTATTTTTTACATTTTCTCGAAAACCCATTATTGGCCCATTTCCATTTTTACATATTTCGTTGGAAAAAATCTCAGCTTTCGATTGAAAAAAATAAAAAAAATCCAAAAACCGCCGAAAAACCTCAAAAGTGAAAAATAAGACTTAATTTTGAAAAAAGAAGGGTTACAATCTTTTTTTAAAATTATTTTTTATTTAAAAAGTGCTTGAAAAAAGCTTTTAAATTCACTATATTTAAATTAAAATCTATTAAGTTGTTACATAATTATATGAACTCGAAATTGACGGTGTCACTCAAAAAGTCAAAACTTCAACCCCCTCTACTTTATACAAATTTTTTTCAAAAAAGCTAATATTGCGGGGATTTGATATTATCATGTAGGGCAAAAATTTACCAAAGTTATAGGACATTCTAATTTTTGACTGGGGCAGTTCAGAAATAATGCCCCCTATGTACTTTAATTTCTTTTAAATAATTGATTTGTATTATCGAGCATTTAGCAGGGACTTTTACGAAATGTGACTTTTGTTTTGTTTTAAAATTAATACTATTGCAGTTCCCGTGTGGAAAAGTTCCCAGTATTTCCCAGTTTGTAAGTGGGCGCCAGTTGAGGCCTACCTAGCCCAGGTGGGCCCCACCTAGCCCCCAACTGGCGCCCACTTACACTGCGAAATACTCGGAACTTTCCACACGGGTTGAAACGCAAAGTGGGGTAAGTCATAATGTATAAAATTCCTCTTTTGGTGCAAATGATATGTTAATTTTTATGGCTCCCAACTACAAAAACATTTTTTTTTTTGATAATTTAAAAATTATTATTCTGTTTTAATTTCGTTAAATTTTGGCGCCCCCATGCAGTTGCGCCAGCAGCAAGCGCCTCAGTCACCTAACTCTCAATACGGCACTAGCTAGTAATTCTGTTTGTGCTGGGTATATCCTGAGAATGTCCTGAGGATATCCTAAGGATGTCCTGAGGATGTCCTGAGGATGTCCTGAGGATGTCCTGAGTTTGTCCTGAGCATGTCCTGAGGATGTCCTGAGCATGTCCTGAGGATGTTCTGAGGATGTCCTGAGGATGTCCTGAGGATGTCCTGAGGATGTCCTGAGGATGTCCTGAGGATATCCTGAGGATATCCTGGGGATATCCGGGGGATATCTTAAATTTCATTTTATTAATATCCATGGGATATCCCTAGGATATCCCCAGGATATCGGCGGATATCCTTAGGATATCCCTAGGATATCCAAACCGCCGCTTTTAGGATATTCTGAAAATATCCTTGGATATCCCTGGGATATCCTAGGGATATCCACGGGACATTTTTAGGATATCCCGGGATATCCGGTGCTGTGAGGGTTCGTCACCTGGAGTGATAGTTTCAATTTTCATATTTTGGAACGCTTTATTATTACATCTAATTTATTTGGATCTCTTATTGTTGCGTATTTGCCAATAATGATTTACCATCTCATAGATTGAATTAATTTTGTTAATGAAGCCGCGCGTGGAAAAGGGGCCTAACCGCCAAAAAGTCAATTTTGAGAAAAACGGAAAAAAATAAAATTACTGTTTTTTAAACAAGCAATAGCTTGAAATGTTTTAAAATGAGGTAAAAATATATAATACATTGATTTCTCTAATATTTTAGTTTCTGCAAGATAATGTATTATAGTGGAAGAAGGATCTAAACTGACATTTCGTGGAGATCTCTCTTCCACGATACAGAATTTTTTTAATTTGTATGACAATATTTTAATGAAGGTTTCTTCATTAATAGGTTTTTGAAATACTATACCATATATGTTAGGAGTATTTTAATATGATTTTTTAAGTTTTGAATGAAAAACCTAATTATTTAATATTATTTAATATTCAAGCAAATTTATTTAAAAAGTTTAAAATTTGTAAGTTTTTCATGAAAAACCTAATTATTTAATATTATTTAATATTAAAGAAACTTATTAATACTCGAAAAAATGATTGAAAAATGGCGAGAATTTTTGAATAGTAAAGAAAATACATGTAATTGGAATTTAAAGAAAATAAATAAGGATTGAAGAAAATATTTGTAGAATTAAACAATTGAATTACAATTTAAAAACTATTTTTTATAATTGAATCAAATAACTGGAAACAGCCGAGAATTGTTTAAAAATGTAAACTTAAAGAAAAATCGAAAAGTAATTGAAAATTTAAGAAACAATTGAAAAGTTAAAATTGGAATTGAAAGTTAAAGATTATAATTTTATGTTCAAAAAATTTATTGAAAAAAGACGAAAATTATTGAATATAGAAGAAACTAATTGAAAACTGAAAAATCGAATTGAAATTTGAAGCATATAATTAAAAATTGAAAAAAGCAATTGAAAAAAGCCAATAATTATTCATTATTGAAAATTTAATTAAAAATTAAAGAAAAGAATTGAAATTTGAAAAAAAATTTAAAATTGAAGAAAATAATTTAAAATTTCATTAAAATAATCGTAAATTAAATTTTTAATGAAATTTGAAGGAAATGATTGATAATTTAGAGAAAAATTAGAAATATAATTAAATATTCAAATAAGTAATTGAAAAATTGAATTGTGAATTCTTGAATATAGAAGAAAATACTTGAAAACTGAAGAATGGATTTAAAAATTGAAGAACGAAGTTGAAAATTGAAGAAAATAATCGTAGAATTAAACAATTGAATTGAAATATTTGAACAATATTTATGATTGAAAAAAGACAGAAATTACTAAATATTGAAGAATTAATTGAAAATTAAAAAGAATTATTATAAAATAACGATAATAATTTGATTCTAAAAAGTAATTGAGATAAGTGGAAAATATTTAACAATATTGAAAAAAATTCGATAATTGTTGAGAATATTTGACAATTGTAAAAATGTCGATAATTGTTGAGTATATTTGACAATTGAAAACAAATTCTAAATCTGTTGAGAATATTAGACAACGGAGCAAGGTAGTTTAGAAAATTTAAAGAATAATTGTAAAATTAAAGGTGAATAATTGTAAACTGTAAGCTATTTAAAATTTAATAAAAAATTGTAGATTTATTGAATAATGAAATTAAAATTACAACTGTTACTTATAAATTTAAATTTTGATCAATTCAAAGGCATTTTTAAAAAAGTAGTTGACTCATTATTAGGTACTCTCTAAATTTTGAATCAGTGAGAATTTAGCCACTGACGTTAATCAGTGAAAGTCACTAATTCACCAATGAAATCCACTGAATGAATCAGTCAAATTTAACTGATGTATATCAGTGGCTAAATTCTTAGTACAAATCAGTGAAATTTCACTGACTTAAATTTAGAGAGTATAAATAATTTTAATATGTGAACCTTTTTTTTTGCTTGTCAAAATTAGGGTTGGTAAAAAAAAAAACTTAATGGTAGATAACATCTGATGGGCACCTTTTTAGTGGTTTAAAACGTCAGTTTATAAAAGAAACAATTATATTTTAATAAATACTGAAAAGTATCATTTTCTTATTTCATAATATACAGGCATTTTAAAAAAACTGACAGTAGCACATTCATGAAGACCTACATATTTTATCGTATTTTTTTCTGCTGACTCTCTTTTTTACAAAATAATGCTTGCAATATCAGGTGCCATGTCACCTGAAATATAATATTAACAAATCTGAATACTTTTCAACAGAATCTCGGCCAAGTAATTGAGAAATATTATTTTCATAAACTGAAAAATTCTGCTAACCCATAATATTAATCTTATCTGCATTGCAGAATTGATTGTTTTCTTATTGCATCAATATTGGCATGAATTATTGAAAGTTTTCATTGTCAAACTTTACACATGTTATATCAGTTGAGAAAGATATTTTTTATTTTTTCAATACATTATTTAACATGAGAATTACAGAATGTCCTGTGAGGAAATTAAATATGGCCCAGACCTGGCCCTGACCCGTTTCCCTGAGGCTAGGTCTGGCAGAACTAGTCTTGGCCCAGACCAACAGTTAAATGTTTTTTTTTCATAGAATCACCAAATTTTACCGAACTGGGTCAGACTTGGCCCAGATTAGTTTGCCTAATTTTATTTTTGGCTACACAAGACTTGGTTCAGACCAGAATTGTAATGTTTTTTCTTGAAAATTGCCTAGTTTTTCTAGAACTTGCTCTGTTAAATTTTATTAGTAAAATTTGCACAGATTTAAATATAATCACTTATTTCTGCCCAGTGAATTTAAAATTTCATTGTTTGTCTTTGGAATTTCACTCATCCACCAACCATAATTTTTTGATCATTATTTTCAAATCAATTAAATTTTGTTAATTTAAATTAAAAGGAATCAGAATATCACATGGGCTTCTTTCTTTACAAAGATCTGTAAAACGTAATGCCCTATCTATTATAATGTTTTAAAAGAAAGTCTTTTGTATTAAAAGGGTTTTGAAAATATTATTTAAACGAATATTCTGCAAATATTCTTAAAACTTTATGAACACCAAAGATTTTTAAATTTTTTGGGTATACCTCTAGGCCTCCCTCAGATCAACTTTAAGGCATAAAAAAGTCGTTTTATCCGCATTACATTTCAAAACAAAAATCGCAAAATTTTTGATTTTATTTTCCTTAATAAACATATATAATAATAATCCGCAAGATTCATTCATTCTTAAATTCATTCTTGTCTGTTCGCACCTGAAGTTTGTCACTTGGATATTTTTTTGTTTTAAATCAGTTACGTTTGAAAAAATGTATCTTTAAATGAAACTTAGAGTCTACTTTCAAAAGAATTAATTTAACTGCATTGACAGAAAATAAATTAATTAAAATATAGTTTACCCTAAAATATTGAACTGAAATTTCCATACACTAAAATTTTTAGTAAATTAAAATTTAATTCTATCAATATAAATTAACTTGAAATTTTCTTGTGATTTAATTAATTGATATTCAGTTCATTGGAAGTTGAGATCATTAAAATTTTGAAATAATTATTTTTAATGAAAATCTAAATTAGTAATTAAGAATCAATATATGTTTAAGTTTTAATTTATTGAAGTTTGAATTCATCTAAATTTTTATTGGTTATTAGGCTTTAAATTATCTAAATTTTAATCAATTCTTGCATTTTTATTATTCTGATTATTAATAACTAAACATTTAAACTTTTCATAATTTAAATTTTTTGTTGTAAATGTAAATTTCACTTGATTTCAAATTCCATTATGACAAATTTCCTTGATTTAAATTATGGTCTAAATTATTATTTTCACAATTTAGACTGATTACAGCTTTAATATACAATGAATTTTTTTTGTATAATTAGAAGTATTTATATAATGGTTAATGTTTAAAATAATTTAAATATGTATTATTAAATTTTGAAAATATGTAAAGTTTATAATAGTTCAAATTTGTATTAATTAAAATGTAAAGAATTAAAATTTTAAAGTATTAACTAAAGTTTATTAATATTAAAATATGAATAACTTCGTAATTCCTATACTAATTAAAGATTAAATCAATTTTAAATCGTATAAATAAAATTAAGTTTATAATATACGTTAGTTTGTGTAAATGTAGGAGATAAAAATAAGTAGGTATTTAAAAAAAATTGAATATAAATCTTAAGACTTTAATAAATAAAAATTTGAATTAATCGAAGTTAAAATAAATTTCAGTCAACATTTTGTTGAAACTGTTTAAAGTTTGGAACTATTTTAAATTTGAGAAAATTAAAACTTGAGTTAGAACTTTTGAAGAATAGAAATAACCCTCAATAGAAGTTTGGAACGATTGAAGTTCATATAAATTATAGAAGTTTGAATACATTTTAATAGTAGTATTGAATACATTTTGTTAAAAATCTATTCTTTCAACAAAAATATTTCAACTTTTTGTAATGTCTGTATCTACGCTATTTTTTTCCTTTTATTTACTTTTTTTATTATTTTTTCATTTTTAAATATAAAATTGTAAAAATTCTTGCTCTTTTGAAACATTTTTTATTTACTTTTACTTATTTGTCTATTTCTTGAAGTCGGAAGCGATTTTAATTTGCATAGAAAGAAACTTATATTTATGTAAAATATTAAATTTATTTGAATAACAAATTCCATTAAATTATTAATCTTATTTGTACTTGCAAAAACTCATAGTTTCAAATGACCAGAAACAATCCAATGTTTTACATGGATTATGTTGCTATAATTTTCAACAGTTTTCAATATACAATTATTCTCTTTAAATTTTATAATTATTCTTTAATTTTTTAGATATTTTGTTCTGTTGTCTATTATTCTATACAGATTTAAAATTTTTCTTTTGATTGACGATTATTTTCCTCATTTCCAAATTATTTTCTTTAATATTTAATTATTTTAGTCATTTTGTAAATTTTCTTTCAATTATCCATTATTTTATTGAAATTTCAATACAATGCTTCAATTTTCATTTATTTTCTTTCAATGTTATTAATTTTCATCAATAATTAAAAAAAAATTCTAATATCGATTATTCTCACCATTCTTTAATTTTTTTTCAACTGTTAATTTTTTTTTTAATAGTTAACTATTTCCGTCATATTGTAATTTTATTTTTTAATTGTCAAATATTTTCTTGATATTTTCATTTAATTCTTTACTTTTCAATTTATTCCTTCAATTTTTAATAATTTTCTTTAATTCTCAAATATTTTCTTTAATTTTCAATTATTTTTATCGATCTTCCACAAATTCTTCAATATTAAATAATTCTCGGATTTTTTAAATTACTTTTTTCACAAATCAAAATTGTTTTCAAATTTCAATTCAATTGTTATTATTATTATTATTATTATCGCCTTTTTTCTATTATTATTTGTATTATCATTAAGTTTCTTTAATTTTTATTTTCATTCTTTAATTTTTAAGTATATTCCACAAATTTAAATTAAATTCTTTAATTTTTAATTGCTTTCTTCAATTTTTAATTTCTTTTTAATTTTAACTATTTTTTCGATTTTTAATCCAGTTGTTAAATGTAAAAATTATTTCTAATAATTATCTTAAATTTTCTTAATTTTTTCAATTTGCAATTATTTGCTCTAAATTTAATATTTCTTGTTTATATTTTTCAATTATTTTTGTCAGTTATTAATCTAGTCATTTTTTGATTTTTTTGTAATTGACAGTTACATTTTCGTCATTTTTCAAATATTTTCATCAATTTTTTAATTATTCTCGTCATTTTTAAACTATTTCTTTCAATTATTAATTATTTTCCACTATTTTCAAGTATTTTTACAATTTCTTCGATGTTCAATTATTATCTTAAACTTTTATAATTATTATTATTTGATTTTTTTAATTATTTTGTTCGGTTGTGTATCAATCTAGACATTTTTTTATTTTGTTTTCAATTGTCGAATATTTTCGTCACTTTGTCATTTTTGTTCCAGTTATCAATTATTTTTTCCAATTTTAATTTAAGTCTTCAATTTTTAATTTATTTCCTCAACTTTTATTTATTTCTTTCCATTACAATTATTTTTTTCGATTTCCAATCCAGTTGTATTATTTCGAACAGTTATTCCTATAATATTTCAACTATTTTGTTTAAATTTAATATTCATTGTTTAATTTTTTAAACTATTCCTTTCAATTGAGTAAGTATGTAGTCATTTTTTGAATTTTCTTTCATTTGTCAAATATTTTTGTCATTTTTCAGATATATTCTTCAATTTCGTAATTTCCATTATTTGAATTTGCAAAAATTTAAGGGAAAAACGTTAACAGTTAACGAAAAAGGATATTTTATACCTGGTTCCTGGGTTGGGAGAGAAGGTATTTGTTAAAAGTAATAAAAGTAAACGGAAAAGGAAACCTACTACTCATTATACAAATTACCTTGAAATTTAAAATTTATTTCTTAATACAAACAATAGACTACCTGCAGGGTGTCATTATCCTTCGAGCAAACCTTTGTATAATGAGGGCTAATGGCTTTAGGAAAAGAGATAAATTTTCGAGTATTATTGAAAAGAGAGAAATTAAATTAAATTCTGAAATTTTACCTCATTATTCAAATATTCTTCAAATTTAAAATTTTGAGCCAGTATCATTTTGACACATGACTTAATTTTAGATTGTTATATTGTACAGAATGGAAATGTTATTTTGTACAACTGCTAAATGTTATTTTGTACAGTTTTGAAAAATGAATTTGTTATTTTGTACAATTTTTTAAAAAAGCAATAAAACATTGGAAGTACAATATTTTAGCTTTTTTAAAGAATTGTACAAAATAACAAATTCATTTTTCAAAATTGTACAAAATATCATTTAGCAGTTGTACAAAATAACATTTCCATTCTGTACAATATAACCATCTAAAATTAAGTCATGTGTCAAAATGATACTGGCTCAAAATTTTCTTTCTAAATACAAACAATTGACTAAATAAGCCCATTGGTTTTCGAGTCAACCCTTGCATGATGAGTGTATAATTGGTTTTAGAAAAATTTTCAAGCTTTAACGAAAATAAGGAAAAGAGAGATAAATACATTAGTGTGTGGTATAGAAGTGCATGGTAGTGAAAGTTATTAATGAATAAATTTGAGTGTGTATAATGTGGAAGTGAAGAATGCTTATTATAGTGTATTTTTTATTAAGTGTTTATAACAGAAATGTGTTTAATGTGAAAGTGTATAGTATTAATATGCTTTGTTTATTAAGAGTTTTTGTTGTATAGTTCTTAATACGGTGAATGAAAAGTGTTTATTAAAGAAATTAACTGTAAGTGTTCAATAACAAATAATAAAGTGACTCTTAAAAAGTGATAATGATTCAAATGAAAGTGTGCAAAATGTGTTGACTAAAGAAACAATGTTTAAAAAGTGTTTAAATTTTATATTTTCTTCTTATTTTCAATAAAGTTAGTATTATGAAATGTTAAAAGTGTCCATAAAATGTTATTGTGGATTCACTAAATAAGTGATTGATAACTGTTTAATAAATAATAAAGTGATTATAATGTTTCTAAACATTATAATTCGTCGTTATAGTCGTTACAGTGTAACATAAGTTTTAATAATATAATTATATAAAAGAAGTGAGATTAAGATATGAGACTATGATATGAGATAAACAGATGAGACAATGAGAAAAATGAGGTAAAAATATGAGACAAAAGCATGAGACAATGAGATGAGATAAACATGTGAAACAATGAGAGAGATCAGGTAATGAGATGAGATAAATAGATATGAGAGAAACATATGAGATACAGAAACAAAAAAAAACATTAAGCCTTCAAATATAAATATACTTTGATAACATGTAAGATAAAGAGGTGACTATGGAGTTAGATCGTGAGACATAGAAAATAAGATTCATTTTTTGTTAATAGTTTTTTGCAAGTTGTTTTTGAAAAATAAGCTCTCAGTTAAAGAGGAGATATTTCAATTTAAATGATGAAGATTGGGATATTATTCGTACTGGGGATATGTTAAATGACAATCACATGTATAAGTTTCAAGAATTATTGGAACTTGCATCAGATGGTTATTTACAAATGCAAATTACAGCATATCTAAAAATGTTAGATGAAATAAAAGCAGTTAATAGGAACAAATCACATATTCAAATATTGTTTAGTGGGAACCAACTTCGAGGTCACTGGATTTGTATTTTGTATGATGGAAATGAGCTTTTTGTTTATGATAGTCTTAACCAAGGTTACTTAAATGAAGATCAAAGAAAATATTTATGCAGATTATATCTATTTGAACCTAATGTAGTTTTTCTAAAAGTACAGCAGCAACCAAATTCTGTTGATTGTGGTGTATTCGCGATTGCGTTTGCAGTTTCTTTATATTTTAATATTAAACGTGAAAATGTTGTATTCAATCATGCATTAATGAGAACTCATTTGTATATGATGTTTCAAAAAAATGTGTTATCACCTTTTCCGCTAATTTCAGGTCAGAAACAATTGGTTAATATTTCTGTACAGGAACCTAAAAGGAAGACTACTGAATATGAAGAAAGGTATTGTAAATGCTTTTGGTTAAAAGGAGAATTAATTAATGGGAAAGATAGAGAAATAGCAAATATCGAAAGTGTAAATAGTAATAAAAATGTAAATATTTGCAATAAAGAACATGTAGAAAGTGCGTCGAATTTCATGAAAGTAGAAAAGGGAAGTAATAATGATGAATTATTAGAAACAATAGGGGATCAGAAGATAATTTTTAGCCATTCTAATGAGAAAAGAAGAAAAAGTAGAGCAGAATATCAAAAAGATTATCGTGAAAGGAATAAATTGAAACGAAAAGTAATTTATAATAAAGAAATAGAAATATTACTTCTGAAAGATGTGTGTTTAAGTAGTGAAACAGATTTAAATGTTTCTAATGATAAGCACATAGAAAATGCGATAAATTCTCTTAAAGAAGTACAAAGAGATAATAATTCTGAAAAATTAATAGTTCTTAATGATTGTAATGAGACAAGTAAAAAAAGTCGAGCACAATATCAGAGAGAATATCGTCAAAGGCTAAAATTAAAACGACAAAAAATAATTGATAAAAGAAAAGAAGACACGTTAATTCTGAAAGATGCAAGTACAGAAATAGATTTCAATGTTTGTAGAAAGGAAAATGTTGAAAATCAGTTAAAGTATCATAAAGAAGTAGGAGAAGATAATAATGATGAGAAATTACAAAAAATATTGATCCAGAAGGAATGTGATGAAACCTCTAAACAGAAAATTAAAAAAAGCAAAGCAGATTATCAAAAAAAATATCGTCAAAGATTAAAATTAAAAAGAAAAATAATCGATAAGAAAGAAATAAATGTTTCTAAAAATATAGTTAAAAGAAATAGAGTCATTTATGAGAATGTTAATAACATTGATATTCATGATATTGCGTATGCAGAAAATAATATTAATAATATACATTTTTTAAGTTGTAACGAACATTATCTTGGTGAAATGTCGTTTGCTTGCAAAAAATGTAAGGATAAACATTTTGAGAAAGAGAAAGTTCAAAATAAATTAACTAATATAATGACTGTTGCAGTCATGGTGGTGTATCGTTGCCTTTAGAAAAATACCCTATCGAATTAAGAAAATTGTTAGATGGATCTCATAAGAAATCAGGCCATTTTAGGAATAATATAAGAGTTTACAATAATTCATTTGCTTTTGCATCTTTAAATGACAATGTGGTTAATTTCAATAATAGAAGGCGAGGACCATTTTGTTATAAAATTCAAGGTCGAATTTATTACCAAATCAACAATTCATTGTTTCCTGAAATTAATAATGATCCATCTTTTGGTCAATTATTTCTATTCGATCCGGAAGATGCAATTCGCTATAGATTAAACAAACATGACAACGTAGATGTGGATATATTATTTAGTATGGATAAATTATTGAGAGATTGTAACGCATACACAAAGTCCTTTTTGATGATGTCTGAGATCATTGAAATGGAAACTGCGTTAGCAAACAAAAATAATAAAGAAATTCCAGAATTACAACTAATGTTTACTTTAAAAAAAGGATTCAATAAAGGAAGGTACAATTTTCAAAGGTGTAATGAAGTTGCTGATATTTTTAATACAAATGCTGAAGGTTTAATACCAGAGTCGTATGTAACGATTTATAATAAATCGATTAAACAATTGCAATTAGTTAGTCATTTAGATCCAAATGTTGAACCTTGGGTATATCCTATATTTTATCCTCTAGGAAGCAAGGGTTATAGTATCGATATGATTCGTACTGACAGTGACAAACGTACCAGAAATCAAACTGTGTCCAGATCTGCTTATATAAAATATAAAATAGGAGTAAGAGATAATATCTTCAATCAATTTTTATATGGTGGGAGATTGTTTCAGCAATGGTTAGTTGATAATTATGTTAAAGTTGAAAAAGATAGGTTACAGTTTTGTAAAACTAACCAAACAAAATTAAGAAGTGAAACTTACAAAGGATTAATTGATCATTTACATAATCAGGAAATCGAAAATAATATACATGTTGGCAAGATGTTGATATTGCCTTCAACATTTATAGGATCACCTCGTAACATGTTAGAACAATACCAAGATGCAATGACCATAGTATCTTTTCATGGTAGACCGGATTTATTTATTACAATGACATGTAATTCAAAATGGAAAGAAATTGAAGAAAATTTATTACCTAATCAGTCAGCTTTTGATAGACCTGACATTGTAGCAAAAGTCATTCATTTAAAAGTAAAAAAATTAATCGAAACTATAGTAAATGATTAACTATTTGGAGAAGTGAAGTCTTATGTTTATGTTATTGAATTTCAAAAGCGCGGTTTACCACACATTCATTTATTGGTTATATTGGAAGAAAGTTCTAAAATATTAAGAGCCGAATGTGTTGATCGGTATATTTCAGCTGAGATTCCAGATGAACATGTTAATTCTACATTACATAAAATTATAATGCAAAATAATATTCATGGACCTTGTGGAGATTGGTGTTTAGTTGATGGAAAATGTTCTAAAAACTTTTCCAAAAATTTTCAAGAACAAACTACAATTGAAGACGACTATTATGTTAAGTATTGTAGAAGATATACCGGTAAAACTTATAAAAAACCAGGTGGGTGTATTGTTGATAATAGTTATATTGTTCCTTATAATCCGATTCTGTCACAATTATTTAATTGTTATATTAATGTAGAAATTGTTTCCAGCATTAAGTCAGTTAAATACTTATACAAGTATATTTATAAAGGCCATGATGCTGCTTCAATTTTTATTACAATTATGAATGGTAAATCTACTATTAATCATGATGAAATAAATCATTATGAAGAAAATAGGTACGTTGGACCTGTTGAGGCAGTATGGAGAATTTTAAGTAAACCTTTAGGGAAAAAAAGTCATAGCATTAACCGTTTACCTATTCATTTACCGAACGAGCAAAATATTTCCATTCGTGAGGGACGTGATATTTCATTTAACTTAGACAAGAAAACAAAATTAATAGACTATTTTCAGTTAAATAAGCGTGATCCTGATACATGCCAATATTATTATACTCAAATACCTGAACATTACAGATGGATTGATGAATCTCGTAAATGGATAAAAAGACAACGAAGCGAAAAAGCATTGGGTAGAATGTATTCCATTAATCCTGCGCATGTGGAATTATTTCATCTTAGATTATTATTACTAACAACAAAAGGTCCAACTTCATTTGATTAATTAAAAACAGTTGATGGGGCAGTACATAAGACATTTACATCTGCCTGTTTAGCTCTGGGACTTATTGATGATGATAATGAATGGAGAAATTCTTTACGAGAAGCAGTTGTATGGATGATGCCACAAATGCTTCGACAGTTATTTGTTAGAATTTTAATTCACTGACATCCAGTACACCCCAATGAACTTTGGAATGAATTCAAGCAAGAAATGTCTGAAGATTATCAGAGAAAATATGAAGAGAAAGAAGCTTTGCGTAAAGCTTATATAAATATAAAATCTATGCTTAGTAAAGAAGGGTATCAATTAACTGATTTTGAAGGTTTAGTAGACGTAGAAGATGATGAGAGTATTACTCCTATTAATAATGATATAAATGTTATAAAAGAAGCTGTAATAGGTGAAGAAAAATATGTACAATTAAATCTTCAACAAAAAATTGTTGTTGATTTTGTATTAAAAATCGTTGAAAATTCTAACAAAGAAAAATGTAGATGTGTTTATATTGATGGACCTGGTGGATATGGAAAAACTTTCACATACATTACTTTATGGCATTTATTAAGAAGCAAGGGAAAACAAGTCTATAATATGGCATTTACAGGAATAGCAGCTACTCTATTACCGGAAGGTAGAACAGTTCACAAAGTATTAGGTTTACCGGTACCGCTATATAGTGATTCATCATCTAATATAAAAGTGCAGTCTAAGGATGGTTTATATCTAAGAGATGTTGATGTCTTTTTTGGGGATGAAGCACCAATGGCTCCTAAATATGCTTTGGAAATTATGGACAGAACTTTAAGAGACATAATGAAATCAGGCGTTATATTTGGAGGTAAAGCTGTTATTTTAGGAGGCGATTTTAGACAAGTTTTACCGATTAAAGAAAGTGGTACAAGAAACGAAATTATTAGTTTATCTATAAAAAATAGCTTGCTTTGGAAATCTTTTACTAAATTTTCTTTATCTCAAAATATGAGAGCATTACCTGAAGAATTGGAGTTTACAAAGTTCTGACTACAAATAGGAAATGGTGAACTTAATGACTCAAATGATAATGTTCAATTACCTGATTCTAAAATTGAACAAGGTAATGTTGATATCGCTAGAGATGTATATGTTGATTTTATTAAACAGGGTAAATTTGATGAATTAACGAACTGTGCAATTTTAGCACCGAGGAATGCAGATGTTAATGCCATAAATAAAAGAGTTGTATCATTATTAGAAAATAGTAGAGAAAGAATATATAAAAGCATCGATTCCACAGAAAATTATGATAACAACAACTTCAGTAAAATCATTTTACCAGAATATTTAAATAGACTTTCACCCTCCGGTTTGCGTCCACACGAATTATGTTTGCGAATAAATTGTGTTGTTATGCTGATTCGAAATCTTAGTATTAGTGAAGATTTGTGTAACGGCACAAGATTGTTAATTTTGGATTTATTGAACAATGTTATAAAATGTAAAATATTAACTGGTGACAAAACTGGAAATATCGTTTTTTTACATCGTGTAACGTTATATTGTGAGAATTTGTATCCTTTTACATTCAGAAGAAGACAATTTCCTATCAAATTAGCATTTGCTATGACCATCAATAAATCACAGGGACAAACTTTCCAAAAAATTGCTGTAGATTTAAGGAAAGATGTTTTCAATCATGGGAAATTATATGTCGCATTGTCAAAAGTACGTTCCTTTTCATCAGTGAAAGTGTACTTGGGAAATCAAAGAAACATTAAGTACATAAAAAATTATGTTTATCGTGAAATTTTGGATTAATTTTGTTCTCAAATTTTTTTCATTTACTGCTGTCACCTGCAACATATCCTTCTATTACATTTTAATATTCTCTCCATTGTCTTCAGAACATAACGTTCAAATTGTGAGAGTATTTAACTTCACACTTAAGGCTCTTATGTCAATATAACTTCATTTATGATTCTTAAACTTATTAAACAAAGAACGCTATGGCTTCTATTTATCGATATAACCCTTAGGATTTAATTCCTTTTAAAACTTTTTTCCACAGTTACATTCATATATTATTATTATTATATATTTGTTACGTCATTCGAGTCTATATTTACTGCCTTTTTAGGGTTCCGTACACCACAAGTGTACGCACGGAACCCTATTGGCAAGACTTTGTCGAAAATCGTATCCCCCCCCCCTACCGCCAAACTATTTGACTTAGAAAGTTCAAATTTGGCCCACATATGTATTTTCACGTGTAGATGAAAGGAAAATGATAGAGAACATGATTCTAGGGGTTGATCATAGCGTTGTCAAGAAAATAACAAGATTTTTGAGAAATTTTGATATTTTTTGGCTGATAACTTTTGCCATTTCTTTGACAGCGCTATCACCACAACAATCTCTATAATTTTTCTGTAATCTACGTATGATACTTCATTTTTGTACCAAATTTGAACTCTCTAAGTCAAATATTTTGGCAGATAAGAGGGGAATAAGGCCATTTTTTCGAAAAAATGCGTTTAATTTGTACCATTCCTGCCCTTTATCTGCCAAATTATTGTACTTAGAGTGCTGAAATTTGGTAAAAATATGTAGTTTGACGTGTAGATTACAGAAAAACTATAGAAAACCTTGTTGCAGGCTGTTATCATAGCGTTTTTCAGCAAAAAAAAAACTATTTTTTTTAAAAAATGCTAAAAAATGGTCGTATCCCCCCCCTGAACTTCCAAACTATTAGACTTAAAGAATTCAAATTTGGTACACAAATGTATTTTTACGTATAGATTACAGGAAAATTATAGAGAACATGATTGTATGTGTTGAACATAGCGTTGTCAAGGAAATAACAATATTTTTGAGCATTTTTTTAACATATGGGCCATAATTTAGTGTTATAACTTTGGCAGCGCCATAATCATCACTTTCTCTATTATTTTCCTGTAATCTACAAGTAAATCTACATAAGTGTACCAAATTTCAGCATCCTAAGTCAAATAGTTTGGAAGATAGGGGGGGGGGGGGGGGGATACGGTAATTTTTTTATCAAAAATGCACTAAAAGTGTACAATGCCACCTCCATATCTGCCAAACTATTGTACTTAGAGTGCTGAAATTTGTTATACATATGTAGTTTGCCATATAGATTACAGAAAAACTGTAGGGAACTTTGTTGCAGATCGTTATCATAGTGTTTTTAAGCAAAAACCAACGATTAAAAAAAAATGCTAAAAAATGACCGTATCCCCCTCCCATAACTTCTAAACAATTTGACTTAGAGAGTTCAAATTTGGTACACAAATGTATTTTTACGTGTAGATTACAGAAAAATGGTAGAGAACATGATTGTAGAAGTTGATCATAGCGTTCTTAAGGAAATAAAATGATTTTTGAGTATTTTTTATGGATATTTGCTAAAATCTTTTGATTTTTCGTTGACAGCGCAATCACCATCACGTTCTCTATAATTTTTATGTAATTTACACCTAAAAATACATTCCTGTACAAAATTTGAACTCTCTAAGTAAAATATTTTGGAATATAGAGGGGTGGGGGGTGGTCCATTTTGTACAAAAAATTCATTGTATATTATATTATATATAATATGTATAATATATTTATATATTTAATAGTATCAAATATATTAAAAATTATTTTGTTTTGTGTACGGAACCCTCGATTTTAGTGCGAGTGTAACTCGAACTTGCCCGATTTTTTTTTATATTTCCTTTTTATTTACACTTCAATTTGTTTCTTTCATAATATTACTGTTATTCAACTAATTAACTAAATATTACCTACTTAATAAGAAACATATTTTTACAACAATAAGTTTTATTTTAATAAACGATATATTCATATTTTAGTGATTAATGGTTCACTTAAACAGGCTTCATTAAAAAAATATTTGTTCAAAAGATTTTCATTGCTTAAACTTTTATATCCATTTACTTCGATTATTTTCTATTAACTTTTAAATAAAATTTCTGATCTTTTCTTATTATTTTAGATAATGAACAATTTATTATAATTGAAAAACACTTCTTCAATTTTGTATTTTTAAATTAATTTTTCTATCCTAATTATTAACTTTGTTTTTTAAATACATTATTTTGACATATTTCATGAGATACACTATATACCTTTCTACTTGAAAATTAGCATGATGTAATAAAAATTTGATAAATTAAACCATATACAAACATAATCTTTTTAGAACTTTTATCAATAAGAAATAAATATACTTTTTATTTTCGTATTTCTATTATTGAAATTTATAATTTTTATATTGTTTACTATCATTAATTTTATCTATAGTTATATACACTTCTGTTTTAAAAATAACTTTTTTATATAACAAATAAGATTTTCTATTTCTAAAGAGGTTGAAAATAGTTTCAGGAGTTTAGAAAGACGTTTTAATATTTAGCTTCGCAATGTGGCTAAATGTTAAAATCATTGAACTTTGGCAATTTGAACAAAACATACTTCTTCACTAAAAGATTACGAAATATATTAGGGGAGTGGGCCCCAAGATGGACAGGGCCCCAATATGGACATTTCGTATAAAATTTTTGTTTAAGGTGACAGCGCCTTATGCTTTCTGTCATTTTTGTTGTTTGTATAGACGAACATTTTGATGCACATTTGAGGAAAAAAACCAGTTGGTTTTACTTCTACACATACCACGTAATTTTGTGTCTAAAAAAGTTTTGTAACAGTTTTTTCTCAAGTTGGTAAAGTTATTTAAATTTATAATTTAGAATGAGTACTGAACGTTATAATATTCTTTATTTATCGTATAATAATATTCTAAAATGAGTTTACTAATTCAGTATTCATATATATATATTTACTGGAGATTAAAAAATGGTGTCATGTACCCTAAGATGGACAGGCCTTAAAGCACAATGTATTTTTTTGCATATTTTCGATTTTATACTTTTTTCAATAATTTTTTGAGCCAATTAATTAAAATTTTTTATTTTCCACCATAGAATGTGATTTTATAGTTAGAGAATTTATTATATTGATATTTTTCGATATTTTATTACTTTTTACTGTTAAGCTATTAAATTGAAGTTTTTAGAAATTTTATTTCTTGATAAATTCCATAAAATGATTAAAACTTATTTCAAGAATTGTTACACGATGTTAATTTTTTAATTACTACCATTTTCAGAGACTTTTAAGAAGGTGTCCATCTTGGGGCCACTTTTTTTAGACCGAAAATTTTAACAATTAGAAAAAATGCTTTAAAAAATGTTTATGTTGAAAATAAAATTTTATCTCTGTAGCCATAAGTTACCTTATAAATTGTACTTTCAACCGGTATAAAACATTTTAATATATTTTATTCGGTTTGGATTCTACAGCAATAAATCGATAGGGTGTCCAACTTGGGGCCCTCTCCCCTATAATTTGTTCTTCAACATATATTTCTATACAAGTTTTATGTATTTATAAATATTTTCTTGGTAATATAGAATGAGTGATTCATCACTTTCATTTCACTCCAAACTTTTTTAAATATATAACACAAGTTTACTTTTCCATTAATGGAGTGTATATTTTCCTAAGAACATTATTTACTTTAAATAGATCTACTCAAAATTCTCTCAAATCTACTCAAAATAGATAATTGAACAAATCCCATTTTATACTCACATTTTATCTACATTAATGCAAAAGAAATTGTAAAGATTATAACAGATAATTTATCAATAATTTCACTGCAATTCAGTTTAAAACTTTTCAAATTTACAAATAATTATTTCATTTCAATTACATTAAATATTATTTAAAAAATGATAATTTATAACATAGAAACATCAACAAGTTGCATTTACGTATTTTTTCCAATAAAATAATATTAGGTTTACTCCTCCAATAAATACAGCTTTATTTGTTACATGATTCTTTAAAAAACATATAATTATCTTCTTCTATTCATTAAAATATATTTCACAATACCTGATTTATCAATTTTACAAATAATAATTTAATTTTTATCTCATGAAATATAATTTACAAAATTAACTTTTATAAACGTGTTAACATATCAACACGTTTTAACGTGTTTTTCCAATAAGATAACATTAGGTTTACTCTTCATATAAAAACAGCTTTATTTTTTAAAGGGTTTTGGACATGTTATGTAGACCTCTTATTTCATTGTTTAAAATATATTTCACAAGACTTCATTTCAATTATTATTTACAAATTTAACAAATTTAGAACTGAATCTCAGTCAAATCATTAGTAAATCTCCTCTCAAAAGAATTCAATTTTTCCTCATATTAATTCTTACATTTAACGTTTAAAATTTTACTGCCTAGATAGCCCCCCATTTTCCGGAAGGTACAGAAGTTTCCAAAAGGCTCCCTTAAAATATTATTAATCTTCATTCTTTATTATATTATTTATTTCTATCATTTCACATAACTCTATATTCATGAAAAACTATTTTAAAAAATAACATAATTTGGCGTGCGCTTTAGCGCGCGCTTTTTATCTAGTGTCTTAAAATAAGACACTTAGAAGACAGCAGTTTTTGCAGTGTAATTTATAAAACTTTTGTCAAGATATTTTATTTAGAAGTTTTTACTTATAATAACTTTAACTTTGACGTCAAACTTTAAAAAGTTTTCACGATTTTTAACTATTAAAAAAACAATTTCTATTTTCTTAAAAATTATTTAAATCTGATTTACATAAATCATTTTAATTTAGAAGACCAGGGGGTTGATTGGGTAAATTGTTTTTGATTTTGTTTTTGTCATTGTCGTTCATAGTAGTCTTCAATTTTTTTCTCTAGACACGTGGAAATACAATTTTGATAGCTCTTACGTTGATTTGCAAAAAATATATGTTTAAAGTAAGGTTTCACTGAGAAAATAAACCTCTAGCTAATTTCTAGGTTAAGGGACTCTGAACAAAACACACAAGATACCGGCGATCACAACCAAACTTCAAGGTTAACAGTAGCATTTAATCTGCTAATAATAAAAAAAGAGCTTTGCAGGTGCTATATTAACAACCTCTCTCTGCTAAATTTAATTATAAATTGGTTATATTTAGTCAACTTATTTTCTCAGTGTTGTTTTTAAATTGTCAGTGATTGTTAAAAATGAGAACGGGTTGTTTTCGATCGTTTTTCAATGTTAAACGTAAAACCTCTATGCTAAATATTATACACTGAGAAAAGAGGATCTCCATAATAAGTATTGTAATTTATTAATAATATATTGTATAAAAATTGTTAATAATATTTTATTATAATTTTTTTTAGATTATATAAGTATTTCATTTATTTTTACATATTTACAAATTTTTTATTTAATATTATTTTATCTAATATTATTCTATATTTACTTCTATTTTGAATAATATTTAAATTTAAATTCAATAATGTAGTAAAATATATGGGGTTTATGATTTACTTTATTGCGGTAATTCATCTAAGTTAAAAAATATATGACGTCAGTTGCGTCGATAGCCGAGAGGCTTAATGCGAAAGCGTGCGTTTTTAGGGTTGCGACATTGCGTACTTATATATAAGTTAGGTAGTTCGATCTTGTATAATTCTAAGATTTTTCCGAAATGTTCACTTGTTAATTCTAAGTACATGTATATTAGAAGAATGAAACTTGTAAATTAATAAATTGAAGTGTATTTAGAAAGTTAATAATGTAGAAACTTTTTTATTTTTATTTGCATTGATTTATTTTATAAAGAATTGAAAACAAGAAAATATTATTTTCTACATTTCATTTTTTTCTTCTCCCGTCACACACGCTTATACTGCCTATATCGGTGAGAGGCGTGCAGTAGTAGTGGAACGGATTACTATTTTTCTGAGTGAATATCGTTTGTGGCAATGTAAACGCCACTCCGTTGAAAACAATTCTTATTCTGGATGATACAATATTTCCTCATATTCATATTAATACCTATAATTTTCATTTAAATTTTCCATTCCATGGAGTAAATTTTATTTCAATCAAAATATAATTCATTTACTGAATTAAGTAAAAAGTATTCAATTTTTGAACAGTTTCAAAACTACTGCTCAAAAGTAGTAATCTTTGATGGAAAATATGTAACTTTCATCATTCCTTTTTTTCCGTGAGGTTAAAAAATATAATTAACATTATTATTTTGCAGAAATTTTTGCAAATAAATAATTTTTCTCCAGAAATGTGCAATGTTCAATCTTTTTAAATAAAGGTTTTAGCTTGATTTAATGTTTTTATGTTATTATTTTGTAAGTAATGAAATTCTCATTAATGTTAATAAATAGAATTTAAATACTTAACTTAATCCGAAAAATTATAATTGAATTTTTAATTAGGGTCAGTTGGGGTAATGAAAAACAGAATTCGCAATTTTCACGAATAACGTTGTAACTGAAGTTTCGTTCAAACAATAAACATCTTCTATTATATTAATGCGATACCGAGAAGCACTGGCACTATTCGTGTCAAGCATGTTAAACTGAACATTTTTTCATGCACAACATATTGTTGCACATGCGCAGTAGTGCACCACAGCTGTGTAAACGTGCGAGATAGAAGAAACGCGGCGCGCGGTTAGATGTGAAGCATTTCCAAAGTATACTAAATCCTTCGGTTAAATCGTATCTCGAGTCTTAACTCCAATTTCGTGGAGTTTACGGTGGTGCCCGTAAATCGGAATTATAAGAATTCGTTCTAACTACGCGAGCACAAGTGAAATTAACCTAGACGCTCATATCGATATCTTTAACCTCAAAACGGCGTCCTCACGCCTAGGGCCCGCGTGCACGAGCGGTGATCCAAAAAAAGTAGAGCCATGTCATCTCAAGAAGGCGGGAGCCTAAATTCCCCCTTATCAAATGATTTCCCAGGTACACAGCCTACGCCTGACGTCTTTCAGAGAGCTGATCTCCTTTTAACCCTTAAATCCAATTCTAAAAAAAGAAAAATGTTTGAAAATCAGGAGCCAATTATTGACAAACAAGCAGTCGAAAATTCTGACATGATGATGGATGAGTCTGGTTCTCCTCTCCCTCCTCCTCCTCAAAATGAAAACTCTAGAAAACTACGCTATGACGAATCTCAAAAGGGAGAATGTAAAATTATGATTGAAAGCTACTCGGCTGATAATTCAATTAAAAATCTTGATCGATTGTCCTGTGCTAAAATTTTGAATTCTAAGTTCAAAAATTGTATAGTTGAGATAAAAAATGCTGGATTCGGTAGATTATCGGTTTTTACTAAATCGGCATGTGCAGCTAACATAATCTTGAACGACAAGTCGCTAGAAAGCAAAGGTTTTAAGGCATTTGTTCCCTCTCATTTTGTCACTTCTCAGGGCGCAATTAGAGATGTCCCTCTCGATATCTCGGAAAAAGAACTCAAAGATAACCTCAAAATATTAGGTGTACACCACAGTAGATCTTTGGTTATCGAAACTCGACGTCTCTCGAGGAAAACGATAAACAAAGATACTCAAAAAACAGAATATGTGCCTTCACGTAGTGTTTTACTGACTTTTAACACCAAATCTCTTCCATCTAAAGTTGCTATCTACAATGCTTCCTTGAATGTAGTACCGTATACTCCACCAGTTAAAAATTGCTGGAAGTGTCTCAAATACGGTCACATCAGCAAGCATTGCAAATCCGAAAGCAAGTGTAAACAGTGTGGCGAGAATGCTCATGAAGACAATGCAACCTGCTCTTTACTCAACAAAGATCCCTTGTGCATTCATTGCAAAGGACCTCATTTACCAAATTCACCCGATTGTCCTGAATTTATTTTTCAAAAAGATTTCCGAGCATACGCTGTTAATCATGGTTTAACCTTTTCTGAAGCGAAGGCCGCACTTCGACCAAAGAAATCGAAGCATTCAAATCAAAATTCAACCAACTTTAATTTCAGCAATTTTCCGGAGCTGGGAGATTGTTCCTCCACCTCAGTTTCACCAGACTCTCAAAATCAAAACATGAACTCTTATGCAGATACAACTGGAGTTTTTATAAATAAAAACATCCAACCTTCCTCTGCAAATAAAAAATCTTCTAATGACAAGAAAAAAAAACCTTTTAACGACAAATCAAAGAGTAAACAACCGTTTTCTCATCTATATGCAACGAGGCTTCCTAGCTCTCTCCCCAGGGGATTTGCTCTTCATCGGCCTGAAAATGAGAAAGATTCCTCACGCTTCACATTCTCAGGTAACGTTAGTCAATCACATGACTCTGGAATTGATGAAACTTCTAATCTATTTTCCAACCCTTCAACTGCACCCACAATAAATAACGCCACCACACTAATAAGCAACCTTATTTCTAACCTCACAAAACTTCTCAGTGTATTCTCATCTGATTCCCCGCCAAAAACAGAAAAATTTAACAACATACTGAATAATCTCTCCACTGAAGTAGCGTCTTTAACTAACTCCTTCTCCAAACCCTAAAATGGATTCTTTGAATAATTTAAAAATTTTGCAATGGAACTGTCGCGGTATATCAAACAAAAAAGAGGATTTATTAAAGATCATAAAGGACTTCGACATCCTACTCTTCTGCGAAACATTTCAAAAGCCCAACAAGTTATTTTCCTTAAATACAGATTTTAATATTATCAGAGCCGATAGACCTAACCTCAATCGAGGCGGTCTAGCAATTGCTATTAGAAAAAAAATTAAATTTTCTAGAATTTCAAATGTTATAAACATAGAAAATAATCTAGAAACTCTTTCTATCTCAATTAACACTACAGTTGGTGAATTGTTGATAATAAATGTTTATAGAGTTCCTTCCGAACATAAAAAAATCTCGGAAAATCCGTGGAAAAATTTCTTTCAGTCAGCTCTTGCAATCAACCATTCTAGTATCTTCATTGGAGGAGATTTTAACTCTCACAATTACCTTTGGGGCAGTTCTCGTTGTTGTCCAAATGGAGACACCCTATATGCAGCTGTTGAAAATCTAGATTTCGTTTGTTTAAACACTGGTATACCCACTTTTGTCAATAGGCCTGACGAGGAACCGTCAATCTTGGATCTTGCATTCGTCACCTCTGATCTTTTTATAAAATGTTTCCAAGAAGTCAGAGACGATCCCATGGGAAGCGATCACTACCCAGTATCTACCGAAATAGACATTCAAATTCCCATATCAAAATTCTACTCACACAAATATAACCTAAGAAAAACCGACTGGTCCCTATTTTCTTCTAAATTAAAAGACTCCATAAATTCTAGAGCTGAGGAGATTTCTCCACTCACGGACCCAATCTCAAGCTATGAAGTATTTGTGGAATGTATTGATCATGCAATACTCTCCTCTTCTCCACATTCTTCTAGACCTGTTTCGAAAAATTCTAATATTAATAAAAAATCAAGACGCAAGCCTTTCGTACATGCACCTTGGTGGAACACAGAGTGCGACGAAGCAATCCAGAAAAGACGGAAGCAACTGTTCAGTTTAGAAAATTATCCAGCTACGAAAATTATCTTGAATGTAAGAAATGTGTTGCTAAAGCTAAGAGAACTCTCAATGAAGCTAGAAGAAAATCTTTCCATGAATTTTGCGATTCCTTGGATAGAACTACCCCCATTTTGAAAGTTTGGAGAGTAGTTAAATGTTTTAAAAACAGGTTTTCGCAACCAGCCACAAGTTCCTGCTCAGCTGATACTGACACTATTAGAAAATTGCATGACTTGGCCAACGAGATGTGTCCGCCTACGGCTTTTCACGACTCTTTTCCAGACGATTTCCGTTCCAACAGTTTTCTAGATTCACCCTTTAACATCATTGAATTCAACATAGCTATTTCATCTCTAAAAGAAAAATCGTCACCAGGTTTAGATAAAATTAGTAATAAAATAATTCAACAGCTCCCCATGGAATCAAGATTAACATTATTGGATATCTATAACAACATTCTTTTATCTGACACTGTTCCTCTCTCATGGAACAATTTTCTGATCATATTCATTCCAAAATCTTCCCCGGGCAAATTTCGCCCTATCGCACTTGCCTCATGTATGCTTAAATTAATGGAAAAGTTAATTTACAATAGACTCACCTGGTTTTTGGAACATAATTTACTTTTATCGCCATCTCAATTCGGCTTTCGTAAAAACAAGTCGTGTGCGGACAATCTAGCTCTTATCTCCACTGAGATTTTCACGGGATTTGCAGAAGGTGAGGTTACAGCGGGCCTCTTTCTTGACATCAAGGGAGCTTTCCCTAGTGTAGTGCCCCAAATCTTAGCAGAGGACCTAAAAGTTCTTGGCATACCGGAAAAAATTGCAAAATTTATAAATAATGTCTCAGCACGCAAAAATGTATATTTCAATATTAATGGTGAGTTAACGGAACCTAGAATCAGCACCTTGGGCCTCCCACAGAGATGCATTTTAAGCCCAATTCTTTACTCCATTTACACACGTAAACTTCACAGTCTCCTCCCCCCGGGCTGTATCTTGATAGAATTCGCAGACAACATTGTCATTTTAATAAGACTAAAGGATCCTCATCAATGTCTAGAGACTCTTCAGGGATTTATAAACGTTCTCTGGAAGTTCTTATTTGATAGGGGTCTAGAAATTTGCCCAGAAAAAACGAAACTACTTCTTTTTAACAAACTAAAAATTAATTTAGCTGACCCCCTTCTCCACCTCAGAATAGGCGAAACTGATATTTTTCCTTCCACTGAGGTAACTTTTTTAGGAATTATCCTCGACTATAAATTGACCTTCGACAGTCACTATAAGTACCTTATAGAAAAGCTTGGAAAAATTATAAATATTATAAAGGTGGTGAGAGGAACCTGGTGGGGAGCTCACCCATTAATTCTTCTAACAATCTATAGAGCACTAATGCGTAGCTGCTTGGAATATGGTTCACACATTTTCAATTTTAAAAACAACACTCTATTCAAGAAAATCGATAAACTCAGAAACCAAGCTATTAGATTAGCTCTTGGTTATAGACAATCTACACCTATCAATGATATGTTGGTGGAGTCTTGTGAACCTCCTCTTAAATTTAGGTTTGACTTCCTCGCAAAAAAATATATCATAAAAATTCTCTCATTTAATAACCACCCTTTGACAAACAAGATTGATAAATTGTTAGAAACTCTGAATGATAGAAATTCTTTCGGAAAGATAGACACCTTTATCCTTCTTAAAGCCTACCGAAGAGCGAGAGATTTCAGTCAATAAATCTCTCCGACACGCCTATTATGAATTTCCTTACAGCAACCATACATTCAAACCAAAAATAGACATCGATCTAGGCTTTTCTATCTAAAACTCTCCCAACCCCCCTCTTCTTTTTAAAGATTTATTAGACAACAACTTTAAGGAATTTCTGTGCTTCTACACTGATGGTTCTAAGTCTAGAAATGGCAAAGTAGCGGGGTGTGCTTCTGTCTGCCCTTCAAATCAACTTGCACAATCTTGGAAAATAAATAACAATGCATCCATATTCTCAATTGAAGCTTTTGCAATATTAATTTCTTTAGACTACATCAAAGATAATGGCCTTAAAAAAGTGGCCATTTTCTCAGATTCACTGAGTGTTCTAAAAAGTGTTTCGTCTCCTAACCCCTTCTACATCAAATCACACTTAGTTTTTCTCATCAGAAATAGATTGGCTGCTTTATCTCTTTTACAATTCGACATAATCCTGGTTTGAATCCCAGGTCATGCAGGAATAGAAGGGAATGAATTAGCTGACGAAGCTGCTAAATCGGCATCAATCAACTCTACTCTCTTAAACTTTGGTCTCCCTTTTACGGATTTTGAGCAATCCTTTCGTAAACAACTAAAGGACAAATGCCATAAATATTATGTCTCAAGGGGCAAGAACTTTGGTTCCTTTTATACGGAACACTTCTATTGCCCTCGTAATAAACCCTGGTTTGCATCATTTCATACTAATAGAAAAGAAATAGTTTCAATCTGCCGAATGCGAAGCAATCACCACTCTCTTCTGGAGAGTCTGTTCAGAAAAAACATCGTTGACTCCCCGGCTTGCCCCTGCGATCCGGAGATCGACGAAGATCTGGAGCATGTGCTTTGGAACTGCCCTAGATTCGACAACTTTAGACCCAAGTTGATTCAGCGACTCTCGAAAGCGCTCAGGTGTACCGCTCCCTTCCATAGTAACATTTTTCTTTCTCATCCTTCACCAACAATTATCTCACATGTCTTTAAATTTCTTAAACAAGCCAACTTAAACATCTAATGTTATCCATTTTAATTCTCCCGCCTTAGTATTAAATTAAATGGCTCTACGCGACTCCGACTTTGGAAATACGCATTACAACCACTCAAATATACATTCATACCTACCGGGTCATGGCGCTATATACAGGGAAAATCCTAGTATCAAGCCAACGCATGCGTGCAACGACGCATAATAAGAAGAAGAAGAAGAAGAAGAAGAAGAAGAAGTGTAAACGTGCGCACTACAAAACAAACATTTCACATGCACAGTTGTTTTGTATTGCTGTTACACATGCGCAATAATGCACAGTGATAGTCACACATGTGCTCTAATTAAATTCAAAAATTACGCATGCGCAGTGGTGTACTTTACCCGATAAGTACATTTTTAGTACATATAGTATACTTTTTTTAATAAGTGCGCAGTAGAAATCCGTTTTATTATTGCGCATGCGTAACACTGTAGCATTGTAAGTGCACTTCCGCGAAAGTACTATAAGGTAAAATATCGGTTAAAATTGGTTTTTTCCATTATTATTGTAATGAACAACCAACAATAGAAAAGAATATTCAAATTCAATCTTAATACTGAAATTTAAGAAATTTAATATAAAAAATTATATTATTGAATATAAAAACTAATAAAAACGTTAAAAATGTATTAAATTTTATTCTTTTTTTCTTTAAAATATTTATAAAATGTAACAAATTTTGATCTGAAAGTTTTCAATTTTTCATACTTTAAAAAACCATTTTCTAGGGGTACCGGGGGGGGGGGGGGGGTTATAATTATTTAACATACTGTCAGAAAATCTTCCATATAATTAGTGTTTAAAAAAGTTTTGTAAAAATTTACTTATTTATTGAGAATAAAGAGTTTTAAAGTTCTCTCAATATTCACATAATTGTACGTGGTAATCTTCTTTTATATTAACTAGAAAAAAAAGCGCACGCCAAATTTTATTATTTCTTAAGGGGGGAACACCAGTTGCATCAAAAAGAAGTGCTTTTTTCAAGAATTTTCTCCTAGAAAACCATGCCCCTTCTAGGGGCTGCAAGACCTTGTCGTAGGTGAAGGGGCTTAAGGGTGACCACTCACAGGCTACTCCTGTGAGTGGCCACCCGTACTAAGAAGCAGCCCAATTCCTGGTGGTCTTCACCGTGCCCATAGAAGATGGAATGGTACCAGACCTGCCCGCACTCGGAAGTGACTGGGAAGGGCCTCCCGTCACTGAAGCTCGAGTAGAGCACTGTAACGCTCAGTGTATTCGCTTGGGTGGATGTGTCGGGGGACCTGGCTCCGGGTGTTTCTCGGGGCGGTAGTGGGGGTGCCCTAACGGTGGTTTGTCCCGGGATACCAGGCGCCCTCCCGGTGTATTTAGCCTTGCCCCAATGCACGGAGCGACTTTGGGGTTGACCGTATACTTCTCCGCAACTCGTGGGACGCAAACATGGTTCTGAAAAAATTAAACAAAAACAAAAACGATGAGGGTGATACGGTGGAGGATCATTCCACACACGCGGTGGATGATTCGGATGGGGGGGATGAGAGCAGCTCTGATGTTGCCTCGAATAGAGGTGAGAAGGAGAGGTCCAGAAGTCCCGAGGGATCTTCTGCGAAACACTCTAATGGGGGAAAAAAGAAATCGAAAAGGGATGAAAAGGTTGCGCATGAAAGGGAACGAGAGAGAGCTGATCTAAAGAAAAAGGAGAGAGAGAAAGTGGAAGGAAACCCGAATAAAAGGAAGATAGAGGGAAAGATGGAGAAAGATTTGGAAAAGAAAAGGGCTTTGGATGATGGCGCTGGTTCAAGTAAGGTAAATGAGGAGATGGATGTCGACGAGCACCTGGACGATTTGGACAGGGCTCGCTTGATATCACGGGATCTTCGCAGGGTGGTGATGGCAGAGAAGAACAAGATCTCGAGGTATGTGACTGAAACGATCATGGACCATGCCTCGAAATACGAGGAGCTTATTCAGAGGCTCCTAATGGCAAACGAGCGACTGAAGGGTAGATTGGAAGAGAGAGGAATGGTTGAAAGGGGTGTAAGTAAGGTTAGTGAATGTGTGAAAGAAGTTAATGGTACGGTAGAGAAGATGAGTGAAAAAGTACAAGAATGTAATGAGTTGTGTGATAGTGGTAAACCTGGCAGAATGCATGGAAAAGGAATAGAAGTGAGAGAGAGTTATGCGGTGATTGTAAAAGGAAAGGATGAGACGATGACTGCAAGACAGGTGAAGGACAGGATGAGTGAGGCTGGATGCGATGACATGAGAGTAAATGTGAAGAAAGTAAGAGCGGCAAAGGGTGGTGGAATAGTAGTCGAGGCGGCGTCGAGACAGGACCGGGATGTCCTTACGTCCTGCTCCGTGTTCGGACAGGCGGGTCTTAGTGTCACCCGTCCTAAGACATTGGATCCCAGAGTCCTTGTCTACGACGTTCCGTATAAAACGAAAGTTGAGGAATTGTTACAGGAGATCTATGATAGGAATGTTAGTCAAGTTGTGGATAAGGATGAATTTGGGAAGAGAGCAAAAGTGATAAGGAGAATGGGAAGGGAAGGTGCAAAGGAAGGAAATGTTGTGGTTGAAATGCCTCTGAGCTGTGTAAATGTGATCTTGAAGAATGAGCGTGTGTATGTGCAATGGGGGTCGTATAGAGTGAGAGAGTGGGTTAAAGTAAATAGGTGCTTCGCATGTTTGGAATATGGACACAGATTTAATGAATGTAAGAACAAGAGAGTATGTTGGAGGTGTAGTAAACCTGGTCATATCGCTGTAGTCTGCACAGCACCGGAGGACTGCGGCAACTGCCGGGTGAAAGGTATGGACCCTAGGCACTCGGCAATGTCGCCGCAGTGCCCGGAGTATGAATGGAGAATAGGTGTGTTGAGATCGAAATTCAGAAATGGCTGATAGAATAAATGTGAACGGTGTGGTGAGTAGTGAGAGTGTAAAGATCCTGCAGTTGAACTGTAATGGCGCGTATGATGTGATGACTAATTTGAGTGAATGTGTTCTTGAGGAGGGCACACAAGTGTGTCTTCTTCAAGAGCCATATGTGAGTATGGGTATTGTATGTGGATTACCTGCAGGGTCAAGAGTGTTATTGAGCGAATCTGGTGAAGCATGTGTGGCTATATTTGATGACGGTTATGAATGTATGGTTATGCAAGAGTGCAAGCACGTTGATGGTGTGTGTGTCTGGCTGAAAGGTGCAATTGGTGAAATGTTTGTTGTGTCCTTATATTGTCGTCCTAATGGAAACTTAGAAGAATGTTTGGAATATTTGAACGATGTGTTGCGTATGACTGGAGGTAAGCATGTGATAATTGGGATGGATGCGAACACTGCCTCCGACTTATGGTACAGCAAAAATGCGGGTCGGAGCTGGCAGACGCTGGGTCGCGGTGAGGTTCTGGCTGATTGGATACTGTGGAGGGATATGTCTGTGCTAAATGAGCCCTCGCCCGTCTATACTTTTAGTGGGCCTAGGGGTCGGAGCGACATAGATGTCTCCCTTCACAGAGGAGATGAGTGTCGTATTGAATGGACGGTATCGGATACTAGGGGCCTGAGTGACCATAATATGATTTATATGTGTGTGCATGTGGATGTCAGTGGTGTTGATACTGGTGTGATTGTATTGAAGAAATGGAAGGAAAAGAATTGTAATTGGGAGGTGTATGAATCGATCCTCGATTCCTTCGCCCGAGATTTTGGGTACATAAAGTACTCAGAGCTCCGGGCGGAGGAGAAGATAAAACTAATGTATGAATGGATAGAAGAAACGAATGATATGGGTGATTCTCCACAAAGTAGTAACTTTTAATAACATTAAATTTTTAAGTAAAAAATATTTTTTCTTAAATATTTCTTATGTATAATTGATAAACAATTATTTTAAAATATAATTTAAAAAATTTTTGAGCTTATATTAACACCCTTAGTCTTATATAAAAAATTTTAAGTTTAAAATTTTAAAGGTTACAAACATTTTTTTAAAATATTTAATTTTTTACATTAAACGATTATCCTAAGGATGTTAGCTTATTTAGAGAATGTTTGTAGGACATCAAAGAAAATTCTTGAAACACTTGATCACGAATTAAAAAAAGTATAATTACATAAATAATTATACAAAAATTAATCAATATTTTGATTAAAAACTCAGGTTGATGATATTCTTATAAAAAACAAAACACTATTCCTATGTATTTCGAATTTTATGAACCGGAGTTTACAGAAACCGGAGTTTACGAATCAAAGAAAATAAATTATTATAGCAGAAAAACTTAATAAAATATAAAGGTCTTTGCAGAATACTGCATAGATTTGACTACTTTATATCACTATTATTTTTATTTTATTTTAAATTTAAACAATTCAATTATTTTTGAAGAACCGGAGTTTACATGTCATTAAAATACGCAGGAAATTAATATTAATTTTTGAAATTATAAAACTAAATATCCTATTTCTTCAACTAAGTTGGACTTAAATCAAATTTTTTACCTCAATAACATTAATATTCAGTGAAAATTCAATATAAAAATGATTAAAATTACTGAAAAACAATGAACATGTAAACTCCTGTTCCAAATAACAAAAGGGTGGAGAAAGTATTTAAAAATTATTTTCGCAAAAGTTATCAATAAAAACTGGAAAACAATACACAAAAAACGAAGCTTTTGAGATAAACTGTCGATTAGAAAAGATAAAAATATTTTAAAAATATGTTTTATTTAAAAAAAATTGTATTAAATCTCACGAGTCCTATGTGGAGAACCTAAAAAAGTGAAGATTTGAGGCATTTTTAACCATTTCATGTCCTTTGATGTTAAAAAAAAAAATTTTTCAATCATGATATTAATAAACATAATAACAAAGAATAACTGTACAAAGAATTAAATATTTATTTATATAAGGTTAAAAGTTATTAAGTGGGGAAGTAAAAATAACCACTCAGTGAAGAATCACCCATATATGTATGAAGAGATTGGGTGCGAAGAAAAGAAAGGATAAAGTGTCATGGTGGAACGAAAGCCTGAATGAAAAGAGGAAGGAGGTTAGAAAAAAGAGAAAGATGGATGAAATGTTAGAGAGAGTATAAATGTATGATGAAGAATGCGAAAGAGAGTGATTGGCACGAATTTGTGAAAAAGGAGAGCTCCAAGAATCCCTGGGGCTCTGTGTATAAACTGTGTATGGGAAAGTTTAAAAGGTATGGTCTGGCTGGAATGGAGAGGAATGGTGTGTTTACGAAAACATGGAAAGAAAGTGCGAATGTTTTGATGGATGAATTCTTTCCCTCCCTTGATAATGCTACGGCTGTCAATGGGGGGGGGGGGGGTAGTGTTAATGTTAGTATGAATGATGAATTGTGTATGTTTGGAATGGATGAACGTGTAAGTGCTGTAGCGAAGATGAAAATGGGAAAGGCACCAGGCATGGATGGTTTGACTAATAGAATGTTGAGGCACGCTTTTAGAGCTATGCCTCTCTTTTTAAAGAGTATGTATGACTTGTGTATGAAAGAGGGTGTCTTTCCCAAAGTATGAAAGGATGCTAGCGTAGTGGCACTATTGAAGGGTGCGGGGAAACCAAGGTCTGATCCTGGGTCATACAGACCTATAAGTCTGCTCAGTGGCCTGGGTAAGATATTGGAAAGGATGATGGTTAAACGGTTGAATGAAAACATGAAAGGTAAGTGGAGTGATTGTCAATATGGATTTGTGCGAGAAAGATGTACCGAAGATGCGTGGTTGAAGTTAAAGGAGATAGTGAATGAATGTGAAAGTAAGCATGTTATTGGTGTGTTTGTGGATTTTAAGGGTGCTTTTAATTATGTGTTGTGGGATGTTGCGTTAGAAAATTTGAGAGAGGCTGGATGTACGAATGAGGAACTGAGGTTATGGACGAGTTACTTTAGAGACAGAACTGCGCGAATGATGAATAGTATGGATAAAGTTGAAAAAGTGGTTGTCAGGAGTTGTCCGCAGGGGTCCATCTATGGACCAACTGTGTGGAACCTCTGTTTGAACGATTTTTTGGAGATGTTGCGTAGTATGGGTATAAAAGTGGTTGGGTATGCGGATGATTTGGTGATAAGGATTGAAGGGAAAACGAGAAAAGAAGTGGAAGAATTAGCAGGTAATGTTATGCGTCTAGTTTATGTGTGGGGAGAAAGTGTTGGTGTGAAAGTAAATGATAAAAAGACGGTGTGTATGGTGCTCAAGGGAGGTTTGAAGATGATGAATAGGAGAGTATACGTGAAGTTGAGCGAATCTGATGTGAGAATGTTAAAATTTGTAGAGAGCTTTGAATACTTGGGTGTAAGAATAAGTGTGAATATGAAGTTCAGAGTGCATGTTGACAGTATGAGACAGAGGGTTCAGAAGATTATTGGATGTCTGCAGAGAGTGTTGAGAAAGGAGTGGGGTTTAAAGAGGTGTGTAATAAGTGTGATTCTGAATGGTATGCTAGTGCCTGCGGTCATGTATGGAGCGAGTGTATGGGCTGACTTATTGAAATTAAAGACTGTACGTGTGGAACTGAATAGATGTCAGCGTGTTGCCCTATATGCCTGTACGAGAGTTTGCAGGACGGTCTCTGTGGAGGTGATGCAGGTTTTACATGGATCGCTTCCATGGGACCTTGAATGCATAAAAAGAGCGAATGAATTTAAAGCGCGAAAGGATATCAGGATGAATGAATGGGACGTGGTTAATAATGAGGAAATAAATGGAATGAGTGTAATTGAAAATAAAGTGCTGATTAAAGAAAGAGTATATGAGAAATGGCAAGGAGGATGGGATGAATGTGAAAAGGGAAGAGTGACGTATGAATGGATTAAGGATGTAAAGCTTTCAGGAAAGAATAGAGGATCTGATCCGAGTTTACAGTTATGCTACCTACTCACGGGTCACGGAAGACTGAACGCTTATCTTTATAAGATACAGCGTTTGGACTCTCCAAAGTGCCCGTGTGGGGGTGAGAGAGAAGATTGGATGCATGTGTTATGTGAATGTGATTTGTATGTACTATTTAGAGACTTCGATGGAATGAATGTGTACCAGAGGAATGGAAGATATATGGTGGATCGAGTGTTAAGCACGAGGGAATCATATGAGTGTCTGTGTGATTTTGTAACGAGAGCATATAGAACGAGAGCTTGGATAATCGCGAGGAGCTAAGTATATGGGGTATGTATTTGGCGTTTGGGGGTAGGGCTTGGGAGATGTATGAATATAAGAATGAATGGTGTGTGAACATCGGAATGGGTGTACGGTGATTGGTAGTTGTAGTGAATAAAACAGATGAATGGATAAAAGAATCGAGTGTTCTTAATAGAGGGAATGGGAATTGTAGAGTATGAGGATGGATGGATATATCTGTGAGTTGTGTATTTGAAAGGATGGAAGGGAGTTGCGGGGTAGATGGTCGAATTTTGTAAATCATGATTGTCTCGCTACTGGTTGCCGGTGCCGGGAATGGCAGGATTCCCAACCGGTACTCTCACCAGAGTATAAAAGGTACCACGGGAGGCCGGGTTGGCCCGAGGATTCGTCCTCGCCCGGTCAATTGGGTTGGACTCGTGGTGGCAGTGGTTGCGAGCCCATATCGCTTAGGGCAAGTGGCTCCGGAGTGGGGGGATCCTTTGGATGTCTTTTGACATTATCGGGACGACCCCACCTCTGGAGTTACGACGTGTGAGTTGCGGTCTCAACTCGGGTGGCGGCCTGCATAGCCGCCAGGGATAGGAAAGGTCCCGACCCTCACCAAGGGTCTGCAGGGTTCTTGCCAAACCTTGCAGAAATTGGTACAGCTTGGACTTGTCCCAGCTCGCGTTGGCCGAGCGTATCTCGGCTCCACGCCCGATGGCGGGCCGTGTGGTATAGACCCGTACGGGTGGGCACCGCACGTAAAATCACGGACGCGCCTAGAAAACCATGAATTTTTTTGAAGAATACTATTTATTAGTTAAAAGCACATGTTAAAAACTGTAATTAACAAAAGTAAAAGTGTTTTTCAACCAAAACTTTTAAAGATGTGAGTCATTGAAGCGACGCCATCTAAAAAAATGTGTTTCTCTGTGATCAGGATTCTGCCAGTATGCTTCGTATCAAATGAAAAAATGAAATTGATTTACATTTATAATAAAATTATCCTGTTAATGATCGAAGGATTTGAAGAAAAAAAAATATTTGACAAAATGGTGACCTGTCAAAGTCAACAGTATGATTTTCGTAAAAATAAACTGTCGATTTTCAGCTATATAAAAAAAAGTTTAGCATATAAAAAAATCCTTCGATCACTTACTCGACTTAGATGTGTAAATTAAGCATACCAAATTTCAAGTAAATCGGTTTAATGGTTTTCGAGTAATCATGATCACCGACTTTGAAAATGTCATTTTGAGAAAAACGCATTTAAAGTTTCAACGTAATTTTTTGTTAAATACTTGAAATGACCTTTGCTTCTCATATTATTCTTTCTGTCCTCAAAATTATGAAGGAAGGGTACAAAAACTGTAAATCTAAGCGTAAAACAAAAGACGAATAGCCATGATCAACTTAGAAATTTACAAACACATTTTTAAATATGTATACTTTAAGAAAATGCAAAAAAAGAAAAAACGATTTTTCGAAAATTGCAACTGATGTTTCCCTCTTAAAACAATGTTTCATTTGTGTATAATTATGTGAAATAAAAGAAATACACAATATAATAAAAAAAGAAAATTAATGATAAGAAGATATTGCAATAAATTTAAAATGATGTGATCTTTGATCCATCGTGTATATCCATTTGCAAATTTTGATTAATTAAAAATTAATTAAATAAAAAAAGGATGAAGAATAAAATCAAGAATGTCAAGAATAATTCTAAAAAATTATGATATACCTAATACAATTTAAAAACTTTACTTTAAAAAGTTTACCGATCAACACTCTCTGCTCTTAATACTTTAGAACCTTCTTCCAATATAACCAATAAATGAATGTGAGGTAAACCGCGCTTTTGAGATTTAATAACATAAACATAGGACTTTACTTGTCCAAATACTTTATCATCTACTATAGTTTCCATTAATTTTTTTACTTTTAAATGAAAGACTCTTGCAACCGTGTCAGGTTTATTAGAAGCTGACTAATTAAGTAATAAATTTTCATAAATTTCCTTCCATTTTGAACTACATGTCATTGTAATAAATAAATCTGGTCTACCATGAAAAGCTACATAATGGCCATTGCATATTAATATTGTTTTAACATGTTATGAGATGATCCTATAAATGTTGAAGGCAGTAGGTCGAGTCCATACCAAGTGATCATACTAATTTCAGTCACATTAATTGATATTTATGAAATTGATTATTTGGGTTCCTTTAGTGGTTAAAAAAAGAAATTTTAAGTATTTTTGAAAAATTCAAAATATTTTTGAAAATATTCAAATTCAAAATTTTGAGTATTATTTTTTTTGTTTAATCATAACTTCTGTAATTTTCAAGCAATTTAGTTCAATTTTTTTTAAATTACTCGAATTTGAATGCTCTTTTAAGAAAAATTATAACAAATAAAAAATTGTTTATAATTAAATTTTTATTAACAGAAAAAAAGTATTTATTTAAAAAAAAATCAAAATCATATCTTCGATTTTTTCAAAAAATTCATAAACATAGCCTATAATGTGCTTAAAAATTTAAGACAAAGAACAGGATGGTATGTCTTATAGTTTTCGAGAAAAAAATTATTAAGTTACGCTAGCGCGGACTGGTGTCACCACGCCGCTACTCAGCGCGTAGCTCCGTAGTAACCTAAATGTATGTATATCATTATTTAAAATAAATATAGCTACAGTATTGTGTTTAAAATATAGGCTTGAATAAATCTTATTGATTTTTTCTTAGTACATGTTAAGATATATGTTAAGTTTAATCAACTAAAATCCATAACGATTTCAGAATTTCAATAACAATAATCGTCTTTTTATCGTACTTTTTGGATTGTACTGTGTGCTGAATTAGAAAATAGTTTTTTTTCATTTGAGGCATGTAAAATAAAATTGCTTACTTAAATTTTAACTGTTATGAAATATATTCCTAAAGAATTTTCTGAATTGACAATTATAATTACAATAAGATTACAAATAGTATAATTTAATATTTAAATATAAATAGTGCAAGTTGAACAAAAAAAATTTAGCTCATCAAAATGTGATGTGTAATATATAATATTACCTATATAAAAATGAAAAACAATATTTTTTTGTCTATTTTCCAATTTTTATTTTTTAAAAAATAAATATTTTTCAAAATTCATTCGATTGATTGTGAGGATTCATTGAAATATAAGAGAAAAAAAATTGTCGATACAAAATAATAAAAATAGTCGACGGAGTTCAAAATTAAAGATGAGAAATCGAAAAAATTTAAACCATTGTTCTGGGGTGTCAATTCCTTTCCTACTTTATTTTGGATATAGAATTAAGATGTATTATCAAAAAATGGAAAACAATTTTTTCCAGCATTTTTTACCATTTTAGAATTTCAAGATTTTTTTAAACAAATAATTTCTTTATTAATTTATACGATAGATTGTAGAAAATCATTTAAAAATCACACAAAAAAATTGTCGATGAAAAAAAAAAAGAATTGTGGAAGTGGTCTTTTTTTACAAAATTTACTTTCTTTCGAGAATAAATATCTCAAACTCCGCAAATTCTTCATTTCTCTATTTTTGACATTATCTCATAATTTTAAGTCTAAAATTGCATAAGAAAAAAAATTGGCACACCTGAACATAACCAATTTGAATGAGGTAAAATTTCACCAGTTCTTACTCTTCATTATTTATTTTTTTAAAATTTTTTTTCCAATTTCATTCTTCAGTTTTAAATTATTTTAATTATTCACTTATTTTCATTCATTTAACCGTGGTTTTAATTCTTTTAATTATTTTTCAATTTATTTAATAAATTTTCAATCATTCTTAAATGTTAATTATTTTCAGAATTTTTAGTTCTTTTCATTACTTTTCTATAATTTACCAATTTTTTTTTTTATTTAAATTATTTATTCCGATTTTTTAATTCTAACGTTTTATAGGTTTTGTTCTACTTAATATTTAAAAATTAAATTAAATTATTTGTAATCTTATTGTAATTATAATTGTCAATTCAGAAAATTCTTTAGGAATATATTTCATAACAGTTAAAATTTAAGTAAGCAATTTTATTTTACATGCTTCAAATGAAAAAAAACTATTTTCTAATTCAGCACACAGTACAATCCAAAAAGTACGATAAAAAGACCATTATTGTTATTGAAATTCTGAAATCGTTATGGATTTTAGTTGATTAAACTTAACATATATCCATGTACCAAGAAAAAATCAATAAGATTTATTCAAGCCCATAATTTAAACACAATACTGTAGCTATATTTATTTTAAATAATGATATACATACATTTAGGTTACTACGGAGGTACGCGGTGAGTAGCGGCGTGGCGACACCAGTCCGCGCTAGCGTAACTTAATAATTTTTTTCTCGAAAACTATAAGACGTACCATCCTTTTCTTTGGCTTAAATTTTTAAGCACATTATAGGCTATGTTTATGAATTTTTTGAAAAAAATCGAAGATATGATTTTGATTTTTTTTAAATAAATAATTTTTTTTTGTTAATAAAAATTTAATTATAAACAATTTTTTATTTGTTATAATTTTTCTTAAAAGAGCATTCAAATTCGAGTAATTTAAAAAAAAATTGATCTAAATTGCTTGAAAATTACGGAAGCTATGATTAAACAAAAAAAATAATACTCAAAATTTTGAATTTGAATATTTTCAAAAATACTTAAAATTTCTTTTTTTAACCACTAAAGAAACCCAAATCATCAATTTCATAAATATTAATTAATTTGACTGAAATTAGTATGATCACTTGGTATGGACTCGACCAGTATCAACATCTTGCCAACATTTACATTATTTTCAAGTTCTTGTTTATCTAAATGATCAATTAATCCTTTGTAAGTTTCACTTCTTAATTTTGTTTGATTATTTTTACAAAAATGTAACCTAACTTTTTCAACTTTGACATAATTATCAACTAACCATTGCTGAAACATTCTTCCACCATATAAGAATTGATTGAAGGTATGACCTCTTACTCCTATTTTATATTTTATATAAGCAGATCTGGGTACAGTTTGATTTCTGGTTGGTTTGTCACTATGAGTACGAATCATATCGAGACTATAACCCTTTCTTCCTAGAGGATAAAGTATAGGATATATCCAAGGTTCAACATTTGGATCTAAATGACTAACCAATTGCAATTACTTAATCGATGTATTATAAACCGTTACATAAGACTCTGGTATTAAACCTTCAGCATTCATATTAAAAATAGTAATTTCATTACAATTTTTTTAATTCATGAGGGTATTTTTCTAAAGGCAACGATACACCACCATGACTGCAACAATATCTTTCACGAATATTAATGTTGTTTTCATTTCCATAAATGACTCCATTTTTTACCTCATGTTCCGAAACATCTTTTTTTTCCTCATCGATTACGTTTCTTTTTAATTTTAATCTTTTACGTTATTGTTTTTGTTATTTTAGGTGACTTTTTTTCATTTTCTCATCACAAATCCTTACATCTTTCTCCTGTATATCTTTTAAATATAGTATTTCATTATTTTAATGGCACATCTTCTGTTTCAATTTCAAACTTTGACGATAGCTTTTTTTTATATTCTGCTCTACTTTTTTTTAATTTTCTGATTAGAGGTGTTAACAATTTTTGTCTGGCTCACTATTCTTTGTAATTTCTCATTTTTATCATCTCCTCCTACTTCTTTAAGATACTTTAACTGACTTTCAGCATTCTTTGATATTCTGCACGACTTTTTTTACTTGTCTAATTACAATCGCTAGAAATTATTAATTTGTCAGAATTATTATCTCTCTTTTCTTCTAGAACAGCACTATTTATGTGTTTTTTTTTAGAAAAATTTAAATCTGTTCATTATTTTACTATATTCTTTCTGATATTCTGCTCTAGTTTTTCTACTCTTATCATTAGAATTGCTAAAAAATATCTTCTTACTACTATTGTTTCTAATATTTTATAATTATTACCTTCTTTTACTACTTCAATAGAATTTGACGCACTTTCTACATGTTTTTTCTTACAAACATTGATATTCTGTCACTATTTACACTTTTAAAATTTGTTATTTGTCTCTTTTCCATCTCTCCTTTTAACTTAGGTCTTTTACAATACATTTTTAGGGTTCCGTACACCTTTGGTGTTCGGCGGAACCCTTACAGCGAGATTCGTGCGTCCGTAGCCAAAAACCATTCCCCCCCCCCCCCTTAACTTCTAAACTATTTGACCTAGAGGGCTGAAATTTGGTACACTTATGTATTTTTAAGTGTAGATTGCACGAAAAATATAAAGAACATGATTCAAGGTGATGTTCATAGCGTTGTCAAGGAAATAACAACTTTTTTTTGCAAAAATGCATTAAAATGGACCATTCCCCCCCCCTTAACTTCTAAACTATTTGATCTAGAGGTCTGAAATTTGCTACACATATGTATTTTCACGTGCAGATTACACGAAAAATATAGAGAACATGATCTGAATTGATGGCCATAGCGTTGTCAAGGAGAAACTGCAAATTTCCGAAAAAAAAGTTTTTTTCCTCTAACTTTGCCATTATTTGAGCTAAAGGGCTAAAATTTGGTACACTCGTGTATTTTTGCATGCAGATTATGGAAAAATTATGTTTGGGAATAAAATTGAATATTATGAGGTCACCAAAAAAAATTTCAAAAAATGACCAAAAAGAGGTTTAGACCCCTATGCTAGAGCTCACCCTAATTGTCCTACAGTACCCCTCAAACCAATAAAATTTTTATTTGTATACTCAGAATTTAAAAAAACGATATAAAACGCAATTGAAAATTGTTATCACTTTTTTTTCAAAATAATTAAAAAATTATGAAAAAAACAAAAAAAAATTTTTAATCTTATACAAAGCTTGATCAAGGCTGCCACAGGACTTATAATCAAGACTGTTATAATCCCTGAAACCCTATAAAAATTTCAGGGCCTCCCATTAAAAAAAATTCTTGATTTTTATGTTATTTATATGAAATACAAGCCTGTACCCTTAAGCAAAAGTTTCATGTACTTGAAGGTAGAAGTATTTTCATAATTTGTATGTTCTAATTAATTTTCATAATCTTTACATAAAAATATACAAATGTATCAAATTTTAGCCCTCTAGCTCAAATAGTTTCAAAGTTATGAGAAAAAAAGCTTTCTTTTCGAAAATTTTCAGTTTTTCTTTTTTTGACAACGTTTTGACTGTCAATCCAGATAATGTTCCCTATAATTTTCCTGTAATCTACACTTGAAAATACATATGTGTACCAAATTAGAGCTCTCTGTTTGTGAATAAGGTATAGCTTTGTTTCGTAAATGTACGGAACCCTAGATTTTGGTACGGGTGTAACTCGTACTTGCCCGATTTTTCATATTTGGCACTGCTTTTTCTAGTTTTTTAGTCAGGAATATTAACAACTTTTTTCTGTTCTATTTTTGTATGTAATGAAGGACTACTACTATCTCCTTTCATTTCTGTAAAGCCGTCATTAGTTTAATAATCTAATTTTCTCTTCTGTGTCGCATCTTTTACATTCTTCACATGTAAATTATTGTATTTTATATATTGGATATTGCTAATTCCAAGTTTATATAATTTTGTAAAATGATCCGAAAATGAGATGACACATTTTTTTCAAACATCATATACAAATGAGTTCTTATTAAAGCATAATTGTATACAATATTTTCAGGTTTAATATTAAAATATAAAGAAACATCAAACGCAATGGCGTATACACCACAATCAACAAAATTTGGTTGTTGTACTCTTATAAAACTACATTAGGTTTAAATGGATATAACCTGCATAAATATTCTCTTTGATCTTCATTTAAACATCCTTCAATAAGACTATCATAAACAAAAAGTTCATTTCCATCATAGTAAGTGCAAATCCAGTGACCCAAAAGTCGATTTCCATTAAACAATATTTGAATATGTGATTTATTCTCATTAATTGCTTTAATTTCATCTAACATTTTTTCTAAATATACTGTAATTTGTTTTTGGAAAGTACCACCTGAATAAAGTTCCAGTAATTCCTGAAACTTATACATATGTAATTGTCATTTAGCATTTCCGAATTACGAATATCCTAATCTTTATCATTTAAATTGAAATATCTCTTCTTTAACGGAGAAATTATTTTTCAAAAACAACTTCAAAAAAAAAAAAAATTAACAAAAAATGAATCTTATTTTCTATTTCTCACTCCATAATCACCTCTTTAGCCTACATGTCAATAAAGTATCTTTATATTTGAAGTCTTAATGTTTTTTTGTTTCTATATCTCATATGTTTATCTCATAACTATTTATCTCATCTCATTATCCCATCTCTTTACCTGATCTCTCTTATTGTTTCACATGTTTATCCCATCACATGTCTCATGCTATTATCTGATATTTTTACCTCATTTCTCTCATTCTTTTATCTGTTTATTTCATGTTATTGTCTTATGTTATTGTCTTTTATCTTTAACTCACCTCTTTTATATAATTATATTATTAACACTTATCTTACACTGTAACGACTCTTTAAAAACATTATAATCACTTTATTATTTATTAAACATTTGCAATTAATTTATTTATTAATCAGTTATCAATCACTTGTTTAATGAATACACAATCCCATTTTATGGACACTTTTAGCATTCACCGTATTAAGTACTATTCAACACAAACTCTTAATAAACAATAAGCATATTAATACTATACACTTTTACATTAAACACATTTCTATTATAAACACTTAATGAAAAATACACAATAATTAGCATTAGTCGCTTCCACATTATACACACTCAAGTTCTATTCATTAATAAATTTCACTACCATGCACTTCTATACCACGCACTAATGTATTTACCTCTCTTTTCGTTAAAGCTCGAAAATTGTTTCTCTTTTCCAACACCAATTATAACACTCATTATGCAAGGGTTGACTCGAAAACCTTATTCGAAAACTTATTTAGTCTATTGTTCGTATTTAGAAAGAAAATTTTAAATTTGAAGAATATTTGAGTAATGAGGTAAAATTTCAGAATATAATTTATTTTCTCTCTTTTCAATAATACTCGAAAATTTTATCTCTTTTCCTAAAGCCATCAACCCTCATTATATAAGGGTTTGCTCTAATGATGATGACTCCCTGCAGGTAGTCTATTGTTTGTATTAAGAAATAAAATTAAATTCAAGGTAATTTGTATAATGAGCAGAGAGTTTCCTTTTCCGTAAACTTTTAACAAATACCTTCTCTCCCTAACCAAGGAACCAGGTATAAAATATCCTTTTTCGTTAACTCTTAACGCTTTTCCGTTTAACGCTGACCTTCAGTACTTGTTTCTTTATATTATATAATGCGATACCGAGAAAACTTCGTTCATCGTCGTACACACTTCAAAGTTCACCTACTTTTTCCAATAGGCAACTTACAATAATGTTCATTTTACCATGTTATAATTTGTAACAATGCGCACTGGCACTATTCGTGTCAAGCATGTTAAACTGAACATTTTTTCATGCACAACATATTGTTACACATGCGCAGTAGTGCACCGCAGCTGTGTAAACGTGCGCACTACAAAACAAACATTTCACATGCGCAGTTGTTTTGTATTGCTGTTACACATGCGCAATGATGCACAGTGATAGTCACACATGTGCTCTAATTAAATTCAAAAATTACGCATGCGCAGTGTTTTTTTTTTTTTAAGTCCAACGAAAATTAAAATTGTGTTTTTTTCCATGTGCTAAATGCTTTTTGTGCAATTTACTCTTTCAAATTATATGTTTTACGCAATATATAGAACTTTTTTGTTTACACGTTTTTCTATATTTTTTTACTTTAGAATAGTTAAAATGTCATTTATACTCCGTATTTTTACAACTGCGCATGTCTTTTGTTCATAGAAAACTACTGTGCATGCGTAACTGCTATAGGAACCTATTGCGCATTAGTATATACTTTACGCAATGTATATAACTTTTTTGTAAACTTGTTTCTCCATTTGCTTTGACAATTAAATTTTTTTACAGTTATTTTTCTTTGTTATTGTAACAACTGCTTATGTGTATTGTCTATAGGAAAGTACTGCGCATGCGCAACTGCCTTTTGGAGCGTTTGCGCATGTATAGGTGATCAACGATGTGTCTATTAAAGTAAAAAGTTTTTCTAATAATTTCTATTGCAATAATAAATATTTTTACATACAAGATTATGAAATTAGTTAAAATATTTTTAAGTATTCCTGTCTGTTAGAAACTTGATTAAATTTGTTTAATTTAGTTTAAAATATTTAACATTATTTTAAATAATTCTATAAAATTCAAAATAAAAATTTATAACTATAATATTAATTACAAAAACAAATAAATAATTCCAAAAAATAACATAATAGATTAATTATAAATATATTAATTAATTATTTTTATAATTTATTATTAATTAATATTTAGTATTATTATCATTATTACTGGCAATTTTTTTTAAAACAATATCTTTGAGAGTACTAGATGTTATTTTTAAAATAAAAAAAAAATTTTTAAAATTAATTTTAGATTTCTAATCAAAATTTATTATTAATTATAAAAAATTTCAAAAATATATATTATTATTACATAATATATATTATAATTTACTACATTTTAAATTATTCAATTATCATATTCTTCTAAAAATAGGCCGCAACGACTTAAGGTGAAATAGAATGTCTTAATTAAAAGACAGATTCCCTTCCGAAATGTTTATTATGTGAGAAAGTAAATTCGATCGAAGGAAGGCAAATAAATAACATAAACAATGTTATTTTTTAATAGTCAGAACGACGTTTCGACGACATGGTTCGTCGTCATCATCAGGTTCGAAATTAAAATGAAATTATTACTTATTGTAATTTGTCGAACAGTTAATGCTTGTAGCATTTGGATTATATTTTAACTGTTCGACAAATTACAATATGTAATAATTTCATTTTAATTTCGAACCTGATGATGACGACGAACCATGTCGTCGAAACGTCGTTCTGACTATTAAAAAATAACATTGTTTATGTTATTTATTTGCCTTCCTTCGATCGAATTTACTTTCTCACATAATGAAATAGAATGTATTGACCTAAAAAAAAATTATACATAAATAATAATTAGTTAATAGAAATAAAAAAAAAGGAAAAAGTGTACTAAACATATTTATAGATTTATATATATTTTTAAGAATACACAAAGTAAAGAAATATATAAAAGAAATAAAAAACGAGCGAGCGTTAGCGAGCGAGGGTTGTTACGCTAGTGCAATTATTAACCTTTTTCAAATGCAAAAAACAAATGAAAAACGTTGGAAAAGGGACCCCGCGGCAAACTTCAGCCGTCACATAATTTCTCATAGGTTTTCTTTTATTTTGGTAAAAATTAAATTTCCAATGTCTTTCGGAGATGAAATACATCCCCACGTTTTTTGCAGAGATTCTAGTATATCCCACGAGATTTGTTAACAAAAGGCAATGTGGTGTAAGGATTCAATTGGACGCCAGAACAAAGTATATGTCAGTTTATGACAATTTTGGGAATAATAAATTTTTTAAAAGACATTTCAAGATGAATTTTATCTCGAGCTTTTTTACAAAGACTCTAGTATATCCCCAGAGAAATGTCAATATATGTCAATGTGGTGTAAGGATTTCATTGCTGGAACAAAGTATTAGTCAATTTTTGACAATTTTGGGAATAATTAATATTTTCAAAGCCCTTCTGAGATTAAATTTATCTCGAGCTTTTTTGCACAGACTCTAGTATATCCCCAGAGAATTGTCAACAAATGGCAATGTAGTATAAGAATTCAATTGGATACTGGAACAAAGTATTATGTCAATTTTTGACAATTTTTGGAATAACTAATTTTTTTAAAATCCTTCAGAGATGAATTTTATCTCAAACTTTTTTGCACGGACTCTATAGTATATCCCCAGAAAAATGTCAACAAATGGCAATGTGGTTTAAAAATTCAATTGGATGCTGGAACAAAGTATCTGTCCTTTTTGACAATTTTGGGAATAATTAATTTTTTTAAAACCCTTCCGAGATGGTTTTTTTCTCAAACTTTCTTAAACAGACTCTAGTATATCTCCAGAGAATTGTCAACAAATGTATACGTCCATTTTTGACAATTTTGGGAAAAATTAATTTTTTTAAAGTCCTTCCGAGCTAAATTATATCTCGAACTGTTTTCAGCTGACTCTAGTGTATCCCAAGAGAAATATCAACTAATATCAATGTGGTGTAAGGATTCAATTAGATGCAGAAATAAAGTATATGTCAATTTTTGACAATTATAAAAAAATTAATTTTTAAAGTCCTTCCGAGATTTATTTTATCTCGAACTTTTTTGAGCAGACTCTAGATAGCACTTATCCCAACACAACGTCATTCTTTATCCAAACATTGTTCTGTTTGTTTTGAAACAAAGCATGGTTTGCTCTAGGTTTCGTTATAGGTTCTATCCTAGGTTAAAACGCATGTTTTTGTCCTCTCGAAAAAAAAAATTAGAAATAAATAAATATTCATGTTCGCTTACAAGCGCGTACATAATATTAGAGAGGGAAGGGAGGGTTCTACAGGGAAGTTAACCTCATAATGTCAAAATTGATGTCTTTGAACTACTTAAGTACCTACACTTAGAAAATAAGTTGACTAAATATAACCAATTTATGATTAAATTTAGCAGAGAGAGGTTGTTAATATAGCACCTGCAAAGCTCTTTGTTTATTATTAGCAGATTAAATGCTACTGTTAACTGAAGGAATTCGATTTGTCGACGAAAAATATTTTAATTTGAATTTTAGAAATATGACAAGTCTCTTCCTTACCTGGGCGCCAAGAGGTATTGAGGGCGTGGGGACTGACAAGGGGAAGGGGCAATTTCACATTAAATAAAATTTCTTTCGCATCCATCGTCCTCACAATCGTTTCCGCGCATTCAAGTGTCGAAATCTTCACTACTTTGTGTGTCGCCGGCAGCACAAAGGTGCTTATTTTATTTTAATAATTGTTTTGTTTTGTGTCTTTTTTATTAGTGTTTTGTGCAATTTTTTAATCATTTTATTTTTATCTTTTTTGAAGTGTGGCGATTGTTAATATAATGTGACGATTTCAAAACAAAAGAGGACGATGGGGTTGATTTTTGGGCTAAGGGGTCGTCCACATATCACGTGATATCTTTAGGGGTGGGAGGGGGGTAGGCAAAATATCACGGTCCATGGAAATAAATTTTTTTAGCAATAGAAAAAGTATCACGAGGAGGGGGGAGGGGGTTTAAAATAGCTAAAATTTGTATCACGTGATATGTGAATGATCCCTAAATAAAAAAGAAAAAGAAGAGGTCAGATTACTAATGATCCTGATGAAGCAAAGTGGTCTTCGGTAAAAGCAAAAATGCTGCTACTCAAAAAAGGGAATTCCCGTTTCTGCTCGTCAGTGGCCACGCTCGATAATAATCGCCCCACGTTCTAAAAGAAACTCACAAGAAATGCAGGAAACGATAATTTTTATATTGTTTAATTGTCTTATTGTTTTTGTTTAAATTATTTATTTAATCTTATATTTAAATGCATATTTAATTTGATTTTTGTTTATAATTCTTTATAAACTTGTATTTATTTTCGTATATCCTTATCGAATATTCGCAGTGTGAAAAGTATGAGTGTGTCGGTTATTTTATATTTATTTTATTTCTTGACTTTAAATGTTTAATTTTAATTTTAATTCTGACGAAATATAATTTTATATAATTGACGAAAATTTCCGACTTTTATTTTATTTTAATTTACATTTTTGTGTCTTAAATTTATCGATTCGTTATATTTAATAATTTTTAAAAATTTCCTTTTTTCAATTTTATATTAAATTAAATGTGCGATTTGAGAATTAGATAGAAATAGTTTTTAATCGTTACATTACCTTGAAGTTTCTTTGTGATCGCCGGTATCTTGTATGTTTTGTTCAGAGTCCCTTAACCTAGAAATTAGCTAGGGGCTTACTTTCTCATTGTAACCGATGTCCTTATCTTTCCTGGAGAAGTTGGCGGAAATTGACCTAGACATCGGTTGGGTATACTAAGATACTCCTGAGAAGTTAATTTTCAAAATTTGAGGTTAACCCTGAAAACCTCTAATTTTTATGTTTTTGAGGACACTAAATGGTCAAAAATAAAAGATTCAAAATTGCGGATCAAAAATGGTGAATTAATTTTGTAAAATGCAATAAATTCAACTGAGAATTGTTACTCGGAGATTTTTGGGGTCGCTGAATACGAATCCAAGGTCAGAATTTAAAAATTAAAAATAGCAAATCTAATACGGCAAAAGATTTGTTAAAAAATTACTTAAATCAGCTGAATATTGTTACGAGAAGGTTCTCGGAGTCTAGAATATCTTTTTATTTCTAATGTCGTATCTGACACTGGAACAAAAGAGTCTTGTTTTTTACTTTTGGAACCCCCGAGTAACAATTTTCTTCTGATTTCAGTAATTTTTTAAAAAATTTTCCGCCGTATTGGATTCGCCATTTTTAATTTTTAGATTCTGACCTTGGATTCGTATACAACGACTCCAAAAATCCCCGAGTAACAATTTTCAGCTGAATTCAGTTGAAATTATTGAATTCAGGAAATAAATATAATTTTCAGATTGTTTAAAGTAAAATTTATTTTTACTTAGATAAAAAATTTTAAAAAATGAGTTTATCAAACATAAATGGCTTTAAGCCTAGGAATTCGACTCTAACTCTTAATGACTTCTTTCTACCTCAAATTAATTGTACATAACCCGTCCTAGGCGCCAAATCTATCGCTTTAGATATGTTTCGACCAAACAATAAAAATTACTTGTTACAGAAATCTTATATTTGTTTGTCTTATATTTAATTTAATTTTAGCGTAAAACAAAACACAATAAAATTATTTTTTAAATGTAACGAAAAAATAAACATTATTTTATTCCATCAAAATGTCTCTATTTTTTTCAAATATTACAATTCTTGTCTTATCGATAGTAAACTGCACTTAATTATACCCTGCAAAGATAAATTGCTTACGTATAATGTATTAAATTTTGTGAAAGTGACTTACACTCTATTGTTATAAAAACTGTTTTTTTTTAATTTATTGTTAGGAATAGCTCAACCGTCGAAGATATATATCATTTACAATGGATTTCTTTTTGGGAAGAGCTTGTATCTTGTTAATTGACATTATTTCATGTAAGTATAGAATAGGTTTTTTTTGGATTGTGTAAAAATTTAAAGGTTCTAAATATAACCTCGAACAAGCGTATTTAGTACACAGATAATATTATATTTAATAAATAAATGCGCAACTTTAGCAGTTGATCGCAAAAACGAACTTACAATAATTTATTTATATTATACCACTGCCGGTTGGAATTTTAAGGTTGGTGGTGACGATGTGTTTTTTAGAAAATCATCATTAATTTTTAATCTGTCTCGCATGGATCATTTTTATATGGTCCAAAATAATATCGATTACACTTTATTAAACTTTTATTGTAAACAATTTTTTAATTTATTGTGCTCTGAATAAATTTAAAATTTAAAATGAAACAAAATGAATAAATTAATTAGGAAATTGATTGCTTTCTTAATGTATTAACTTATGAAAATTTAATTGTTACCTACTCTAAAGTAGAACATGTTAAAAATTTATGTTTATTTTCGAAATCCTATTTTTATTAATAAAATAGAGGATAACAAAAAATACTGCTGTCATTATAAATAGCAACAAAAAAAATAAAAATTTTTTTTTTTATTTCACTAAAGTAAACAATACTATATGCCAATATTTATAGTATTCGTTAATGAAAATTGCTATAAACCAGGCTTGGGTCCGTAAATAGTCTACTTCACTATAGAATTTACTTTTATAGTGAATCAGACTATTTACGGACACAAGCCTGCTATAAACTAGGTGAGAATTATGTCCATTTCATGGACATTTCGCTTCCAAGTGAGCAAAATAATTTGCTTCTTAATAGAGGAAGCAATAAATTAATAATGTATAAGTTAATTGAAAAAGTTATTAAAAAAAAAATAATTTTAAATTCAAAAAATTTAAAAACATCAATTATTTTACGAATTCTTGATCAATTATAAACTTTATATCGCTGGTTGGGTGCAACAACATGACACCTCATATATGTTTTGGAGAACATGACATATCGTATTCGAGTTGAAAAACATGACACCTCGAAAAGAAAATTTATGGAATGAAATTTTTGTTGGCATCACTGAGCACAAAATTCAAATTTATGTTTTAAATGAACTTTAAAGTAATTGAAATTAATTTATTCATTTTTTAAAATTGAGTTATTAAAATTAATCCTTTTGTAAATTAATGAAAAAGATATTTTTAGCTTTCAAAAAAATTAAATAATATATATACTTTTAAAATTCAAAATAAGTGTTTGAATTTTAACCTTTTTTTTTTAAATCATAAATTTATTATTTTTTTATAACAATAATATTCAAATTGATTATTTATTTTTCGAATACTTAAGGCATTAATGTTTTTGATTTCTATTATAGTTTCTTTAAGAGTAAATATATGCAATAAAAAAAGAATTTATTCAAGAATTATATACATATATTTTAAAAAGCTTTCTAAACAAATTTTTTACTTTTAGTAAAATTAAATAATGTAGAGTCATTAAATAAATAAATCTTTTTATTATATTTTTAAACATTAAGGAGCAGTTAATACGTATAACATGCCATTGGAATTAAATGTTATTCCCCATAATTCACATCCGATTTTTAAACACACTGAACGACATATTGAACCTATTAAAACTATTGAATAAGGTTATTTTTCATTGATGTTAATTTTTAATAGAAAGCAAATTTGTAGTATAAAAAATTTGACAGCATAAACAGCATAGTAACGTGTGAATGTATTTAACAAAACAAAAACAAAACTGATTTTCAATTTGAAGGAATTATTAAAAAATTATTTCAAATTTCACTCTCAGTGTTGCCAACAAAAATTTTAATCGATAATTTTCCTTTTTGAGGTGTCATGTTTTTCAACGCCAATACGATATGTCATGTTCTCCAAAACAAATACGAAGTGTCATCTTGTTGCACCCAACCAGCGATATAGGTCAATCGATTCGTTTTGAGATATGTTCATGTTTTTGGAAAATCGAAAATCTTAACGATCACAAAGCTTCCTCTATGAGGAAGCAAAATTAATTTTTTTTTTAACTCCCTGTGGGGAGAGGTAAAATTATGAGATTGTTAGACTTTTAAACCACTTTAACGCAAAATTACAATATTATATACAAAACTAACTGCAGCTTCTTATTTATAAACATATAAATTAATTTTTTACGTTGAAATGATAAGAAAAGATAAAAATTATTTGTGGTTACTCTTTCAAAACATGGGAAAAGTGAAGTTGTGCACTACGCGAAGAATAACTCAAATACTCATGGGCATATCTCTGGAACCTTTAACTTTTCAATAAGAAAAAATATTTTATTTTTTTTTTGTAGCACAGTATTGAAACTTTGTCTACATAAACTTCAAGTGCTAAGCTTTCAAATTATACAAATGGACAGATAAATCTAATTGTCTTCAAGAAGTTATAAATTATTTAAAATAACAAATAATTTTTAACCTGTAACAAAAAAGTATTCAACAGGTGGTTGCTTTTTAGTATGAAAAACAGTTGAAATTACACTGAAAAAAAAAACAATTTAAAATTTACTTGAGTATTAGGTAATATTTACTTTTTTTACTTAAGCAATGGAAACAAATTAAAAATTGCTGTAAATCCAGGTAATTTTTACTTTGTTTTCTAAAAAGAAAAAAAACAAATGACACTTTTGAAACAAATTTGACGTTTTGTGTCAAACTCTTAGAAGTTAAATTTTAATTATATTCGGGAAGATTTAGTAATGGAAGTATAAATAAAAGTAAGTAGAAAAGTAATTTATGTATTAATTTATTATTTATTTTTCTTTAATTACTCCAAATTTTCGTTTCAAATACAGAACGTCAAATTTGATTCGAAAAGTGACATTTTTTTATCCTTAGGAAACAAAGTAAAAATTACCTGGTTTCACAGCAATTTTTAATTTGTTTCCATTGCTTGAGTAAAAAAGTAAATAATACTTAAAACTCAAGTAAATTTTAAATTGTTTTTCTTTCAGTGTAATTGCTTGAGGGGTTATCATTTTTAAAAAAAGATAAGTTTGTTTAATTTTTTCAATATTTATAAGAATAGTAAAATACTAATAATAACACACTAGGAATAAAAGAATAAAGTTCCATTTTTGAGTGAAAATCAATCTCGAAATAAACATTAAAACTTAACCTTCAGGTTTTAATTAATGACAATTTCTGTTGAAAACATTAGAATCGGCAACTTCGGACTTAACAATTTTTTTCTAAAAAATTTCGGTCGATTATGGTCGACCGTAATTGATAAATATTTTCACATTATCATTGCAATAAAGTATTTTTTCTCAAAGCACACCCGAGTCATACATTCGAACCTGGTTTCCTCCTGGAAAGCTCTTCTTATGAAGGAGGTAAAAATATTAACTAAGGTTTTATTTGCATTGTGAGTAAACCCTGATTTGCCCCTTAAACCTCGAGTTATTGGCCAAATCAGATGGTAAAAGGAGGAAAGCAGGAGGAATCTCGGAAGGAACTAAAACCTGATTACATTCTGCTTAGTATTAAGTTCTAAACACATTCTTGCCTGCTAAAGATTTTCTAAGTATGATCCAAGTAATATACTATTAAAATGAAATATTTAAATAATGAAAGTAAATCATTTTAAAGTAATACATGTTTATTATGTATTTTAGAACATTCAAAACTGCGAACACTTTACATCACTTCGTAATATCTTTTAAAAACACAATTTAGTTCTACACGAAAAAAAAAATGTAATAATGCGACACACATTTCACAATGTTTACGACAGTTCTAGCACTTTTTGATATGTATGTTTCTTAAAAGCACTTCAAACTTAACACATGAAATCAATTATTTTTTTTTTAATCTATAGGAATTACAATTTTAAATACAAAACAACAAAACTTTAGATAATGTTATAATGACGCCAAGAATTTGACGAAAAGTATTTGGAAGTTGTAGATTAGAATTAAATTTTACTAAGCAGAAGGAAATCAGGTCGAATAGTTCGACTCGGGCATGCACACAATGTTAAATGGTACTCGTAAAAATATATGTAAGTACTTTTTGAATACTTTTATTTCATTTTCGTGAAGTATCACTCGTATTACGGTCGTTGTCAAATTTTGTACACACGTGTTTTCTGTTATTTAAATTAGAATAGTTTTTTGAAGACATGAAGCACATCAATTTAGTATGTCTCAAAATAATTCTAATTATTTAAACTTTTATTTTCCACAAGCTATTTTGGTGTGCCAATAGTCTTATTCAAGAAAAATGATAAATAAGACGATTACTGTCGAAAAGGTTAAAAGTGAAGGACAACTTTTAAAAACATATAACTTTCTTCACAATAAACAAAATATTAATTTTCATGCACAAATGTGTTAATCGTTTAACTAACTTTAAAAACATGTGTCATCTAACTAGTAATTTTTATTAATTACAAAGTTTCAACCTATAAACCATTCGAAAGTATGGTTAGGGACAAGTAAACATTGTTAAAAATCGGAAGTTCAAGATGGAATAATTATTTATCTATTTAATAAACCAATGTGTAATCTTTTGGAAATAGTTCATCGTATCAAATGTTAATATTTCCAACAAAAACTAGGTAAAAATTGATTGAAATTATCAAAATATATGCAAGGGACATAAAAGTTAAAGGTTCCAGAGATATGCCCTCATATCTCATATCTCATATCTCAAAGCTCTTTTTTATTATTACTAGAACTTCAAATGTGCGCGCTACGCGCGCCATAGAGCATCACACAAGTCTGAAATTTTATATCAAATTAAATTTTGAAAATGTGTAGACAGTTGCTGAGACGAACGCGGGTGTGAGATGAAAATCAATCCCTTCTTCCCCAACATGCAATCCAACACCAAAAACTACGTTTAATTAATATTAATAAAATTAATTAAAACTACAAACACTTAACATTGATTAAATTTGTTTTTTTATAGCAACTCGAATTTTAATAATATGAAATTGGTGTATTCTTAATGAGCTACCTCAGAAACCCTTGATAACAAATTTCAAGCGAATTGAAGCAAATTTTGAAGAACTATAATTTCGTTATTTTTTATTAAAATTCTGCCTACTTATTGTCATGCTTATAAATCGTACTATGTAATTTTCTATTTTTTAAAATGTAATATTAATGTTAGTAATGGAAGTAGAATCGTAACTTGTGGTTTTCGCGCCCTCTGCGAGATAGATATTGTGGCACCCCCCCCCCCCACCCTATATTCCTGAGAAAAATGGAAATTAAAGATTATGTTAATTGATAGAAATTAGAAGTGAAAATGGCGCTAATGTATGTTGTCGTGTGTAACTAAGGGGGGGGGGGTCGAAAATAGTGAAACAGAACGTGACGTAGTTTGTGAACTACGTCTTCATGAAATTTATATTTGAAAACTACATTTTAATAAATGAACGAATTATTTCCTCTGTATTAATAATTTTTATATTTCTTGATTTTTAAAGTTCCACTCAAATGATGTTTCATGTACAGTGAATAAACACTTATAGTGTACTAAAGTACTTACAAGTAGTAACATTTATAATATTCAACTTTGAACTGCCTGAAAAATGTAATCTTATTTCTTTGGTTTTATATATATATTTCTTTAATTTATAAAATACATGTTGCGTCCCACCAATTTTTTTTTTTTTTTTTTGTAAAAATGCTTTTAATTTGTATTATTTCTGTACCCTATCCATCTTATTATTGTAATGCGATATCTACAATTTGCTAGACTTTCGTAATTTGACATATAAATTGCAGAAAAATTATAGAAAACTATGTTGGAAGCTGTTGTCATACTCTTCTTAAGAAGCCACGATTTCTGAAGAAGAAATTAATGCTAAAAAATAAAAGAATTTTACAAATGTGACAAATGTTAAATGTCTGTTGTGATCGCACTAACTTTCTTTTTGGAATACAAAAATTTTACATCAGTGACAAATGTAAATTGTGTGTTATGATAGCACTAACTTTCTTATTGAAATACAAAATAAAAGGAACATCTTTGCTTCTTACTGTCTATAAATGAATATTTTGAATGGTGAAAATGGAAATTACTGTTTTTTTTACATCTTCTTAAAAGTGACAGAAATCGTAATAGAAACATTATTCTACTTTTTCCACATATTAGCAATTTCAAATGTTCTCCAATTTCTTAAATTACCATTTAACCAAACAAGAAATCCACCGACATTGTCATCTCAAATGTAGCAATTATGAATTTTAAAATTACGATTATATTATTTTCTTCATGTCCCAATTTTTGAAATGGAAATAGGTGCGTATCCAAAGCATAATGTGGTGAAGGATTTTGAAAGTTTTTACATTGCAGGAGAGATTTTGAAAAACATTTTGCCTGCAAATACCTTTTGTTCAATACAATTTTCCGATTTGACGGAAGGAGGGAGTTTGAACACCTAAAACCCCCCCCGGTCATGAACCCCGAATTATGAAATGTAATTAAAAAAGTTCCTGATTTATAATATTTATAATATTAGTCGACATTTCCCCAATATTGAAACCTAATGTGCATAGAAGTTTAATGGAAGAATTAAAATGTCCGTCAAGGAAAGTACCCAAACAAAACGTAATATTACTTGAATATCACAGTAATATTATATTGTAATATTGGTAAAATTATGGGACAATATTACAGTGATACTGACGCGATATAGAAATGTCCGCCTCAAGGTGATATTGCCGGTTGATATTGAGGTAATATCACAGGAATATTACGATGTATTATTATCGTCATATTACCTCAATATCATAGTAATATTACCGCAATATCACTGTAATATTACCTCAATATTACCATGTTTTCATGAAAGAATTTTGTAATATTACCTCAATGTTACCGTAATAGTACCACAATAATATATCGTTATATTCCTGTAACATTACCTCAATAGCAACCGGTAATATCACCTTGAGGCAGAGATTTCAATATCACGTCAATATCACTTTAATATTATCCCGTAATATTACCCACGTTACAATATAATATTACTGTGATATTCAAGTAATATTATGTGCTGCTTGGGTATTGAACTCGACATTTGTTTAAATATGTTTCTCTGATTTTCCGGGAATTTTTGCATCCAATATTCGTTAAATATTGAAGAAAAGTTAAAAGAAAATGCTAAACTATTCTTCCTTCTCGTAATTCATCAAAATTGTGTTATATCTCCCATACGTACTAAGGTTTTTTCGACTCTACTCTGTTACAGTAGGTTTTCAATCAGCACCGCAATTCATTGTGAACGATAAAATTGTGGTTTTTGTATATGAAAGAGAAATAAGGATGGTGAATACAAGAGAACAAGGATTAATCTGTAATTACATGGAATATACTTGTAAAAAATAATTTTTTTTTTTTAGGAAAAGGAAGGGCCCCATTCACGCCCTTCCCTGTGAGGTACAACCATTATTAAAATTGCTCTTAAATAACATATGCGGAAAACTATGTTTTCCACATATAATATTTAAGTGCAACGTGTTTACCTCTCCATGTGGGAAACAGGAAGAATAACTTTAGACGCAATTCTGTTATCCTACATTGTTATTGTTATTCTTATTGCAAAAATGTTTGCCAAATTCATAATGAAAAGAAGAAGCATATTTTGAAATTGAAAGATATATAAATATATCACATTTGCACTAAATCATTGCATTACTACCTCATAGAAATGGCCGGTGTTGGGATATTGTCCACTTAACAAAGACGTCGGAAGACACCGTAAATGGTACAAAATTGTTTTTTAAAATAATATATTACTTTATTAGTAATAAATGTTCCTGTATATAACATTAATTATATCCCAATTACATATTATATAACATTCACAATAGAATCCTTATTTTATGAGTGGCACATTTTCTGCCATTAAAATTTTCAACTGCTGAAACATTTAAAGTCAGTTTTATATATTACAATATATGAAAATGTCACATTAATATTCAGTAACCCAACTACAAAGTACCTGCATGCTACAACTTGTTATATGTATCGTAAGATAATACTGTGAAATTAAAGAAGTAGTCAATAGTGAAGGCATTTAAAAATCTTTTATAATTATGACGATTCCAATTTCCCTAATTTTCCTAACTTTCATACTATTCACTTTGTCCATTTTTATGTTTATATACCTTTCAGTTTACCAATATTTCCATTTGTCAATTTAAAATTACCTATACCATAAGAAGCAAGTATTTAAATATTCATTATTAATTCTTGAACCCATAGTCACATATAAAATGTACTTTATATCACAAAATATGAGAATATCAAAGTGAAATATTTTGAAAGGAAATAAATAGTTTGACAAAAATTGTGGTTATAAAATATTAACTCGATATATGTTAAAACATATACATATATTATTGCAGGTAAAACACTTATTCAAAAATTTCTTTATAAACGTAATTCTTAATATATTTTTCACTTCGTTGATTTCCCAAATAAACTTTAACAGAATCAAATGAACGAACCCTTGATAATGCAACATAAAGTTGACCATGATTAAAGACATCTTTTCTTAAATCAATAGCAATTTTATTAAATGTTTGTCCTTGAGATTTGTTTATAGTCATTGCAAATGCTAGTTTAATTGGAAATTGCCTTCTCTTAAATGTAAAAGGATAAACATTTTCGCAGTATAATAATACACGATGTATGAATACAACATTTCCACACTTATCTCCAGTCAATATTTGACATTTAATGACATGATTAGATAAATCTAAAACAAGTAATCTGGTTCCATTGCATTAACCCTCATTAATACTAAGGTTTCTTATTAGCATCACTACTGAATTTATTCTTAAGTGTAATAAATGTGGTGGTAAACCAGATGGTAACAAAGTATTTAAATATTCTGGTAAAATCACTTCATGATCATTAATATTTTCGCGATTATCTATGCAGTCAATACTTTTATATACTTTCTCTTTATCATTATCTAGTAATTGTACCACTTGATTATTAATATCATCAACATCAATATTTCTGGGAGCTAAAATTGCACACAATGCCAACTCCTCAAATCTTTTTTGTTTAATTAGATCTTCATACATATCTTGACAAATATCTTTATTTTTTTTTTCAATTATTTTTCGTGGTAATTGAACGCAATCTTTTTCATCGTTAAGAGTACCATTTCCTATTTTTAGCAAGAACTCTGTAAATTCTGTTTCTTCCGGCAACACACGCATGTTTTCAGACAACGTAAATTTTGAAAAATGTTTCCATAATTTACTGTTTTTGATAGACAAGTTTATAATCTCTGATCTTGTACCCTTTTCTTTGATTGGCAGAACTTGTCTAAAGTCACCTCCTAAAATTATTATTTTACCACCAAAAGGTACATCTACTTGCATCATATCTCTTAATGTTCTGTCCATAATTTCTAAAGCATATCTTGGTGACATGGGAGCTTCATCCCAAATAAATACATCAACATCTTTCAAAAACAACCCTTCCTTAGACTGTATTTTAATACTGGATGATGAATCATTATATAATGGTACGGGCAAACCCAAAACTTTGTGAACCGTTTTACCCATAGGAAGTAAAGTTGCTGCTATTCCCGTAAAAGCCATATTACAAACTTGTTTACCTGCAGTTCTTAATAAATGCCACAAAGTAATATACATAAATGTTTTCCCTGATCCTCCAGGCCCATCGACATAAACGCAGTGACAAACTTTTTCGTTAGAATCATGAGCTGCACTTAAAACAAAATCAACTATTTCTTTCTGTTTAACATTTAACTTATCATATCTTTCTGTTCCTAATCTTTTTTCTTCTTCAACATTAACAGGATGAGGAACATAAACATTATTACAGATGTCTTCAATAGGAGGCAATCCAAGAAAATCATGTAAATTATACCCTTCTTCAGAAAGTAAGTTTTTTAGTTCTGTATATGCTTTATTTTCGGCAATAATATTATCAAAATTTCTAAGATAATCTTCAGACATATTAACTTTGAATTGTTCCCAAAGTTCACCTGCATTAAGTGGACGACAGTGAATTAAAATTCTGACAAATAAACGACGAAGTGATTGAGGCATCATCCACACAGTGGCCTCTTGTAAGGTCTCTTTCCATTCATGATCATTCTCTATAAGTCCTAATGTTAAACAAGTTGTCGTAAATGTATCATGTGTAACTCCATTCACAGTTCTTAAGGACTCAAATGAAATTGCACCTTTAATTGTAAGTAATAATAATCTAAGATGAAATAAATCAATTTCACATGGACTAACGGAATACATTCTTCCTACAACATTCTCTTTACGACTTCTTTTATTCCATCTACATGTCTCTTTATTCCATGAATAGTATTCAGGTATCTGACTGTAGAAATAATTACGAGCATCTACATCACGTTCATTTAAATTAAAATAATCCAATAATTTTGTTGTTTTGTTTAAATCAAACGATAGCTTCTTATCTGCTTGTCCTTGCCGAATCAAAACATTTTGTTCATTTGGCAAATGTATAGGTAAACGGCATACACTATGACTCTTTTTTGATAAATGCTTACCCAGAATTCTCCATGCTGCTTCAACAGGACCTACATATCTATTTTCTTCATAATGATTGATTTCATTATGATTTATAGTAGCTTCACCATTACTATTTGTAATAATAATTGATGCTGCATCATGTCCCTTATAAATATATTTATATATGTATTTAACCGATTTAATACTTGATACAACTTCAACATTTATATGAGAATTAAATTGTTGCGAAAGTTTAGGACAATAGGGTACAACAAAACGATTATCAACAATGTATCCATTAGATTTCTCATATTCTTGACCTGTATCTTTTCTTCGATATAAAACATAACAATTATCTTCCAATGTAGTTTCTTCTTGCAAAATTTTTGGAAATTTTTTGGAACATTTACCATCAACAAAACACCAATCTCCACAAGGACCATGTATATTATTTGACATTATAATTTCATGTAATGTAGAATTAACATTTTTGTCAGGAATCTCTGCTGAAATATAACGATCTACAGTTTCAGTTGTTAAAATTTTCGAATTGGATTTCAATATTACCAACAAATGAATATGTGGTAATCCTCTTTTTTGGAATTCTATAACATAAACATACGATTTAACTTCTCCAAAGCATTTTTTTTTAACGATACAGTCAATCAGGCGACGTACTTTCAAGAAGAACACCCTCGCAACAATGTCAGGTCTGTCTGCCGCAGTTTGAGTAGGCAATAAATTTTCTACAATTTCTTTCCATTGTGGATTACATGTCATTGTTATAAACAAATCTGGTTTGCCATGTTTACACACAATGGCCATTGAGTCTTGATATTGTTCCATCATATGTCGAGGTGAATTAATAAATGTGGATGGCAGTACAACCATTTTTCCAATAGGTGTATCATTTTCCTCTGCAGTATTAGTAATATGATCTATTAACCCTTTGTATGTTTCACTTCGCAATTGGGTTTGATGATTTGCACAATATTGAAGTCGATCTTTTTCAACTTTTACATAACTATCAACTAACCACTGTTGAAATAATCTACCACCATATAGAAACTGATTGAACACGTTCTCTCTAATTCCTATTTTATATTTAACGTAATCTGCTCTTGAAATCCTATGCTTTTTCGATCTTTTTTCCTTATCTCCTCGAATCATATTAATACAATAACCTTTATCTCCAAAAGGATAAAATATAGGATAAATAAAGGGTTCTACACAAGGATCCAAACTACTAATTAATTGCAGTTCTTTACTTGCTTTATTGTAAACTGTCACATAGGATTCAGGTATTTCACCTTCACAATTTGTATTAAAAATTGCTGCTACTTCATTTACTCTTTGAAAATTGAATCTCCGTGGATCCATTCCTTTCTTCAATGTAAATAATAATTTTAGTTCTGGAATTTCTTCATTCCTTTCATTTGCCAACGCTGTTTCAATTTCTAAAACATCCTTCATCATATTGAATGATTTAGTAAATACATTATGTTTTCTCATTACATCCTCTATTTCTCGCAAAACATCTCTATCTAATCTTCCATTTTTATTGATTCTATAATCAATAGCATCATCAGGATCATAAATGAATAGCTGACCATAGGAAGGATCGTCACCAATGTCAGGATATAAAGCATTATTCATTTGATAATAGATTTGTCCTTGAATTTTAAAACAAAATGGTCCTCTCCTTTTTTCATTAAAATTAATAACTTTGGCATTAAATGAGGCAAATGCAAATGAATTATTGTAACATCTTATGTTCTTTTTAAAATGGTTTGATTTTTTGTTTGAGCCGTCTAATAACCCTTTTAATTCCAACGGATAATCCAACAATTGTAATTTGACACCACCATGACCACAACAATCATTATATGACTTTAATTCTTCTTTGCCTTTTCCTTTTTCATTAGATTTATTTAATTCTTTATTGTCTCTTTCTTTCTCATTCAGTTCAGATTTTTTAGCAACTTGTTCATCTCTAAAGTGTTTTGCTTCACAATGCTTGCAAGCAAATGACATTTCACCAAGATAATCTTCTTCGTAAGTAGGTGAATGAATAGGATTAAATAATAATTGATGTTCTTCTGGATAATCAATTGATGTACTTACTGATTCCTTTTCTACATTTTGTTCCTTACTTCTAACACGATAACGCTTCACTCTGTCCTTGGTCAAATGTTTTGTGTGAATCCTTTTTAATTTTCTTTTATCATCTTCTGTTAATTTATTAACTGGAGAATCAATCGATGTACCTACTGATTGTCCTTGTTTCAAACATTTGTCATGAGAAATAATGTCTCTACTATATGTGCATGTACGACACTCTGTCTCTAATATTTTCTCCTTCTTTCTTAGACGAAAACGTTTCACTCTTTCTCTGTTTAAATTTTGTGTGTGAATTCTTTTTGATTCTATGTTATCATCTTCTGTTAATATATGAACTTCTTTATTGTTATCTTCCAATAATCTATTCTTTTCTACTTCACCTATTGCATCCAACGTGCATGAAGATTTTCTTCGTTTCATTGCAGTTACTGCAATCGATGATGCATCACTTATTTCTCTTTTCCTTTTTCTCCTGATTATAGTATCCTGCACTTTAATTTCTTCAGATTTATTAGTATAATCAGAAACTGATGCAGATGACGTTGAAGGCATTGGATCTACGACATATACATTATGAAATTCACGATTTTCTCCAAATTGAGAATAATTAGACGATTTAGATTTATCTACGGAATTTTTTTCTTTTTTCTCCATTTTAATCACAATTTTATTTGTCTGTAATAATATGTTTGTTATCAGGGAGGAGGAGAAAAATTTATATTTACACGTAGGGAAATTTACATAACCTCACATCATGTGACAGGTTCGAAAAATAGAATTCTTTTTGTCAGATGTGACACATATAGCATATGCAGAATATATGATTAAAGTTATTTTAACGCATTCGTCGTTGTTAAAAAGGTTTTACAGTGTGAAGGCAGGATGTTGGAACACGTCGTCAAGTTTTCAAAGAAGAATTGTACTGAATAAGGTTTTAAAAAAATTTTCAATTACTTGGAAGATATCAAGGAAAAACTAAACAAATAACTAAAATTTGCAAATTTAACCAAAAATGCTAGTTTTCCAAATATACTAACCAAAAAGTCCAATTTTTAACCAAAGTTTCCAATTTTTAACCAAAATTTCCAATTTTTAATCAAAATTTACAATTTTTAATTAAAATTTCCAATGTTTAACCGAAATTTCCAATTTTCCAAATATTCCATAACCAAAATTTCCAATTATCCAAATATTCCAAGAACCAATTTACCAACAACCGAAGTTGCCAGTTTTACAATCAAAATTGCGAGTTTTTGTACCAGTATGGGTCAAGGGAGGTTAACGATTACGAATTTAATGTCAACTGACAATCAGATGAAAAAGAAATTGTTTAATGAAACCTATTTTCCATCCCAGCATACCTACCTTTATTATCCCTCGCTCACTCCCTCCCTCTCTCTCTTATTCTTTGAAACCGAACAAACAGCCTGTTTATCTATCTATCTCTCTCTCTTTTTGAAGCTACCTACCATCCCAAATTGGGAACATTAAACGAAGGTTTAAGTTGTAATTACCTTTTGTATTATTAGCGGTGAAAGATAGGCGTAACGTAATAATAACATTGACAGGCTCAACTTCAAACGCTCATCCGTGCAAAATCCACTTCTGCAGCTAAGGTCACTTACAATATGAGTTGATACAAATAAAATTTGAGCAGAGCTTTATTCCACTTGACAAAGAACACTCCACATATTTCTTGAAACAGAATTCAACATTAAACGACTTTACCGACAATAAAGAAATATTATTGTTACAGTAATGTATTCTAACGTAGAATTATTGTGTATTCCAAACTTCTTTATTTTGAAATTGTCCAATTTAATATTTTACCAATTACTGTAATTGCCAATTTCACAAGAACAAAATGTACAATATCTTCATTTACCAGTTTAGCTGTTTCTCTATTTGATTAATTATCAGAATGACAAATTTTGTACTTTCAATTTTTTCCTACTTCATTTTGGATCTAGAACTAAGATGTATTATCAGAAGATAGAAAACAATTTTTTCTAAAATTTTTGACCTTTATAAAATTTCAAGATTTTTTTTAAAAATAATTTTTTTTTTAATTTATACGATAGATTGTAGAAAATCATTTAAAAATCACACAAAACAATTGTCGATGAAAAAAGAGTCGAAATTGTGGAAGTGGTTATCTTTTCAAAATTTACATTTTTTCGAGAATAAATATCTCCAATTCCGCAAATTATTCAGTTCTCTATTTTTGACATTATCCCATAATTTTAGGTCTAAATTGCATAAGAAAAAAAAGTGGCACTTCTGAACATCATGAATTTGGATGAGTTAAAATTTGACAAGTTCCTACTCTTAAATATTTATTATTTTTAATTTCTTTTCCAATTTTTTCTTCAGTTTTAAATTATTATTTTAATTATTAACTCATTTTCATTTATTTTACCTTGTTTTTAATTATATTAATTATTTTTATTTTTCATTTAATAAATTTTCAATCATTATTCTTAAATTATAATTATTTTCGTTATTTTTCTATAATTTACTTTCTATTTTATTTTCTTTTATTTAAATTATTTTTTCCGATTTCTTTAATTCTAAAGTTTTAAATAGGTTTTGTTCTATTTGCATTATTTATATTTATATATTATATTAAATTATTTGTAATCCAGTTGTAATTATAATTTTCAATTCAGAAAATTATTTACGAATATACTTCAAATTAGTTAAAATTTAAGTAAACAATTTTATTTTACATACCCCAAATGAAAAACAACTATTTTCTAATTCAGCACACAGTACAATCCAAAAAATAATATAAAAAGACGATTATTGTTATTGAAATTCTAAAATCGTTATGAATTTTAGTAGATTAAACTTAACATATATCCATGTAGTAAGAAAAGATCAGTAAGACTTGTTGAAGCTTATAATTTAAACACAATGCAATAGCTATACTTATTTTAAATAATGATATACATACATTTAGGTTATACTACGGAGCTACGCGTTGAGTAGCGGCGCGGCGACACCAGTCCGCGCTAGCGTAA